>OX377206.1:13038007-13206851 GCA_947396885.1 Heligmosomoides polygyrus polygyrus
AACACTAACCGCTATCTTCCGCCACTCTAAATTGGCAGATGGGGCTAAGGCACTTCAGGAAACTAGGGAGTTCTAAGCAAGTCATCATAAAGTACATTAATTGTACTGCTCGTCTACGCGTTTGTAGGCCGTTAGGTCTCCGCGTCTTCCTGCAGAAGTCGTCTGAATTCCGAAAAAATCGCGTAACACAAGGCTAACCTGCATATTCGCGCCCCTGTAACTTTACCTAATCATAAGCTACACCGTTCTACTTTAGCCTACTACTACAACGTTTCACTGCCTACAAGACTCACAAGTTCCAGCCGAAACGATTCGGACCTGACAGAGTTATTGCGCTCCGAACACGGCCGCGCGTGCAATTTGCAAGCGGTCGCTCCCACTCGATTGATAGGTGCGATGACGTATGCATTGTTCCCAGCGCACTCCAAAGGCAAGCTGGACAGTCTTAGAATAATTCCTCAGTAAGACGGCTGGGAATTTCTGAAAAAAAAAATTCCCTAAACACCCACTCTACAAGTTGTCGCGCCCACTCGATTGGTAGGTCCGCTTCTGTATGCGCTGTGCACGGCGCACTCCAAAGGCTCGCCGGATAGTTTTAGAGCAATTTCTAATTAGGACGACTGGAAATTTCCGTTAAAACTCCCTAAACGCTCGCTCTACAAGGTTCCGCGCCCATTCGATTGGTAGGTCCGATTCTATATGCATTGTTCAACTCTACGGAGATTTATATAGCAAAAGATAGAGCTTGAGCTGCTGAGTTCAAATATATGTTTATTTTTACAAGTATTTGATTTCTAAAGAAGTTATTCAAAAAGGCCGCTTTGAGACGCTCCAAAGCGGCCTATGTTGGCCGGCGCGGCTTTTTCGGCCAATGACCAAAAGACATGTCCGGTACTGTATGACTGGATATATTCTAGCCTTTTCGAGGGTTGACAGCCCACACGCGTGCACTTGGTAATCTGTCATACATTTTCTATCTTAGCATGAAGTTTGTAGTAGACATTTTAAATTTGAATTTAAAATCTGATTTAATTCGACATAAAAGAGTAGCTCCGACTTTGCTTAGATCACTTCCATGAAATCCCTTTCAGCTGTTGCTTCAACTTAGCTTCTTCCACTGATTATACGCTTAGAGGGTACATGTCGCGAAGACGTAGCGCAGAGGATGCGGGAACGCGCCGTTGCTCCTACCGTAACCGTGGAAGTCAATCATATGCCTCGCCTGCGTGCATGCGCCAGTGCCTGATTGGCCACCGTGGTTACGGTAGGAGAACGGCGCGTTCCCGCACCCCTGCAGTACGTCCTCTCGATATGGCTGGACTTTGTCCTTTCCATGGTAATTTGTGAATGATCTTGGTGAATCCATTGAAAAGAACTCCGAGAACGCATACACAGGGATAGTCTCAAACAGCTAGATGGTGTCTATGTTGCGAGGGCAATTGAGGCGAATGTAATTCTGAAGGCCCTAGTGGTCAACTGCATATGAAGGCCCCGTGATGTGGAAGGGCAACTTCCAGTTTCGCAAGACGTTATGGGGAAGCGGGGGGGGACACTATTGTGATGAAGACTTCTCTTACTTCTTTTTCCTACTATAGTCTTATATTCAACGGAATTCTAGAGCTGGAGCAGACCATGGTAATAAAAGTGCAGCATGTTAGCTTACCATTAGGTCGAAGTATTCTCCTTTTACGAGGGTGTTGTCCTTCCTAGACAACACAGTCCCCTATTTGTCGTAAGGGTTTCACAAATGACAGTCTTTCCTATGGTAGTTCAGCACGAGAGCGTTTTTAGGGCCTGTTCATACTCCGCGGCCGGAGCGACGGTAGCGACAGGAGCGACAAAGCAAAGCATGCCTATCGATTTTTCCCAGGCAGCGGATCGACACTGATCGATACATATCTTTCGCCCTGTCGCTCCCGCCTCTGCCGTCGTTCCCGTCGCAAAGTATGAACAGGCCCTTAGCTTGGTTCTCCCTTTTGCTACGCTTTCACGCAACTACACAAGTTACGCGTCACCTTACGCCACCATCTTAAAATATCTTTTGCATTCACCCTCAATATTTTTTAGAACTTCCAAAGCCTACTCTTCCTTGTTATTCTAGGTAAGCTCAATATAGATTTTTTCGTTAATGCGCTCTTTCCCAAGGTACGATGCTCAACAGTGTCGCACACCTGTCGTTCAGCAACCAGATATCGGCTGAAGTCCGCAGAGCGCTTCCCCTATTCCTTTTTAAACCATTTTCCAAGAAAGGACTGTGGCGCGGTAGCCAGTGAAACTGAGGAAGGGAAAAATGTGAGGACGCTTTCTAAAAGTAGTTGTGTCCTTATGTAGCAAAGAGCAGAACTCCGCCCAACTCCGATCTCATGGCCAGTCCAGATTTCCTGAGTATCACACCGTAGCAGTAGCAGTTATTTGTGGGGCCCTGTAGGTAGAATATACAAGCGATTCGTATCACATTGCAATCGACAAATGGCATAATGTAATAGCCCTGGTAGGAATTGCTAGGCGCTTGATGGAGAGCAACATATGTGTGTAAATATCGCAGGTTTTTATCCACATATTTCGGAGCGTTGTAGACATGCATAATCCGCCATTATGTACCTACATATAGCCCCTGTCCGAATAGATAATACGCCCACTGTATACACAGTTCTTAGAAAAGTTCACGTTCTCTTGACGTCAATTCTTCCGAGTCGGGGTAGAGCGTTCTATCCCCTCGTCTCCCTGGCCCGCCCACCCCCAACCCGCTGGGTTTGCTCGAGAGTGCAGTGGCTGCCTCACGAGATAGTAGAGACGCAGGGATTTGCCACACCTCTGTTTAAAGGGCGGGGGGTAGAACGCCACTCCGCCTTCCGAGCCATGCAGAGATACGACGCAGACAAGATTCGAGTCGTTATAAATCGGCCGAGTGTCCAGCTTCCTTCTCCACTCTGTGAACGTGCTGGACTATCTTTTACTCGAGATAATACTTCTTTGACTTCAGCGCTTTATTAATTGAACGTCGCTGTTTTTATCTATACCTATATCTATCCAACTGGCAGACGTAGCTTACCAGGTAAGGGTCTCAGGCGTATGTCTGACTCCACACTTTGTATCGTAGAAAAACATTTTCGTTTTTGCTGAGTCCTTGAACTAATGGTAAGGTGATGGTCGCCGTTTTCGCTCGAAATTTGTCCATAGTAATCTCCAAGTTCTCTCTTCGTAAAACCTCGGCATTTTCTTTGATTGTTAATACTGCTGTGCCAAACGAGGTTGTAGGTGGATCAGTTTATTGAGTGGCCTAACGTTTCGACCTGTTCGTCCTCTTCAGAGGCCTAATAGTGGTTCAAGACTTCAGATTTGTCACTTACCCGACCAAGTGCCTCACTCTCTTCCCCCTCCCCCCCCCCTCCCCCCCCCCTTTCCCCTTTCCGATATTGTCCTAGGTGTCAAAACGAAAAACTCCAATGCATGAAAAATGAACTCACCCTCTGATCCACCGTTAAAGCGGAGCGACGTCGCTACCACTGTCATTAGTAGCCGAGTGACTGAGACATACTGTGTCATTTCGCACTGATTATGCTAAGTATACCAGTGTCATTCTTAAGGACATATATGTCACCAGCGGTCGTCTTATAGATCACAATGCGAAAGGAATGGCAAGAAGTCACTGGTAATCGAGGGACACTTCGACTATTCAGCGCTGGATTCCTTGCGGAAATCCAGAATGCTTCCAACGCTTTCCTAGACGAAATGTCGGTCTCATACGTCAGTTTCATGCACTTAACATCAAAGTCGGTTCCTCCATGCGCTTCAACCCTGTGCTTGCCTAACGGACTAGATAAAATACCACGCCTTTTGCTAGCCAAGTGTTCTTTAATGCGAACTCACAGTATCCTTCCAGTTTCCCTTATGTATATTTGATAGCAAGTCCCACATTCAAGTTGATACACTGCACCAACTTTGGCGCAATCTCCCAACTTATTGCGAGGACATACAACACAGTCTTCTGATATACGCTCTCTATCGAAAAGCATATTTCGGACTAGCTGCTTCTTGATGTTGTCATTCGGGATACTAACAAGCACAACATCATCTTCTAGCTGAGCTCGAGCTAGGCTCCGCTGTATGGCAGAAGTGATAGCATCAGGAATAAAAGGAAGACAAAGGGGTATCCGATCTCTGGTACAAGGTGTTGCACAGTGCGGACCCTTTGGTGGTGTTGTGGTACCACACAGCTATTTTGGCAAGCGATCCTTGAGGCTAGTCTCAATGACTCTTGTCGCTCTTCAGGGCCTATGCATACATCGCGCGCAGTTCTGAAGATGTTCCTTACAACTGCGCGTTTAACAGGATGTACAGATGATGCATGTCTATAGTGATTATCTGAGGTGTTGATCACGAACTTGACCGTTATTTCACAATTTAGAGTGAAATAAATATGTAGCAGATGTGTAGGAGGCAATTTGGTAGAGGAGGGTGCGGTCATGAAAAATGCAAAAATAATACATAGCACTGGAGTCGAGCACCTGGCCTAGCACCTGTGTAGCATCGTCACACCCTGCTGAGCCAGCGATTCGGTTACCGCAGAGCCTCTCTGCAACTTCCCATACATCAGCGCGCGCGCGTATGCGCTGACGGTGCAATCCTGCACCCCCAACTTTGAGGGCTCCTAGCTCTTTGGGTTCAAGGATTCAGCAAAAAGCGAAACATGTTTTCTACTATACGAAGGGTCGGGATTCTCGCTGTACTATCCATTTTCCCCGTTCAGACATACGCCTGGGACCCCTCTCTGGTTAGCTGGCACGAGGTGGCGATTTCGCATACACCAAAAAGCAATTTTTGGTTCTGTTCGTGACTAGACCAATTATGGATTCAGGAACGTGGTGCATCCCGAAGAGACTGACAATTGGGTTGTTCGATAATTAATGTCGTTTTTCGGCGTGGACTCCATATCTTTATGTAGTTGTTGCGTGGCATACATTATACATTAGAGGTTAGACTTTAGATTATCTTCCATCAAAACTGAGCGTCATTAGTGAAAACAAGTTAACAAAAAATTAAGTTGAAATTGGTTAATCAAGGAGAGCACTATCGGCATACTTTACTGCTTCACTTCCGAAGCTCGGAAGAATTTATGTGGAGTTTATGGTGAAGTCTGCCTTATGAACGCCAGTATCAACGCTGTTTTGCTCGCTTTCAGTCTTACTTAGATCTAACCACCTTCCGCAGATGGAGTTGAGGTTGATGTAAAGGTTTGCGAGATACCGTAGCGTGCGGCTGCTGCCGTTGCGTCGTGGATCGCGTCGGCGCCCACGTAGACATTCGATCGATGCCTTGTACTCCCGTCCCGGTCCCGGCAAGCGGATCGTGGGGCAGTGGATACTTGCTAGCATCATGTGAGGGATGCCGGGGACTCGGTTCTCCTGCGTTGTGGAATTTTTGCATTTCAGTTAAGTGGTTGAGATGTGAGCGGTTTTGACGACTACATAATTCGCGGGGAGGGTCAGGAGGTACACCCCCCCCCCTGCTGGTGAGCATGCGATCTTCCCTTCATCCCCCTTGCTCACCCACCCCTTACCCCCAGGTTTCACCGAGAGTCTAGCGGCTGCCTCACGGAACCTTTGACACGCAAAACAAAAGTTTTCGATCCGCAGAACAGCGATGCACGTCCTGACACCATGCCCCCCAACAGGGGCCGGGTGTACCTTCTGTCGCTCTGAAATAATTCGCTGGCGTTTTCTGCGTATTCATCAAGCTGCGCTAGAAGAACCTAGCTGCGGACTCCCCCAGTTTCAACACGAGCAGCTTGGATGGCACACACCCTGGATTCCCTTGCGTGCTCAATGACAAGAACGCCCTCCGATGACAGTCGGCTTGGGTGATGTGCAGGTTTGGGGATACTGTAGCAGGCACGGACACATTCACATCAGCAGGTGATTAGTTCTAATGGCTATCGTCGCTTTCGCTCTGAAAACTTTAATGTGCAAAATGCTTTGAAAAAAAAATGAAAAAATCATTTGTTGAACAAATCAATAATTCTGACTTTTGTTGTCAAGTCCAACTTTGGTGAATGCTACCCACTGATCTTACTATTCACAGGTCTCGCATTTTAAATTGTGAGGTCTGAGCACAATTCCATGTGCAGGTCCTTAATGTGACCTACATGCGAAGGGTAGAACGCGTCAGCCGACCGCAACCAATCAGGTCAAGAATATGTAGCACATCCTCCTCTGTGGGTGGTACAGACGTTCGAGCCGCCCTGATTGGCTGATAAGTCTCCTCCTCATGTAGGCAAGTTAACAACTAGTACGCAAATCTAAAATAACTGTCGGTATTGAGTGATCGATCGATATTGTTTATCTGTTGTGAATCATGCCCACCTGTTATCACATTGACATGATTTCCATGTCGATTGGCACAGTCTGCGCAGAAATCGACCATGTCCTTCGATGTGAATTGGTCGATCAATATTGTCGTTTTCCTCTAAATAAATAACGTATCACTATTGATACAATACAACAGCGCTATGTAAAAATTAGTGTAGCTAAAAGAAGCACGCAAAACATTTACCTAAATTCGTATAGTAATTGGATTGACTGGTATATTCGCGTAAATCGATGTTATGGATCGTTTAGTGTGCACGCAACGCGCGACGCGATGCATGTGTAGTGGCCAAATTGATTGAGCGACGCGATTGATCAATTCGGCCATCACACATGGCATCTCCTCGCGCGTTGTGTGCACACTAAACGACCCCTAAACGACTCCTTATTCTGTTGCTTGACTATGCATGTGCGATGTGAAGCCCAGTGAGCGGTCATTAATTTTTCGCGTTCATACTGTGTACCAAAAGGACAGACAGACGCTTCCATGTATGCAATGAGACTTTTTGTGGAGTTTTAAGGGTAATTTATCATTTTCTAAACAGGCGGTTGGATATGTTTCGTTTGATGTAGTCGCGCTTCGAAAGGCTGCATCAGAAGCGTCCCACAACGAAAGGACTCGTCAGATTGAGGTTCAAATACAAGCATTTTCTAGCTTTTATGTTGAAAGATGAAGGTAGTTGGAACGTTGTCTTACCTGAAATATGCCTTAGAGCCACAGCGATATCGGCAAATTGCATGGGATAATCGGCGACCAAGAAGGCGCAAAAGTAAGCGTTCGTGCTTTGAAATGGGCAAGTTATTATGCGTTTTTTTAGTAAGTCTCTGTGCGCGCTTGAAATGCTGCTAATTGCAGAATGCTATGCCTCCAAAATTACTGAAATTTCTTCAGAAAAAACGCCCATTTCCTCTGCTAAAGATTGCATAGCTCGAATGGTTGCAATATGGTTTTTTTGAAAATTGTTCTCAAAACGACAATGCATGCTGACATTTTCCAGGAATGGAAAGCTGCAATAGAAGGTTAGGTAACTATTAGTTTTTTGACGTTTGATCGAGTAAGAGATTGAAGATGTCGTTCATGGGTTGCCATCAAAAATCGTAATCAAAACGCTCCCTAATCCTGACGCCTAGAAATATTAGGAGTTTTAGCAGTATTCTCAATTCAGGTTCGGAGCTCGCCTTTCAAAGTTAGCTACTTCTGTTCTGTTTCGTGGTTCTTAGGTGGAAATTCTCATCAACGTAGTATTCAAGAATAGCAGGTTCTTTGAAACTGCGACTGTAACGACCATTGAAGTCACTACTATTTCAGCTCCCGAATTAGCAGTGCTCTTCATGAAGCATGCTCACCGTGTTTAACGCCAACGTGCCCTCAAATGAGATTGAAACAAAGGGTTCAAAAGACGGATATAAATCTCTCGTTAAGGCAGCGTATTTTAAGCAGTTTTCTGTGAAAACGTTGCCTTGACTACTGGGATTATACATTGTTCACAGTGCACGCCATGCCGGCAGTTAGTTCCAAACAGTCGGCCATACTCGTCCAAACGCATAGATAGGCTCCTCTCATCAGCCTAACGTCCAGAAGTTGAGGGTGCAGCGCCCTAATGCGACTTTCCTCAGACGCGACGCGTGGCGAGCGGAAAACTGCGCTCTACGGCGCCCTTTTGCGCCGCTTGTGCTGGTTGGGCGAAGCCGGAACTGTAGGTTTTGGAAGCGC
This sequence comes from Heligmosomoides polygyrus polygyrus, assembly GCA_947396885.1. NCBI lineage: Eukaryota > Metazoa > Nematoda > Chromadorea > Rhabditida > Heligmosomidae > Heligmosomoides > Heligmosomoides polygyrus. Next base: position 13,046,087 of record OX377206.1, read on the forward strand.
GACTAACATTGGCGTTATAAGTTACCGACGTCTTATCGAACTTAACTCTTCACGAGAGACCGATCCGCTTGTGTAGAAGGCCGAAAAACGTCAGGTTGCATTGTACTCGTCTCTGCTAAAGCCCTACAGTTTGCCGAACAGCAAGCGAGAGTTCTGCTCAGAGCGTTCCGCTGTATGTCTGAAGATACTCCAATCAACCTCGGCACGATTTGCAGTAAGTCTCAGTGGATCTGAAAGATGTGTTTTGATAAAGCTGCTTTCCTTGCTTAATGAGCTCCAGATGGGCGCATGTAGCGCAGTCGGAGGAGGTGCCGACAGTCGCGTACGCCCAATACCAGATCCTTGATTCGGATTTTCCGCGCAGGCCAACCAAGGCTATCTTTCCTCCAGGGACCGTAAAATTGCGCCAAACTTGTTTGGGAAGGATAAAGCGCAGAAATATTCATGAGCTGGCCTCTGCAAATAATTGTTTGGCCGAATAACATTCAAATCGCCTCCACGACATCCCGTAGAAGCAGAATGCATGGCGCATCCCAAGTCGAACTGACTCGCTAAATGATTTTGTGGGTGATATTATAGGAAATAGAAGAAATTCGCACTGTAGCAAAAATTGCAAAAGAAACTGAACGTTCTACATCAACAGAAATGCAATGCCTACGATCTTCATAAATAATTTTCAAGAGGAATTTTCACGTACAAGCCACCTAATATTGGTTCTAGTCACTCTTCAAATGGATTTTTCTGTGCAACATTCGAAAAGGCCGTGCGTAGAGATCTCAGAAGGGATTGAGTAATGCCGTACTTTATCCTTTATCTTTTGAATATAGTGGGATCTTCATCCTTTATCCATTAATGAGCTCCATTATTTCTGCGACAAAATTAGACACTTCGTTGTAGTGACACGTGCACTGGATACCGATTTAGCTCATCGATGCCGTTCCGAAAAAAGCTACATCTTCGTGTGATTTCGTAAGTGTGAGCACAAAGCTTCGAGGAACAAAGCCAAACGAGTGCTAGGCAGAGGATTACTCGTTGTTCACGGAAAATGCGCGTTTAAGCGCGTTTAAACTCGATCACGTCCATGGTGCGCTTCACCGACAATACTTCCTCAGAAGATCGAGGGCATATGCAACGCAACCGGGACCTCTTCCAGGTGTCAGTTGCTAGAACTAAGACCTGCAGCGGAATTTTGAGTTGGAGGTTGAATAGTATCGACCGAATAGGAGCTGCTAACTTCTTGCTGGTGCGCGTGGAGCGCAACCGGAGGAGGTGCCGTCTGCCGCGTGCACCCTATACCAGGTTCCTGGTTCGGATTTCCCGCCCAGGCCAACAAAGCCTTCCATCCATCCGGAGTCGGTGAATTGGTAAAAGGCTTGTCTGGGAAGGATAAAGCACAGACTTGTACATCGTCTGGCCACCGCGAGTCATTGTATGGCCAAATACGCATTCAAATCGCCTCCACGACATCCGCAGAAGTAGAATGCGTGGCGCATCCCAAAAGGGATTGAATAACGCCGTCTTTAGCCTTATCCTTATGTTAGTTATCCGCAGGAGAAAGCTCCTTGACCTATATGCTCGGTGAGTTTCTCACGGAGAAGCTCTAGATTCCAACCACATAGGCCTATTTCAAGGAGCACAGAAAGATTAACATTTCTGACATCTATCCGAGAAGTTATGAAATCAACAAGCTGAGGACGCAGACGTGTACAGTACAACTGCAAGAACTCATCTAAGCCTGACTTATCATTCAACCTCTACGGATGTCGTGGAGGCGATTTGAATGTGTATTTGGTCATACGCTGACTTGCGGTGGCCAGCCGATGAGCAAGTCAACACTTTATGCTTCCCAGACAAGTCTGATTCCAATTCATCGACCCCGGAGGGAAGGAAGGCTTTTGATTGGCATGGCGAGAAATCCGAAACAGGAACCTGACATCGGGTGCACGCGGCAGACGGCACCTCCTCCAACTGCGCTACACTCGCCCACACCTCCTCCGACTGCGCTACACTCGCCCTATCTATGCAAGCTATCAAGAAATTCTTGTCAAGTCGTAATTGTTTTTGGAGCAATAAAGACCTTCCTTCCTATTTTGTAGATTACTGTTGCACTGTTTTGCTGTATTGCACAGCCTTTCCTAATTTTACGTGTACTGGTTTGCCTGCCAAAAATAAATAAGTGAATGAACAAATAACTCTAGAGACGCAATAGAACCTTCCAAATCTCTTACATCATTTTTCTGTTAGCTGTGGAAGACTACTAACCAAACGTGGGCTAGCGTTGTCGTGGAAGAGACACAATTTCTCTGCTGATCGAGCTCTTAGGCCTCGTTTATACTTCGACGCCGAGCGACGCGACGCCATGTACAGTGGCCATATTGATTGAGCGAAGCGATCGATCAATTTGGCCACAATGCGTGGCATCGCGTCGCTCGGCGTCGAAGTATAAACGGAGCCTTAGGCAATTCATAGTCGTTTTTCATAACTTCTAGAAGAGTAATGCGGAGATTGTCATAGGTGGACAACACATGCGATTACGACGACCAATCTCCACACTCCCTCCCCACCTGCACTTTCGTTCTTCTTCGCAACTCTTAGCCGAGAACAATGCCTTTTCACAACCGGTGATTATGTTTCATTCCCACGCGAAATTACTTCCCTGGAAAAAGTAGCGGAGCTCGCGCTGCTTTTTTTTCAACGAACATTTGCGCTGTACTCGTCATGCACTGCTCGACTTCACTATGCGCTGAGACTTTGTCAAGCTTTCGAAACCGTTTATCGATTCGGTACTAGTCGTTATTGTGGCCCACATGTGGAGGCGAGAACGTGACAGCCAATCACAACCAGCCATCTCAGCAGAGCACCGACCATACACGCCCATTCGATGCAGCCTGATTTGTCTGGGGCCGCCGCCTCCTCTATGCAGGCCGCATTAACGACTAGTAGTCCTTGATTTTTATTTGTCCTGAGCTAGTCTTTTATTAACGTCTACCTCACGATATACAGAGTTGGGGTTCATGTCTGATTCCTGGGAAGTTCATTAACCATTTGGATACTTCATTTAGTATTCCTGATTTCCAAACCGTTTTTTTCTTCTTCATGTAGGTAGACGCAGGTTTGAACAACAGCTAGCGTTCTCTCGTCGAAGGCTGCAATTCGCAGAGTTTAGGACAATTATGAGTGATGACGTAAACAGCGGTTATGTAACTCGCTCGAATTCATGGCAAGCTTATGAGTGGAAATTTTGAGATGTTTCTTCTTGTGGGGCGGAGTGTATTTCACAGCGCTCTTAAGATTGCTGAGAGCTTGCCCCTTACCGCTTGTCAATTATTTTTTGTAAAAATGCTTTTATAGCACACTACAAACGTTTTCTTCGGATCTATCCTAGTCGGGGGGGGGGGAGGGGGTGGCACATAACAAAAAATCATAAATGGAACAAATTGACTTGGGTTCACGTTGTGGGTTCTAGAGGACGGAATATTGCCCAAGCTGGCAAAATTTACAAAAAGCAACAAAAAATTACAAAAAAAGTATCACGGTGGTAAAGCGATGCGCGGTCCTTACTTTGGTAGATCCCGGTTATAACATGTCAGGCGACGATCAGCTGTTTTTGAATACATATGTCTTGCCCGCCAGGACATCTTTACAGCCGCGGTGATTTTTTGTTTCTTTCTTGTGTTTTCGTTTGCTTGCTTGATTTTTGGGTGTTATTCTGTCTTTCTGAAGCGGCTCCTTGAATCCCAAGGTAATTTACCGCATGATTTTAGTTATGTGCCCGCTCCCCCGGCTAGGATAGATGCCTTCTTTTGACTAGAAGCCGTTGTGAATCAGTGCGGTGCAAGATCTCCATTATTAAATGAACCCTTCTATTTACTTTATTTATTTTTCTAGCCCTAGCCCTATTGTTCATGCCATAGGAATCGGACCCACAGTAGGATTAGCAGGGAAACAGAGCAAAACATCGGATTAATTAGGTTTTCCGGAAATTTCTCAGCGTGTTATGTTACTGTTTTTTACAGAATTTTTCGCTCTATCTGACTAAATAATTTATGTTTCAACGTTTTTTAAATATTTCTGTTCTTGAAGGCATTACCGAGGTATGTCGAAGGAGAAATTCCGAGCGATATCTTATTTTAACTTCAAATTGGAACAATCCGCAGCCGAGACAACTCGACAAATCAACCAAGTGTGGGGCCTAATGGTGTTTGAGAAGCACTGTGCGCCAGTGGTTCTGTAAATTTCTGACCGGAGGTTTCAGGCTCGAGGATAACCCCCGAAGCGGTCGACCTAGAACAATGACAAGTTGAAGGAATTGGTGGAAGCTCAGCCATCCCAAACAGTTCGCGAGATCGCGAACGAGCTGGACGTCAGCAAAACTGCTGTTGCGGATGCTTTGAAGCGTATTGGGAAGGTGAAAAAGCTCGAAAAGTGGGTGCTCCACGAATTGACTGAGAGGTAGAAATTGTCGCGTTTCGAGATTTGTTCTTCTCTACTTTTCCGTTTTTGGATCGAATCACCACTTGTGACGAAGAGTGGATTCTGTACGATAACATGGAACATTCCGGACGGTGGATGGACGTCGACGAACCCCCTAGGCATTTTCCCAAGGGAACCTTCACCAAAGAAAGGTAATGCTCACTGTGTGGGAGTCGGCGGCTGGTGTGATCCATTACAACTTTTTGGCACCAGGCCAAATGATCACAGCAGCGTCCTACTGTGAGGAAATCGACGAAATGCGCTGAAAATTGCGTTAACTTCAGCCGGCATTGGTCAGCTGAAGAGGCCCGATTCTTTTGCATGATAACGCCCACCCCCCACCCGCTCGTTTCACAAATCACTGCTCGAAAATTGAACGAATTAAGGGTTGAAGTTCTGCCTCACCCGCCATATTCTCCAGGTCTCTCATCAACCGACTCCCACCTTTCAAACAATTTCAGAACTTTCTCGCTGGTGAAGCCATCGCAAATCACTACCGAGCCAAAACAGCCTTCGGGGATTTTGTCGAATCTCGATCACCTAATTTTTTCGCTGATGGAATAGATCGACCGGTAGCCCGTTGAAAAGTATGCCGAACGGTGCTTATTTCGACTAATTCCGGCAAGATTTGAGAAAGTTGCGGTAGTTTAAAGTGAATACTCAAAACACTGAGAACTTTCCGGACAACCTAATAGAAGAGCGGAACAGGAGGCATATGTAGTCGAGAAACAACTGAAAAGCTAGGCGTAAGCGATACACCCATAACGTTGGTTCAATGAAGCGCTCCTTTCAACTACAATCATTGGTTAAAGTCGCTAAATAGTGACGATGATGTTGAAGAGCGTGGCGCACCCTGTGTAGAACACCACCCTTCATTTGTCTCGTGTGAGTGCTTGACAAGGTTAATGTAGAGGTGCCCCGATTTTTCTGAAACGGTATCTTTTAGTTACGCAACCGGAGCTGTGAACAATATGCAAAATGTTCTGGCGACGAACAAGAACGAGCGCTGATTAACCCCTTTGGGATGAGAAAGACATTGTACTTTTGCGTGCATCGATGCCTTGTCCGAGTATATCAAGGACAAGAAGTTTTTACTATGAAAACGTCAGCAAATTATCGAGTAGCACAAGTGCAATAGATCTTAGCTACACGACACCTTACTGTCCTACTATATATAAATGAGTTAGCGGATGTCCGTCCGTGCGTCCGTGCGTCCGTCAGTCCGAAGCCTTCCAACGACGTCGCGTCGCGTTCAGAAGACGTGTCACCAACGTCGTGTTACAATCGTGTGGGGGTATTATATAGCATAGTGAACAGAGAATTTATAGTGAAGTATCACTTCATATAAACATCCTCTAAAGGACATGTCCTGTAGTGCCTCCGATTCCGATGTTTATCGGAACATTTAGAGCCACTTCACTATAAATTGTCAGTTCGCTGTGCTATACCATACCCCCACACTGCGTCGGCTGAATCGAGGGTCTTGGTTCAGATCCGGCACAATCAAACCATCTATTCCTTTATGACGAATGACGTACGTGTGAACTTGTTTGGAAAGTATAAGTGGTTGACATGCTCGTCAGCTGTTCACCGTATTTCTCTGTGCAGATCAAATATACCGTAGGATTTGTGATCCATTCCAAGCAGAAATTAGTTATCTCCGTTCTTGGTCTATTTCCCTTTATTAATCAGCCAGCCGTCAGAGCAGCCTGTGGGGCGCACTGACGACTTCTGAACGGCTTCGCCGTAGTTACTTCTCATCATCAATTGTAGCTGCCATCTATATCATGCTTTACGCAGGAAGAACATCGTAACTACGTCGAGTGGGGCAAGCTAGAAAGGGTCACGACGAGACGCTGAGAAAGACTGAGCCCACCAACTATAAATCTACACGTGAATGTTGCGCTAATATAGTGACGCCCTGCTGAAAAAATCTAAAATTTTTGAATGCTATGAAATATTCATAGAATCATCATTTCATTATAGCTGACATAACCAGCCTGTAGCGACTATAAAGACAATTCATCGACTACCCTTCAGCGACCTCGACTACTCCCAGGGCTGAAGTTTCGTACCGATTGCATGACAACCACAATAAAATCGATAGTTTGAGCAATATCGATTGATGGCAATCGAAACTTCAAAAATGAACTTCAGATTCGTGTTCAGCGACTTCAACTACTCCCAGGGCTGACGTTTCCTACCGCTTGAATGAAATCCACCAAAAATCGATAGTTTGGCTAATATCGATTGATGGTGATCGCTATTTTAAAAACGAACTTCAGACTCGATTACTCTCAGGGCTGAAGTTTTGGACCGTTTGATTGACATCCTGAACAAAATATACAGTAGGATTTTTATTATAAACAAGTATAAGTAAGCAATTGCTTTTCCAGGCTACCTGAGGGGATTTCGTTTTAGCATCTAACTTGTCCTCCTTACTTCTGGAGCATGCCATCATTATATAGGCTCTCGCAACCTAGATGGATGGCTTCTGAAAATCCTGCTTTAATGTCTAACGTTGCCGTTTCAATCTTACATTGTTGCCTCGTTTTGTCTCTTTTTTTGTCGTTAGTTGCGGGCCTCTTTCGTTGTTGTTCTCACATAGTAGTGAAGCATTCGCAGATGTCCGTTCCAACTTTTCTGTGGAAATTCCTCGTTACTTCAGCACTCAACGGTACACGCAACAAGCTTGCAACTTTCTTCAACGGTTCCCTTCTGGTGTCTTCCATATAGAAGTTCTTCATGTGGTTCCTTAGCATAGCAAAATGATCTCTAGTAAGAATCGCCTTCACAGTAGAACTTTAAGGAGTGAGTCAATGACACCGACAGTCGCAGGAGGAGAGACATCGGCGAATGAGTCCACTGGATGTCAAACGAGCCCATGATTCTCACCAATGAGTATGTAGGTCGAAATTCTTCAAACATTCGTTAAACAAAGTCTTGGCCGACTAACTATGCGCCTTTTGTTCTCCATAGGCGTCAGGACCAACTGAGCTATTCTGGCACATCGAAGAGATGAAAGGAGGCCCAACATTTTAGCCATCAGGCTGGCAAATCAATGATCAAGCCAACAGCGGCATTGCTGATTTAAACTCGATGAGCACATTTCATGAGGAACGTTGTTTTGAATTGATTCTATTAGTTGATGCCTTGGATTGAAATGTTTGTTAAATTATAGGTATGCCTCATAAAAAAGGAAATAAACATTTAGTACTTACACTTCGCTTTCCAAAGCTCATACGGAAAGCATTCGGATCAATGTTTCGTCCGGAAAATCGCTTTCCAAACGACATGCGGAACGCATGTGGGTCCACAACTCCCCGCTTGCCATCGGTGAATACCTCATAATCCTAAAATAGTGAGACGACTTGACAAGTAATTGCAGCATTTTAGTAAATTGCACTAATATTCTCTACTCTACAGCTTGCACTATCAACAGGCAATTAAGACTGCGCGTGTCTCTCGTTAGTTCGGTCATTAGACATTCGAAATGAATTTGTAGATACATAGTGCACGAACGACACCCTAAGCTTAATGATTTCTGATGCAGTGAAGGTAAACAGAATACTCAAGCGTGTCTTTCAGACAAGTTCAATAAATAAAAAAAATAAAATAAAAAATTAAAAAATACGGGATGGTTAAGTATCCTACTATATATAAAGCAGCAAGCGTGTGTGTGTGTGTGTGTGCGTGTGTGTGTGTGTCACACTGTCCGTCCGTCACAGTTGAGTTGGGGCGCGGCAGCCGAACACGTCGGCAACCGTGCATGGTGAGCTGGAGACGCGCCAAACACGTCGGCAACCGTGCATGGCGAGCCGTAGACGTGCCGAACACGTCGGCAACCGTGCATGGTGAGCTGGAGACGCGCCAAACACGTCGGCAACCGTGCATGGCGAGCCGTAGACGTGCCGAACACGTCGGCAACCGTGCATGGTGAGCTGGAGACGCGCCAAACACGTCGGCAACCGTGCATGGTGAGCTGGAGACGCGCCAAACACGTCAGCAACCGTGCCTAGCGAGTCGGAGCCGTGCCGAACACGTCGGCAACCGTGCCTAAGCTTTTAGATGATCATCGATGGGAGAGGTTTTTGAAGGCAATCGATATCGATCGATATTATCGATTTTTTGAGGGTGGTGTTCAAGCGGCATGAAACTTTAGCCCTGGGGTAATCGAGGTCGCTGATCACGAATCTGAAGTTCCACGTTCGGCTCTCGATAAATCTTGGCATAGTAGTCCACGATGTTGAGAAATAATATTTATCTCAAGCCACTCCAGGATTGGTAACACAGTGTGTTACCAATCTTGGAGTGGCTTGAGATAAATATTATTTCTCAACAATCTGAAGTTCGTTTTTGAACTGTGGATCGCCATCAAACGATAATGGACAAATAAGTGTTTTTGTGAATGTCGCCCATTTTTCCGCTTTTTTTCTAACTTGCCCTAATCAACGTAGTTAAGATGTTCTACCTGAGGAAACCATGACAAAGGTGTCAGCTGCAATTGATGATGAGAAGCTATTACCACGGCGAAACCGTCAAGAAGCCGTCGGTGCGGCCGAGAGGCCGCACCATCGGCTTCTTGACGGCTTCGCCGTGGCATGTGTAGTGGCCGAATTGATCAATCGCGTCGCCCGATCAATTTGGCCACTACACATGCAACGCGTCGCGCGCACACTAAACGACCTCTTAATCAATCCCTGTTTGCTTTTCCTTTATTTGTAAATTTGCGAAAACCTAGTAAAATATAGAGGATAAAAGACAATAAAATTAAACAACCCCTGTTTGCAGTGCGTTGATATTTATTTGGAATGTTTAATTTGATGTCTAAGGAGAACGAATCGCCTTAAAATTATGTAATTTCTAATGTCGCCGACAACGTCACAACTGAGGGCAAATCTGAACGCATCACAGTAATTAATGTCAAGCGTTTGACACTTCCGTGTGCCCTTTGCGTTAGCTCATCAAAATAGTGCATTAAGCTAATTGCGCCGTGTACGCAAATATTCAGAGCTACGAGTTCTCGTTGGAGTGCTACTATGTCAGCTGTGAAGCACTGGGCGACTATTGTCCTCGGTTCAGATAGCTGTGTGTCGTAGGAGCGTTTCTCGTGAATAATTCAAAAAATAGCCGATGACGACTAGCCATGTAGAGTCATCAGAGGTTCATCTCACTGATGGACTCTAGGCGCTTCTCGTTTTTTTCCCGAGCCTCATTTTTTCGGCAGTAACCACCAAACTTTGCTTGTTTCCACTGTCCTTTCGCCATTGATGCTAGTTGTCTCCGCGTCGACGGGATATCTCGAATACATAGCTCTCGGCGCCAGATGCCACCGAAGCGGAATTCTGACTAGCAAGAATAGCTCCTTAAAGAAACAGAAAGCGCCCATCGGATGGTGAACTCTGTGGTTTTCTTCGTCAATATTAGAACTGGCATGTGATTATGCTCATACGCTCGGAATTAATGAGCATTTCGGGTTTAATGAGTTCACGCGGTTTGTAGAATTACCGTATTCGCTGTCTGTATATATCTGACCAAGGCAGAAGGTACAGTCAGCTTCCACCTCCTTTGCGATTTTAGCCGTTCCGGATGGTTCACCTGGGGAGCGTATAAAGGATAAAGGACGGCGTTAGGCCCCGTTTAAACTTCGTCGCGGCGCGACGCGATGGGCACGCAATGAGGCCAAATTGATTGATCGCGTCGCACAATCAATATGGCCATTATGCGTGGCGTCGCGTCGCGCCGCGACGGAGTATAAACGGGGCCTTGCTCAATCCCTTTTGGGATGCGCCGCGCAGGCTTGCGGTGGCCAACCAATGAACAAGTCAGCGCTCTATCCTTCCCAGACAAGTCTGGTACCAATTCACCGACCCCGGAGGGATGGAAGGTTTGGTTGGCCTGGGCGGGAAATCTGAACCAGAAACCTGGTATCGGGTGCACGCGACAGTCGGCGCTTCCTCCGACTACGCTACACGATTCCTGGAGAGCGTATCAGAGGAAATTTCGCTCATTTTCTACAGGAGGAAGAGTAGAGGCAAAGCAGACAACTGTAGCAACGCTTCCCGATTCCTCTCATCAGTTCTTTGAACGTGAAACAAGTTCACCAAATTTAATGATCTTATTTACGTAAAAGGGACAGCCTTCGCTGAACTGGATTTTCTTGTAGACAGAAAAGTGCCAAAGTGCGCAAACAATAACTCCCTTTTCTGACATGCTCTTAGCTCTCTTTTTGGTTTCTCTAAAGGATGCATTTTTTTAACATCTCATTTACATATTAATAGAGCTTCCATGACTATATTCGATGCATACCATACCTCAATGTCCCACGGGCGTTCTAGAGCCTTTGTCGATGTAATAAGATGTGATCCACATTTTTTAGTTGCACCTTGAAGCATTTTTTTTTTGAATACAGGGTGTCTCAATAAACGCGTCCCTCTTGGACGGAAAATCGTGGAGAGTAATAATATGCGCATTTCATCTAAAAATTACTTCTGGTAGCTAATCGACGGACGAGGTGAAGAACAGACCAATCGGCCTTTGTCATACCATCGCTCACCCCGAGCGACGCCTATTGATATGCACCCATATCGATTCCATCGCGCCGCCCGATCGATATGGAAGCTGATCATTAGGCGTCGCTCGCGGTGAGCGATGGTATGACAAAGCCCATATGGAAACGTTTCTCTGATATCGCAGGAACGGAATGCCTGGTTGAACTGGGCTGAACCCAAACCTCCAATCGATTTGTGCCGTACGCAACAGCATGTCGGAGCGTGATCCGACTGCTTCATATGCGCATCCGTGAAGCATTGGGAACGGAGGGATCTATTCTAGTGAGGGGGGGGGGGGGAGGGACAACGTTAGGGTCACAGTTACGTCCAGACATGACACCACATTCCCCGAGTTCACATGAGTGCCATCGCATCATTCTGCAGTAGCTGAAGTTCTGGAGCAACTTCAACAGAGGGGGCGGAGAGCCAAAACATCGCATGCCCATCGACGATTAGGATAGATCCAAGTAGGGCCCTATAGAGAGGTCAGTGCTTTTTTCAGCAGAACAATCCAGGAATGTGTACGAACAATCATCGTGGAGATTTTTAGTGGAATTTTTCACTTTTTAATGTAAAATTCTTCATCCAACGGAGCCAATAAATTACAAAACCCTTGGCGTTCATGAGATTACTAAAAGGCTGATTTACTTCTCCATTACTTTTTCAAGGCATCTCAGAACTGCCTGTTAAAGACCGCCTCTAAAAAAGGTAAAAAGCACTTCCGAAAATGTTTTAGACGATTGCTTGTGTTTGTTCTTTTTTGTGTTTGTGTTGGACCGTTCTGTTTCTATTAGGTTGTCCCATAAGTCTTCGCCGTTTTTTTCAACGGTTCACTGCAGATTTTTGCGCAGTTTTTTATAGCGTTTGGAAGACAATGTTCTGTACTACAAGAATGTGTGGTGGTCCTATTTGCTCATTTGTCCTTTATTGATTTTTAGGTCATCAAATTAGGACGTCCGAAGGAGGATGGTTATTTTTGCCGACAGCTCCCGCTCTGTGGTTGGACTTTTTGGATTGGTGTTATATGTAGTTCGAAAGAGAATGTCTTGCTCCATAAGAATATGTGTCGCGTTTATTGATTTCTATTGAATATCAACAAAATGCCAAAAAGAGAAAAATCGTCTTCACCAACAACTGCTTCTCCTTCTTCAGTTGTTGATATTCGACAGAAATCAGCGTGAGCCAATAAACGCGACACAAATTCTTACTGAGCAAGACATCCTCTTCCAAACGACATATAACACCAACCAAAAAAGTCCAACCACAGAACCGGAGTTTTGGTAAAAATTCGGACGGAAAAGTCGGAATTCCCAATTTGATGGCCTAAAAATCAATAAAGGACAAATGGGCAAATAGGACCACCACACACTCTTGTAGTACAGAACATTGTCTTCCAAACGCTATAAAAAACTGCGCAAAAATTGCAAACATAAGCGGAGAGAACAAGTGCGCAAATGGCTACTTTTCCACTTTTTCACTTTTCACTTCAACGACCTAAAAATTGACAAGATTCATGATGAAAAAAGAAATACAATACATGTTCTGGTAGAGCAGATCATTCTCTTTCGTAAGCTATGCAGCGCTATGCAAGAGACCGCAGGCGGAATCTGCAGTGAATCGTTGAAAAAAACGGCGGGGACTTATGGGACAACCTAATATCATTCTTCCAGACTGTACTTCTACCATTTAATTTGCGTCCAATACAGTTATTAGCCTGCTGCTTGTTATGTTTGTGCTTGAAGCGGTCATTATTTTCGCGCAACGGCATATACACACGCACAACATTTGCCCGAAGCCGATTAATTGCAGCGACTCGCTTGTTTGGTTCATTGATCCATCTTCCCTTTGTACGCTTGCAGCCTCAAAGAGAATGCTCCACAACGTTCATTTATCGATTTGTTGATTTGTTCTGAAAAGTTTCTCGATGGATTTCAATAATCTTCCTTGCAACTAGGGGATTATGTAGCTATCCGTGAAACTTTTTAAGGAAGCTCGTCACCGTCGTCACCCCATCATTAATAGGCGTTATGATCTACTTGCACTCTGAGCTCTATGGCCCCAATAACCAATGTTTGAAGATTTTCAATTTCCGTCTATCTCGAGCTTTTTTCGCGTCGATAATAACCAGAGGTGGTAGCATTGTCAGTTCATGCAAATAATCATCGTCTAATGAAGATTCAGTAGGAGGGGGGGGGGGGGGAGGCTCGCCGAGCTCAAGGTCGGCTCCGCTCCCCACTTTCTCTGGAGTTTTGTTTAAAATCTGAAACACATTTAAATCCTGATTTATTCAGAACAGGGATTTTCTTTTTGGCCAAGATGTTGGTGAGAACGCTCATCTATTTGTTTTCCTAGGACTCACTGCTCTTTTCTGCTTAGCACACTTGCGTGGATGTACAGCGGTACTCTTTTCATTGAGCATCTAGCAATTTATAAACTTCATTATCTTAAATATCCGAAACTTAGCCAATCAATCAAAGAATCAGTCGATGCACTACCATCTTGCTTACCTTCGACCAATCTTGCTTCTTCCATTTTTTAACGTAACTGAGACAAATAAAGGTTATGTCAAGTGTACGCACTCTAGAGTACTTGGAACCCCTCCTTCGTACTCATTTCAGCTGAAAAGCGATGTTCTACCGATCATTCTCTGAGTTTTAAGTGTCTTTCTTGTCCTGCTCTGCTCGTTTCTGTACTTGAGATGTGCTCTTCTGACACCGTAGACTTTTCATATAATAGCTCGCATTCGCTTCCAATAATGGTGATAGGGAGGAGACTTTCTAAGTGAGTAAGCTCTCTACAGAATTTTTTTAGTTAAAAAATGGATCCCTGGACTCTATTATAACCACAAACTGGCATAGAATACTGTAGATGTGCTCGAGCGAACATAGTTATTCGAATGGTCGAATATTCGATATTTCTAGGTTTTCGAATATTCGCTCGAATTCGAACATCGAAATGGAACCACATTCGAACATTATTCGAAAATCGAATATTTCAACTTTATTCGAAAATCGAAAAATTTTATTCGAATAAGCTTCAAATCGTCGAATACAGAACCTGATTCGAACAAATCATTTTACTGTCGAATGTTCGAATTAAACAAAAAATAAGGCATATTCGATTTTCAATTACTCGAAAATTTGATGAGAGAATAAGTTCGCATATTTTTTTATTTTCGAATATTTCCTCGAATTTTTTCGACATCGAATAAATTCGTTCATTAACTCGTACGAAAAATTTCGAGCTAGAATTTGTCCGTTCATTCATTCTTTCGAAAAAATTTCTCAAAAACACAATTATGTAGAATACCATCAAAAGTAACCCTTAATTCGGTACATAAGTTGTTTTTCAAAACATCTGGTACATTTGCCTATTTTTGTGGTTAAAAAGAAGCCATCGTTCGTATTCTATTAAAGATGCCAATCACATAGGCTTACAGTGAAGTATTGTGTATGGCTAAAAAGTGCGTGTAGTGGTCAGAGAGGCGCTGGCTCTCGCATGCCCCCCAATCCATTAATTTTTAAAGCTAACCCATCTCTTTGGAAATAGCACAGCACATGTCTGGTAAGGATAAAGCATTCACTTGTCCATTTGCTAGCAATCACAAGTCATTTTATAGGCCAAATGAGCATTCAAATTGCACACCTCCACGATATGCTGCTGCTTAGGTAGGAGTTGGAGCGCATCCCAAATAGGGGCTGATTAACGCCATCTTTTATTCTTTATCCTTACCTTTATCCTTCAAGATATATGCCATGTAACCTAAAAAAACATCAACAGAATGAAGGCAGCATCGTGAGCACTACGAATCAGTTGCTGGTTCGAGTCTGACCTTTGCGAACCAAGAATTCTACCCTTCGTTTGGTAGGTGAACTGATAAACTACCTGTGAGAAAAGGTAAGACACTGCTTTCTTTAACAACAATTTATCGAATAGGCTAAATATACATTTAGACTGTCTCCAACGCAATCTTTAAAGAGGAAGGCACGGCACTTCTTTTAACTAGCGGACCATTCGTGCTTTATAATTTTTTACTATCTGTGATAATAAAACAACAACAAACAACAACAACATATCTTTCATTTAAAAATTCTATACGACCTTGTTTTTAGTTTTATACAAAATTCTTGTAGGGCGCGTGGAGTGCAGTCGGAGGAGGCGCCGGCTGTCGCCTGCACCCGATACCAGGTTCCTGGTTCGGATTTCCCGCCCAGGCCAACAAAGCCTTCCATTCCTCCGGGGTCGGTGAATTGGTGACTGGGAAGGAAAATGCGCTGACTTGTTCATCGGCTGGCTACCGCAAGTCATTGTATGGCCAAATACGCATTCACTCGCCACCACGACATCCCGTTGAAGTAGCTGGCGCATCCCAAAAGGGATTGAGTAACGCCGTCCTTTATCCTTGTCCTTTATATAAAATTCTTCTTTGCGTTTTTGTTCTTGGACGCACTGTAGCACTGTCCGAGGAGTTGCCGGGTGTCGCATCGTATGTACCTCGAATCCGTGTTCTTGGTTCGAGTCTTGCCAAGGCCAGCCAACCTTTCCATCCCTGTAGGATTGGTGAACCGGTGACAGGCTTGTCCCTAAAGGACGAAGTACTCAGTCGCTTTGACAACTCTTTCTATAGACCAAATACGCATTCAAATGGCATTGCTTCGAAGACATCGTATAGATGTATAATGCATGGCGTATCTTAAACAACTGATTAACGCCATCGTCTTTCTTATATGTTCTAATTGTTCTAAATTTTACGATTTTTTTACTTGTTGTTTTTTATTTATAGTGAAGGGCTCCATCCATCTGCTTTCTAGTATCCTTTGTTTACATAAACCTTCACGGGATTTCACGAATACGGTATGCTGAAATAAGACTGATTTCATAAAAAGTGTCATGTGATACATTAGGTTGTCACATAAGTCCCCTCCGTTTTTTGAACGATTCATTGCGGATTTCTCCGGCAGTCTCTTGCATAGCGCTATACAGCATTCGAAGGAGCATGATTAGCTCTATCAGACCAGTTCCTTCTCTCCGCTTAGGTTTGGAATTTTTTGCGCAGCTTCTCATAACGTTTGGAGAACAATGTTCTGTACTACAAGAATACATGTGGGTCCTATTTGCTCATTTGTCCTTTATTGATTTTTAGGCCATCAAATTGGGACGTCCGAAGGAGTCCGAAGGAGAAGATTAATTTTTACTGACAGCTCCTGCTCTGTGGTAGGAATTTTTTGCCTGGTGTTGTATGTCGTTCGGAAGACAATGACTTGCTCTACAAGAATTTGTGTCGCGTTTATTGGCTCATGCTGATTTCTGTCGAATATCAACAAAATGCCAAAAAGAGAAAAGTCATCTTCACCAACAACTCCTTGGCCTTGCTCAGTCTGTCTTGCTCAGCTTTATATGTCGCTCAAGAGTGCATGCCTTGATCTACCAGAATATGCAATTTGTTCTTCGGCCATTTAAACTTTCGCTAATTTTCAGGTCATCAAAATGGAGCAGTGCCAGGTCGACAAGGATGAGCACCTTCTTCTATCTTCTCTTTGCTTTCAACCAGGGTTCTATTGCTGCTCAGGTTGCCAGAGGAACGATGCTTTATGTCGACATACAAACACCATTTTTCATCGCCAGTTGTAATTCTGAGCGAAAATCGTTGAATATGTCCGTGTGATGGATGATGATGACCAAGCAGGCCGTCATCATCCATCACACGGACATATTCACAAAAATCAGTAAAAGACAAATAAGAAAATAGGACCAGCAGGTATTCTTGTAGTACAGAACATTGTCTTCCAAACGCTATGAAAAGCTGCACAAAGATTTCGAACCTAAGCGGAGAGAAGTAACTGTCGTCGATAGCCACTTCTCACTTTTTCACTTTTCACTTTGACGACCTAAAAATTGACGAAATTCAGTATGAAAAAAGGAATGCAATACATGCTCTGATAGAGCAAATCATTCTCTGTCAAATGTTGTATAGCCACCGGCGAAATCTGCAACGAGTCGTTGAATGAAACGGACAGCCTAATACAATATGGGACAGCCTAATACAATGTGAGGAATCCTACATTCACAGGGCATTATTATGTATATCACCTAATGCATAGAATATTGCGACAAGCTTCCCGAAGTGACGCTATGACAGCGTGCGCAGGAACCAACCAGATTCAGCTCCTCTACGTGTTCGTTCCTTTACAGTTCGGCACTACATACTACGCTTTCTGAATACGCATTTCATGTCCCGCCCTCCCCTCCTTCCAAAAAAAAAAAATCCAGAACAAGATGGAGCATGACCAGCTCGTCATTGACGTCGTCCTCTATACTTTTTGCTTTACGACATAAAAACTCATGCGCTTTTGATGCAGATGAGGTCCATTATGCCTATATAAGGCAACTATGTATTAGGTTGTTGCGAATGTTCCCGCCATTTTTTGAGTGTGATTTTTTTCAATAACGCTACCTTATAGCAACGTATCTCCTTTATTCACATAAAGAGATCTTCGTTTCTTGACATGTTTTGCTTTCTTTGTAAAACTAAAAAATGTGGTGTCTTGGAATGGCGGGAACTTCTGCAACAGCCTAATACTTCCGCTATGTACCAGGCACTAATTGAATTTTTTTGATTTTCCTAGAACACGTACGTGAGGCGTTCAGCGTTTAAAATAGCATTTTAGACGTCACATTGTCGGAAGGAATATATAGAAAGAAGAGCACTTTGTCGAAATTTTTAACGTCGAACTCAGTTAGTGACAATGAGGCTACGCTGCTGGCGCCTTTGTCTACTGTTCCACACCATTTCCTTTATGCCACATTTTTCTATATAAAGGCTATCTATATAAGAATCGCAACGAGCTACATATAGAGAAGCTTTAATTACGTGGAGCTCCCTTATAGAAGCTCAAATGGTTTAAGCTCCTTTCGCGAAGCCTCTCAAAGTGTTGCCGACATTTCTGACTGTTTCCCAATTTTTGGTAGCGAAAAGATTTTGATGAATTCTACTGTTTATATTTATCTATATTCTTTGTTGAATCACCACGACAAGCAAAGGACCACCATTTCACTATAACTAACTCAGTCTGTGCTACGTTCACATCAGAATGAATGATTTTCAAACTTCTAAAAAGGAAGATTTTTAGACAAATCGATTCACCATTGTATTGAAGCTCAACGCCATCAAAATATTATAAAATTGATAGTTTTTAAATTGAAATAACGTTTTAGGAAACTGCAACTTTTCAAGAAATCTTGGTTTAGAAATTTCCCGTTCAGGAAAAAGACTGAATTTTTTGGTAACTAGCGAAATCTACACAAATAGCATAACCTCGGCAGGCTTTGTGCACTTTCATGAAATTCTAATTTTTAGACACAGAGCTATTTTTATGTTTTTGTTGAAGGGTAGAAAATTTTGTTAATTAATTAATGTTAATTACGTTGTTTATTTTTAATATTTTATTTTATTCTATTTTAATTGATTATTTTAATTATTTTTTATTTTTCAAAAATAATTTTCTTTATGCATATAGTTATTTGCTCGCTTGGAGCGCAGTTGGAGGAGGCGCCAGCTGTCGCCTACACCCGATACCAGGCTCCTGGTTAGGATTTCCCGCCCAGGCCAACCAAGCCTTCCATCCCTCCGGGGTCGGTGAGTAGGTATCCGGCTTGTCTAAGAAGGATAAAGCACTGACTTGTACATCGGCTGGCCACCGAAAGTCATTGTGGCCAAATACGCATTCAACACATCTTCACGACATCCCGTGGAAGTAGAATGCGTGGTGCATCCCAAAAAGGATTGAATAACGCCGTCCTTTATCCTTTTTATCCTTTTATATAATTATTTATACACTTCAAGAGTATCTCACAAGGTCGCTAAACAGGTCAGAATCTTAACGCAACTGCAGCAAAAATGATTAAAAAATATACTATAGCAAGGAGGAGACTTAACTTGAAAAGAGAGTGATCACGAAAAAAACAAGAAAATCGTTTCGTTCTAATTTTTCTAGTTCATGAAGGTTGTGAACGGATAAACAGGTATAAGAACAGATGGAGACTGACTACATAGCTCTTCTCTACACTGCAGCGTTCTCGAATATCAGTTCGCGATTTTGCTCTACTTTGCATCGTAGATATTTGGGAGCATCATGCCCTGATTGGTTGGCGCATGCATGGTCGGTGCTGTTTTTGGGTGACTCGTTTCTGTCTCACCAGCTTGGTCACGATGGTCGCATTAACGACTTTCTCTCATTCTTAAATAGCTCTGAAATTTTTAAAACAGTGTTGGAAACAGATGTGCTTATTGTAACATGCAGCATATAAGCTCCGATATATCTGAAATCAACTTTTACATGTTGATGACCGTGTGACACGGTGTCGGGCCACAGCCTTTCGATAGCGCGGGACCGTGTGACACGATGACTTCTAATTTATTTATTTCTAGTTGAATTCAAACCTTTCGAAGGAACTTTTTCGAGTATAAGTACTTCATCTTTAGGCTTCGTTGTAAAAATCGTGGCGCACGAAAACAATTTCTGGTTACTGATTTTTCGAACTTCTGGACAAGTAGCGGCTTCAGTTATCAAACAACTCTCTACGCTGCAAAGAAATCGATTGGTGCCAAGCACCAGATACCTGAAAATTGGCATCGGGTTAGCAATTCCACAATACAGAAGGTTGAACACCTGTGATGCGGAGGTATATAGCACTTAAGTCATGGTAGTGGTGGTGCACTTTGCTTTTGTTCTCCTCATCGTCGAACTTCCTGCTTGTTTTTGCATCTTTGTCGTCGCCCAATTCCACTTTTGTTTGAGCTCTTATTCTGTGTGTTCGCGTCGGATTCGTGTTGGCATTCTCCGCACTTCTGGCGAATCTCTTCTTTTATTTATCGATCGACATCCTTTACTTGTTTTGATGCACACCAATTTTCCAACACATGCGTGTGGGTGTCGGCTCAAACGGTCAGCTGTGGTCTTAAATCGATAAATCGATATGGAGTGTCTAGTCGATAATATTTTGTTCGCAATAGCTACTGATGTAGATTTTTTGGTGATCGATTAATATTAACCCCTTAATTGTTGTGAAGCCCATCCAACGGCAACAGTGTGGGAGTAATGCCCTCAACGAATGACTGTGAGACATTGATCGATATTGATTGACTTATCCATATAACCTTCATGACGTGTAAGAACTGCGAAGATGATGTGAACATGCATGTGGAAGCTGCTAATGTAATCATCACGTGCAAGTGTCTAGACTACAGTTCTGCTCGAATGACCCGTTCGAATAGCATTCGAATGATTTTCATTCGAGTTTGAATAGTCGAACGCGAATGCATTAAAATACCCTTTTTCGAATGTATTAGAATTCGAATACTCGGTCCAATATTCAGAAATTGAGCCCGCTTTTTTCGAATATCCTCGACTTGGAATATTCGAAATTTGTGTGCATTCGAAACCATTCGAATATTCGAGAAAGTCTCGTGAACACAACTACAGTCCAGACCAAGCGTTGGAAATGCTGCACAGGTTCCACAATATCCAACCATAGTCAACCAACAACTGATACCATCCATCTTCTTCACGATGATCAGGACATTGTAGGGAATCACTAAAACTGAAAATATAGATCGATAACGATCGATATTCGTGCTAGCCTTGTTTGCTCCAGTCTCCTCTCTAGTTGCGGTCACTCCGTATGTTCCCATGCCCGACTTGTTCGCAGCCAGAAGCAATTCAATGGAAAATCCCTCATAGTTCAATTTCTTTGAATTTCAAGAAGTTTATGTTGGTCTCGTCGTTGCATTACCCTCTATTTCACTTATAATTTCGCTGCGATTTCGTAGTGAGCGGAAGTGTTCTCTTACGTGCTAACTATTAATTATGATGCATGATACTTGTGTTTCCAATTTCTTCGTTTACCTTTTATTTAGCTTTCTCTCCGCTTTTACGTTTTGTAACATTTTTAAAATATGTCGTCGTTTAATTGAAGTGGGTTCTTTTATTTACTTTTCCGACTTACGTTTACTTTTCTCGTGTGCAATTTCATGTAGGATTGTTTTGGTTTAAGCGTATTCTATTCTCGCTGAAAATCGTAAACATTCAGTCATTTTGAAACAAATGAATTTCTATACTGTTTCACTTCAGCTTGGTAATCGAATCGCCTAATATTCTCTGCCTATTCTTCGGTCATGAATCTAACCACATCGATTTCTTCAACTATCGACTTTGCTCAAGCCCAGTTCTTCGACCAAACCCTTTATGAAAATGTGAGTTTTCCGTTTCATTTCTGAAGCGTTGCGACGAACTTTGGCTGTGTTCCAGTTCACAGTGGTGTATGCGCTGCCGTTGTCGAACCACGACAATGGTTCACTGATGGCGATAGCTTCGTTCTACGCCATGCTCTTCATGCTGGGCACATGTGGCAATGCTGCGATTCTTGCTGTCGTACATCACGTGAAGGCGTCGGACTCCAGGTCAGTCGTGGTACAGTCTCAGGACAATTTGCATTTGAAACCGCGAACCAACCGGTTTGAAACCCGTTGGTTAGCAACCGACCATGAAAGCGTTTGAAACCATCCATGAAAGGGTTTGGAACCGAGCACGAAAGGGTTTGAAACCGTCCATGAAAGGGTTTGGAACCGAGCAAGAAGGGAGGCCACGCCCCCCGCAGCACGTGTTGCTATTGCGCAGCGAGGGGCGTGGCCGCCCTTTCGTGCTCGGTTCCAAACCCTTTCGTGGATGGTTTCAAACCCTTTCATGATCGGTTACTAACCAAAGGGTTCCAAACCGGTTGGTTTACGATTTCCAACGCAAATTTGTCTGAGGTGGGCTGCGTTAACTTTTGCAGCATGAACTATTAACCAGTAAAGCCGTGAAAGTGCAAATGGTACCCCCAACTAACATGAAAACGAAGAAAAGTTATGCAGCAGCTTTGTTTGCGTATCGCGTAGGACCTCATTGTTGGACGAACACCAAATATTATGCTGTCGCAAAATTAATTGCAAAGCTCACCGCTTCCTTCAAACTGCAGCCTAAACACTACTGTATTAATCAATGTAAAAACCGCCAGAATCTATTCATGTTTGCCAACGAGAAGGTAATGAATCCAATCCTTTAAAATAAAAACTGAGATCACAGGAATTAATGAAATCAAGGAAGGCACATTCAACATCGGCCAAATTAGCGAATTGTTTCTGATGCAAATGAGAATCAAGAGCTTGGAAAAAGCGATAGCCAGTGGGATGAAGGCAGTGAGAATACGGTGGATGGGGAGAACCTCTATACCGAAATGGGTCAATTTTTGTCGAGTGATTTGTGAGGTGTGTGGCCTTGCGTTGTCCTGCAAAATGAGCAGCACTCCTCTATTCACCACTGGCGGCCATAGTTTTTGCAGCTTCTCATACATTTGGTCTAAATCACAGCAGAAAGACTCTGCTGTGACTGCATGACAAGGTCTCAAAGAGCTGTAGTGAATGACGCCTTTACAACACCATCACAAAGTAAGGGTATGTAGCTTTTTTAGTGTGAAGATCGTGTTTAGGAAAGGACGTTGGAGGAGCACCCTTAATTACCAGACAAATCCCCGCTTCCTGTCATCGTAAAGGACCCGTTTTTCATCTACAATTATATTATGGCTTAAAAAAGGCTGACATCTCCTTCAGCTCGCTGATTCTCGCCAAATGTCTTGCTATCGTACTGTGATGTACGCCAGGATCTTCTGCTAACGTACGTGTATTCGTCACCGGATTTGCTTCGACGCTTGTCCTCAAAATTTCATCGTCAAGCGACGACCTGCGCCCGCGACGCGGTTTTTCTTCGAGATCAAAATCACCGGATGCGAATTTTTCGAAGCAGAGCCTCACCCTTCATTCACAAGTACAGTCCATACCAAAAGCTCCGTTGAGGTTACTTATATGCCTCTGCCGCAGAGTGTCCCAGTTTAAATCCGTGAGGCATGATGACTCGATAGTCGAGTCGGTTCATAATTGTAGAGCCCTAAGGCCCCACTTAGGGGTCGTTTAGTGTGCGCGCGACGCGCGACGCGATGCATGTGTGGTGGCCAAATTGATCGAGCGACGCGATTGACCAATTCGGCCACTACACATGGCATCGCGTCGCGCGTCGCGCGCACACTAAACGACCCCTTATACTTCCGACGCTGAGCGACGCGACGGCACATATAGTGCCCGTATTGATCGATTGCGTCGCCTGATCAATATGGCCACAATACGTGGCGTCGCGTCGGTCGGCGTCGAAGTATAAACGGGCCTAAGGTCGGCAAAAAAATTTAGAGCGACATCCACATATGGTCTTTGAGAGAGCAGAAGAAAACCAACCGAACGGTATGTGTGGATTTCTTTGGAACGCAATGATTTTGGGTAAAAAACGTATTTCTCTATTTATACGTACCTCGAAACGGAGATTAATTTTGCGACACCCTATTAGATGCATTATCCAACGCCTTTTGCTCGTCAACAAGGGAGCAAAAATAACAAACTACGAGAACACCTCATAATTTTTAACTTATTCCAAAGAGTGAAACTTGACTATTTTTGTTTCTAGTTAGTTTTTGAAGTTGATCGAACAAGGAAAAGTTTCCAACTGATGTTTAGTTTTCTCGATGCGGTTTTGAGGATGTAGGGCCGTGTGAGCGGTGTACAGAATTACGGTTAGTATTTGCTGATCGCTTTTTGGTTCAATCCCAATGGGGGGGGGGGGGCACTCCATATTCACGTCCAAACACTACATATAGATGAATACTTGCAACACAGCATGCCTACCTGAACCCCTACCCCCTGGCTATTGCAGTCTTTTTCCTGAAATAAAGAGGAAATTTGGACGAAAAAACGTCGGACGAAAAGACGAGAAAAAGGCGTGTCGATAGGTTCACCGTGGCGATACGTACAGGGATAGCCGTACAGTGGCCGTAGGTCGATATGTGGAGCCCGCAGACATCCGTGTACGTATCGCCACGGTGAACCTATCGAGGCGCACACATGCGTTCCGGCCCGAGGCCGCCGTGCCCCCCCCCCCTTTCCCTCATTGGGATTGAACCACTTTTTTAAAGACCTGAAAAAGAGGTGTGACGACGTGTGTGCAACAATCATCAGCCCCTATGACACACCACGAGATGTGCGTCGGCAGAGCAGTCGGTAGGAGTGCTGCCCCATAAGACCACATCGGCGAGTTTATGAGTTTGAGTCCGCGTACTGCCAGTGTTTTTGCACATATTAGTTTGTTGTTATTATGCATCGAAATCCAGTGTGGAGGTGGAGAGTAGTCAGTCGACAGCACGTTTAGGTGAGAACGACATTTTTTATGTACCGATATGGCCTGGGTTCATATTATTCAACATATTATTTAAAGTGTGCGTATTTGCATCCAGTTACGGTATCATTGGTGATTTGGCATGATATGATGGTGGTGCAGATACGCATCGTTGAAAAACTAGGGCACATGAAGGTGTAAGTAGACAGGTTTGGTTTGCTGTAAGCATCGACTGCCTATAAATGACTCCTGTGATCATGAGAAAGCGTAATAACAACAAACTAATATATGCGGAAGTATTGGCAGTACGCGGACTCGAACTCAAAAACCCACCGGTGTGGTATTATGAGACAGCACTCTTAACGACTGCGCCACAAAGGCACATCTCGTGATGTGTCATAGGGACTGATGATTGTTGCGCACACGTTTTTATTAGGGGGGGGGGGGGGCAAAAGTAATGAGACACCTCATGCCGTGTCCATATATTTCGTGGTTGGAGTCTGGTTTCGTGCTTATGATTTGTATGTTTGTATGCTACTTACTGAAGCCCATCTGAGAAGTTACCACTTCCGCCCTTTCCAGAAGCATGCCAAAACCCCAGTCTGTCTCATGCCGAAACCCGAGCCTGACGAGTCGACCTGTGTCGCGCAAATCTCGCCCAATTCCCAACCCCGAGCAGCCTGGACTCAATAGTCACGCAAGATGACAAGTACGTCTTCCACCTTAACCCTGCCAAGCAGCGAGTCTGGGTGAGGCATGGTGACCTGTTACCAACCTTCGTTCGGCGAGATGTCGTCGATGTCGAGAAGCACCTTCAGAGCTTTTGGGTCTGCGCCCATGGACCGGTTTACCGGAAGCTGTTTCCCAAGAGCACTACGATGAACTCCAAGGCCATGATGAACGAAGTAGAAGAGATGGGCCGGCGACTCGCTCTTATTCATTCGCAGCGCGTCAAGAAGGTTCTCCTCTTCGACAACGCCACACCCCATCGGGAACAAGTGACCACGGATAAGCTTGGCCAGCTGGGCTACGTTCACATGCCTCACCCACCGTATTCGCGGACATCTCTCCATGCGACTACCACTACTCCTTGAGCCTACAGGACTTCCTGGACACAAGAACCCAAGCAGTCCCTGACAACCATATCGAGCAGTTGATCAACACCAGGCCCAAGCAGTTCTGGAAGGATGGGATCAGGAAGTTGGCTGAGCGATGGCAGCAAGGTCATTGCCCTTAATGGCAAATACATGCCTCAGCATCGTTGAGTTTTAATTGAGTTATAAAGAGATAAAGACTTTTTTCAATTTGTCTCATTACTTTTGGGCCCCCCGCCCCTAATACACCTCTTTTTCCGGTCTTTAAAAAAGCGTTCAGCAAAAACTAACCGTAATTCTGGGCACCGCTCACATGGCCCTATATCCTGCCAAAATAGCATCGCAAAAGCTCACAATAAAATAGAAATCTTTCTCTGTAAGAAAGTACAATAATTTTCCATACCTTACAGCTAGTTTTTTTTAATAAAACTACTTTGAAGTTTTCCATTTGTCTCATCCTTTGTAGACAACGCGAACAACACTTGAATGCTCTTTGGACCCAGTGCTTTAACAATTTCGCAGTTGCAAACATGCGACCTACCGCAAATGTTCCTGTAAGGCCGGAAGTCTGTCCGTCTTGTTCTGTTATATCTTACTAATCACAAAGAGGGGCCACACTCTTTCGTGCGAGTTCAAGAAACTGAGAACTGGAGGGCGGATGCTCATAATTGTAAGGCTGTCCAAGCCTACGCTGGATGTGCAAACACAATTAGACGTTGTTTTGCAAATATGCAATGACGGAATAAGCGCGAACAATGAATTTCCGGAAGTTGTCGCATTGATGCTCGTGTTTTTCATTCGTATCTTTGTTGTTTGTTTGTGCGTTCGTGTTGAATCATAAAATTTGCAGTGTCGAGGAGAAACACATAAGCGAATTTTAGGAGAATAAGGCTGTAGTTGTTGTCATCGCCGCCAGTGAGAAGGGGTTAGAATACGACAGGGAAAACGAACGTACACTTGAGCGTTCCTGCACCACTGTAAGAATCAGTCAACCATCAATTTTGGCGCATACTGAAGCATATTCTTGAACCTAGGACATGAACCGGAGCTAGATTTATAGTTCCATAAAGTCGGCTTAATTAGCCAGCCAGCTTCCGACCTTTCACAGAAGTGTGTATTTGAAAAATTAACCTATTATTACGGTATTCTTTGGGATCAGAACTCTAACACCAGCAGGGACCCGAACCCGCACCCCTGCGCGCCGCGCAGACGCCACTACGCCAGCAGAAGAATTGATCTGCTAAACAGACCTATCACCATGTTAACAGAATCGGTCGATCAATCTCGATCAATATCGAACCTATCACCACGTCAACAGAACCGTTATACGTATCAATGCCGATCAATATACCATTTATGGTAGGGATATACAGGGTGGCGATGTCCGTTCCTCCACGTGGTGCCACTGGAAACTGCTTGCTTTTGCAAGCCGAGCCAAACACGGACATTCGAATGCAGGCGACAGGCCCTAGTGACAGGCCGGCCTACGAACATTTTGTGTCACATCATATGGTTGATGGCGTTTCAGATTTCTCGAGATAATGCTACGGCGTCCGCGGGAGCCGACGCGCACTCGCAAAGCCCGGCGAGTGCGAAAAGTGTGCGAGGGTCCCTGATGCGAGGACGGCATCGGGGGGCAACTGAGCTAGTCCGAAAGTCCCGTAACGTAGGCAAGACCCGCGTAGCAACGTTGAATGTGGGTACGTTGACGGGCCGCTCGTGCGAGTTGGTAGAAGCACTGGAGCGAAGAAAAATAGATTTCTGTGCGGTGCAGGAGACGAGGTGGTCCTGCAGCAAGTCAAGGGACATAGGACGTGGCTTCAAGGCCGTTCTATGTGGAAGTCCCAGGACTACCAGTGGTGTCGGTGTAATCGTCTCCGAGCGTTTCCGTGACGCGATTGCAAGCGTAGAACGTTTCGATGACCGCTTGATGAAGATTGTTGTCGCCGTAGAAGAGCGACAATGCCATTTCTTTTCTGCGTATGCTCCGCAGACAGGCTGTTCCGAGCAAACCAAGGACGAGTTCTGGTCCCTGCTTGAAGACAGCGGAAGTACCGTCACAAGATATGGTTGTTGTGGCAGGTGACCTTAATGGTCACGTCGGAGCAACGAAAGACGGCTACAACTGTCATGGTGGTTTTGGATATGGGTCGCGCAACGCCGATGGTGAACGTATACTTGAGTATGCAGACTCACATGACCTCACCATCGTGAACACCAAATTTCGAAAGCGTGACTCCCACCTCATCTCGTTTTATAGCGGGAATGCTAAAACGCAGATTGACTATGTCCTTGTTAGGCGTCGCGACCAAGGCCTTGTCACAGACGCGAAGACCGTGCCGTATGAGACGGTTGCCACGCAACACCGTCCACTGATCTGCTCGCTGAAGATCACACCTTCGAGGTGTAAACACGTCGAGCGATGTGGGTCGGCAAGAATCAAATGGTGGCGACTGAAAGAGAAGGAAGCGGCAGTGATTTCTCGCATTCGGTTGCCGACAGTGACAACTGTCGACGAAACCTGGAAGGACGCTACCGATGCGATAACTCGGGCTGCACGCCTTGAACTCGGCACAGCGAAGCCTGGACGACGCTGGGTCGACAAGCAGGCATGGCTGTGGACTGATGATGTCAGAGAGAAAGTCCGAGAAAAGAAACGGCTCTATCACGTGTTTATCGGTGATAAAACAGTCCATAATTGGCGGAACTATCGAGAAGCAAAGAAAGCGGCAAAGAAGGCAGTGGCCGCTGCTAAAGACGCATACTACGCTGATGTCAGCAAGAAATTGGAAACGCGCGATGGTGAGCGTTATATTTACCGACTCGCCAAAGCTCGCTGTCGCCAAGCAGAAGACATTGAGAAGTTCTTTGGCATTAACGACGAGAGCGGTCATCTTCTGATGGATCGTAAGAGAGCTGTGAAGCGATGGCACGACTACTTCGAAGAAATCTCAAATGTAGAATTTGAACATCCTGCTGTTCCTTTTGCATCACCTGTATACGGCCCCGTTCAGAAGATCACAGTGAGCGAAACTGAAGCAGCCCTGAGGAAGATGAAGTCAGGCAAAGCCACTGGTCCCGATGACCTGCCAGCTGACCTGTGGAAGTCGAAGGGCTGGTGCCCTGCTGACTGGCTGACTGCGTTTTTCAATAAGGTTGTTGCTGAGAAGAAAGTGCCTGAGGGTTGGCAGCAAAGCACGACCATCCCGATTTGGAAGAAGAAGGGCAGTCCTGCAGACTGCGCCAGTTACCGTCCAATTCGTCTTCTTTCGCACACCATGAAAATCTTTGAGCGAATTGTCGACGGACGTATCCGGGATGTCGTACAGCTTTCCACAAATCAGTGTGGTTTCGTATCTGGCTGTGGCACCGTTGATGCCATTCACGCCGTTCGTCTTCTGCTAGAAAAGCACCGCGAGAAACAGAAACCGGTGCATTTTGCCTTCCTGGACTTGGAGAAGGCCTTCGACCGCGTTCCGCGAGATGTTATATGGTACGCGTTGCGACAACATGGTATTCCTGAAGAGCTTATTGAGTGGGTGCGCATTCTATACTCTTGCCCAAGGAGTCGAGTGCGAGCGCCAGCGGGCACCTCGATGGAGTTTCCCATCTCTGTGGGGGTGCATCAGGGATCTGCGCTATCCCCACTGCTCTTCGTGGTCGTGATGGATGCAATCTCACGAGATCTCCAAATAGCGGCACCTTGGACGCTGCTGTATGCTGACGACGTCATGCTTGCATGTGAAGACAAAACCGAGCTCGAGCGACAGGCACAGGCGTGGTGCAATCGTTTGGCATTGTTCGGTCTCAAGCTAAACGTCGAAAAGACGGAATACTTGACGACGGATGTGAATGAGCACGGATCTATTAAGATCGATGGTACTGAGCTCTTACGAGTGACATCTTTCAAGTATCTTGGGTCAACAGTCACGTCCGATGGCAGCTTAAAGATGGAGGTGAATGCGCGTGTGAGTGCAGCCTGGTCCAAATGGCGCTCGCTGACTGGGGTGCTTTGCGACAGGACAATACCTGAGCACCTCAAATCGAAGGTTTATAGAGCAGTAGTCCGCCCAGTAGCGACGTACGGTGCTGAGTGATGGCCCGTGACGAAGGAAGTTGAAAGCCGCCTCAGTGTAATGGAGACGAAGATGCTACGGTGGACGGCTGGAGTTACGCGATTGGACCGCGTTCGTAACGACACCATACGACAGAGGTTCGGTGTCGCCCCGATATCCGAGAAGCTGCGCGAAGCTCGTCTTCGATGGTACGGCCACGTCCTTCGCGCTAACGACGACACCGTGTGTAAGATTGGCCTGAATCTTGTGGTCCCTGGAAAGCGGCCCAGAGGACGCCCGAAGCAACGTTGGCTAGATACGTTGCGCTTGGACTTAGAGATGGCTGGTGTGCACCCTGATCAAGCATTTGATCGGGAGAATTGGCGTCACCACACCAGAAGAGCGGACCCCGCCACCAAGCGGGACAGACGCTAATGAAAATGATGATGATGATGATGGTAGGGATATACAGGGTGTCCCAAAACATGTAAGCACTGTTTGAGAGGGGATAGCCTTGCTTCCAGTAAAGGTACAGGAAAAGGTTTGAGCTTATAGGAAAGCGAAAGAAAATAGAAATTTTCCGACGTTTGAGCTGTGGAGGTTGCGCCACGCACTCGTCTAAACTCCTGCATTTCATCCTCGATTGATTGCGTTTCGCTTGAATCCTTGTCAGGTGCATGGTTGCACGTCACAGAATCCTGTGCTTCCTTATCCTGTGCTTTCAGATGAGTCTTAAACATCTTTTAAAGCTTCACCAGCAGCAATTTCCAAACGGTACCCGTATTTTTGTCATGGCCTGCATTTTGCTGAACTCTGTACTTTATTTTTAAGTTCTTAGTTTTAAAAGAAGCACAAATCAATCGATGAAGCCACTTTGTGGGGCAATTTCGACAGGTCTTCAAGCTAAACACAATCACTCGAGTGTAAAATGCAAGAATTCAGACGAGTGCATGGCGCAATCCACATCGCTCATATGTCAGAAAATTTCTTTCTTTCTATCGCTTTCATGTATGCTCTAACCTTCTCCTGTATATTTTCCGACGGCAAAGTTATCACCCTTCAAACGGTGCTTACATTTTTTGGGACACTCTGTACATATATGGTAGGGTGGTGCCAATCTGATGGCTGCCAGGCTACATTCGTAAATTTACCCTGAATAACAAAATTGATCTACGGTTCAATATTGATTAATAGTTGCTGACTTCTGTGGCTAAGTCCCCATCAGTGTTCCAGCTGACTAGTATAAAAACGAACGGTTCCAGCAAGACTGATAGTTGGATACGTTGTAAAAATGGACTACAAATCAATTTCGATCAATAAAATTTCCAGGTCAAAGCACAATACGACCTTGACGTACATCTGCATACTTTGCATTGTGGACTTCCTAAGTATGTTACCGCTTCCGATGACCATTATTGATCAGGTTAGTTGAAACGACATATAACATTTGAATTCTACGGTCTTATCTGCTTGGAATTATGTACATGTTGTGAAACTTTGTCACACATCGTTTATCCAGAAGCTTGCCAACACAATCTCTTATTCAGTATTGCACATATTTCAGAGATTGAATTTCTGTGTTGCCTATGCGCATTTTAGTTTTTCTCAAAGATTCAATATTCAGAATGGTTCCTACATTTTTGATAAATTTAAAAAAATTTTAAGACTTCCTGTTTCGTGGCAATGAGATGACAGAAAATACGAGAAGTAATTAAGAGATGGTAGACTAATTCTTTCACGATTGTTTCCAATGATTACCGCCCAAATAGAATAGCTGTCGGTCGTGAAAAAATAAATAAATGGCTTCATTATTTCTGTAGGGAAGCTGTTATCCTGATCGAAGCCATCGGAACCGGCACCTTGTCACATTAAGAACGTTTCAGATTCTTGGTTTCTGGATGTTCGGCACATTTGCGTGCAAGCTATTCCGACTTCTCGAGCACATTGGAAAAATCTTTAGCACCTTCATACTGGTCGCTTTCAGTATAGACCGATATTGTGCAGTGTGCCATCCATTACAGGTTTCTTTAAATTCTAATTCATTTTTGGATCAATGGGGTTCCGGTTCTTGCGTAATGTCTGATATCTAGGTTCGTGTTCGTAATCACCAAACGGTCTACATACTACTCAGCACGATGTTCTTGTTCACGTGTGTTTTGTTGTTTCCGATTTTGCTGTACGCTCATTCGAAGGTGAGCATTGTTCATTGTATGACAAACGTGTGAACAATCATCAGTCAATCAATAATGGAGTGCGCGCAGACTCATCAATCAATTGACCACGAAGGTCAAAACGCTAGGGTCGAGTGGTCATAGCCTTCGCTCAACTAAAAGGGCACACGGTCTTCGGTGAAAAGTCGAGTCTTCGAATTACAAAAAAAAACACTGTTCTAAGATTATTCTTTAATTTGGGAGTATATTGGGATTATTTTCAGGAACTTATTATACATGAAAAATTCGATCTAACGCAGAAGACGATAACAAAAATGCATCTGTACAAGTGTGTCGATGACCTCGGTGATACGCTATTCATCGTGTTCACCCTGTACTGCTTTTTGTTGGTAAGTAAAATCGATTGGTTTGTGTTGACATCGATCGATTTGTTATCAATGATGTTACAGGCATATCTGATGCCATTGTTGTTCATGATCTATTTTTACTATGGAATGCTGATACGACTCTTTAAACAGGCTCGGGCTGTTCGACAAAGTTTGTCTGGTAGGCGAAAAGGAGTCGATGAAAAGGTACTGCAAGTTAAATTAGATTAAAGTAGTAATTTTTTTTTGTAATTTGAATTCGAAAGTCGATTAAAAAATCAATATTGGTCGTCTTCAACAAGTTTTTCTATGAAATAACCAACTAAACCAAGGGAATCCAATTGCATATTTGTCGTTTGATGCTTTTAGGAATCAATGTAGACATCCTAAAGAACGCCTCGCCTTTTGCATAGATCCTCTGGGCTTTCAAAATGACTTTGAAAATTCAAGAAAAAAATGCTTCTTTTGTGAGAATTTACTGTTTAGATTCCAATAGGACACATTGCGGTGTACACATTGGCGATCTGTTCCTTCCATTTTCTTTGCTGGTCCGTTTAGCTTCTTGGATTTCAACATTTATGAGATTTCTCAATGTTGCTGAAGACACCGCTGCCTATTTAGGACGCCATACTGGGTTTCGGTCCTCTATTCGCTATACGTAGAAATATTCAATCCGAACGCAATGCTGGAGACACCGTCGTTCAAATTCATCTACTTCATGTACGGTGTGCATGCCCTACCGTACATCAATTCGGCGTCAAACTTTATACTCTACGGTCTCCTAAATAGACAGGTACGGTTGAAGAACTGACGATTTTTCTTAACTCATATAGCATTACTTAAATGTCGCGTAAAAAGCAATCACAGCAATTGTCTCCATGTCTCTCTGTCCCTGCATCCGTCCATTCGTGAAAAATTGAGTTGGCCCGAAGAGCTGTACAACACCATTTAACGAAATTGCGACGCCTAAAGAAAAAACTAAGGAAAATTTCAGTGTTACAGAGCCTTCTCTTCATTCAAACTACATAAATCCTTCAACCAATCAATATCGATTAGTTTTGACCGCTGGTTGTCGTAAATGGCTATGCCTAGATAAGAACAGAAAACATCAGTAGAATGATTCGTTCTTGAGGTCCTACATATCCCTCCTCTTCTACTCTCGCGTGCGCGTACTTTATCGCCTTGACGCGTATGAACACTTCCCGAATCACAGGCCTGATGGCGACATACATACTTCCTACTCTAACTTTTTTACGATAAAAAGGAAGGACGAAGAGTTAGTGATGCATCTGGGAAATGTGCGGAATCCTTCTTGAACACAGAATTCATAGAGGTTCTCCGAGAGCGACGTCTATCCAGGTTTTGTCGTCCGAATGGATCGAGTTTCTATCAACCTCGACCGAGAAGGTGCTCCCGAGAATGTATCTTAAACGTTCCGTGCTCAGTGTGCACTACAAGTGATGACCATTCTATGCAGTGCGCTACTAAAAAGATGCAAACCGTAAATGGAATCGAAAAATGTAAAAGCTTTTCAATTTCGTGTAGAGCGCCTGAACCACCTGTACCACCTGTTGTCCCGTTGATCATCAAGTTGCTCGAGCGAGCACCATTGTGTCCATGTTCCGTACCATAGTGCTCCAACGGATCCTCGTAGATCCAGGGAGACAAAGAGCGTTATCGTACGCTCAGGGATTTCATGAAAAAGTCCGATCAACATTGGGCGTTCCAGAATATCAGTGCCTTTCTTCTTGACAAGATTAAGCACAGTAGTTCCGACCTCAACTATGGGTCGCACATACATTTTTTGGGAACGCAAAAGGAAACCAAATAAAGGATGAACGATAAAGGATAACACAGCAATTTCTTTAAAGCAGCTGTATCCAGAATTCTTTGAGTATTAACATTTGCACATGTTGCAGTTGCACCAGTCGCCGGATCGGAAGTATACAAGGAATGGCGGAGCCGCCACTGCTCCAACTCTTCGGATCTCCGAATACAGTGAAATGATCAACCAACGTGAGTTCCTATATATTGCAACAAATCTAACTCATTAGTATTGTTATTAATTATTGCACTCTGTTCTTATTATTCTACTCTTATTTTTTTGTCGCGAGTCGAAATACGAAACAAATGAATGCAGCGCTCCATATACCAACAGAATATCTTACTATTTATAATCCTCTAAATCCGTGGGTCACGTTGTCAGTCACGGCGAAGGGGGACTGAAGCCAAGATGCCTATGATAGTGCGGCGTATGCCAGCCGGTTTTGTTTTCAGCTTAACCATGGGCGATTGCTGGCGAACTGATAACCTTGGCGGCGGATCGTCCAAGTTTACGATATATTCAGCCGGCAAAACGTCAGGAATAGAGATCAAGTGCATATGAATAGGGATCAAGTGCAGAGGGTGGGGATTCAGAAGACGTGCCGCAGACGTCGTCCAACGTTCGTCTGGATTCAGTAGACGTGCTGAAGACGCCGTCCAACGTGTGTTGGCAGTCAGAAGACGTACTCAAGACGTTGTCCAGCGTGCGTCAAGATTCAAAAGACGTGCAGCAGATGTTGTCCAACGTGCGCAGGGATTCAGCAGACGCGCTGAAGACGTCGTCCAACGTGTGCTGCGATTCAGAAGACGTGCCGAGGACGTCGTTCAACTGCGTAAGAATTCCTAGTAAGAGGGACCACTAGAGGGGGACCAGTGTTTTCCGTCAATATACATAGCTCAATGTGTGTCCGATTTCTGAAGATGTCGTGGCACGTGTGTCAGGGTGCAGGAGTGTCGTCACGTCGTGGCAACGTGGTGACACGTGAGAGTCACATATGCGTGCTTGACTCTCACTCCGTTTCTTTGCTAGGTAGGGAAGGGGGAAGGGGTTTTAGGGTAAGGAAGTATAGGCGGGGAGGGGGAGGGAGAAAGAGGTAGTGATTATTATGGGAGTCGGAGGAGTATCATGTTTCTGCAGATTAAGCACTTCGGATTGGGTCTCTCATGATCTGTTTCACGCCACGTAGTGAATGGGTGTTTCGGTTCGGAGATTAAATCGCGTACACCCAAGCGTGGATGGGGTTAACAGGAGCAGTGAAGATTTTGCCCTACCATATATCCCTGCACTAATCTACACAGTAAAAACAGTCTTTCACCTAATAAATGGTATGAAGGCCTAAAGAAGAACGGAGGAGGATTGGGGTTGTTCCGTTCTCGGGGTTTGTGGCGAAGCCCACTACCAGATGCTTGACAGCCGCTAGGCCGCTGAACGTCTTGTTTAGTGTGATATACTTTGCGATACTATGGAATACCACTCCTGCTTTCTTTTTGGGCGAAATAAACGCAAAAAACCGTCGTTTTTGCTGCTTTTCCATAACACCTTTCAAAAGAGCTTGATCAGAAAATAATTACCGCCATTCGAAACTATTGTGACTGATCTATCCTAAATATGCGTATTTCTCAATTGTTTTATTGGAAACCCCTAATCAGCTGTTCAGCAAAATTTGAAATTGTGGCAAACCATAGAAGGCAAAAAGATGTCACAAATGTCAAGTCTGTAATATGAGATAGAATTAGCAGTCGGTTAGAAATGAAACATCGATTACTAATGCTTCAGTGCATCACCTGAAACGATTTGAGTGAGTTTTGCAAGGAGTATGCATGAAAAATTGAGGTTTAAATTATCGAGGGTTGTTTCAGGCTACGAAATTCAGCAGTGAATCGAGAAATATCCACGTTACATACAATTTTCATTTTAAACTGGACATTTTTAAGCAAAAATAGACTTATACGGTGTTAAACCAGACGCTTTAATAAAGGTGGAATAATTTTTGACTTTAAGAGGATTTGTATTTAAAAAAGCTTCTGTAGTGAGAAACTCGAAAAATGTGCAGGAACATAAAATTACTATCTTCTATGAAAAGCAATAGCTTTAGGTTCATTTTAAAGTGCTCCAATATGAAAAAAATTTCAGTAATTATACCGTGCATTTGTCCAAAACATTGCGATGTTTAATTGATTGATAGTGTAATACCTGAATTTATGCAGTGGATAATCGTGTTGTATTTCTTTTGTTGTGATTGTTTTTTCTATTTTCACTTTTTATTTTTTGCATTCAAAGATCATCTGCACTATCCGTCCGATATTCAAAATCATGCTTAGGATGAGTGCGTGTCGGCTTCTGCAAATCTGTTCATTTAACGGAACAGCAAACGCAATCGCATACCAGCATCTTAGGATAAACCGAAAATTTTGATTTGAGGTTATGTGGTGAGAATTCAATGCTCGTTCAAGCTGTGGTGAAGGTGAATGTTTGATAAACTTTTCCTTTTAAAAAAAAAGTGCAAAAATTTGATATCGTTATGACATGCTTTTGTAAACTTTAGATACATGCAATGCGCTTCACAAGTCGTTTATTCTATTTTTAAAGGTGTCCGGATTCAAACTGTAAAGTATCCAGCTTAAAATGTAAGTTGTCCAGTTTAAAGCACAAGCGGTGTATATGCATATGCTACTGTGAATATCTATTTTTTCGGTCTGACATTATTTTCCTAAAACCTGATGACAAAGATTGTTGCAGAGGTAACTGATTATTTCCGACTAAAAATATTGAACACAAGGAGAATGATGGCTATCTGCTAATTTTATGGCTGTTTTAAAGACGTCCAGATTTCGATTACAAAAACGATGCTAGGCTTCTTATTTAACATGGACAAAAAAGAACAATGGGCGGCGTTACTCAATCCTTTCTGGGATGCGCCACGCATTCTACTTCCACATGATATCGTGGAGGCGATTTTTATATGTATATGGTCATACAATGACTTGCGGTGGCCAGTCGATGAACAATTCAGCGCACTATCCTTTCCAGACAAGTCTGGTACCAATTCACCGACCCCGGAGGGATAGAAGGCTTGGTTGGCCTGGGCGGGAAATCCGAATTAAGAACCTGGTATCGGGTGCACGCGACAGTCGGCGCCTCCTCTGACTGCGCCGCACGCCCCCATTTGACACGAAGAAATGAAAATTATGCAGTTGATTAGAAAGGTTATGGACATTCACGGGCGCGTGGAGCGCAGTCGGAGGAGGCGCCGGCACCCGATACCAGCTTCCCGGTTCGGATTTCCCGCCCAGGCCAACCAAGCCTTGCATCCCTCCGGGGTCGGTGAATTGGTACCAGACTTGTCTGGGAAGGATAAAGCACTGACATGTACGTCGGCTGGCCACTGCGCAAGTCATTGTATGGCCAAATACGCATTCAACACGCCTCCACGACATCCCGTAGAAGTAGAATGCGTGGCGCATCCCAAAGATGATTGAATAACGCCGTCCTTTATCCTTTATGGGCATTCATATGTACGTCAACAAAATGTTACCTTCAAAAAAATGTTATCAATATTGCGATTATAAATAGCTTTCGCAAGATTCAAACCAACGTCCCATGCTGTTTTGGCGACGATGTTTACGCAAACGCGTGCGATTAACTCACGCTCTATTCATCTGGCGTACGTGACATTATTGGACAGTAATCATTCGAATTCTGAACGAAAAAGGAAAGGATTGGATAGATTATGGAGCGCGGTTGCGCAGTCGGAGCTGGAGCACACTGTGGGGCGCCCTGTGATTCAAAGTCTTTGATTCAAGTCCCGCTTAAACTAACCAAGCCTTCTATCCCTTCGACGTCAGCACATTGGTACTAGACTTGTCTGGAAAGGATAAAACAATGAGAATGACCATTACCTTTATCGACTCTTACAATAAAGAGCTGGCTAACGCATGTCACTGCATAGGTCTAATGGGCATTTAAATCTTCTCCGCGACATTCTGAAGAGGTAGAATGCGCGGCGCATACCGCATAGGGATTGCCCAGCTTCCACTGTCGACCTTGAATAATCATTCAATAGCACTGAGGTTTTAAGATCTAAGATAAAAAAGACTATGTTAGCCGTCCAAAGACTCGTAACTGTTTCTGAACTTAATGTTGTCGAACCATCTTCTGCACCTCTTCAGCGACGAGTTGGTGCAGAGCTAAGAAACAAGAAAACCTCCTTTGTAAGAATTTTTGAGACTGTCAAACACCGGTGGAGTGTACGCAAGCTTTAGAAGACACGGCGCGACCAAACGGGGAGAAGGAGAAATCTTGTCTTAATTTCTGAACCTGAAACTTGTTCCTCTTGTGCTGTTTCCAGACTCACGCCTTACTTTATTAATGGATTATATCTCTTAAGGGGTCACAGAGGATAAATTAATCAATCTATCAATAATAGAGGAAATCAATATTAATAGTAATAAAAAAATGAATCTATTGCATATCCACTGTGTAAAAGCTCCATATCATTCGTTTACAGAATCTCTCTGTCCGCGAGAATCAGCTGTATCGACGCGATCGCCGACTGTAGTACATATCCAGAAGGTGATCCAGCAAGCCACGCCTATCGCGCCTGCAACGGATTCTTTAATAAAGACGGTAATTTTTTAATATTTTTCACTGACAATAATGTCATTTGATTGACATTTTTTAAAACATATCCAGTGTTGCCGCTATACATTCAACCAATGTTCACTTTCGACAAAAACGACGCGTTTTTTTTTTCATAACCCATATTCTTCACGGCTTCTTTTATGATTAATATTTTCTATCAAAAATTCACAGCGATTTTCGGGTTGATAGGGGTTATCATCCGTAGCTCACTTATGTACAGCCCATGCATGCACGTAAACCTGAATCCTGTCCCTCCGAAAATTGGCAAATTTCAAAGTAACCGCACTTGTGTGGGAGAGATAAAACACTGACTTCTTCATCGAAAAAACAAGGCTTAAATTAAATCGAATAAAATTTAAGAATCAAAATAACTTTTTAAAAAATTTGGTGGAAGTCAATAGGAGAAAAGATATTTATTTTGCATTCAAAAATTGCAGTTGAATAAGTTAATCGAACCTTCTCTTCCTTTCTCCTTACTCTCTTCTGGTTTCCTTAGAGTAGATCGCTTCTCAAGTCTGAGTTGCAGTGTCGATGATGTTTCAGCCAGCTTAATTCTATAAGAGCTTCCCAAAGAGTAGAGAACGAGTATCGTTTTTTCGTTCCGTTCAGGATGAAAATTGCATTGTCGGATATACGTGCGAGCTGAGTGACCTTCAGGAAAGCTGCAGTGCTGACGAGGATTCGATAGTAATTTGATGGCGAACCGGTTTCCATGGTCCCGTCGACAGCGATTCTTCTTCTTCTTTTTTCCTTTGCTGGTAATAATTGACGACGATTTGTTGTTTTGTGGCTGCAAATTGCCTGGCGAGAAGGCTCTATTCTGCGTATTCTAACAGCCGAAGTTGGGTCAGGATCAAAATCACATGTGGTACTGCAGTCAGACATGATAGTGGATCTCAGAGTACGGTACTAGTCGAATATTGTTCTAGGTGACCAGCAAGGTCTAAATATTTAATGACGTCATGGGATACGGGATGAGCACAGACGGGGACGAACAGGCTTCCTGAACAGGATTGTTTCAGTATATACGTATCTGGGTACAGATATCTAATAGTAAAGGGTCTCTTGTTAAGGCCAACCAACCTATTAAGAAACATAAGTGAAAGGGTAATTTTGCATGTCGTATTCTATATGCGGAACACGTTAAAAAATTTTGAAAGGGAAGATTTAGCCGATACTGAGGGAGTTGTATTTTCTATCACAATAAGGGTTTTCGCCGATAGGTATGGCTGTTACTGAGTGTTTTCTGGGTATTTTTTCTTTTTGTGTGTTCGTAATGTATTTTGAGAAGACATCGGCATCTTTTCGGAATATCTCTCCTTCATAGATTTTCTGTTTGTTGTGTTATTAAGCGTCACTTGTATTTCTGGAAGCGCAAGACAGAGCTGTGAGGAGTTCCACGTTCTTGTCTTCGATTCTGATGTGTATTTCAAGTGAACATCATCTTTCATCTATTTTTTATTGTTTCGAGTGAACATGACTTATAAAGATTGGATTTGTCTTCGGTGGTGACAGCTGTCCTTTTACCAATGAAACCTAAAAAAAAAACCTAAAAACCTGAATCCTAAAAAATATACGGAAATGTGGGCTGTCGATTGCGGAATGGAAATTGAGCGGCCCTCGGGTGATCATGTGTGGCGAAGGCAGAAATTGTCGCGGCATCACGTGCGAACCTAATACGCGTCAATGTGCTGCGTGCTGGCACATGTCAAGTGAGAAGTAAGCCCTGTAGACTACCCATTACTCATCGATTTTTTTGTCCAAACATCACCTTCTGATGAAAGAACCACGTGGATATGACATATGTAGGGGCGACATACTTCATAGAAAAGTAGCATTGACAGGCAAATCGATACCGATCAATACATTACCACCGACCAGTCTTAATGTTAGGTCGTTGGTCGTATATAAATTAGATGGATCGTTGTATCCCGTATGTAGTGAGTCCATCCAGGGACCGATAAAAGGGCTCAACAACGGAGATGCGGAATCATCTAATCGATCGACATGGTTGATGCTCGCGATGGGATGCAGAAATGATGAAGTTGAACAGTATCGATTGACTGACCGATATCGATTGCTATTGTCGATTTCCCTCAAAGTGGATCATTTGGGATGGCAATTGTGTGAGCATGGCGAACCTTACAATAAATAAACAAATGTCAATAAACCGACCAATATCGAAGAGTTTTATTGATCCTACTCGGATATGTCGAGCTTGTTAAGCAGCTTCATTGGCTAACTCTTCGGCTGGATCGCCTTTCAGATCCTGAAATGTTCAAATCAATTAGGAGCTACCCACCAAATATCGCCTCAACCTTACAAAATTCTATGTTGAAAACCAAAAACATTTCAGAATTCTTGAAAGCTTGGCTATTAGAAAGAATTCAAGTACCGTATCTCACCGTAGACCATTGAAGCTCCAGCAGAATGGGGACAGGGTAGACCCCGGGGTAAAGGACGTCACCTACTCCAGGTTTGAATGCGGTACATAGTGTGGTATAGCTCAATCTCTTAGGAGGGCTGTCTTTAAACTGTCCAAAGTGCCCCGAGAGTTCAGCGAGATCTCTTGTTCTAAGCAGCTTCAGACAGAAGGAAACGGGGAGCTTTCAAAAGCGTCCAAGAAGTCGCGAAGAAGACGAAGAACTTCCGGCTCCGTGCTCACCTATTCAACTTCACTGTCCTTCCTGCGGTAACCTACGACTCGGAGATCTGGGCTATACGAAAGCAGGATGAACACGCGATCAGCGTCGCGCAGCGGGAAATCGAGAGGACGATGCTCGGAGTGACACGACTCACGCAAGTGGGAGAAGGCCTCCGGAGTTCCGAGCTTCGCCGACGCTCGAAGATCAGAGACGCTGTCGCCTGGGCCAAGTCGTCGAAAATTCGGTGGGCCGGCCACGTAATGCGATTCGCAGACACCCGCTGAACGAGAGCCGTCACCGACTGGATTCCGCGGGATGTCAAGAGAACACCAGGATGCTCAACAACGTATTGGTCGGACTTCTTCGTGAAAGTCTTGAACGACCGAGATGATGCTCTTCGTGACCCTCGAGCGAGGAGGATCCAGCAGGGGGATGCAGGGACAAATGGAGACGCTGCTGGCGCCCGCTCGAGCAAGTCGGTGATCAACGGGATGACAGGTGATAGCTTCAGACAGTTGTCGGTTTGAGTCAGGCGTTTTGAGGGCCAAACATCCTTCACCCAGAATAGGGGACAGTTCTGGTCATAGAATACAATTGTTCGGTTCATGCGTTGGTACCCAGTACGGGTGAAAAACTAATCCTCGTTCTGAAAAATGTTTCTTAGCCCGCGCAGTTGGATTTCCGTTCAGAAAAACGCTCTTGCCAGCATCGGAGTTGATCATGGCATTTCTGTCGACGAAGGCAAGTGGTGTTTTGCCCTCAGATGTTATTCCAGCCGATATCATTACAGACTTCGGAAGTAGGGTTCTTGAACGTACATCCATGACATTTTCGAGATTTCAGTGTCGGGGACAGAAGTTTGACCGTTGTGTGCGACTCCAATAGAAATTTTCTTCGTTAGTCCGAACGATGTCAGAAAAGAGGCGCTTACAGATGAACTCTGAATTTTTCAAGTCTATTCGGTTTGCAGCTTCAGTGAGAGCTTGTCCATGAATAATACAGTAACTGCGACTTTCCAGTTCACATTTGACAACATTTGTCTTGAACACGCCATGGCGAGATGTGCAAGCTGAAGGCAATTTTATTCAAGCTAACCTCATCGTCTCTCATCTTGATGATTTTGCGAATAGCATGTGTGTTAATGGTCGGAGGTCGCCCTGTTTTGGGAATCAGTTGGTGGTGTCTGATTTTCGATTGTGGCATTGATGTTGAAGCCTTTTAAAATCTCCGCGGGTGAAAGCCTTTCGTCCGCAAGATGCACGATAGCACGACGACAAGATGGATGTATAGCTCGTTAGGCGTTGATACAAGCGATGTGCATCTTTTTTACGAACACAACACAATCCCCGTACCGAACCAGTATACATTGTCTTTGAAACGAGGAATATCTCCTAGAAGATACTCCCACGCATTCGCATATAGGTTAGTTATATAAGAAAATGCTGATAGGATTTTTTCTTTACTAATTAACCAGACGTTCAGCGGCCATCCGGCCGCCAAACGTCTTCTTGGGGCTTCCCACGAAACTCCAAAAACAGAACGACTTGGTTGACTGGATTTTACGACCTTTCGACCTCGATCAACAAGAAAAATCGATAAATCGATATTGTTCGGTCGGTCGATACAGTTAGATTGCATCAGTTTCTCTCTGAACGCCATATTGGAGTAATTTCCATGAGAATTAGTAATTCTGTAACGGTCGCCTGCTGCCCCACCAAAATGGATCCAATCTCAGCGAAAACCGGCGACTCCGGTCGAAAACTCGATACCATCAATCGATATTGGTCGCCTAATTGAGCCCTACAACCTGCAGTGAAGTCGACCCTTCGGCCATCAAAATTGCATGACTTCCACTCCAGTGGAACAAATCTGAGCGAAAGCGAATAACTCCGACGGAAAAACGATAATATCGATCGACATTGGTCCTCCGGTCAAAGCCCTCTACCTTCCTTTTTTGAATCTGACAATTTTCGTCCATTTTCATCGATTGCACCTGAAAGTGACCTTAACAAGTTTTACATGTACCTTCGGGTTACCTTCACATGTTCGACACGTTTCACAGGCTTATACAGGTTAGTAACACACGGACACATACACGCAGGGACAGACGGACTAACGCTTTTATATTAGTAGGATTTAGCATACAATGCAAACCAGTCAATAGTATAATCAACCTCTTTAGTCACTGCCCACCTGGGCAGGTAAATGATCTCGTTTTTCCCAGAATTGGGAAGACCGGGAGTCGAAGAAGTCGGCGACCGCCCGGCTTACGTCTCCAAGCTCTGTGAAACTTTTCTTAACCAATAAAGCCTTCAAGGAGCTGAATAAGTTGTAGTCTGAAGTAGCTATGTCAGGAGAATATGGCGCAGTCTCCTAGCCCAACTTCTTCATTTTTTGGTGGGTCGTTTTAGCTACATGGAGTCTGACTTGATCATGAAGAAGGTGAGCCGCAGGTCGTTTCGGCCGCTTTTCCCGAACAGCTTCAGCTAGTTTCTAGATCTGAGTGGCGCAAACCACAGCGGTGACTTTGTGTCCTTGCGAGAGCAGCAGTAGTGTAGCATTCCCTTCCAGTCTCAGAAGCAGCGTAGAAGAACCTTCTTGAGATGCATGTTCGATTTGCTTGCGTAGGCAGTTTTTCTCCTCAAGGTAGCCAAACGGCACGGTGTGAATTGCGATTACGAGAGAAAATGCCCGAATCGCGCCGCGTCTGTTTCGGTGCGAGAAAATGCCCGCAACCAGGGGAGAAAATGCCCGCAGCCAGGGGAGAAAATATCTGCAGCCACTGAACGGTTTTCGATAGGGTCCACTACAACAACCACTACAACAAAACACATGATAATCACGTGGACAGGGATGCGGTATTTTTCTCATGCCGTCGAGTAGAAGGCATGAGAAATCGTGGGCGGGGCAGCTGGAAATCTGGAACCATCATTTGGATTCCTTAGCAGACTTGAAGGCCTTGCCGTGATAGAGAAGCTTTGGAGAATGTGAGGAAAGATTACAACAGGCATGCTCAACGTTAAATTAGTACCAACGGTGTTGTATGTGCAAAGGACGCTTGAAAACACTGAAAGGAGCGAAAGAAGCGTTTCCGCCCAGATCTCAATTTCTAGAACGTAAAACTAGGAAACAAGCACATCAACGGAACCTGGTAACATAGAATTAC
Source organism: Heligmosomoides polygyrus polygyrus (assembly GCA_947396885.1). Classification (NCBI taxonomy): domain Eukaryota; kingdom Metazoa; phylum Nematoda; class Chromadorea; order Rhabditida; family Heligmosomidae; genus Heligmosomoides; species Heligmosomoides polygyrus. The sequence goes on from OX377206.1 coordinate 13,090,326, forward strand.
TTTTCGAAGCATTGAGCTGTGAACTGCAAGCCACCTCAACTTTTGAGTTTGTTTTTGAGCCACATGAACGCCACATGGAGTGAACAGTAGGGTACATGTACTTCAAAGTCATGAGAAGTAGAAAACGAAAAAATGACAGAATTTTCTAGGAATTTGTTTACAAATTGGTTTTTAGGTTTTACTGAGGTTTTACTGAGTCTTTCTGATGAAGTCTTCATTTTTGACCAATCATTATATCTGAACAAAGGATTTAAATATCTGAATGGTTCTTTGCAACATAGGTTTTACTAAAAACCCTATTAAAATGACCAGAACCTACGGTGTAGCACTTCGCCAAAAATCTTTCAAGGCGTTCTCGAAATATAGAGTGTTTTTCGAACATGAAACTTTGCGATCAACTTCTTATTAGAGCTTTGGTACGAATGAAACATTGCGGAAATAGACTGCTGGTCGCGGGCATTGTCTCCCTTGGTTGCGGGCATTTTCTCCCCTGGTTTCGGGCATTTTCTTCCCTGGTCCCGGGCATTTTCTCCTTATTTCGGGCACTTTCTCCGCACGCAACGCGCGCCGTGAGATTCGGGCATTTTCTCCGTAGACCGTGAATTGCAGTCGTAGAGAACCCGTCTTTCATCTCTAGTAACCAAGCCTTCCAGGATCTCCTTGCGAGGTGAGCGGAGAAGGAGAGACTGCCAGAATGCGGGTGAACCGCAGCTCTCAAACAAGACATGCGGGATCCATCGAGTAAGCACTTTTCGGTAGCCGAGGGTTTGGAGGAGGCTAAAGACTGCCGATTGGGCACGTCCGAGTCTTGTTGCCAGAATCCGGGTGGTAGGCTCCGGATCCTCCTTGCTGCTTGGAGACGTCCGACCTAGGTTCGTCATCGAAGTCTGTGTCTCCTTTTGCGAAGCGAATGAACCAGTGGTTGACGGCATTGATGGTAGCGGTGTCCGCCCTGAAATTGACATTGCACTAAAACCCATGCGCGCTAATACACCTTTTGCAGAGAAGCTTCGAGAATGTTCTACGACTAACACAGGGTAGATCACGGTTATCGATTGAAATTCGGAAGTTCTAGACTTTTAGAGAAGACCCTATCAAGGGGCTTTCCTATTAGTCTTCCTAACACTTTCCAGCCAACCCGTCTCAGTGAAACGAATTCTCGTCACCAATTCAGTCCGCGATTCGAGACGGCATGCGCATGCGTATGACTGGCTGTGTGTAGGTGATTACGGTGCTAATGCGCCATGGCCAGCGCCCGTTCTGAGGCGCTCATTTAGCGTCGAACGATTGATAGGCCCCTCGAAATCTTGTGGTCAAGAGACAGGTGCACACGCGGGACGGGGACGAATGTGGAATTAACATGCGAGTAATTGCAATCGAGTACCGGCGCCGTATTCGAGCACGGTGAAAGCGCATGATTGCTGGAGAGAAAGAGGGCAGGTGAGGAGATATGAGCCCGAAAAAACCCAACAACGGACCTGCGGACGGATACGCTTCATCATCGTTCACATAAATGCTATTGTTGGCATGTTCTTTGCCGAATGTGTTTATAATTAGGCTGTGTAGAACGCCAGAGCCACTGTTGCTTGCGAAAGTCATTGGAATCCTGGTAGGCCGGTCGGGTTTCCAAAAAACAATAGGTAGACAAGAGCAGTCATAAACTGGGTGCCCAGGAATGTCTGAAAGACATCAGGACTTTTATATATGCGTTGGGTTAAATTCCTTCTTGTCTCAAAACTATTCCGCAACAGACCTCATCGTCTTCGCGCCTTTCGTACGCGCAACATCCTTGGGCTACTCTGGCACGTGTCAGGGAGGAGCAGAGAATAGCACGACGATCAATGGGGTTACAATTGGTACACGCATTGGCACAGAAGTGCATACCTGAATTGTTCTGGATCTGCGAAGGTCAGCAGTTTGCACAGTAGCGTAATTCTTCTCTCATCTACCAATTTCACCTTGGTCTAGTGGCAGTGCCGTGGGATGAGGCGCCGGCTTCGTGTGCATTGCGATTCAGTGCGGGTCTTAGTTCGCTTCTCTAAAGGTTTCTTTTAAAGGTTCGTGCGCTGTTATACTCCACTGATTTATCGTTCGAAGATGCTTTGCCAAGATTTCTATTCAGAAGTCGTTACCTGTCCCACAGGCTTCCTTGCAAGTAATTGTTCCGCTTCGATGATTTCTATTGTTTCCGGGTAGATAAGCAACTCAGTCTGCTCAGCAGGTATCCCCTATGCGTCTTTAGCATGTATGTAGATACAGTTGAAAGATAAACGTTAAAGATCACAGAAGTCGATTTCCTTTGGTATGCGCCACGCACTTGAATTTGGCCATATGTTGACTCAACGAATAATAGCAGCGGACGCAAGTGGGAAAATTCAATGTTTTATCCTAGCGACTAAGGCTCTGTAGTCAACCGATCTCCCGGAAAGAGAAGGCTCTATTCGCACCGGTGTAAATTGAGCTTCAATAAGTACTGCAAAGCAATTTAACGCCTCCTTACTACCTCGCCACGCGTACCATCGTAGGTCTACGCTTGAGTTAAGCTCTTTTCTTAAAGCGACTTAGTATTTTTCGCTGAAAAAAGCTGCTTTTTATACAGCTGAAATACCGTCCACTCTTAAAAATCTATTTTTTGGTTAACTACATAAATGTGCTTTCTGTTCAAGGAAATTTTCTAACTTGTAGTTGAAGGTTTTTGCGAAGAATTGAGGAGAGATGCAGAATTGATAAATAATACTAGGCAGTTTCCTACAATGGACGTGTTTACTTTGACAGCCTACCACTAGTCTGAGACGCTTCGGCATCAAGCCATCGTTGACCATTTCCCGCCCTTCCACCGATATAATTAATTCTTGGAGTTAGACACTGAATAACGCGACTGTTGAAGTCATTAACCTAGAAGACATTCATTACATTCGTGCTACCCAAGCACCTCGTTGATATTCCGGGTTGCTTGTTATGCGTCGGCACCGCCATGAAACATGTAATCCAAAACAATGGGAATTCTTGGCATACCGATGACACTGCATATAATTGTTCTGTGCTATTTGACGTGTGATATTTATTGCAAGGATACCCATGTATATGGAGATGAAAGAAAAGAACGCACCCTCATCAACAGCAGCAAAACAAACTGCATAGAGCGAAAAATGTGAATGGTAAAAGGAGAAGAGAGAATCATGCATCGCAGGAGTCAGCAGATTTTCATCGTAGGATTTTTATAAAGAATTGCCTAAAAACGGGAACGGAAATGGGTGATAGACTGCCCCTGCGGAGACGCACTTACTCCAAGTCCGCTCGGTTTACAATGTGCTGCCTAACGGTCGAACGTGCCTTTTTTTTGTAAGAGAGTTTATTGCGCGCGACTGCCTCTGGTGCTTAAGAGCAGCAGTTTGAGAAGGTCGTCATGTTTTACATTTGTTATTTTACATATTTACAATTTTATGCACCGTTGGGCGCAGTCGGAGGAGGTGCTGATTGCCGGGTGCACACGAGGCAGACTAGGTTCCTAGTTCGGATTTCCCACGCAGGTCAACGAAGCCTACCATCCCTTCGAGGTCGGTGAATTGGTGCCAGATTTGTCTGGGAAGGATAAAGCACTGATTTGTTCATCGGCTGGCATCTGTAAAGGCCCCCACACACTTTTCGGCGGCGAACGGCGCTCGGAAGGCGGCGAAAACGATGAGTCACGCCGCTCTTGCAGCCTTGCCAGGTACGGTATTTCTAGACGAGACCTACTGCTGCTGTTCGCCTTCCCGCCTTCTGTCCGTGCTCTGAGCTAGAACGTGGAGCCTTAGCCCTAGTTTATACAGTACCGCCGCTAAACGTTCAACCAAACGACGTTTGCGACGCAAAAACGCGTTTTTTGCGTCGCATCATGATAACTTTGTTCAAAATAAAGGCTTTCTCACCAAAATTTACAAGGGCTCCTAGCATCATCTTACCTACCAATGGGCATGCAATCGCCATTAAAAAGTGGATGGAAGCCTGAAAACCAATGCCGCAATTAAGGAGGGTCCTAATTGCTGTGACCCGACCCAGCACCGTCGCCGAGTCTCGCTTAATTATGTCCCCAGGCGCAAATAGTGCTGCCCAGTTGAATTTTTAAATTTTTAAACCTAATTAAATTGTATTTTCTTGCTGTTTATGACCTTCTCCTGGCTGCGACAATTCATTTGGTACCAAATTTGGCAGGAGAATGTCTGCAGCTGCTTCAACTGATTTTGTTTATTTCAACGGAAGCATCCTCAGTTTAAACCTGTTATTGTAGCTTGCAATCTACTCATCTTTAAGGAGGGAAAATGACATAGAAAATTTACGTTTCGAACTCACTTTGGGCATTTGTGTGTTGGTTACAATTCCTCAAAACTGCAAGTGAACCTTGGTAAAGAGCACACCCTGTCGTCGATTTTGGCTGCGAATATCTATGTCCTAAGAAAATGAGTTTGTCCAAAAATTTGTTGGCTAACCGCACGCAATGTAGAGACTCCAAGTATCAAATATCGAGAAGCCAGGTAATCAGATGCCCGAATTTCAGCTGGTTAAAGTGAAGACTTCTTTCAAAAGTGCGGCTGAGCTTCTACAGCGTTTCATGCTCAGTCTTTGCAGAATGAATGCTGGGAAGCCCAGAATTCATATTAAGTATTTTTCCGCTCAACATTTTCAACCAGTCCAGACGCCAATATTTTGACGCACCAGATCGAGCGTCGACGTAGAGGTCTTCTTCGACCATAATTGCACTGACCTGACATGCCCTCCAGAGACATTGCACTCGGCTGCATGACCAACGAATCCCTCACTTCTCTTTCTCGTAACTACGGGCCTGTTCGACCTTATGCAGCTCACCAATATCGATCCATGCTGCCAAATCTTGAGGACCCTTTGGGTTTTCCGGATTGCGTACATCATATTAGGTTGTCCGGGAAGTTCTCAGCGTTTTCGCGTTTTAAGTGCTTCACTTTCAACTAACATAATTTTCTCAAATCTTATCGGATTTAGACGAAGCAAGCACCGCTCGAGTCAGCACACTTTTGCCAACGGGGAACAAATCGACTTATTCCATCAACGAAAGAATTAGATGGTCGAGATTCGATAAAATTCACGAAAGCTGTTTTGGCTTGGTGTTAACTGGTGAAGGTTTTACCAGCGAGAAAGTTCTGAAAATGTTTGCAAAAACGGCAGTCCGTTGGTGAGAAGCCTGGAGAATATGACGGGTGAGGCAGAATTTCAACCCTTAGTTCGTTTAATGTTCATGTGGTGATTAGCGAAACGTGTGGCGGGCGCTATCGTGCAAAAGAATCGGGCCTCTTCTGTTAACCAGTTCCGGCTGAATTAGATGCAATTTTCGGTGAATTTTGTCGAATTCCTTACAGTGGGACTTTGCTGTGATCGTTTAGCCTAGCACCGAAAAGTTGTACACCAGCCGCTGACCACCACACAGTGACCATTACCTCTTTTGGTGGAGATTCGCCTTCGGAAAATGCCTAGGGGGTTCATTGGCGTGCAACCACCTTCCAAAGGCGTATCAAAGCTTCTGCAACAGCAGTTTTACTGACGTCTAGCTCTTCCGCGATACCGCGAACTGTTTGGGAAGGTTCGGTTTCCACCAATTCCTTCAACTCGTCGTCCAGGATTGCTCTAGGTCGACCGCTACGGGATCATCTTCGAGGATGAAATCTCCAGTCCGGATTTTACTGAAGCACTGGCGCACAGTGCCTTCTCCAACTTTATTAGACCCCACACTTGATCGATATGTCGAGCTGTCTCGGCTGCGGATTGTCCCAGTTTGAAGTTGAAATAAAATATCGCTCCGAATTGCTCTATCGACATACTCCAATAAGCCTTTCAAGAACAGGAATATAATGCGCAATACAAGTTGAATTTTTACTTCATAATAGACGAATGAAAGATAGCAACGCAAAACGCTGAGAACTTTTCGGACAACCTAATAACATGAGTTTGTTGGCTGAAAATTTTGGTACGATTTCTTCCATGATTTCATTCACTTACTCAAAAACTGAACACTTCGTTTGAAGTTTTATAAAATTCTCATTTTTTTTTGTAGAAAAGAATGGTTGATGTCCTGTTCTAAAGAGAAGAACAGCGGCAGTTTTAGCGCCAAAAAGGGATTGCGCCATGCAATTGTCCAAGACTTCGCCGTTTTTATTCGATTGATAGCAAAATTGCTGTTTGCGTAGATTTTTACGCCTCTTAACAACATAACAAAGAAAATTGTAAAAAAAACACATATTCTCACCTTGATACTTCATGTAAGCAGCGTTCACACTGTTAGGGGGGCAAAAGTAATGAGACAAATTGAAAAAAATTCTTTATCTCTTTATAACTCAATTACAAATCAACGATGCTGAGGAATATGTATGCCATTAAGGTCAGTGACCTTGCTGCTATCGATCAGCCAACTGCCATCCTTCCAGAACTGCTTAGGTCTGGTGCTGACCCACTGCTCGTTATGGTTGTCGAGGTCTGCTTGGGTCCTTGTGTTCCTTCCGACCATGAAGTCCCGTAGGCCCAAGAAGTAGTGGTAGTTGCATGGAGAGATGTCCGGCGAATACGGTGGGTGAAGCATGTGAATGTAGCCCAGCTGGGCAAGCTTATCCATGGTCACTTGTTCCCGATGGGGTGCGGCGTTGTCGAAGAGGAGGACCTTCTTGACGCGCTGCGACTGAATAAGTTCGAGTCGCAGGTCCATCTCTTCTATTTCGTTTACCATGGCCTTGGAGTCCATCGTCGTGCTTTTGGTAAACAGCCTCCAGTATACCGGTCTATGGGCGCAGACCCAAATGCTCTGAAGGTGCTTCTCGCCGTGAATATCTCGCCGAACGAAGGTCGATAACGGGTCAACAGGCCTCACCCAGACTGGCTGCTTGGCAGGGCTAAGGTAGAAGACGTACTTCTCATCCTGCGTTAAGATTGAGCCCAGGCTGCCGGGGTTGAGAATTGGGAAAGATTTGCGCGACACAGGTCGACTCGTCAGGCTGGGGTTTCGGCATGAGACACACTGCGGTTTTGACATGCTTCTGGAAAAGGCGGAAGTGGTAACTTCTCAGGTGCCTTCAGTAGGTAGCATACAAACAAGCAAATACGATAAGCACGAAACCAGACTGCAGTCACGAGATATATGGACACGGCATGGAGAGTCTCATTACTTTTGGTCCCCCCCCCCTAATATAATTCAAATAAAATTCGGGGTGAGCTTTCCAAGTGCAGGGCGCAATCTGCTCTTTGATGCACTAAATGATTGTTACCTTGTTGCGCTTTAAGACAAAAGTTAGTTTATTATTTTTTCAAAAGAAACAAAACTTGTGTAAAATTATTACACTCGTTCGGGCAGCTGAACCAAAAAAAAATTCAAGAAAGTTATACCAAATTTTCCCTGGAGAAAAAATTATTCTACCCTTCTTGAAGTGTTTCTATTTTAACCTGTAAGAAGCTCGTTTCAATTTGAAAGATGTTTAATTCCAATTTAATTCGAAACGGGTCCAGCTCGACGTGAAAATGATAAATACATATTTTACATTATGGCTAGGCACGCAATTTTGAGAATTATAGAATCTGTGGGATCTCCGCAATCCGGAAAACCCAAAAGGTCCTCAAGATTTGACAGCATAGATCGATATTGGTGAGCTGCATAAGGTCGAAAGGCCCGTAGTTACGAGAAAGAGAAGTGAGGGATTCGTTGGTCATGCAGCCGAGTGCAATGTCCGTCGACGCTCGATCTGGTGCGTCAAAATATTGGCGTCTGGACTGGTTGAAAATGTTGAGCGGAAAAATACTTAATATGAATTCTGGGCTTCCCAGCATTCATTCTGCAAAGACTGAGCATGAAACGCTGTAGAAGCTCAGCCGCACTTTTGAAAGAAGTCTTCACTTTAACCAGCTGAAATTCGGGCATCTGATTACCTGGCTTCTCGATATTTGACACTTGGAGTCTCTACATTGCGTGCGGTTAGCCAACAAATTTTTGGACAAACTCATTTTCTTAGGACATAGATATTCGCAGCCAAAATCGACGACAGGGTGTGCTCTTTACCAAGGTTCACTTGTAGTTTTGACGAATTGCAACCAACACACAAATGCCCAAAGTGAGCTCGAAACGTAAATTTTCTATGTCATTTCCCCTCCTTAAAGATGAGTAGATTGCAAGCCACAATAACAGGTTTAAACTGAGGATGCTTCCGCTGAAATAAACAAGATCAGCTGAAGCAGCTGCAGACATTTTCCTGCCAAATTTGGTACCAAATGAATTGTCGCAGCCAGGAGAAGGTCATAAACAGCAAGAAAATACAATTTAATTAGGTTTAAAAAATTTAAAATTCAACTGGGGACACTTTGCGCCTGGGGACATAATTAAGCGAGACTCGGCGACGGTGCTGGGTCGGGTCACAGCAATTAGGACCCTCCTTAATTGCGGCATTGGTTTTCAGGCTTCCATCCATTTTTTAATGGCGGTTGCATGCCCATTGGTAGGTAGGATGATGCTAGGAGCTATTGTAAATTTTGGTGAGAAAGCCTTTATTTTGAACAAAGTTATCATGATGCAACGCAAAAAACGCGTTTTTGCGTCGCAAACGTCGTTTGGTTGAACGTTTAGCGGCGGTACTGTACTTGCGCTGTTGCGCGGCGCGTCACGATGGTCGAGGTAGATATCGACCGGGCGGTGCGAAAAATCGGTACCTATGGCGGTCGTGGTGCCGCACCGCGTGGCGGCGCAAGTATAAACTAGGGCTTGGGCCTTGTTTACTGTGCACGCCACCCGCGACGCGATGCATGCGTAGTAGCCAAATTGATTGAGCGACGCGATTGATCAATTCGGCCACTACATATGGCATCCCGTCGCGCGTCGCGCGCACACTAAGGCCTATGGGGTCGTTTAGTGTGCGCGCGAGGCGCGACGCGATGCACGCGTAGTGGCCATATTGATCGAGCGACGCGATTGATCAATTCAGCCACTACACGTGGCATCGCGTCGCGCGTCGCGCGCACACTAAACGACCCCTATGGTATACTCCCGGGTCGTTCCAGCGACGGGCGCGGGGCAACTATCAACGGCGCGCCTTCGCTGCAGTGGCGGACGGCGCAGTGGGGCGCGGTTGTCAGTTGACGCGCTATCGCTCCCGCGATGCGTCGCAGAGGGGTGTTATACCTCCGCGTCGCGGGAGTGAAACATACTCCCGTGCGACGGCCGTCGCAGCCCGTCGCTAGTCGCAGTGCACTGCACTGCGACTAGCGACGGGCAGCGATGGTCGCGGAGGGGGAGCGCTTGTCGTGCCCTATTCTATGCACTTCCGCTCACTTATTTCGCCAATTCCTTGGTTCGTGACCATACCACAACAATTTCAACACACGTCTGGTGATGTTGGGTGGTCATGCGATGTTTTTTTTGTTCTCCTCGTAGGGTTTTCGTCGTGGCTAGACTCACTTTGGGTTTTTTCGACTGCTTGAACGGCTAGTTTTTTGAAGAGATATTTTTCTAGGCCGTTTTTTCTCACTTTTCTGCCGATCCTCGCATTTTTTCGCCTCTGAACTTCCTCACCGGCACCGAAGTCTACATTTCTGTGTCGGGCAAGTCACAGGGAGGTTCTATTGACATGGTCGGTACACAAATGTGCCAATTGAACGGCTAGTTTTTTGAGGAGATTGCTAAAAAAAATTGCTGGCGCGGGCTTTTTTGCGATTGTAGCTAATTATTTTCGAGAACACATTCCCTTAAGTTTAGCGCACTGTGCTAGTGCCCAGTAGTGTCAGGCATGCAACTCGAGTGAGCCATACACAATGCACATAGAATCGACGGAATCGACTAAGTGAGCAAAGATTGTCCATCTGGCACACTACAGGGCACTGGTAAAGTACGCCTGCGACTTCGAGAACTTCCATGTCATGAGAAATAAGCTGCTCCAATCGCTAAAGGCTACTCGAATCATTTTTTGAGCCGCCCACGACGAAATCCCCATGATCTGGTGAAGTTATACAAATGATTGTGGAGATCTCAAAGAGGTGAAAAGAACAACCTTTTCTCAAAAAATGTAGCTATAAATTGGAGGAATTATGAGCATGCGACGTTTTGTGACGGATTAGTCCATCGCAACCCTTTTTTGAACTGTGCGACCTTAACAGTATTGCATCTCATGCGGGGTTAGGGTTTTGCGACTCTGCCACCGCTTTTGCTTCCTGTGCTCTAATACGCGTTGTCTCGAAAAACTCATGCGCTCTCTGTAAGGTCAAATAATCTTGTTCTGTTGCATGAAAAATCTGTGTGAACTCGTTTTGAGAAAGGAAAGGCTCGTAGATTAGGAGTACGACTGCGATTGAGGCATTTGATTCCTTTTCCTATACCGCTCGCTCCCCCGCTACATTTGTCTGATCATTCCTGCAGCACGATGCTCTCAGTTAGCCTATATGGGCTCTTGAGCGAATTTACGACAGGACTCAATGTGGTTGTGATGGACAAAGCACGATTTCGTCATTGCACTGGATCAGCTGATTCGCTAAAATTCTGCAAAAGTCTCCGTCTGCAGAACTGCGTGAACTATGTCAGCCTCAGCGATGGCGACGGCTCGCGACGCGCATGGCGAGCCGTCGTGTCGCTGTGCACTCCCGCATCGCTGCAGCCGACGGGAGTATACCATAGGCCTAAACAAAGCCTTAAGGAATTGCTGGTGCATTGTGCGTAGAGAATGCTCCGCGCAGTCGTCTAGCACAGCTCATTCATTAGCTATTATTCTGGTTGTGCAATTCTGTCGCCATGCGGTCAAATTTAGGAATAGCAAAATATGGGGATCAGAAGAAATAATCTACCGCTCTCGACTGCGTAACTTAGGGTAAACTGTAATCATATTATCAAATACATAGACATTATGTAAATATTTTAAAGCATAGGTTAAAATCTAGCGTACAGAAGCAGTAGAACTCTGAATACACATGCAGTTTTCAATCATTTGAACAACGCGCAATCTACAAAATACCTAGACGTCTAGACAAGCAGAAGCAAAGCAAACAAGAATGGCAAGAAATAGCACTTCTACACGCTTGTCCGAAATCCTCGATAGGTCATCGTCCTTCGTAGATACTGCAATGTTGTGTGGACGAGTGCGCGGCACATTCCCTTTACAGCAGGATTTTTTCGTATCAGTATAGTTTAGAGTAAAAATTGAAACATTGTTTTTACTAATGGGATAATAATTTTAATAATTTTATGTTCCTCCACAAAGTGTAAATATTTTCTTTAAGACATCCTATTCTGCGTAAGAGATTCGATAATTAGGTATTCTTAAAACAAGCGCTTACTTTGTCTTCGTTGAGAAGTGACCATTTAGACTTTAGTCTTACATTTTCGCTTAGTTGAAAGGTGTCCACTTTAAAACGAAAGCTGTCTAGTTCGAAATGGAAAGCGTGCAGTATCAAATGAAGCGTCCATTTTAAAGTGAAGGTGGGATAAAATTAGGTCGTTACAAGTAGAAGACTAGTCAAGTAGTATATAAGAAGCGATTTAAAGCAGCTTAGCAAGGAGTTTGAAGATACAAGAGCTAGGAATTTGCTACGATTAAATAGCCTAGTATGTAGTCTCGAAAGGAATCACAATTTTGTACTGAGAACATTGGAATGCAGGGGGAAGAGGAACGACATGCTACTTTTTTTCACGAAATCATCCACCATAAAATTGCCATTAAAAGTCAGATAAATAACATTGAGGACAGTGAATACTCGAAGTGGATGTGTTAGATATGACTCGGTACTAGTCTTAACTTCTTCACACTCCTTTCAAACACGTTATATAATGGGGCTAAAAAGGGTTCGACACCCACGTTTTTCTCTTCCTTTTTTGTTTCTGAGCTATCACTTCAGTTCTTAGCTATACAGTTCACGTCGAATTGGTCGCTTTTCAAATAAAACTGGACACTCTTCTAAGTCAGCTTTGGGATCTTTGAAATCAAAGCAAACTCCTCCACATCGCAATGAGCTGCTTCTACATTAGACTAGAGAATCTCCAAATAAAAAAATAGGATAATTTTTTGTTAGGGGATTATCAATTGTATTAAAGCTTTAATTCATCTACCCAGCAAGTGAACACTTTGCTTGAAATCTTATAAGATTCCCATTTCATGCCAATAGAAGAATTTGTGCCATACACTCGTCTAATGGTAAGACGTCGCGATTTTTTTTGCGATTAATATCAAAATTGCTGTCCGCACAGTTTCAAACCTGTAAACGAAAACAGCTGTAAGGAACACACTAATTTTCACTTCACTTTGTGAGCAGCATTTACGCTATCAATCAAATAAAAGTCGCGACGAGCTTTTCGAGTGCATGGCGCATTCTGGTATTTTAGTTATCAAATAATTTTTGTTTTGTTGCGATTTAAACAAAATGTAATTTCTCTTCCAGGCTCTGAAGAAGGCGGTTACGCCGAAACGTTAGCCTGAATAAAGGATCTATACTAATCTTGGTTCGCCAGCTGCATCACTTGAGTAATCATACTGATTAAATTTTAATTTATTATTTTTCTCAGAAACCAAAAAAACTTACAAATTTATTACATTTATTAGCGCAGCTGAACTAAAAAATTCAATAAACGTTGTACCAAATTTTCATTGCAAAAATTATTCTAATCATCTTGGTGAGTCTTCAGTTTAACCTGTAAAAAGCTTCTTTCGATTTGCTACACGTGCAATTTGATGTCAACATTCTCTAGAAGAACGTCCAACTTGACGTGAAAAGCGTCCAATTTGCCTTAAAAAGTGTCCAATTTGACCTGAAAATGATACATATACCTAGATGTTTTCAGTTTATTGATCCTATTGATTTTTCTAATGCAATTTGTGTTTGTGTTCTGTTGTAATAATTTTTTAATAGTAACGTTTTTGCTCATCCCAATTCTGCATTTCTTATTGGTTTTCGGCAAATCATTCTATGAAAGTTGCTGTTGTAAACTACATAAACATGGTCGCGTAATAAATAATAATAATAATAATAATAATAATAATAATAATAATAATAATATAATACAGGGTCTCTCAAAAATTGTATACACTGTTTGAAATGTGATAACTTTGGTCACGCTAAAGGTACTGAAGACGTTAAGGGCTCATATGAAAGCCTGGAAAAATAGAAATTTTCTGGCGTATGAGCGGCATGGAATGCGCCATGCACTCCTTTGAAAGTTTGCATTTTACACACGATTGATTGTGTTTCGCTTGTAATTCAAAAATGTTATAATTTCTTCACAAAGTGGCTAGCCCATGAACAATTAATCGAGTTTGAAGTGCAAGGTTTCGGGCATGAGCATGGCACAATCTTCAATATTTGCAAGCCTCAGTAGTCTCGTTACCCTGCGCCTTCATGTGAGTCTCAAACATCTTCAAATGCTTTACTGGCAGCAATGTCAGAACGTTTCAAATACTACCCGCATTTCTTAGGACACCCTGCACTTTTTGCAAGCCATAGTGTGTTTTAAGTTTTAAACCCTAAAAGAAACGCAAATCAATCGAAACGTCCACTTTGTGGAGAAATTATATAATGTATTCAAGCGAAGCACAATCAATCGTGTGTAAAATGCAAACTTTCAAACGAGTGCATGGCGCATTCCATGCCCCTCATATGTCAGAAAATTTCTATTTTTCAGGCTTTTATATGAGCCCTTTACTTATATGAGCCCTTCAGAACCTTTATTGTGAGCAAAGTTGTCACCTTTCAAACAGTGTATACATTTTTTGAGACACTCTGTATAATATAATAATAATAACTGGGCACGGGTTAACGAAGGTCACTCAATGTCATGCTCTTCTATCACTCTTCCCCTCTCATTCCTCAAGAGCTGATGTCGTCGTCGTGCAGCTGCTTCGACGTAGGTGATGCGGTGATGGTGTCTGCGCACGGCATGCTTTAGTATTTAATCTAAAGCCTATGGCAACTATGGCCGGAATAATTGCCGCTCTTGACCTCGGCATATCCTGCCTGATTACGTACTGCTGCTGCTTACAGTTTCGACCCTGGCTGACCTCATGCTCGCCGCTGCTCCGCCTCTAAACGAGCGATTCCGCTCCGTCCGCCACGCACCAGGGCCGTTGGGTTCATTCTCGGTCGGTCTCATTCCGTGACACTGACCAAAGGGGGGGGGGGGATTCCAGAGATTCCAGGAAACCAAGCTGAGTATGGTGCAGACGGCTCCACCACCGTCTTCGTCCTCTGCATTCAGCCCTCTCACACAGGTCATCATGCTGGTCCGAGTTCCCGACCACGCTCGTCGTTCTCGTGTCCGCTGCGGCGTTTTCCAGCGAAAAACCGCCAGTTATGGCAATTCGCGGCTCTCACCTGTTGTGGCTCGTTAGCGAGACGGCACGAGCACGACAGGTGCGTCCGTACGAGCGCTTTTTATCGGCGACGCTGACCGTCTTTCACCATAGTGACCGCTGCTAAATCGCCTTTGGCTGGAGCTGGCGACCGCTAGCCGACGACCGACGCCGTTAGCCGCACACACCGACACCGACGGCCGGACTACTGGCGGTGCTCCTCTAATCACCGCTCCACCTCGTATTACTACTGTGCAGTTGTTGCGTCCAGCTCCCCTGTTATCTTCGCCGGCATCGCTCTTTCTGTCGTTAATATTTATTTGTTTATTTTGCACACCAATGTGCGCTTACAATAGAAGCGTAAACAAGTACAAAATGGCTAAGGCAAAGCCCAGAATTAACACTCACAAAATAAGAAGAAAATTAAAAAATTGGGACATAAGTATAAAGATAAAGGATTAGTTATCGGTTCTCTAGTAAACAACGAATAAATAAAAAATTTCAATTAATAAATTTCGGTAAGCTATTCTTCTTTTGTACGAGGCGAGGCGGGTAGCGCTGGGGAGAACGTGGTTTGCGCATGTGTGACGAATCCTAATATTCTGATGACGTCTACTGTCGTTTACTCATCCTTACTGCTTTAGTACCATTTCCCTCGTGATCTACCAGCCAATATCGATCCTAATCTCTAGTCACTACTAGATTGTAAGGAAAGTTCTGCTATTTCTTGCGAACAGAACAAAACAGAACATTTATTGAGTCAAAAAAGACACAAAATAAGTTCAGCAAAAGAGCGCAGCAAAAATTGGTTTTTTTCTCTTAAATCAGCAAAAAAAGCAGAATTTATTGAGTTAACAATAATACAAAATAAGCCCAATTAGCACAAAACATTACAGCTAAAACTGGCTTTGTAAAGAATAGCCAAAGTGACTTTTCCCTTGGTTTGCATAACGTGGAAATTGCTGTTTTTCCAAAGCGATTTTGTGGTTTGTTTGCTGAAAATGAAGAACAGGAAGAAGAAAAAGAAGTACTTATTTACTAGCCAAGGCATGATGTAGTGCACATTTGCACTACGAACATTATGAATAGACTAATTATTAGGAATAAGATCTTTTCATGAGAATTTCAATTATTCTATCGATTTACTTTTTCTTTCTTCAGTATATGTCTAAGTAAAACAAATAAATGAACCTAAACTCAACCCATAATGCGCTTTCCCTTTTCTTTCAAAAAATGGGTAAATACTGTTCTATTCAACATCTCTTTCCGAATGTTAGGCACGCCATCGGTTCAGTAAAGTAGGAGTGTTTGGAGCACAATAACTCCGTCCACTTGAAACCCTATCGACTCAAACTTCTCTATTTCATGGATAGTGGAGAGGTTTATCGTTTTTCCTTTGCCATTTAATGCACGTTTTTGTGTGCTTCAGAAAGCTAAGCAGAACAAATTCAATACATATCCTAATGAGTAAAAGCGTTTCTCGATGGCCCATTGTAACGTTGCTTTTATTATTAAGTCGTAATATTGTAGCAGAGCAGTCTATCCAGCAAATTCACGGAATGCAATGATTTTGACACGGAGAAGAATAAATAAGTGAGAAGTGGCTGAGAATGAATATTTTCTGTGTTCCAAATACTTCTGTAACGCTGCTCTCAGCTGGACCAATGTGTTTTTGAATGAGCTAAACACAGGCGTATGTAAAATAAAGGTAGGATTGAGTAGGCAGATGAACAATAGAAGTTAACTTAGTAAGGACCAGAACTATTCGTGAGTTGAAATCGAAATGAATCGAAAGTCTATGAAATGAAGTTTAGCCGATAAGGTAAGGTGCTTCCTAATCTGGTGGCTTCTGGAGGAATTTGTTCTGCTATTTGGAAAGTAGACGGCCTGATGAGGCCTGACATGCAAGTTTCCAGGTTGTTTAGAACGAATTAGACAGAAGGATATATGGTTTAATACTGTTACATCTCGTTCATTATTGAGTGTTATATCGTATTCTGTTCTAAAGCCGTTGCCTGCCTTAAATAAATAAGTAAATAAATAAATCTATAGATAATGTTCCATCGTGAAGTGCTTGCAGTTTCTGTTATTTGTAGTTGCCAATCTGAGCTAGAAATAATAAACCACTAGATATCCAAACCCACACTTCCATTAAGAAAACAAACTCCAAAAAACGTTTCAGAACGCTTTGAGGTAGCCTCCAGCTTTTCCCTTTTTGAAACCTCGGCAAAAACAATGGCAGAACAGTGGCATTATGGTACAAAACCACTTTTAGCCCTTTGAAGACAACGAATTAGTCGAAACGTAGGGCTGAATTAAGGTTCACAAAAGATGGCCTTCAAAAAAATTAACGATACACACCGATCCTGAAGAAGTCTTCTTCGACCTTGGCACGCATTGCCTTTCTGAGGATCGGAGCACCTAATTCTCTCAGATGTTGTCAACTCTTCATCAGGTGGCCAACAGCGATCATCTAAAAGAGGTCACTTAGCTGTTTAATACGATCATTATAGATTGTTACTACCTCTTTTCCTTAAACCGTTATGAATATGTAATCTTGAATCGTCAGCCTCTGTCTTCTCTTCTAATCTCATCTGAAAGTGCACGTTTTACTATGAAATTTCTGCACGTCGCGCTGGCTTCCGATCTTACAGGTGTTAGTTTTACAGTTTATTTTCGACCACATTTTAGCTCATCAACGCGAGAACAACTGCTGTGAAGAAACTTTTGAAATTACGTGGTGACTCAAAGGTGTTGAGATTTTACAAGGGAAGGGTCTGAAGCGTATGTGCGTGTTTCTTTACTTGGTCAGCAGTGATGACGAGAAGGGGGCCTCTGGGGTCACGCTCGAACTCGTGCTCCAATCACCTATGCAGAAATCAACGAACATTCTCGAGATTCTCTTTCAAGCTCTTTTTCTTCCAGATATTTTTCCTACTGACATTTAATTTGAAGTTCCGTCGGAGGCCCGCAAGCACCGGTTTTCTACGCTTATTTATTTATTTATTTATTTATTTATTTATGTACTTAATTCGTTTCATTGAACAACAAAAAATTGGCCGTGCAACTAGAAAAAATGGAACCATCACAATACGGTAACAAAATAAGATTGAAGCAGCAACGTTAGCAGCAACGTTAAAGCAGGAGTCTCAGAAGTCGTCCGTTTAGTGAACGTTAAAAATACTACCCGGAAGCTTGTAGATTTCTGTGATCCAATTTTCTGTTTCAAGAATGAAAAAAACCTTCACTGTAAGGTTGGTAAAGGTGTGCTGACTGGAATGGATCATAACTGCATCATGTAGTTGAATGCGCATGCATATTAGTTGTACTATACATATCATATTCTTCACTTTCTCTTCCTTTCTTTTTCTTTTTTCTTTTTCTTCTTCTTCTGCGTTTCTCCACTTGTTAGCGGAGTCTGCTCTTTTTTCTGACAGTTGTTCGCCGAAGGTTGCTCATCATCACTTCAGCGCTTCATATCCACATTGCACCTATTAACTTTTGCCAAGAAAACTACGAAGAAGATAGCAAGACTGTAAAACTCATTTTGTCGATCAATTGTAAAAATTATGAGTCTGTCTAGTGTGCTGTGTGTCAATGTAAGTTACTTGGTAAACCAACAGCTTGATGCAACTGACTGAAAAGTAATTATGAGAAAGAAGTCGCATTTTAGGAAGAAAATAAAATCAAATAAACAGTATAGTGAGAAAAAATAGGGCTACGGACAACCCAGCAACGGAACAATCTATTAACGCTTAGAAGGTCTCAACAAAAGGAAAAATGTTTTTCTTATTTTCATGAATTTCGTGAAGGATATCTTCGAAATCAAGGGCATCTTCGCGAGTT
Source organism: Heligmosomoides polygyrus polygyrus (assembly GCA_947396885.1). Classification (NCBI taxonomy): domain Eukaryota; kingdom Metazoa; phylum Nematoda; class Chromadorea; order Rhabditida; family Heligmosomidae; genus Heligmosomoides; species Heligmosomoides polygyrus. The sequence continues at coordinate 13,108,478 of OX377206.1, forward strand.
TGAACATTTTATTTCACAGCAGCTTTCAATCCGAAGGGATTTGACGGATTTTTCTGATTCCATGTGGTTTTCATAAACGCAAGAGGAGGCTACCAGACTAATGAGCCGCATAGCTGTGTACTCTCGTATGGGTGCAGCGCCTACATTCTCATCACTTCATTTTCTTCTACTTGTACTTTGCCGCAGTTATTATCTTCACTGTTACGATCGTTTCCATTCGAGGAAAGCCCTTCACGGAGAATTTATTGATTCATCCGGTGTTACGGGTCCTTTCTCAGGACAATCATCCCCTCTCCGACCGACTAATGGTCCGCCACAATCTACCGTATCCGCGGCCGGGCTTACACTAGGCTCGTCAGCCTGCCAGCCCGGCGTGCCTATTAGGATCATTTGCTCGTTGTTAATGACCTAATCGCTCTTTCAGAATTTATGATGCTACTAATAGTATTCGCGCTACTTCGGCTGGTACGAACTGACGGCTTTGGTGAGTAGATGGAATTGTAGCTGCCACCTAAACTTTGGCATTTTTTTCGTACCAAAAATATTTGTGACGTTATGCTATTCTACGGCGTTTTGTTAGCAATAGGGTTAAATATTTATTTAATTATTTTTTTGCGTTTGACGGTGTATTTCAACGCCAACCAAGCAATCAAAAAAACCTTTGAAAGCAACAGTAGAATGAAATGAACGTTCAATTGCATTAAAATTGGAAACCTGTCTGCTTTACCATCTACCATCTGGCTAACTTGACTTTTAAGCAACTCCCGTAGCAGTGCACCCATTCTAACAAGGAAAGGTTCCAAACTCAAGGGGAGCTTATGCGATGCTATTTGGCAGGATGTAAGGCCCTGTGAGCGGAATTCAGAACCACAGCTAGTTTTTGCCTTTTGAAGACCTGAAAAGGAGGTCTGAAAGCGTGCGCGCAACTATCGTCAACCCCTACGACACCGCACGAAATGCACCTCGGCGGCGCAGTTGGTACGAGTGCCGCCTCATAGGAGCACACCGGCTGGCTTTTGAGTTCGAGTTTGCGTACGGCCAATGTTTTTGCACATATTAGTCTGCTGTTATTACGCTTTCTCATGATCATACAAGCCAATTTTAGACCATCAATGCTTACAACAAACCAAGGCTGTCCATTTGCGCCTTCATATGTGCTAGCTTTCTACAATGCCTATCTGCACCATATCATTTCTCTGGAAATAAAAAGTCCTTTCTTGTCATCCCTTTTAGTCAATAGCTGTGGTACAAATCTCTGAAACAAGTAAAACACAATCGCGTGTCACACCAGCAGCATCTTACAAAAGCCAGTGTAGAACAATCTTCTCTCTGACAAGGAGTGAACACTTCTTCTTCGTTGAGTGCCTAATCCGTACGTGTAGAGAAGCGTCCAGGGTGAACATCGACGTATCCAACTGCCACCTACGCTTATGGCAGACACGGCCGAAACACCGGAGCGCAGAACTGTCGGTAGGTTTGGCTTATAATCTGCAATCAAAAGAGATGTCACGGGTGGTACATACCCAGTTCGGATTGGTGATATGCTAAGATATGGTGATGGTGCAGATAGGCATTGTTGAAAAACTAGCACATATCAAGGCGCAAATAGACAGCCTTGGTTTGTTGTAAGCATTGATGGTCTGAAATTGACTCCTGTGATCATGAGAAAGCGTAACAACAACAAACTAATTTGTGCAAAATTGTCGGCAGTGCGCGGACTCGAACTTGAAAACCTGCGGGTGTGCTCCTATGAGGCGGTACTCCTACCAGTTGCGCCGCCGATCTCCATCTCATGGGGTGTCGTAGGGGTTGATGATAGTTCGCTTTCAGACTTCCTTTCCAGATCTTTAAAAAAGCGTTTGGCAAAAACTAACCGTGGTCCTGAACTCCGTTCACACGGCCCTACATCCAGTCAAAATAGCATCGCAAAAGCTCACCTTGAGTTGGGAACCTTTCCTTGTATGTAACGGAAAGAAGGTTAGGAGTAGATAAAATTATATAAACAAAAGACTTTGACCAACATAAGAAAACAAGATCGACGTTAGGCAGACCATATGCATGGTGCGCTGAACGTTCTACCTCTATTGGACAAGTCTTCTGAACCAGAACGGTGTTGCTCGGTGACACTTCATCTGAATCCGGACGCTCGCAACACGACGACGGTGACACGGCTTCTGAACACGGTCCCCCATTGCGAGACGTCTATGAAAACCCTCGGATAGACGGATGGACATAACAGACAGCCGCCAACTTTCATATATATAGAAGGATACGACGTTTTACAAACAAAAAGTAGAGCCGAACATGTCGAATGATTCAAAAAATTGTTAATAGCCCCTTCCATTAAATACGCATCGTAAAAACGCGTTTTTATAAAATATTTCGCAGACAGCTTATTTGTACGCACCTCATAAATTTCCTGCTGAAGTCGGAGGAAAGCTGGCTTGAAATGTTGAAGTTCCGACATGATGTTCACACTCTGTTCGCTCGGGTTTTCCTTGGGTGCACCAGTGTGGCAATGAAAGCGTTTTTTTTTCGAGACCTTATGAGGTTTTGTATTCGATACGATACGATTCGATATGGGCGCGTGTGGCGCAGTCGGATGAGGCGCTGGCTGTCGCGTGCACCCGAAGCCAGCCTCCTGGTCTGGATTTCCAGCCCGGCCAACTAAGCCTTCCATCCCTCCGGGGTCTGTGAATTGGTACCAAACTTGTCTGGGAAGGATAGAGCGCTGACTTGTTTATCAGCTGGCCACCGCAAGTCATGGCCAAATACGCATTCAAATCGCCTCCACGACATCCCGTAGAAGTAGAATGCATGGCGCATCCCAAAAGGGATTGAGTAACGCCGTCCTTTATCCTTACAATTTATATAACGCTTAGATTTTTAGCGGTATTATTAATAAGAACTTTTAAAATAAATGGTTAGTGTGTAAAGTGCGTTAATGCTTTACCCACGTAACGTCAACGTGGGAAACATTTATCGGTTTTTCACCTTCGTCTGAGCCTCAAAAATCATCCACCAGTGCGACCCAAGCAGTCCCAACTACGTTTTTAGATTAAATAAAGAATTCAAATTTTGCGACTGTTAGCAATGTCATAAAATTTGGGTCATGGTTATCTCTTTACTGATTTGGCTCAGTCAGAGAAGGCGCTGGCTGTTGTGTTGTCTCTCCGAATCCAGTGTTCTTGGTTCGGGTGCCGTACAGGCCTTCCAGCTCTTCAGGTTGCTGAATTTTTCGACAGAATTCCTTGGGAAAGCTAAAGCACCGACTTGTACATTGGCCAGCCATCTCAAATCATTGAATAGGTCAAGCACACCGACAATTAGCCTCCATGGTATACTGTCGAGATAAAATACGAGGCGCATCCCGCAAAGGGATAGATAACGTTGTTTTTTATCCTTTCTCTATTTTATCTTTTTTCTTCATTCTTATTTTCTTTTTCAGTAGTGATGCATTTAAAGTGTAGATGTACATACTTGCCATTCTGCATGAAGAATCCAGAACGTTCTTCTATTTTCTTAAAATTTCAGTAGATGAAGTGTCATGCTCATCGGGAAGTCTGACAGTGATGCTTAACAAATCTGATCCAGACATTGCTCGATGGATGAACGATCCGAAATCGCAGCCAGTTGTAGGTTTACATGTTATGATGTTGTACAATTCTAACCACTAATCCATTCTCTTAATGCTCAGTACAAAAATTGAGTAAAAATTCAAATTGTAGGTATATGTTTATGGTCACAAGACTTTGGTGCCTTGCGGTACATCGCTGAAGAACGACAAAGGCCAGCAGAATTACAACTTGACCATTCCATACGGAAAGCACTGCGATGTTCACTTGGCGGACTTGGTTGGTTTCTTCTTTCTAGAAAATTCCCCACAAGAGCTATGCTAACTACTGTTATGCTATCTACGGTGTGTTTAGATTTTTTATAATTGAATTATTTTGTAAAGCTAATCAGAATGTAGCAAGTCCCAGCTGGCCAGGGGAGAGTTAATAGCCGCAGCAAGGGACAATTGGTAGGCGGCTCTTATGGTGCCATCGGATCGCACTGTGACATATGACAGTTTGTCTGTCCAACATATTGATCCGATCCGATCCGATCGATATAGATGCCAACCATAGGCAGTATATCGAAACGTTCAACGTCCTTATGAAACTTAATATCAACAGTTCAGGAGCCCAACTACCGTACTGCGGAGACGACAATCGCCCTTGAAGACAATGTGGACACCAGCATCTCCAAAATTGTCCGAATAAACCACGTATTCTGCCTTTACACGCGAAGTGTTCAGACAATTCGATACAGTGATGTCTCTACGTTAGTTTTTTGTTGTGTTGATTCACAAATACAAATGTGAAAATTTGGTCGATATAGAACCTCAACCTCACAGTATTTTAACGATCCTTTTATCTTTTTCAAATCCAGTTGAAGGACCGATGTCAAACCTGATTATCAGTTTGCCTCTAGAAGTTGCCTTTAGAAGCTACTTGGCAGATCTACTTTGATGACTATCACAGAAACCCTTTTTCCACTCATTTTTGTTATTAGGCTAATCCGTCCGTCCCTCTGTCTGTCGCTCTGTTCGCCTGTCCTTCGTCCTTCTGTCATAATGGTCAGAGAAAGTGACGCACATTTCGATTGCGGCACATTCTTAGCTTTTCAAGGTGGGGTCACTTACCTGGACATGCTCTCCTGTAGGTGAGCTTCAGCACAACTTTGCAATATCGATCGGCTGGCTATCTCGATCGATTTTCATCAGCGCGGGTGGTGGGAATGGTGTGAGAATGCTGGCTGAGAAGAATTCATAGCAAGCAAAAAAAGTTATATCGGCTACTAGCAATCGGTCACTATCGATTTCTAGTGTTTTTTTAGTTTCTTCAAGGCCACCCAGTTGTCGGGCACCGATGGTGTCTAACGTAGTGGTGGATGTCCATCCATTTCTTCTCTAATTGATGTCCTTTACATTTGGACATTGGACTGAGTTCTTGGAGCCGACCAGCCCGTTCGAGCGGGAGGGGGGAAGGGGGGGGGACGTTCGTTCCCTAAACGATTCCGCCCTCCGCCCTATTTGGACGAGTTTGTGGCGCGCTAAACCGTGCCCCAGCTTGAAGGTTCGTTAATTGGCGTGACGTCGTCCAAAAAGCTAACTGCTGACAGGATACGAATGGGAAGCGCATCTCACCGAGAACTCCGAAGTCATTTTTTCAGATCGGTTGTGGAGATTGTTGGGGGAAGTAGAACGTCGCTCTTTTCCCTAGATTCCTTAAATTTTCGCAACAACTAAAGACTATGGGTGATTCCGATCAGAAGTCGGCGGTCTCTACATCGAAGACCTATCTGAAATTATGCGCTAAAGCAGCCCCCGTCCTCACCTTGAGGGATCAAACAAATGTCCTCATATTGAAGAAAACTTTCTAGCAGACGATCGCGCTGTTGTCATGACATATCTCGTGAAGATGTTGCTGTACTTGTCGGAAAATGCGGAAGACGCCTTAGTAATGAGCAATGTGGCGGAACCTGAAGGAAGCCTTGGCGCTGCAGCTGGAAAGGGTACAACACTGGTTGTTGTCTCAAGAACGAAGTCTGTTCAGGATAGAGTAGCCAGGTCAAGGGAAGTAATTAGAAATGCGATGTCTCGATGTGATGGCGAGAACCCGGACATCTCGTCCTTGGCGGGCCCTTTGCTCCGCCCCTTTCAGAAGGCACTGTAGGGAACACCTCTCTGCCCCCGCACTTGAGAACTGCGCCACAGGCCTATTTCTACTATTACATACGTTACAATTACTATAACACTAAAATTACGAACGAGAACACTGACAATAGTAGAATAAATAAAAACCAATGTAGTAAGTTAGGCTGGGAAAGTGTGATGTCCATACATATTATATCCTACCTCCGATGACATGGAGAAACGTGAAACCTCCAAAGGTGGATAACATTGCGACATTATAAGTGCCCAAAAATGTGCATCTTTTTGAAATTATTGTGGAAGATAAGCAAGCTTGAATTTCTTGTCCTCTACAAAGGAAAGAAAGGAGAAAGGACGGCGCTAATCAACCGTTTTGGGATGAGCCACGCATTCCACTAGTTCACACTATATTGCCACGTCATTGGCTAATATAGGCAATGATTGTGCTGGCCAGATGATGGACAAGTCAGTGCTTTGCCGTTACCAGACTAACCTAATAGGAATTTACCAACCCAGGAAAGATGGAAGGGTTGGTCGGCCTGGATGGGAACTATCACACCATAAATTGATTCGGGGTGCATACGAATCAGCCGGCGCCTCCTCCGAATGCGCTACATGTGCCCATTTAACCTGTGTGTTGAGCGAAATTAGGATGCTACTCATCTCTTTCAAAAATCACCTTACCTCCCCCTCTCAAAGACTGGATTTTCGACTCGTGAAAAAAATGGGAAACCTCAACGCGTTCTTCATAATTTGGATATTACTGGTAGTACAGCTTATCGGAACTGAAGTGAGCAACCTATGGATAATCAGCTGGAGGTCTTTGCAGCGCTCACGAAGTTCTCGCTTCAACTGGTGGCAAGCCGAAACCGAAGGTCGAGATGATGTTCCGCAGCACCGACGGCAGGCCGCTACGAACAGCCAAGTTCGGCGACACCGTGGAATTCTACGTCGCGCTCACACCGGACAGTAAGTCTCACTCTCAGCTTACCAGATGCTCTCTAGCCAGAGCACACCGTGATTGCCATTGTTTCAGAAGCCTATCACGGTATCTCGCCGAAGGAGTGCATGTTCAGCGACCGTGAGGACATGCTGTCGCCAGATGCCAGACATCTCACATTTGTCCAGAGCAGGTCGGTGGTGACACCTGTCATAGGGCCAGGTTTGGCGTCGATGTTGCCTTGAAATCAGATATTTCAGCTGTCCAGTTCATGAGATGTCGGAAATCATCGACCCGCTGGCCAACGTCAATGAGGAGGTCTACTTCTCCAAGTTCAAGACGTTTCGTTTCGGGAATCAGAGCACGGTGTTCGCGCAGTGCACCGTACAAGTATGCCTTGTAGGATCCGAATGTGTTCAGGTAACGTCTTGGATTCTCTTGCACTCCTTCAGCTCGTCAGATTAGATGTTGTTGTATTGCAGAACTGCTTCAAACGCATCTCCAATTCGAACCTCACAGCCGAGCGGCTTCGATTCCGACACAAAAGGGCGGCGAATCCGCCGTTCACCAAAGCAGATGTGTATGATCAGGTCTCCGTCAGAGAGTCGCTTACAATACTTGACGATGTGGAGACAGAAGAAGGTGACGATCACTTTTCTAGCTGCACAAATTTCACTGAAGATGTGGAGCAATCCTTATGTAACAAGACGGCCATGGGTACAAATGTGGGCTGGCTACAATACTGAACAGGAAACATAGGCGATTGTTGTCTTATATAGTCAAAATCCTTATTTATTTATTTATTTATTTATTTATTTATTTATTTATTTATTTACTACGCCGCTTGACGGCGTGCACAACTAGACAGTCAACTATAATTTGGTAGTTCTTGGTACGCTCGAGAAAGAGGTTTTCTGTATTTTTGTTGCGGTCTAGGCTTTTAATCTTTGCTGATTTCCTAATAACTTTGAGCAGGTAAACAGCATTGGAATGCGTGACGCAGTCAAGGGAAGCGACAAATTCAAAGAAAGAAGCCTTCGTATCTATATAGAAGAGTAAAATTGAACTTTTGTCAGTCTTTTGATAACGTAACCTGCCAAAGGAACACTGTCGGGAAAAGTGCTGGCTGTCTGGTTCACCTTGAATCGAAGCCTTCGGTTCGGGTCTCGTCCACGCCAGCCAAGGTTTTACTCCACCCAGGATTGGTCGCTTTTCTGGAAAGGATGACTTTTCCATTGGATGGGCATTGCAGGGCACCTTATGGGCCAAATACACACTCAAATTTCGTCCAGGACGTTCCATAGAAGTAGAACGCGCGGCGCATTCTCCGAAAGTGTCGGTTCAGCCGAACCATTTCCTTTTACCCTTAACTTGCACAAGCCTCTGATGTGCTTTAAAAATTCTGGAAACGAATCAAGGCTGGTACAACCCGCCCCTAGGAGCGTCCTCTGAAAGGATTGCGCCAATTCGAATACTTTCAAGGTCCAAAGCGGATGAGAATGCACTTATGCAGTTCTTACGAACATTCAAACGGTTTTGGCATCTAAACCGTAACGTATGAGACCACGTCCTTGCTATATGATCTTCTGAAGTGCCTTCGTACATATTGTCCGGGTGATCATCGTTTTGCACAAGCGGGCGCCAGCAACTGCATTCGCCCCGGACCAGTGCCAGAGTAGCTCACTGGGTCCTGCTCTTCCGAAGGGCGCGAGGAGCGTCACTTACGTATATGCCGTGGGCTTCATCTAGGTACAGTTGTCATCCAGCAGTTAGCAGCGAGAGGCCTCATGTGATTGCCGAAGTTAGGTTTTAACAACGTGGCCTAGCGTTTTTGAGTATCTGATTTCGATGAAGTCGGAATTTCGGTTGTCTTCAACGACTTGTGTGAACCGCATTGCTCTACACAAAGACGATGCAACGAGAATATGCATCCTCATTCTTCTTGCGAGGGATCCATGTGCACGACCGGAAACAGAGTTTTACAAAAAACTCCAACCAAGAACATCGATTCGTGGAGAATGCGGCAATCAACGGCTTCTCCGACTGCGCTACACACGCACGCAAGTGCTAGCACGTCAAGTTTCTAATGCAGCTTTTTTCACGCACGGAAGCTGGTAAATCTGGTTTAAAACGTTGTTCCGACAAGTTCCCACATGATTTTCACACTCTGGGTGTTCGTCATTCCTTGGTTGCACCAAAATTGCGAACTAGAAGCGGATTTCAAGACTTTATACTCGTGATGCTTAGACTTTCAGCAGTATTATTAATATCAACTTTGGTAGCAAGAACTACACTTGCAGATTTTATTTAGTTTAGCGACAATGTATATGTCTTTTAATTGCCGTTTACTTTCTGTTTCAGTTTCTTCACGATCTACGGAGCAATGTTTGATCTCGACATCTCGGATTCCGTTTCCACTTATGCTCTCCATAGTGATGCTTCTCGTATTCTGCATCACTTCGGCCAGTGTAGCGATTTATCTTGGCTACCGCCTGTTCAGGAGGAAAAAGGTAATTAATTATATACAATGAGTTGCCTAACGCAGTCGGGTGGTACATGCGTGCGGTTGCAACGCGGTTCTTTGGAAATTAGGAGAAGCAGTAAAATTGGTCAAATTTTTGTATTGTTGGTGGTCCGGGAGGGTGACCAGGATACTGATGGGTGGATATTGATTGAATCGCGATCTACCTGCGAGAGAGTCTGATCCGCATCGCGCACTCGCGCGTGGTTATACTAGTTCGCTGAGCAAAGCGCCTTCGCCTTTTATTCGCGATTGATTGTCTCCGCGTTTCGATCAGTGCGCATTTTGTGCACTATTTCAGCCTATCCACAGTCGCTCATGATTTTCTTATTAAGCAAACATCACTCGACGTCTACTCAGTGTACTCGTCGTCGATGAGCGCCATGGGTTCCGCGAGTACAGCTCCGGTCTACGCCGGCTATCCAAGGCATCACTATGTCCACCATTTGGACGACAACTACAGATGAAAAAGATCATACCGAATTTCTTCCCTGACGACTATAGTGAGGAACTTCATGCTCAGACTAGCTTCGAAGTGTTCTATGACGTCAGTTTATGTGTGTGTTTTCGTAGAAGCTAATGGTTTGTCTTTTGTGTTTTTTCTTCTTTGTTTTGAGAAGATTCGAGCTTAGTGTTCTCTAGTCGTTATCACTGCTTGTGAATGTTTTCAACTCACTTCGCCGAACCATTCACGTGTCATTCACATTTCACTTTGCATCGAGCATGCACTTACTGTATGCGCCTTTATTGCTAACGTTCGCCAATTTATGGAGTAATGTGAATAAAGAAGAATAAACTTTGTACCAGACATGATGAACTTGGGACACCAGTTATGTAAAATCAATAATTAAGCGGCATAACGGTCGGTGTGACCACTGGCTCTGTGACTACTGGCAAGCACATTCGCGCAATTTCCACCTTGTATGATCAACTCCGTAAAACCCGGTAGAATCGATCCATAATTTATAGCGGTAACTTAAGCGTAGTCTGACCAACAAGTCTATGCAATTCCTGACAAAAATCGATTAAACAAATCAATAACTGTGAGCCGATCAATGTTGTTTACCCGTGAAGTCTCCCCAGCTGTCATTATTTATCCCCCAATTAATCGAAGCCTAATTACATCGATCGATAGTAGTTAGCTGATCGATACTACTCACCTGCTAAGAAGCCTACATATAGGTAAACATTAACTTTTACCTCAGGCGATTAACAACGAACGAAACCCCAATAAAATCGATAGATAATAATGGACGATCAATATTGTCTCCCTGGGGCTGGTGAAATAAACCATTCCACCTCAGATAATCAACTCCGTAAAACCCGATTGAATCGATCGATAATTTACAGAAAATACACGTTATCTACCTTATGTGAAGTCTGTCCGTCGATCAGAAACCTGTGCAATTCCAATCTCAAATGGTCAACTGTTGACTAAAATCGATAAAACAGATCGGTCACTGTCAGCTGATCAATGATGTTTACCTGTGAAGTCTGCCGAGCATCTATTATATATCTCCCGAAGTGATCACAACCTAATTATATCGATCGACATTCGTTGGCTGATTACTCACCTGCTAAGAAGTTTACGTATCTACAGGCGGTTAACGACGAGCGAAAACCCTACAAAATCGGTCGATAATGATTAGCGATCGATATTGTTTTCTCGCTGTGAAACCGGCGGGTGCAGGGGAAACCAACCCAACTGGGCAATCGCTAACCTCCTCTATACATATCTGCTCCAGCTTTTCCATCAATCGCGTCATTTTCATGTAATTCCTACTTTAAGAAATCGACCCTGGCTAGAGATCAATATGAATACACCGATGGAGATATCAGGTTTTTTCTCCTCCTGACGTGAATTGTGGCGGACGGATGAACAGTATACATTGGATCCGAATGAATCATTTTCGGATATCCGATTCGGATATCCCGATCCGAATCATACAATTATCCGGCCACTGCAAAATTGCCCTTATCCGAATCATCCAAAAATCCGGGGTCCACAAAATCGCCCTTATCCGAATCATTCAAAAATCCGGTGCCCGCAAAATCGCCCTTATCCGAATCATCCAAAAATCCGGGGTTTGCGAAATTGTCATTATCCGAATCATCCAATTATCCGGACCCTGGTGGATTCGGATAAAATCGGATAAATTCGGATAACCCGTTGAATTTTCTCGCTCCATTTTGAAGTCGCGCACCTTGGATTAAAGCATATTCCAAACGAATTTCGCAGGCGGGCACGCTGCTGAGTCATATGTTTTCGCGCCCCACTGTGAAATAGTGTCGTTGAATGCAAGCACGCTGCTCAGCGTTACGTCGATCTTGGCATCTCTTCCTTCAAATGCCATATTGCGCTGCCGGTAAACAGCAAGGACGGGGACTGAGGGAGAGGAGGGCTTAAGCACGCCCTCTGATCGGAACTTTGCTATTTCACATTGTATAGCATTCGGCGCAAATTGGGTCGCGGGGTCGCGATATAGAACAGCCCTATACCGCACTTTGTGGTGCGTGAAATTAAAAATGTTATCCAACACTTGTGTGTCTACCATTTGATGAACTGTGTTAGACCATTTCTGATGTAATACGACATTCATGTGCCCTCTTGGGAAGGAGGAAAAGCATTGAATACATGGTGATCCTCCCCCACCCCCCCTGGACCAATTTGCGTCACTTGATAATGACATTTTGGAAAGCCCGTATCTTAGAAAAATTCATCTTGGAATCAGGGATGTGAGGAAATTTTTTAGTAAAGCGGAAGACAGAATGGAAAAGCTTAAAATGAGCGGAAATCGGAATTCGAAACATCGCCGAAACGGAAATGACTCAAAACTCTTTAGTTCGTCTACTATTTCATAATTATACATATATCCATAATGGTCCATAATGGTAATAATAACTGAGATCTTCTTCTTCTTCTTCTTCTTCTTCTTCTTCTTCTTCTTCTTCAGCGTTTGTCCCGCTTAGTTGCGGGGTCCGCTTTCCTGGAATGTTGGCGCCACTTCTCCCGATCAAATGCCTGATCAGGGTGCAACCCAGCCATCTTCAAGTCCTGATGCAGCGTATCAAGCCACCGCTGTTTTGGTCGCCCTCGTGGCCGCCTACCGGGCACATCAAGGTTAAGACCAGTCTTTCGGACAGTGTCACCTTTTGCGCGAAGCACGTGTCCGTACCATCGCAGACGAGCTTCGCGCATCTTCTCAAATATCGGGGTGACACCGAACCTCTGCCGTATGGATTCGTTGCGAACTTGATCCAAACGCGTAACTCCGGCCGTCCACCGCAGCATCTTCGTTTCCATTACGCTGAGGCGCCTTTCAATTTCTTTGGTAACGGGCCAGCACTCAGCTCCGTAAATAGCTACAGGTCGGACGACTGCTCTGTAGATCTTCGACTTGAGGCGCTCTGGTATCTTCTTGTCGCAGAGCACTCCCGTCAGAGAGCGCCATTTGGACCACGCTGCACTCACGCGTGTGTTGGCTTCAACGAGTAAACCGCCATCGGACGCGATTGCTGAACCCAAGTACTTGAATACCGAAGTACGTGGCAGCTCAATGCCATTTACCTTAATGGAGCTGGACTCGTCTTCATCAGTCGTCATATACTCGGTCTTCTTGATATTAAGTTTGAGTCCAAACCTCTCCAAGCGATCGCACCAAGCTTGTACCTGCCGCTGGAGTTCAATCTTATCTTCGCTAGCAAGCATTACATCATCAGCATAAAGCAACGTCCAAGGGACTGGCTGCTGAAGATCACGCGATATGGCATCCATAACGACGACGAAGAGTAGTGGGGAGAGCGCAGACCCTTGATGTACTCCGACAGAGATGGGAAACTCCATCGACGTGCCTGCTGCAGCTTGCACTCGACTCTTTGAACAAGAGTACAGTATTCGTACCCACTCTATGAGCTCTTCGGGGACTCCATGTTCCTGTAAGGCATACCATATCAGTTCACGCGGAACGCGATCAAAGGCCTTCTCCAAATCCAGGAAGGCAAGAAGCACCGGCTTCTGTTTCTCGCGGTGCGGTGTTTTTCTATCAGAAGACGAGCGGCGTGTATGGCATCGACTGTGCCACAACCAGCTACGAAGCCGCACTGGTTGGTAGAGGGCTGGACGGTATCACGAATTCGTCCGTCGACAATCCGCTCGAAGATCTTCATGCTATGCGAAAGCAATCGGATTGGACGGTAGTTTGTGCAGTCTGCTGGACTGCCCTTCTTTTTCCAAATCGGAATCGTCGTGCTTCTCTGCCAGATATCGGGCACTTTCTTCTCCGCAATAACCTGGTTGAAGAACGTCGCCAGCCACTTAGTTGGGTACCAGGATTTCGACTTCCATAAGTCGGCTGCCAAATCATCGGGGCCCGTTGCCTTGCCCGGCTTCATTTTCTTCAAAGCCGCTTCTACCTCCTCTACGGTGATTTTCTGAACGGGACCGTATACAGGAGGAGAAGATGGAATGCTCGGATGAGCAAACTCTACTGTCGAGACTTCCTCGAAGTAGGTGCGCCATCGGTTCAAAACCATCTTGCGGTCCATGAGTAGATGGCCATTCTCATCGTTGATGCCAAAGAACTTCTCAACATCCTCAGTCTGGCGATGGCGGACCTTCGCGAGTCGATAAAGAAATCGCTCGCCATCGCGCGACTCAAGCTTCCCGTTGATATCATCGTAATGAGTGGCTCTTGCAACGGCTACCGCCTTCTTAGCGGCTTTCTTGGCTTCCTGATACAGACGCCATTTATCGGCTGTCTTATCGCCGAGGAATGCGTGGTATAATCTCTTCTTCTCTCGGACTTTTTCCTTAACTTCGTTAGTCCACAGCCATGTCTGCTTATCGACCTTACGCCGTCCCGGTTTCGTAGTGCCGAGTTTGGAACGCGCAGCATTGAGAATCGCGTCGGTAGCTATTTGCCATGTCTCGTCGACGGTCGTGACCGTCGGCAACCGAATGCGCGAAGTAACAGCTGCTTCATTCTCTTTCAGTCGCCACCACTTGATTCTTGACGGACCGCTCCGTTCGACCTGCTTAAACATCGGTGGTGTGATCATCATAGTGCAGATCAGTGGGCGGTGTTGTGTGGCGACCGTTTCATACTGCACGACCTTCGCGTCCGTGACAAGCCCTTGGTCACGATTTCGCACAAGGACAAAGTCGATCTGCGTTTTAGAATTCCCGCTGTAGAATGAGATAAGGTGGGATTCACGTTTTCGGAATCTGGTGTTCACAATGGTGAGGTCATGCGACTCCGCGTACTCGAGGATACGCTCACCATCGGCGTTACGTGAACAAAAACCGAGACCACCATGACAGCTGTACCCGTCTTTCGCAGCGCCAACGTGTCCGTTAAGGTCACCTGCGACAATGATTACGTCTTGTGACGGCACTTCTGCTGTCTTCTCATCAAGCAGGCTCCAAAATTCATCCTTGGCTTGCTCAGAGCATCCAGTCTATGGAGCATATGCAGAGAAAAGATGATACCGCTGCCGTTCTGCAGCGATTACGACCTTCATCAAGCGGTCATTGAAGCGTTCCACGCTTGCAATCGCGTCTCGGAACCGTTCGGAGACGATTATGCCAACACCGCTGGTGGTCCTGGGACTGCCACACAGAATGGCTTTGTAGCCTCGGCCTATGTCCCTTGACTTGCTACAGGACCACCTCGTCTCCAGCACCGCACACAAGTCAATCTTCCTTCGCTCCAGTGCCTCTGCCAACTCAAAGGAGCGGCCCGACAACGTACCCACATTCAGCGTTGCCACGCGGGTCTTGCTTACGTTGCGGGACTTTTGGACTAGCTCAGTTTCCCCCCGATGCCGTCCTCGCATCAGGGACCCTCGCCTACTTTTCACACTCGCCGGGCTTTGCGAGTGCGCGTCGGCTCCCGCGGACGCCGTAGCATTATCTCGTGAAACATTCAGCACCATCAACCATATGATGTGACATGGGCTGTTCGTAGGCCGGCCTGTCACTAGGTCCTGTCGCCTGCATTCGAGTGTCCGTGTTCAGCTCGGCTCGCAAAAGCGAACAGTTTCCAGTAGCACCACGTGGAGGAACGGACATCGCCACCGGTAATAATAACTGAGATGCCGTTAACGAATTTAGATAGCGGGCAAGGCAGCATGCGACTGTTTCTCAGCAATATATAACAATAACAATATAACAATATACAACAATAAAATAGTCCTTATATTCGTATTATTACCAAGATGAATTTTTAAACATTACTAGTGTAACAAATCGAAGTTTGTGCAAAATCTTTCTGTAAACAGGAATAAAGTATTTTGAAAGCAATGAACCCAGCTGACGAGAAAGATGCCAGAGATTTCGCCACTCATACCACTTAACTGGTCTTATTCAATGTCCCAGATCTGCCCCAATTAGGAGGAGGCAGAGTTAATGTTACAGTTGCGTTCAGCACCCACGACACGACACCCACGCTCTGGGTACTATTGTATCATTTGGCTCATTTTCGGACACAAACTCAGAGTAGGGAATCGAAGAGGCAAGGTACAGCATGCCCTCCTCCGACTGGGATAGATCCAATGGCCTCCATGGAGCGCATTGTCAGCAACCTAAGAGTGCTTATAGAACTCTGATCTAGATTTGGTGTTCCCAACCTAAGATTACTAGGGAAAAGATAAGCATGCTTCGGAAGAAAGGAATTTTATTCTTGATCCAAACACTCATGAAATCTTTGTGGACCTACACTACTCGACAGTACATAGTTTCAAGAAAAGAAAAAAGAAAACAATTTGGTTAGTGTTTCGACATCAGGATGCACCACCGGTTTGAAAGCAACACAATCACAAACGCATAGTTAATCTCTTTCTTCAACCTTTCGTTTATGCTCAAGAGGTGAATGAACGCAGTGCAAAGCAATGAATGAGTAATGAATCACCATTTCCGTTCCGTCTTCCGAGTCAAAAAAGACAAGATCACGGAAGCGGAAATTCTGCAATTCCTGTCTGGAATGATCCAGCTCTTTGGTGTTTCCTTTCTTGACGACTAGTGAGAGACTTTCGATACATGCACTGTTGTTGTTGTTGTTAAAGGATGGATTCCTTTTTAGGAACTGTAATATTCTGATAAACTGCATCTTGCTTCAATGAGTCGGATATCCGATTCGGATATCCGAAATCCGGAGTTCGCGAAATTGCCGTTATCCGAATCATCCAAAAATCCGGTGTCCGCAAAATTGCTCTTATCCGAATCATCCAAAAATCCGGGGCTCGCAAAATTGCCCTTATCCGAATCATCCAATTATCCGAAGATTTTCGATCGGATCCAATGTATAATGAACAGACAGATAGACAGAGAGGAAAGCGAAATAAAAAAAATGAAAACGAAAAAAGCGGACTAATTTGCTACTTTACCAAATATAGTAGGACAAGCGATGGGTTGCCAAGCCAAAAGAAGCAAAATCAGAGCTCTATTGTCACCCTACTGTCCTTGCCAAAACCGACCATTTCAAATGCTTCAGCACTAGTACCTCTCTATGAAATTCATTTGCCTCTGCTGATAATTTCAGCCCGATCTTTCTCAGTTTTTATGACCTTTTTGAGATAAGATGACCGATTGGTTACTATTCCAGCAAATGAAAATCGATAGGCGAGGATCGATTGGGATCGACAGTTCAATTTAATGCGCCTATTGTGACGTCTACTCTGTGACCTTTCGTCTGCCGACGTCCTTGTCACGTAAAACGTTCAATTTCATGCAAAATCCATAATTATGGATAGGTATTGAGCGGTACTGAATTATATCTGTCGATGGCTGCGCTATGGTGCAGATGCGTCCAAAGATCGCTCAACACGCAGGGAATGTCCGATTTACAGAATAACTAGTCCCGTGTTTGACTTCTTAACAAAATATGTGGACTGATTTCTTCTGGGCCGCGTGATAGCATAGTCGAAGGAAGTGCTGGCTGTCCCGTGCACCTCGAATCGATGTCCTTGGTTCGGTTCTATCGCCCAGGCCAACTAAGCCATCGTCAAGTTCATCGGCTAGCCACTGCAAAAGTCAGTGTATAGGCCAAATATGCATTCAAATTGTCTCCCCCACTAAAGTGGAATGCATGGAGCATCCTAAAAAACGTTGAATTAAACCCGTTCTTCATCATAATCCTTTTTTTCTTGAAATCAGGAGTATTTCTTTTGGACAATGTATCAACAAGTGAACGTGCGGCTGTAACCATTTTTGGGAGCGTCCGCCGCCTCCCTTACGCGAGCGCAGGTGAATATTAATGTCGTATTCTATCGCAAAAAAAAATCGACAAATAATCAGGAAACCTTTTTTCAGGTAAGTAGAAAGGAGAAAGAAAGAGGAAGAGAGTGCTTTATCCTTTTCTCTCGGGTTCGATTCTTCTTTCCGCTCTAACTTCTGTTTATTCTATGCCTACTTCAGCATTATGTTCTTGTTCTGCTTCTCATTTCGTGCTATGCATTCGACGACGTAGGCCGAAATCGTCAGGAATTCATTGCCGAGGAATGTGACATTTCAATCTAACGGGCACAGTCACTCCAATCATCGAGCCCTCGACGTTTTCATTATGTGCATCGGTGGAGGCTGTTTCTTGTGCGTTGAATCACAGCCCCACACACCGGCTGACGTAATGCGAATGACTAAGGTGCTCTTTACCAGTAACGCTAGCAAGTCAGTGCTACGTCTGGCTACGACCTGATCAACAGCTCCCTCCCCCTCGTCGTCCATCCTCATCAGTCGTCGTCCAGTATCCCTCACTTCGCACCTCATCGCCATGAGCTACACCTCACGTTACTCGAGCTCCTACAGCGGTCGTTACGGCAGCGGTGACGGCTCGTCGCGGTACGGTGGTGACTCGAGCAGTCGCTACTCGTCGGACGGCACCAGTCGCTACGGCGACTCGACCAAAGACTACTCGTCCAGCCGCTACGGTGGCTACTCGAGTCGCTACACCGGCAGAGACCTGAGCGGCAGCGATGACTACACCGGATCCCGTTACAGCACTTCGCGCTACAGATCGAGTAAGTGCTTAGCCCGTTAGCTCAGATCTTCTATACTGCTTTCGTGTTTTGCACTTCAGAAGCGTTTGATGCAACTGACGATGACAGCTACACCAAGAAAAAGGATGACGACAGCTACACCAAGAAAGCTGATGACGACAGCTATACCAAGAAGACCGACGATGACAACTATACCAAGAAGACTGGCGACGATAGTGAGTACAAGAAACGAAAGCCCATCACCGACGATTACGAACTCGACTACAGCAAGAAGACATTGGGTATCACATCTTTTTACATAGTTTTTTGTTGAATGAATGCAACAATTTCATTATAAAGCGGAAGAACCCGAAACGGAAGCAAGGGAGGCAGAGGAGGAAGCTACTGAAGAAGTTGACGAAGATGAACCAGAGGACGATACCCAAGAGCCGACCGACGACAATGTTGAAGAATACGCTGGTGAAGCTGCTGCCGAAGAGGATGCCGGAGAAGTTGAGGAGGAGGAAGAACAAGTGGCTGCACTGGTAACCCGTTCCCTTGATATATGTAGTGATGTAGTAGAATAGGATATGTACCGCTGTCCAAATTCGGAAAAAGTGAACCATCGACAGGGTCAGGAGTTTCACTAAGGTTTCAAAATGGCTGGCAAAGTGCAGGGGCGGCTTCAAGTACAGTTCAGCTATTTTCGCAACACTTCTTGGAACACTTTGTTACTAGTGGACAGTTATTTGACTCAATTCTTCCCTGACTTGAATTATCATTTTCAAAGGAAAACGGCCCTTATGGAACTATGCCTTGACTTGATCATGAGCTCTTAGTTATCTGACGAGACGGGTTTTGAACGGCGGTAGACGTAGTTCTAGACACTACTACTTACCGGTTCAAATACGGCCCAGAAGACGATAGGCTTCCATCTATTTATGTCCCAGGATCCAAGATTGTATTCCGCTATTCTCGAAAAAAAAATCACTGAAAATTTCAAAGACAAAATGTCTAATGTTTCGATCGATGACATCGAAGACGCCACGCTACGATCACGCACGCCATCGGTGTCGTCATCATCGGTTACTCAGGAAGCTCAAGAAGCTCAGGAAGCGCATGTCGAGGAGGCACCGAAACCGAAGCCTCAGATAGAGCAGAAGGTGAGTTGATATGGTGAAGATTTAAGGTTTGAGCACTTTACATTCACTGTTCCAATAAAAAGCCGCCGCTCTGATGAAACTGAAGCGCTCACTTGGCCCTGAAGAGCACATGCATATTCACAGGATAGGTACAGATTCTCCAATACGGTTAGAATAGTCTTTTATTGGAAGAAAACTCGACATAGCTTTTCTTGAAATTTTTATTTCAGCTCCCCGAATGAATAATCTTACCATATATAATTCAGTCAATCCGTCACGCTGTTAGTCATGAGGCGGGGTAACAAAGCCAAGGGAGGGTAAAGGTACTCACAATGAAGCCTGCGTCTCTGCCTCTTACCCTATCTCTACCTCTTATACCTCGCATACCCACGGGTTTAATTGTTGATAAATCCGGCCCCAGGTCTTCCTCTGAGGTTAGCCATGGAGGGGAAGGGGGACTGAGAAACGTTTAACCTTGGCGGCGGATCACCCAAGATATGTTGAGCCGGCAACGCGTCAAAGTATGACGGCATATCAATTACTGAGCGCCGGAATTCCGAACCGCAGAAGTCGTCCAACGTGCATCGGGATTCAGAATACGAGCTGAAGTCGTCGTCCAGCGTGTGTAGGGATTCAGAAGAGTAAGGGGAAGTAGTAAAAGGGAAACCAATAATGTGAGACCAGTAAAGAGGTACCAGTATTTTCGTCCAGTAACGTCCAACGTGTGTCAGGTTGCAGAATGAGTGTGTCATAGGCGTCGTGGCAACCTCGTGACACTTACATCGGGACTCTGTAGATTCAGAAGACGTGCCACAGATCGGATTTTGCGTAGCATGCGTTGTATTTTTAGAAGACTCCTCAAAGACTTCGTGCAAAGTGCATCATCCTCACTATGTTCCTCTGCTGGCAAACATAGGTGCAGTAGCACTTTCTACTTCACTAAAATGTTGATAACGGCATAAAACTCGATTATGCTGCTAATGAATCCAATCATCTGTATTTTTATGAACATGCAAAAACGGAGCGACACCGGCTAGACTTAAATCCTCATCCTCGTGCACACAAGTCCTCCACCCTACCCACTAGGCAACCCTGTCAGCGACATTGGATGTAGAGCCAACAGATAACCACGAGAGGCTACTGCACTCAACTTTAGCCGGCATTACCTCTGCTCTATGCAGGACTCGGGTCCAATTACTTGTATTGAGCCAGAAGCACTTATGCATATGTTATGCTTACGATTATTTATTTATTTATTTATTTGTTTATTTATTTATTCCAGCCTCAAACAAAACAAAAACTGACAATTTAGCATTTGAAAAGGATTTTATAGAACGAGAGTAGAAAAAGCAGAAGTAAATGATCATCGTATTGAGAGCTGGTTCCCCGGCAGGAAGAAGAAGTGCATTAGAGAGCACGACTGTATGCAAGAAGAAAGGAAGCTGGAAGGAAGATGGACGACGTTGGGGAACGCCACTCGGTGCGAGCGTCAGGCATTCCTAGCAATTCATCTGGAAACACATCACTCTAAGCTACTTAAAGGATAAAAGGATAAAGGACGGCGTTACTCAATCCCCTTTGGGATGCGCCAGCGCATTCTACTTCTACGGGATGTCGTGGAGGCGACATGAATGCGTATATGGCCATACAATGACTTGCGGTGGCCAGCCGATGAACAAGTCAGCGCTTCATCCTTCCCAGACAAGTCTGGTACCAATTCACCGAGGGATGGAAGGCTTGGTTGGCCTGGGCGGGAAATCCGAACCAGGAACCTGGTATCGGGTGCACGCGACAGTCGCGCCTCCTCCGACTGCGCTACACGCGCTACACGCCTAAGCTACTTATCTAAGTTAATACTCCAAGTAAAGATGAAGATGTACTTCTTACAAGGAAAGGTTTCCAACTCATGGTGAGCTTTTGCGATGCTATTTTGACAGGATGTAGGACCCTGTGAGCGGAGTGCAAAACCACAGTCAGTTTTTGCTGACCGCTTTTTTAAAGACCTGAAAAGGAGGTCTGAGGGCAACTACCATCAACCCCTACGACATCGAACGAGATGTGCCTCGACGGAGCAGTTGATAGGAGTGCCGCCTCATAGGAGCACACCGGCGGGGTTTTCAATTCGGATCCGCGTGCTCCCGATATTTTTGCACATACTAGTTCGTTGTTATTATGCTTTCTCACCATCACAGAAGTTGGATCATCAATGTTTAAAACAAATCAAGGCTGAACATTTGACATATGTACTTCACATGTGCTAGTTCTTCAACGATACCTATCTGCAAAGAAACTACATATGTATTTGTTAGCAAAGAAACTTTTCCATATAGAATAGAGTACTGGGTGACAACCATAACCGCAAAATCGAAATTGAAGATTTGCCATGTCTGACTTTCCATGAACCTCAGCATGATGTTGAGTTCGTAGTAGTTGTTCCTTAAACTCTAGGCGAGGTTGGTAACAGCGTTTATTAGGCTTACGTTTCGGCGGAATGGCCTTCTTCAGAACCTGAAAGGAAACAAACCTAAATGTGACCACTTGACCAGGGATCTCCTCAACCCTACCGGATATTGAGAGCAGTTAGACGTACACAAGATTAGAAGCAGACAGCAGTCGACCTCACCTAACTGAGGATGGCCAGGCGATCAGGGCAGGAGTGCTCGTGACGGTAGCAAAGAAGATCGAACACTGACTAGAATGCTAGCCGGAGGTATGGCCTGAGCTCTCGGCTATACGCTTGTGTACGTCTAATTGGTCTCGAAATCCAGTAGGGTTGAGGAGACCCTTGGTCGAGTGGTTACACTTCGGTTTGTTTCCTTTCAGGCTCTGAAGAAGGCGATCCCGCCGAAACGTAAGCCCAATAAACGCTGTTACCAAACTCGGCTAGAGTTCAAAGAGCAACTACTATGAAATTGAAGAATGCGGTTAGCATGGAAACAATCAGGGGCCGTATTCATCAACGACTAACCCGTGGGTATAGGAGGTAGAGATACCCACGATGAAGCCTGCGTCTCTGACTCTTACCTTATCTCTATCTGACTCTTGTCTTATCTCTACCCCTTATACGCCGCATACCCACGGATTTAATTGTTGATGAATCCGGCCCCAGATGTTAAACAGGAAATAGGTAGCAATCAGAAACAATGTAAGAGTGAGCGAAAAATGGAACGTAGCCGAAAAAGCACTTGGCTGAATCTGGCTCGTCATTATATGTTATATGTAAGTTATAATGATTTTGCGTTATTGATATATTATATACGCCGATAGAATTGATATATTTATATGTAAAGATGCAGTTTAAACACTAGATAATGATTCTAGCATTTACATTTGTAATACTTTTCATCCGCTTAAAAACGGATATAGTGCATTGAAGTTACAAAAGTTGTGACAGTTACAATGCAAATATTTATACGTGTTACTTGAAGCCATCTACTTGATTCTACCACTTGTTGATTTCATGTAATTCAACATTTAGGTGAAATTCCGACCGATCCTTGACGATTCAGAGCCGCGAAAAGGTCCGATTGAAAACATCGTCCCTAAAAGTATGTTTTCCCTAACGTGATTCATAGAAACATATTCCGTAGGAATCTCTTTTCTAAATCATTGACTGTATCGATTAGATGTATACTTGTGAAAGTGCTTTTAAATTTGTGAACTTCGGAGTGTTTCCTTTACAGAGCGTGTGTCCGATCTTATCGCAAGATTTAACACCGGTAATTTTGACAACGGCCGTGGTGACTCATGGAGGAAGGATGGTGAGTGTATTAATTATTGGTCGATATAAGAGTTAAATTTGTGATAAAGATAAACATCAGCATTGGTCGACCCCTTTATTGGATACGCCTCGCATTCTACTTTTACGTAACATCGTAGAGGCCGTTTCAGCATGTATTCGATCTAAATGATGACTTACGGTGACCGATGGGCTAGTCAGCTCCCTATAGATCTCTGGGCAGTTGGTAGCAATTTCCCGACTCTGCGGGATGGAGGGTTTGGTTTGCAAGGTGCTACACGAACCAAGAACCTGGAGTCGGGTGCTCTCGACAGCCGGCGCCTCCTCCAGCTGCACTATGTAGTGCTCACCGGATGTCAAATACTTGATACAAAATGTCTCGTCAGAAGTGAACTTTGCCGAAAGGTTAAACCTACTGGGGATACTACACTGCATTATACCTCGTCGCGCAATACGAATTCTCGTGGCGAATCCGTAGTGTTCCAGTACTCCATGTGGGAATAGTCCAGGGTATTTCAGCTCAAGTAACGTAGGTTCTCTGCAGAGTGGACAAGCATATGCAACTTCTATGCAGTGTTAAAAAGTTCGGGTATCAGATGATTGACGTTTGCCGACGTCGCCAAGACACAATGTCCTCGATTCTGTCTGTAAGAAGTCAAACAGCTTGATGTTCATAGCCGCTTGGGCTGAAACGTAACATTATTCATGCTCAATAAGTCTCTCGGTAGTAGACGGGGCTCACAGGTAATATTTTTTCTAAGGTGTACTTGAAACACGCATGGCGCATAAAGGCAGTAACATTCTTTGATTATTTTTGTCCTTTTTAGAAAACGGCGGAGGCAAATCTGTTGGCAAATTGCAGTCAACCGTCTTCCATTAGCGCCATACCTCGTGAAGCATCCGTTGTACACCCTTTCTGATTCACCTGATTCATCTGCTTCTAATAGATATCTTTGCGTAGATCACGAGACGAGATTATTTGTGTAGTCCATTCGAATAAAGTGTTCAGATATGTATGCCTCCTAGTTTGGGATGGCTTGTCATGTCCTCATTGTTATCCTACTATATATAAGCGAGAACGGTCGTTTGTCTGTGGGTGAGTGCGTGTGTTTGTGGGTGTGTTTGTTTGCACAGAAGTGCTGAAGGAGGGTGTTGAGAGGAAGTATAGGGAAGGGGGGGGGGGGGGGGAGAAGGGGTTGTAGTTGTCACAAGTCGTCAACTGTTGTAGTTGTCGACAGCCGTCCATGTTCAGACGACATGTCACCAATGTCGCGCAAAGAACGTTAAGGTTGAGAAGAGGTGTCACCGATGTCCCGCAAGGGGTGTTCGGATTCAGACGACGTGTGACTGATGTCGCGCAAAGCAGGCCCGACTTGAGAAGACATGCCACCGACGTCGTTCATCAGGTGCCTGGATTCAGAAGAGGTGTCACCAATGTCGCGAAAGGCCTTCCAGACTCAGACCACATGTCACCGATGTCCCGCAAGGGGTGTTCGGATTCAGACGACGTGTGGCTGATGTCACGCAAAGCAGGCCCGACTTGAGAAGACATGTCACCGACGTCGTTCATCATGTGCCTGGATTCAGAAGAGGTGTCACCAATGTCGCGAAAGGCCTTCCAGACTCAGACGACGTGTCACCGATGTCGCACCAGGGTTCCGGACTCTCACAACGTGTTAACGATGTCACGCAAAGCACGTTCAGGTTGAGAACACATGTCACCGACGTTGTTCAACAGGCGTCCAGGTTCAGAAGAGGTGTTACCGATGTCGCGCGAGGGTTCCGGATTTAGAGGACGTGTTACCAGTATAGGTGGGACCAGTAATGGGGGACCGGTGAAGGATGGGTTCCAGTAAGGGGGACCAGTAAAGGGTTGACCAATAAAGGAGGGGCCAGTGAAGGTGGGACCAGCAACGGGGACCGGTGAGGGGGATCCAGTGAAGGGGAACCGGTGAAGGAGGGGAGAGGGGTTCAGTGAAGATGGGACCGGTGAGGAAGGGACCAGTAATGGGGACCGGTGAAGGGGGGGGGGGAGTGGTCCAGTGAAGGGTGGACCGGCGGTGAAGGGGGGAGGGGTCAGAGGGAACCAGGTGAAGGGGGACCGGTGAGGAAGGTACCAGTAATGGGTGAATGGGAGGGGGAAGGGGTCCAGTGAAGATGGGACCGGTGAGGAAGGGACCAGTAATGGGGACCGGTGAAGGGGGGGGGGGAGTGGTCCAGTGAAGGGTGGACCGGCGGTGAAGGAGGGGGAGGGGTCCAGTGAAGGGGGGACCGATAGAAGGTTAACCAGTGAAAGAGGGAACCAGGTGAAGGGGGACCGGTGAGGAAGGTACCAGTAATGGGTGAATGGGAGGGGGGAAGGGGTCCAGTGAAGGGAGACCGGAAAAGGGTTGATGAATAAAAGGGGGACGAGTGAGGGTGGGACCAGTGATGGGGATCGGTGAAGGATAGGATGACCAGCAAAGAGGGGACCAGTAAGAGGAGGTCCAGTGAAGGTGGGAGCAGTAGTAGGGACCGACGAGGGGGGGGGGGGGGGGACCAGTGAAGGGTGAACCGGAAAAGGGCTGACAATAACGGGGAACCAGTGATAGAGGACCAGTTAAGGGTGGTCCAGTTAAGGTGATGGACCTGTTTTGCCCTATTCCGCTACACCATTCTATATAGCAAAACCAGTTTTTTACTGTAATGAATGAGAGGAGGTCTAAGGAGGAGAAGAAGACTTTCGGAGTGTTCTATTCTCCGGGTTTGAGGCGAAGCCCCAACCAGACGTTTGGCGGCCGGTAGGCCGTTGAACGTCTGGTACACCTATATGTCATACCAACATACTACACTTACCTAAGATTTCACCTTCACTGTAATGCTCTGTTTCTTTTCGATTCGCCACGAGGCGCGTCATAATGAGAACTACCAATATCGATTAGGACGCGCAGCCTAATCAATATGGACAATTTCCATTATAACGTGTAGCGGGACGACGGGAGTATAGACGCGGCTTTACATGCGTAGGCGGTGCATCACAGACACGTGCATAGGTTTCCGTCTTTTGACTTCTACAAAATCTGCAGAATCAAGCGCTCCGCTGCGTTTTAAATTTTAGTATGACTTCCCTCTCTTCTTTAGATTAGCTTACAATTTTTATTTTCCGTTTGTAATGGAATTTTTTGTCCTTTTACCAACGAAGCCACGACCGATGCACTACCCAGAGGCTGGCACAGGAACGAAACATTCGCTAAAAGACCATTCGCTTCGAAAAGGGCTGTATACGCCACCATGTAACAAAGTAGGCATTCCGACGTTTTATCTGACAGCACCAGAATAGTACATAAAAACTAGTCAACAGAAAGCCCGGGAAATTTTTGAAATGTTAGCAGTGCGATGTGGAAGGTTGGTATAAACCAAATTTTTCCAGATTTATGAAGTCAAGGCTTGGAAATAAGTCGGTCGCTGTTGCTGCAAAAAAGAGAGGACGGAACTATAGCAAGTAAAGATGACGAAAGAGCTGAGCTTCTGGCCGACATTTTTGAAAAGGTTCTCAACAACAACAAAAAAAACCGGAGATTACCATGAGATAGCAGATGTGCCAAAATTTCCCATGATGACGGACGGATACGGTGTGGTGTCATGCAGACAGAATTCATGAACTGCTATCAAAGCGGTCAACTTCGTTTTCCGATACGTCAGACCACATTCTGTCATGGTCCATTAAAAACACATACGTCTGGTGGGGACTTCGTGCCAAACCTCGGAAATACGTCTTCGGACCACGGACGTTCGTGACACAACGCCGGCGACGGGTGATCTGAACACGGTCGTTTGTGCCACCTCACTTGTGACACACGTCTTCTTACCTCGGTCCGGATGACTGGTCCCTTCTTACTGCTTCATTTTAGAAGTCCCCCTTACTGTTCCCCTCTTATTGGCCCGAATTTCTGCTTCCGCCCCCTGGTCTCCTTCCTCGTTTTCCCTATCCACCCTCCTTACTGGTCCCTTTTTACTCTCCTCACATGTCCTTCCACTCTCATGATCCAACGTCAGCGACGCGTCTTCTGAGTCCGCATGCTAGTTGCGTGACGTCAGTGACACGTCTTCTGAAGGCAAATGGCTGTTGCACGATGTAGATGACACGCCTTCTGGATCCGAACGCTTGTTGCACAACGTCTTTGAGAGACCTCGGACAAATGCACGGATGGATGGACAGACGATTAACCGCTAACGCTTTCATATTTAGTAGGATATCCCATGTCATTGCAGGTTCTCTAGCATTTACATATGACCTGAACTTTATGCATTAGGAAGTTCCCAACAGATGGCATATTTAAATAAATAAATAAATAAATAAATAAATAAATAAATAAATGTTTCATTTACAACTCCAGTAGCTAGGGAGCCGTCATTCACAGATCCAAAAAATTATAGAATAATCAGTACAATGTCAACTTTTGCCAGACTTTGAGAAAAGAGTATGAAAAAATTCTAAAACACCTAAAGGACAATGCTTCACTTGAGAAAGATGTAAGCGCTGCTGAAATTAGTTTGAACATGGCGAAAGCGTTTGACCGTGTTCCCCAAAATATGTTGTTGTACAAATTAGAATTTAACACAAATTAGAAGTAGCTATGTTCGACTCTCTTTGAACTTCGGCATGGTAGAGTCTGTCTGTAGAGTTGCTGAGCTCTTCACGAGGTTGGTAAACGGCTTTATTGGTGGCTAACGTTTCGGCTGGATCGCCTTCTTCAGAGCCTAAGGGGTCAAGTCAGTTAGGAGTTACCCCACCAAACATCTCTTCAACCTTACAAAATTCAATGTCAAATTTTTGGAAGTCTGAACAAAGGAGAGAATCCGAGTATCGTACCTCACCACAGTCCACTGAAGGACCAAAGGAAGCCGCACAAGGTAAGCAGGGGTACGGGACAGCACCTACCCCAGGTTAGAATGCGAGACTGAGGTAGGGCTTGAGTTCGCGCGTTATATACAGGCATTCCCCTTTCCGGTTGACCTTGGGACCCCTGGAGTAGATTCAGAACGCCTCAAGGGCTTTGCGCGCCGACGTTTGAACCTCGCGTCCCATCTAGGCTAGAAAGTGTCCAAGAAAGGAAATCCACAGTAACCGCAGTGCTACGGAATTTGAATAAGTGGACGGCCGTCTTAGATAATCGCAAAAATGTTGATGTAACTTATTTCGACTTTGAAAAAGCGTTTGACCGGGTTCCGCACCTGGAACTGGTACAAAAGCTTCACGTTGTTGGTGTCCATCCTCGAATGGTTTCTGGAAAGGCGGACCTTTTCTGTTCGCATTAACAATTTCATCTCCTGTCCCAGGCCTGTAACGAGTGGCGTACCGCAGAGCGGAGTTCTCTCATCGATTCTGTTTAATATATACACTCATGAGTTAGCTCAACTACTCAGCGTTAGTGGGGTGGAGTTTAGCGCTTTCGCCGACGACATTAAAATTTTTCGAGTTATAGAGTCCACAGTGATTCCGAGGCTCTACAGAATTCGATTGATGCATTACATGTTTGGACAATTGATTGGAAACTACCGCCCTCAAAAGCAAAAACAAAGGTACTTCATTTAGGTGCGAGGAACTCTGAAAATTCTTATTACATTGATGGATCCCCAATTAATAGGACGGACGAGGATAATGACCTAGTGTACCTAATTACAAGGAATCTTTGTTTTGATAAACACTGTGAAATCGTTGCTAACAGGGCGACAGCGGTAGTCTCCAGGTTGTTCAGGGCTCTATCTACGAAGGACTCCACAGTCCTAATCACAGTCTACAAATCGTACGTCAGGCCGGTTGTTGAATACGGGACTCCGGTCTTCTCCCCTCACAAGCGTTCCACTATTGATAGACTGGAAAAAGTCCAGAACAATTTTACCAGGAAGCTTCTGATTAGACATCTGGGTTTTGTTTACGACCACATTTCCTCTAGCACGGAGAGAAATATTAACTTCAACCTTCGAAGATTGTCAACACGGAGAGTTGCTAATGATCTTCTGCTGCTTCATAAAATTATTTCCGGTAGCTGTGGCATCAAGCTGGAGGATTTTTTCTCACTTAGACCGTCTACCACCAGGGAGGGGCCAAGAAACTCCAAATAAGGCCTGCCAGAACCAATTGCCGTCGGTTCTTTTTTGCCAATAGAACGTTGCCGCTGTTTGAGAAACTTACCAAAAACAATTCCAAAATGTTGAGCTACGGTACCTTCAAAAAACATATCCTCAATAGCATCGCTCCTTGATGTCCTACGTCGTTTAGTCTGGTGTGGTCAACCATTTTCCTTAGTTACGTGGCCTTCCTTCTCGGTTTCTGTCACTCCGCTTTTATTTCGTCCTTTCTAACGTTTGTTTTAAAGTTTTTGTATTTCTGTTAGTACTTCAATAGTTGTTTAGTTGCTGTTTTATTGTTCGGTGGATGTTTGTTATATTCCTCTAACTATTCTACATAAATAACTACTTATGTAATAAATATCAATGTCAAAATGTGGTTGCGGTCATTGATGTTCCACCTGACAACCTTAAGACCAGGTTGGTCCGCAATCGACTATATGACCGCACTTGTGGGATCCCTAATTGTGTGGTTTGCCCAGAGGGAAAGGAAGGTGACTGCACCGTATCGAGTGTAGTCTACCTGATCTCCTGTCAAGCTTGTGGCGAGGAGTACATCGGCGAAACTGGCCGTCCTCTGCACGTGAGGATAAAGGAGCATCTGGATGGCAAGGAGAAGCTTAGGGCATCCACTGCCCTAGGCTACCACAGGATCAATTCTCATGGAGGGGAGGATTTTGGAGTTGGAGTGAGGATTCTGGGACGCGAGGTTCAAACGTCGGAGCGCAAAGCTCTTGAGGCGTTCTGGATCTACTCCAGGGGTCCCAAGGTCAACCGGAAAGGGGAATGCCTGTATATAAGGCCTCGTGCATACTTCCCGTCGCCGCGATTGAATCGCGGCGATGAGTTTTGCAGAGCGACGCGAAAGAATTTGAATTTCTCTGTGCTCGTCGCATCGCCCATCGCTCTGCAAGGGAGCGCGACGGCGATCCGTCCAGGATCAACGCTAAACACCGCGCGCGGCGCGAAAAAGTATGCCATGCCCGCGATGGGCGCGGGAAGCCATCGCGCATGCCGACCACTACTGTTGCGGCGGCCGCGGCGAGGTTTTCTTTGACTATTCGGCCGCGTGCGGCGGAATGGCCATGAACTGAGCGCCGCGATGGCATCGCGGCGATGGAAGTATGCCCCCGGCCTAACACAAATCAGAAGATTGGAATATATCATCGGATTGTTGCAGGAATTAGAACATGGCTGTCTCGAAGAACATGTTATGATGCACATATTATCTGTGTTTCCTCTACTAGACAACTTAGAGTCGAAAAGTCGAATACAGTCCGAAAGGTTTGTGTACTGTCTCCACTAATCTTCAACATTTTTACCCATGAACTTCCTCAATCACTTCTTCCAACAAGATCATGTGCTCTGCTCAGCGTTCGTTGACGATTTCAAGGAATAGCATAAACGCACTTAGAGGTCAGAAAATTCACTAGCATCGCATCGCCTATGTCTAAAAGAGCTCTCATAGTCGGTAGAGATGAATGCTGCTTAAAAAAAAGCAATAACTTGTGTTTATCGCCTAGAAAAACATTCAATGTGGGCCAATAGCAGAATTACTACACATTTTCAGAGAAATACTTAGTTTCACTACGCTTTTCTATAACAGAAAACAAGGCAAAGCACCTAATCGAGTTTAATTTCACCAGGTGAGCCATACCTGTATTACCCCCTTGCCTATGTAGATGACTTGATAATTCAAAAGCTAAACTCAGCCTCTGACAATCAGGGCTAACTGCCCAAATTTTTGCTGAGGTGCCTACGCTGCACAGAGCACGCTGCACAGAGCATTATCACTTTTTCACGGTTTGCCGATGTGGTCGCTGGATCTAGTTCGAGCAATATTTTTATGGTTAACTCATTCATCAGCTGGCACGGATGGAACAGAGAGGAGGGGCTCGTGTGGTTCCACAACGACCGGATGATTACGGTGGGAGAACTCATCCAATTCTTCCGTCACGCATCGGCATGGACTTGTCCCCGCGATCTGTGATGACTCATCACGGTTGGGGGCGACCCGCCCCGTAATCGATCCAGCACGATCCCGCCGGAGGAGACGCACGCGCGCGCGACCGCACGCACCGTTTTGAGTCCTCGGTCGAGCCGCTCGGCACTGCTGCCCGAGTGTGGCGTCGGGAGCGGTGGCCTACTCGCTGGTGCGATCCAACCATACTTGCGCCGTCTCCGGTTATGCTGCTTTCAACATCGTCGCCTCCAATCAACGTCTCCAAATAGTCGCCAGAGTCTCTTTGCTAGGTGTATTTGGAGAGATTTCACAGCACTTCCTGCGTTCTGCTTTCAACCTCACCAACGAATCGCTCCCGTTGTGGAACCACGTTGCCCAAAAGAGGGACCGGTGTAGGAACGTTCGCCGTCCCACTCCGATCTCTTTGGGTCGAACGTGCTTTATTCCCGTTGCTGAATTCTTACTGTATCCTTATTCTTACTTCTTACCGCGCTTGTACTTGGCAGCTCGTCAGCTTCCCACAACGGAAGCGTTCAGCTTTGCCGTTCAATCCTCTCAATGAGCACGCTTTCCCGGGGTCGCCACTATTCGGCACCGAGACTGCGGCGTCTCGACGTCGCGTGCGGCCCGTTGCGGCGTTGCGCTTGCTACGCTGAGAACCCTCTTCAGAGCTCTGCCGCTTCAATATCTTGGAATCTGCCGCAATGACAATGACTCTACTCAACAACAACAGTCAGTTGATTACAGTGAGGCTACAACCCTACGGTCCTTCAAGGGGACGGCAACGGTAAGAAAAGGGCGCCTATGAACTGTTAGGTGAAATGCGTATCAGCGGTTACTATAGATGTCTGCTTCCCATCTGAAAGATTATTTTTCTGAAGGATAGTGAAAGGGAGTTACGAATTGTACCTCCGCGGATCATTTTGGAGCGGTAGTGGATGGGTATCCGGCCTACACATACATGGACTTACAGTGGCCAGCCGACCAAAGATTCTGTGCTTTATTCTTGCCAGACAAGCGTGGTACGAATCCACTGCCCCCAGATCGGTGGAGGGTTAGTCTTGCTTGGATGGATCACGAATGTTGAATCAAACTAGGATACATGCAGTAGTCGGCGCTTCTTTCTACCTTGCTGCAGGCGCCTTTATTCCAGGAATATTCGTTATGCTCTCGCTCCTTTGTAAATTCGAACCAAGCATATCACCTATAAGTGTCACTGTGACATGGTGTGTCCTTCTCTCATTACATACTGCAAACGTAGTTGTTTCTAGTCTGATTCTTGACGTGGGCGATTTTGCGAGTATTCAACGGTTGCTCATGTGCAACAATTATGAGCGATCCGTTCGAAAAGGCGATTAGTTGGACATGGACCCAAAGTAGCTCATTATCTAAACTGGACTACAACCATTTTCTCAATACAAAACACTTCCCACCGCAGTTCTCCGATGAACTGAAATTTCGTTGTTCAGTTTTCGACGTCCATTATTCAGTTAGCGAACAAGAGCGGTAGTCAGCAATCTCACAGCAGTTGGTGGAGGTGCGTCATATTTTCGTGCAATCCGTGCATTACAATTTCATGATATGTTGAGCCGGCAACACTTCAATGTACGGATGGGGATCAAGGACCTAGCGCCGGGATTCAGAAGACGGACCGCAGACATCCTCCAACGTGCGTCGAGATTCAGAAGACGTTTCGAAAACGTTTTCCAACGCAACTCGGGATTCGGAAGAGCAAGAGTGGGTCAGTAGAGACAATTGAGTGGGACCAGTGAAGGAGAACCAGTATTTTCTCTCAGTATCATCCCACGTTCTCCATTTCAAGATCCGACACGTCTTTTCGGTGAAGAAAAGTACAAGCACCCTCTTTCATTACCTCTTCTGTTACCTTTTCCAAAAGGACCGTGGAGAAGGTCATCCACGAGTTCTACTCCGATCTCTTCGATAGCCACGTCCACCGGCCCCCATGCCATCCTCCGCAGAATGGATAGGTCGTTCCTTCTGTTCTCCCTTCCGAGATCCAACACGCCATCTCATCGGTGAAGAAACGTACAGCACCCGGTCCCGACAGGATCAGACCCGAACACCTGAAGAACCTCCCGCCAACCCTCGTCAACACCTTGGCGCGGCTCTTCATACGCTACCTGTCGGAGTGCAAGGCTCCATCTCTGTGGAAGACCAGCAGAACCGTCTTGCTGTACAATAAGGGAGACATGCACGACATTGACAACTATCGCCCGATCTGCCTGCTGTCCGTAGTCTACAAGCTGTTCACTCAAGTCAGCCTGAATAGGATCAGCCGAACGGAACGCTGGACGAAGGACAACCATACGAACAAGCAGGATTTCGGAGAGGATTCAACACGATCGACCACATACACACCATTACGAAGCTCATCGAAGTGTCGCGAGAGTACAAGCTGCCGCTGTGCCTTACGTTCGTCGACCTGAAGGAGGCGATCGACTCTGCCGAAACTGAAGCGGTCGTCGAAGCCCTGCTCACTCCAAGCGTTCCTACTCAGTACATCAGCGTCCTTCGAGAGCTGTACAGTAGATTCACGACCAGGATCTTACCATTCTACAACGACGTCGTCATCGACGCGAAGAGTGGGGTTCGGCAAGGGGATACTATATCCCCGAAGCTCATCAGCGCCATCTTCGAAAATGTCATGCGCGAACTAGAATGGAAAGACATGAAAGTGGACGTCGACGGCCGGCAACTGCACCATCTTCGCTTCGCTGACGACATCGTGCTCATAACACCAAGCATCAGCCAGGCGAAGCGAATGCTGGCCGAATTTGATCGTGATTGTGGGAACGTTGGACTGCAGCTGAATCTTACGAAGACGATGTTCATGGGGAACGTACGATCGTGAAGAACGCGAAGAATGGTCGGCTCCGTGCCCACCTATTCGACTCCACTGTTCTTCCTGTCCTAACATGCGCTTCAGAGGCTTGCACTATGCGAAAGCAGGATGAACACGCGATCAGCGTCGCACAGCGTGGAATCGAGAGAACGATGCTTGGAGTGACGCGACTCACGCAAGCGAGAGCAGGCCTCCGGAGTTCCGAGCTTCGCCGACGTTTGAAGATCAGAGACGCTGTCGCATGGGCCAAGTTGTCGAAAATTATGTGGGCCGACCACGTAATGCGCTTCGCAGACACCCGCTGGACGAGAGCCGTTACCGACTGCATTCCGCGGGATGTCAAGAGAACACCAGGAAGCCCACCGGCACGTTGGCCGGACCTCTTCGTCGAATCCCTGAACGAACGATATGACGCTCTTCGTGTCCGTCGAGCCAGGAAAACCAATTGGGGCACTCTGGCACTGGACAGGGACGAATGAAGATGCTTTTGGCGCCCGCCCGAGTCTGCCCATGATCAACTGGCCGACAGGTGATACAGGTGGTCGTCCAACGTGTGCCGGGTTTTGGAATTAACAGCAGTCGTGTAATGTGTGTCGGTTATAGAAGACCGATGTCGTGGTATCGCTGTGACGTGCTCCGGGACTCAGCAAATATGTCGCAGACGTTATGCGTCTGGATTCAGAAGGCGTGATACAGACGTCGTACAACGTGAGTCCAGACCCAGAATGCCAGCAACCTATCAGACTTTACATAGCATGCGTTGGATTACTTTTTTGAAGATCTTTTAAAAGCTTTTTGCAGCGAGCATGTGCGTGCTTGACTCTCGCTCCGATTCTCTGCCCCGGCACATGAGTAAGCTCAGAAACAGAATCTTCGGCACGACACCGCGATCACGGAGTCGTCGCGATGCCGCATGCCGCGACTTGCCGCAAGTGCAGTCGCTGTTCTTGGCGGCATTCTGCCTCAGTGCCATGCACTGCGGCACCGCTCCGTTGAGGGGCGTGGTCCACTTCAAATCGTCACGGCTGTGGGGCAGAACAAGAAATTCTATTCTAGGATTAAGATTCTATGAATTAAAAAAATTCTCATTTGTCCCTGACGAAGAACAAGGCAACGATGATGACATTTCACCTTATAAAGCGGTCCCTCCAGACATCACCACAGTACCAGTATTAACAGTAATCGCCTTGCGGTCAAAAGCTGATAGGTTCATGGCGGAATGGCGGTATGCCCCAAAAGCTTGTTTCCGGCCTAAGCGAGTGTTGGCGGGGTTGGGGGATAGGGAGGGTGGGAGAATGACTACAGACACCGGATTATTGCAATAGGGCAGTAAATGCTATCAATCGGTCGACCAATACTGATTGATTTCCTTTATGTTTCTGGAGATGAAGCACCATATTATTGTGTAATATTCGATATAGTAGGGCAGTAGAACCAGTTTTTTACTTTAATAAAACTAGGAAGGGCTAAAGAAGAAAAGAAGATGATTGAGGTGTCGTATTCTCGGGGTTTAAGGGCTAGGCCTCCAACCAGAAGTAAGTCGACTGCTAGGCCGCTGAACGTCTAGCTGTGGGAATAATGACGTCTTCGAAATGTCTGAATCTCGGGATGATACAGATGACGGTAGTGTTACAATATCGGATTAGCCGAGGAAGGAATTAAGTGATTTCTCTTCGGATCCCACATCGGATATCTAGATCGGATAGGATATCATAACTGAACAAAATCAGTTATCTGAATGATGCGAAAATTCGGTCTGGTGGAAACCACTTCATTATGAATTGTGGTAAGATTTGGGCTTTCCAAATTGCTATTGTTTGCACAACCCTTTTAACCAGGGCTTGAGATCCAATGTCTACCTTCTAGCAGCCTAGTGGCAATAAGCAGTTACAGGATCTTGTGTAAGACTTGAATTCCTCACTGAGTTGGGAGCGCTTTCCTTCCGTTGAATCTTGTTTAGCCTCCGCGGTGCAGTCCTAATCGGAGGGGGGGGGCAGTCCATTATGAATTGTTAATGGTACCTCAATACATACAGCATGCAATACAACATATGAATGCCTTAACTTACCTGATCCCCTCACTTGGAAATGTCTGAGCGTGACGCTGAAACATTAGATCAAGGTAATAACGTTGCTTTTACGAGTTTTCGTGGTTTTATAGTATTGTAATTGTTCCAGATTTCTGTTCAATTTACTGTGTTTAAATTACTCCCTCCCCACGACTAGGAATACAGTTTAGAAAACTGATTTGGGTATTGGAAGGACAGCAATTGATTATATATATATATATATATATATTTATATATATTTATATATATTTATATTTATATATATATACCACTATATAATTGAGTTAGCTCCCTGCCCTGTAGATGGTGAGGCGTATCTCACTCAGGTTGGGAACCTGGCTGAGATACGCCTCGTGGAAGCACGCGCAATCTCATGGAACCCCTTGCGACGCCTCCGCGTACCTCGCGCGGGCAACGTCTGCCGTTCAACATGGGATGTTGTTACAGCAGAGGACGCGTAGCCTCCTCCAGCTTGACACAACGGCGTCTGCGCGCGTTTCTGAGTGCCTGAATCCAGGAGACGGGTTCCCTTCATCGCAGCACAACCTTCTGGAGTCAGAAGAGGAGACACCGTCGTCCAACGACGAGGCATCGCATTCAGAATTGAGCATGAGATGCTGCTGCAGCAGAGGAAGCGCAGCCTTCTCCTGCTTGACACAACGGCGTCTGCGCGCGTTTCTGAGCGAATCCTGAATTCAGAAGACGAGTCCCTTTCGTTGCACAACAACCGTCTGGAGTCAGATGAAGTGAAATTAAAGGAAGCAAAGGCCACATCGTCGTCGCACGACGACCGGCCGCATTCAGAACTCAGCATTATCCCATGTTGAACGGAGAACGTTACTGCTGCAGCAGAGGAAGCACAACCTCCTCCTGCTTGACGCAGTGACATCTGCGCGCTTCTGAGCGTCTGAATCCAGAATACGGGTCCCCTTTGTCGCGCAACAAGCAGACGGAGTCAAAAGAGGTGACACCGTCGTCGTACGACGAGCGGCCGCATCCAGAATTTACATGGGATGCTCCTCTAGCCGAGAAAGCACAGCCTCCTCTCTATTGACCCAGCGGCATCTGCGCGTGTTTCTGAGTCCCTGAATCCAGAAGGCGGGCTCCCTTCGTCGCATCACAACCGTCTGGATTCAGAAGATCGAAAAGAAAGGAAACAGAGGTCTCATCGTCGTCGTACGACGACTGGCCGCATGCAGAACTCAGCATTATCCCATGTTGAACGGAAAACTTTACCCGCGCCAGGTACGCCTTTGCATACCTCGCACAGGCAATGTTTGCCGTTCAACATGGGATGTTGCAGCAGAGGAAGCGCAGCCCGCCCCTGCTTGACTCAGCGGCGTCTGCGCGCGTTTCTGAGCGTTTGATTCTGAATACGTGTCACTGACGTCTGCCTTGAGCATGGTAGGTCCACTAAGGAGTGGTGGAGAAGGGAAGTAAGGGCCCTTGAGAGTGAACCAGGTGAGCGTCCAGGAAGGAAAGGAACAACCTGAAGGAGGGACCAGGGTGGGGAAGCCAGCAAGAAGAGACCAGTAGGGGGTCAATAGTGAAAACGAGGAAGTGGGCCAGGGGTTGGGACCAGGAAGGTGGGGGGAGAGGGGAAGACCAGTAAAGGCGTACCAGCAATTAGATCTACAAGAACAAGAAACGAGTGAGGGGGATACTGGCGCCCGGATTCGGAAGACGTGTACACAGTGGAGGGGCCGAAGTACTGCGCAGCATAAACCAATGATGTTACTGCACGGTGTGGAGAAAATGACTATGATGAAAGGTACCGAAGTGGTGAACGGCTTGATGCCGATGAAGTACGCAGCAAGTCCTAGATGTTAGCGAATTTCAAGTTTGACAAAAGCTACCTTCTTTAGATCAGTGATGGTGCAAAGTCGCGCGAAGCGCGCAAGTGCGAGACACGCCGTTAGGCGTGTCGGAGCACATGTATATATATATATATATATATATTTGTATGCTACGGTGCATGTTGCATTTCTTTAGAAGTTGAAATGGACTGCCCCCCCCCCTCCCCTATTAGGATTGCACCGCCATTGCGTATCTTGTCCAGACCGTGTACCTTGTCTCCTCTAATAAATATTGGATCTCACAACCTCGAATCCGTCCCCTTCTCGCCTCCTTTTTGCTCACGTGAGGCTTTCCCAAGAGAAGACTGGCTCAATTGCGTTATGCAAGCGTGGCCGCCGAACTTTTCCTACCCCTGTTCAGCTCCTGTGATCTGCAATGACTCACCATTCTTGGGGCGAGCTTCTGCGTGATCCAGTACGATCCCGCCCGCGGAGGAGCACGCGCGCGCGACCGCACGCATCGATCTGAGTTCCGGCCGCCTGTCGGATGAGTCTCTGGGCACTGCTTCTCTCGCGTCCGGTTTTCCCTTTCTTTCCTATCTCCTTCGCGAAAATTCGCCCATCGTTGAAATAATTCCCAAAAATGACTTAGACGATTATTTTGTGGAGCATGTTGTTCGAAACGGTCGTGGGTGAGGATTTCGAGGCTCACTTCCCGAAGGATGACAAAAGGATGGTAGGTTTAAATGATCACCATACCGATAGTGCCTTGTTCATTCCATTGTGTTTTTGAGATTTGTTAGCGGTTACTTTTAGACGCGCGTAAAAGTATGTAGTGACTACACAAACGAGGAGGCGACGAGGCTCTTCCCTTGGAGCTCGGCGATTTATCGCCCTACACGTACACTGCGGGTTCCACTGTGGTTGGTGAAGTGCTTGCCTTTACATTTTTCGCAATATTTGACTATTTTTTGATCATTCATGTTGATGTCATGCGTGTAGTTCATCATAGATGGGACAACATTGTGCGTCCATGCCTTGCTCTAACAGAGGTCTCGTCGCATGTTTAATATGGCTAGCTGTCATTGTTACCTCTTGTTATGTCATGTCATTGTATACGTTTGCCGTACCCTAACTTAAACTGCATCGAAAAATGTATAGCTAATCATGTTGGGTGGTTACCAAGTTTACTGCTGCTCTATTTTTTGTGGGCGTTTTCTTATTTTATTTATTTATTTATTCATATCGATTTTTTGAGGATGGCGCTCAAGTGGCGCGAAACTTCGGCCTTAGGCCCCTGTTATACTCCCGCGGGAGCTTCCGCGGATGGGCGGAAATCGCGTCGGGACCCCGCGCCGGGCCACTCGTCGCGGCCCGCCACGCCCGCCTCCGCCGTGCACCATTGGTCCGCGGACGTTCCGCGGATGCTCCCGCGGGAGTATAACAGAGGCCTTAGGGGTAGTCGAGGTCGCTGAACAGGAATCTGAAGTCGACCAATCGATATCGATCGATATTATCGATTTTTTGGGGATGACGTTCAAGCGGCACGAAACTTCGGCCCTGGAGGTAATCGAGGTCGCTGAGGACGAATTTAAAGTCGACCAATCGATATCGATCGATATTATCGATATTTTGGGGATGGCGCTCAAGTGGCGCGAAACTTCGGCCCTGGGGGTAATCGAGGTCGCTGAACACGAATCTGACGTCGGATCAATCGATCCATCTCGATTAACATAAAGGTCAGAAGGCCTAGGGAAGAATAGGAAACCCGTAGCGGCCATGGCGTCCTATTCTCGGGGTTTAGGGGCGAAGCCCCCAACCAGTCGTAGGCGGCCGCTAGGCCGACGTACTACTGGTTGTATTATATTATCAATTAACACAATGAATCACACTCTGCCTTTCACAAATGTCTGACTCCCATTGTATGAATTAAGTGGTGGATTCCACCCATAACAAAAAGTCGTTAGAATTAGAAGTAAGGGAATGGGAAAGGCGTAACCCGGGAAATGTTGCAGTTGCTGGTGCTGACCAACCTGAATTCACTCGAACTTATTTCAGAGCCTGGAATTTGCGGCAGATTGGATGTGGTACATTATGTAATAAGGTATGAAATATGAAAATGCCCACAAAAAATAGAGCAGCAGTAAACTTGGTAGCCATCTTGAGGTCAGCTATACATTTTTCGATGCAGTTCAAGTTGGGGCGCAGCGATCATATACAATGACACGACATGACATGAGGAGGAAAAATGACAGCTAGCCGTGTAATACAGAACATGAGACGAGTCTTCTTGTGAAGTACGATCTTCTTTATCTTCCTGCCCTCCTTGGCTCGACCGATCACCATGTGCAGTTGCTTCGCTTGTATGAATGGTGGAACGACACGGTGTTTGAGACATCGTTTGAGGAAGTGGGTAGCTTGTTTGGCCAAGTCAATTATTTGTCTTAGAGACAGAGCCTCCATAACCAGTCGAGAATAGATCTTTTGATTGTGATGGCCGCCGGAAGGTTGCTCAGGCAATCAATATTGATCGATATTATCGATCTTTTAAGCGCTCTATCGGTTTCCTCTCAGGCTTAACCGATCGATGTAGGTGTTGCGTAATTATTATACGGCCAGCCATCAGAGCGGGCTCTCGGCCGCACTGACAGCTTCTTAACGGCTTCGCCGTGATAATAACTTCTCATCATCAATTGTAGCTGCCACCGATGTCATGGTTTCCTCAGGAAGAACATCTTAACTACCTCGATTGGGGCAAGTTATAAAGAAATAGAAAAAAATGAACGATATCCACAAAAATCGCCTATTTGACAATATCGATTGATGGCGATTGATACTTTGAAAACAAGCTCCAGGTTCGTGTTCAGCTACCTCGATTACCCCATGGCTGAAGTTTCGGACCGTTTCAACGACATCCACACAAAATCGATATTTTGGTAAATATCGATTGATGGCGACCGATACTCCGAAAACGAACTTCAGATTCGTGTTCGCCGACCTCGACTTCCTCCAGGGCTGAAATTTCGGGCTGCTGTTGATCGCCATCAATCGTCGAGTATCATATACTCTGTAATAACGCGCTGAGCGACGAGTCATACTATCGATCGGCGCCGCCGCAGAAATTATAAAATATGGAGGAAATTTCGGGGGGGGGGGGGGGAAGATAGGGGGAAACTACGACACGAAAATATCGAAAAATACCCAGACTTCTCCCTGCCTGGGAACTTCGGCCCTGGGCGATCGAGGTTGCTGAACACGAATCTGAAGTTCGTGTTCGAAGTATCGATCGTCATCAACCGATATTGATCAAACTATAGATTTTCTGTAGATGTCATCCAGGCGGTCCGAAACTTTACCCCTGAGGGTAGTCGAGGTCGTTCAACACGAATCTGAAGTCCGTTTTTGAAGCGCACACACACACACACACACACACACACACACACACACACACACACACACACACACACACACACACACACACACACACACACACACACACACACACACACACACACCACACGCACACATACCACACACACATACTACACACACACATACTACACACACACATACTACACACACACATACCACACGCACATACCACACATACATGCCACACACACCACACACATACATACCACACACACATACCACACACACATACCACATACACACATACCACACACAAACATACCTCACACATACCACACACATACCACACATACATACCACACACACCACACACACATACCACACATACATACCACACACATACCACACACACATACCACACACATATACCACACACATACCATGCGCACACATACCACACACATACCATACACACACACTACTCCTTTATATATAGTAGGAGCTGGTATGCTTTTCTGCCTGCCTCGGTCCTCCAATTTTCAGCGGTGGACAAGGACAGGTCAGCGGAGAAAGTTGAGGGCATCAGCGCTGGCTTCGGCTACGTATTCAACCACGCGCCGCGTCTCAGTTTTCAGCAGTGGTTTGACCAGTTTTCTTAGCGCTGTATACACAAGGGGATAGTATTTGTTGTAGGTTAGCTTTTTCGAAATTCATCCCACCTCGTTGCTTAAAGCACGACGACAGGACAGAAATGTCAGACATTCGATTAGCCTTGACGAGTTATTAGGTTGGAAAAAAAGTCTCTTCACACTTCGAAATTTTTTTTACCCTTCCCCTTGTAAACGCACTAGCCAATGTTGATTGCTGATTTCGTAATCCTATCACACTTGTCTACCGTTCGCACGCAGACACAGGTTAAGACTCTTCTTGTAATTCGTTATCCATCCAATCTTCCGAACTCAATGCCAGATCTACCTCATGGCCGTTTTCAGCACGGCATTCTTCAAGAATTCATTAAAGAATCCACAGCACGTCAGGCAGCAGACCAAATTAACCACATATATGGCTTGGGATCTACTACTCATCGCGCCTGTTATGAGTGGTTCGGAAAGTCTTTAAAGGGAAATTATTCACTGAGGGCAAAGCATGGTCAGGAAGGCCAACTGGATTGGACGACAGTGAACTACACCATCTTCTTCGTACCGATAATTGGCAGACGACACGTCAGCTGGCAGAGAAGCTCGAAGTGTCTCATAGGATAGTGGGGATCCATCTGAAGAATCTTGGCTTTCATGGAAATTTGGAGCTTGAATTCCACATGCCCTGTCAGACACTCAGAAAGGTCGACGGCTCTCCATCGCTGCTTCTCTTCTGTCCAGATAAGGAAGAAAATCGTTTCTTCCGCGGATTGTGACAGGCGAAGAGTCCTGGGTTCTGTGTGCCAACTTCCGAGGAAAAGGCAATGGGTACAAAAGGGAGAGAGCCCTAAGTCTGATCTCAAGCCCAATGTTCACGAACGGAAGATTCTCTTGAGTGTTTGGTGGATATCAGAGGAGTGATTTATCGGCAAACTCTCAGAAGTGGAGAGACACTTACTGCTGCCACATACAGTGGCCAACTCCACAAAGTCGCCGCAGCTTTCCAAGAAAAGAGGCCTGAGAAGTCGAAGGTGATGATCCTGCATGACAACGCAAAGCGACATGCTGCAAGACTCACAAGAGAAACAATAAAGAAGCTGGGCTGGGAGGTAATGCCACATCCACCGTATAGCCCTGACCTCGGCCCTCCCGAATGCTATTTCTTCCACGCTCTCAAGCAAGAAATTGGAGAGAAATATTTTGAAACGGACGAGGACCTCAAAAATTGGATTCAGCGGTGATTCGACTTCAGAACTGCAGTCTTTTACGCGAGAGGAATTAGAAAAATTACCACGTCTTTGGAGAAGTGTAGTAGAACAAAATAGAGTTTATCTCAATTGATTTGACTTTGTAGTTGTGAAGTAATAAATCTTTGAAAAAAATGAAAAGACTTTTTTCCAACCTAATACAATAGGTTGTGAACACAATCCTAGTCGAGGCAGGAGTGCTGAGGACATTTTCCCGAGTGCTATACAGAAATGAGTGATACTAAGCAAGGCACAATCAATCTGTAGTAGGCGTACGGTTCAACGTGTTCGACTTCGACGCTAGGAATGCTTCCTTACCCAGCGTTGGTCACCGGCGAAGCTGGCGATTGACGCTGAGTGGGTAAGTGTCCATCGCCAGGATTGGGCTGCTTTCCTGACGTGGCTAACTACACCTGAAGTCAGCAGGCCTGGCGTGGCCCGCACATCCAGCGTTGGTACATAAATAAAACAAAACAAGTAAGTGCAAGATTTAAGATGGTTCCCACCTAGGTGGACACGACGTCTCCTCTACCCTTGAACTGCAGTACCGTTCACTGTTCTGCATGGCGTTTTTTTTTCAGCTTCCGAAGAGATACATTTTGGCTCTTCGAGTCTTGGCGCTTCATCAGAATGCTCTCAATCTGGACCTGCAATGAACTGAGGTAAACTATTAGCTGAAAACTAAATGCTGAAGCTATTCAGCGGCTTTTCGTTTATTGAGCTGCTTGAAGTCTATTTACAGGCTGCATTATATTCGCCACTATGTGTGGAACGTCGAGATTTCCCCTTATATAAAAACCGTCTCTACGTTACAACAGGTGAAATCCTATGCAATATTCATTCATAGAAGGAACCCTAGGGGATTCCGATTTTGGAGCGGCTTTATTTTATTTTTGTCCTAAAAATGTGCTTTACAGATGAACCTATGGCTGTTGAGAGCTTGTTCTCAAGGATTCTGTGGGGCGTCTCTGATTTCGCACCACCTATTCAAGTTGCGATTAGGTAATCGACTGCTAAAATTAGATTGCTGTGATTATGGTTATCGTTGAGTCAAACTGGCGACTAAACCTTCATCGATAGCCAACGAGTTACAGGGCTATTCGCAAATGTAGTTGTTATTGCGCTCATTGTTCGTTGCGGGACAGCGAGAACGTCCCCTTCTACCCTTACCCCTTTAGTAGTCTTCTCATGCTAATGGCACGAAGTCGGCTTCTGAATCTGGACGGTCGGAAACGCGCGCAGGTGTTGTTGTGTTAAGCAGTGAAGGGCTGCGTTTTCCCTGCTGCAGCAACATCCCACGTAAAATAGCAAATTTTGCCCGCGCTGTAGATGATGAGGCGTACCTCATTCAGGTTAGATCATCGACCGCCCTCGCTGTGGATAATGCGGCGTACCTCACTTCGATTAGATCACTCGACCGCTCTCGCTGTGGATGATGCGGCGTGCCTCACTTAGGTTAGATC
Source organism: Heligmosomoides polygyrus polygyrus (assembly GCA_947396885.1). Classification (NCBI taxonomy): domain Eukaryota; kingdom Metazoa; phylum Nematoda; class Chromadorea; order Rhabditida; family Heligmosomidae; genus Heligmosomoides; species Heligmosomoides polygyrus. The sequence continues at coordinate 13,153,009 of OX377206.1, forward strand.
ACTCGACGGACAAACTCTTTTGTATATAGGTGGTGATTGAGTTGCTGAACGAAGAAACCTTTGTAAAGATTATTTGACAAGTCGTACACCGTGACAGTCGTCGGCACTGAGGAATAGGCCCCCACTACGAGAGGCTACTGGACGTATTTTCTAAGCCGTTGAAACAGTGAATTTTAAAGCTTCAGGTCGAGATGCCTGCATTTCTGTGGCGGTGTCGCTTCTATCCATATAGAATGCCTACGACTTTCAGAAATAGCACTGGCAGACCTTACGATTAGATTCAGGAAAGGTTCACGGAAACTGCAAACAGCTTGAAGACATCTAAAAAACAGATGAAAAACACGAAATTATCGAGGGCAAAAATCAAAATTGGGTGTGAGCATCAACGGTCACTTTGTGCTAGTTGCGTTCGTCGATGAGAACCTTGTTAATCGCTTATTTTCATCTTCTGATGACTCCCCCCCCCCCCCCGCTCTAGGCAATTTACTGAATTCCAAAAGGTCGGTTAAGTTTGGTGGCAAAGTCAAAGTCAGAGCTCTCATGTTCCATCAGAGATCCCTTACACTAAGCGAAACTTGAACGTTTTGGAGGAGGACCATTCGCTCCAGCCTCCTCAGTAGGCCAGCTCCAAGCAGCTGGTTGGTACAGTCTGTGCACCATCTCTGGTCGCTTCCTTAACTACGGACCAGCTGCTGCGGTCGAGGGGGGACGGTCAGGAGGTACACCCGCCACCTGCTGGGGGGCGTGCGATCTTCCTTTCATCCCCCTTGCTCACTCACCTCAACCCCTAGGCTTCAACGAGAGTCTAACGGCTTCTTTACGAAACCTTTGATACGCAAAACAAAAGTTTCCGGTCCGCAGAACAGCGGTGTACCTCATGACGCCGCGCCCCCAGCAGGGGGCGGGTGTACCTCCTGTCGCGCTGCCGCGAACGTCCACAAGGCTGCAGTCGGCACGAAACATGACTCTGTGGCCCCATGAACCTGACAGGTACAGAAAACTCGCGAAATAGTGTCGTAATAGTCTCCTTTTTGGAAGGCACTGGAATTCCAGAAAGGTAAAGGATAGGAAGGATAAAGGACGGTTTTAATAAAACGCTTGGTGGGATGCGCTACGCATTCCGTTAGGCCCCCTTTATACTTCTGACGCCGAACGACGCGATGGCATGTATAGTAGCCAAAAAACACGTCGCTCGATCAATGTGGCCACCATACGTGGCGTCGCGTCGCTCGACGGCAAAGTATAAACGGGGCTTTAGGGATTGTTTAGTGTGGACCCGACGCGGATGCCTATCATTCCATCGCGTCACATGGGCACTAAACGATCCCTTATATTTTTTCGGGGTGTCGTAAAATCGAGCTGTTCACGTATTTGGCCTATAGAGAGCGTGATAGCGCAGTCAGAGGAGGCGCCGGCTGTCGCGTACACCCGATTCCGGGATCCCGGTTTGGGCTTCCTGCTCAGGCCAACCAATTTATCCACGCCTCCGGGATCGGTGAATTGGTAGCGGTCTTGTCATGAAGAGTGATGAAACTCTGACCTGTTCATCGGCTGCCCAGTGCAAGTTACAGACCAAATATTCGACAGTCCGCAGAAGCAAAATTCGTGGTGCATCACAAATATGATTGATTAACTCCGATTTTTTTGACATTATCCTTGTTTGGCCTTTAAAATGGATTGTGGTGGACTGCCGATGAAAAAATCAATTGCATTAACTGAGTTTCACACGAGGTTATGCAGATCTTTATTGGCTAACGTTTCGGCGGTATCGCCTTTTTCAGAGCCTGAAAGGAGAACGATCTAGTCAAAATGTGGAAAAAATTAGTGTTTGTCTTTTTCGGACAAGTTCTGTATCGACTCACCGACCCGCAATGGTTGAAAGACTTGATTGACCTAGGAGGAAACCCGAATCAAGAAGTTCGATTCAAGGTGCACTCGATGGCTGGCGCCTTGTCTGACTGCGACACTGGTCGCCCTATGAGCAACACATAGAGCACCGATTTAACCACTTTTCTCTCTCGGTTTCTTTTCTTATTCTCACATGGAGGGATTGATCTTCTCTTGTAGTCATCACTTCAGGCTTGTGATCACCGCGAGCTTCTGCTTATTCTCATTCTTTCCGCTAGGGTCCTATTTCTATATAGGTGTCTCAAAAAAAAATGTGTACACTGTTTGAAAGGTGATAGCTTTGCTCACAGTAAAAGTAAAGTACTGAAGAAGTTAAGGGCTCTTAGAAAAGCTTAAGAAAGTTGAATTTTTCTGGCATATGAGAGGTATGGAATGCGCCATGCACTCGTCCCCCAATTTTTGCATTTTACCCTCGACTGATTGTGTTTCGCCTGCATACTTGTTATAATTTTTCCAAAAAGTGACCTATCGACTGATTTGCTTATTGCTTATGTGCTTATTTTAAGGCCTAAAACTTAAAAACACACTACGGCTTGCGAAAAATGCAGGTACTACTGGAAAGATTCTAACATTGCTGCTAGTAAAGCATTTGGAGATATTGGAGACTCACATGAAATCGCAGCGCGAATGGATTACTGCGGCGTGCAAATAGTTAAGGCTGCGCTATGTCCCGCCCGAAACCTTGAATTTCAGACTCGATTGGTTGCGCATGGGCTGAATGCTCGTTGCAATCTTGTCACTTCACACTTAGCCAGATTAACCTGTGCTGTGCTTCTTTTATCGTTTTCCGATGCGCCGATTAACCTCTCCATCGAGCTTGAATGCTGCTTCATCTGTCTGCAGAATCCGTCTTGGAAAATGGGGCTCCTGCTCGCATTTAAATTGTGCAATCAATAAACGCGTATGTTAGGTGGCTTTCACGTGACTGTCAAGTACTAAACGTTAAAAGAAGCACAGTAAAGGTCAGACTGGCCAAGTAGTACCAAGATTGTAACAAGCATTCAGCCCATGCACAATCAATCGAGTCTGAAATGCAAGGTTTCAGGCAGGGCATGGCGCAGTCGTAACCGTTTGCAAGCCGCATAAATCTTGTTATCCGGTGCTTTCATATTACTCGAAAACGTCTTCAAAAACTTCACCAGCAGCAATGAGGCAATGATATAATCTTTCAAATAGTGCCTGGTATATTTTGGGCAAAATTTTAGACGACTACCTGGCGCATTCTATGCGACTCATATGCCTGAAAATTTCTGTTTTCATGGGGTTTCATATGAGCCCTTAACCTCTTCAGTACCTTCACTGTGAGCAAAGTTATCGCCCTTCAAACAGTGTACACATTTTTTGAGACACCCTGTATAAGTGTCCTAGGTTACCTTGAACCGGTTCTTTTTTTCTTCAGAGTTTTAGAGGAAGTCGGCTGCATATAAGTGCTGTCGTTTTCCCTCCAAATTCCGCGCTCACATACCACAAAACTGAAGCTTCAGTCTCTAATTTTAGAAGAATTGAAGGATCTCACGGAGGTGGTAGATACGGGACTACGCAACCTGTCGCGTAGTCTGGAGCAACGAGTGGATGGTGCGGAGCTCAGCACCACATTGGAGATTTTTCTTCAGCACGGTGGGTTCATTTAGGATCTAATTCCTATTGCAGTGCGCGTCATAAGTAGTGCTGATGTATGTTGAAGCTGGTGGTTTTAACGTCTGTACGAGCAATCTTTCAATGCCGTTATTATTACTGTGGAAGCCTGTGTAGTGGGAGGCAATTGATTGCATTCATCGTTCTATTCGATGTGTTTCGAGGAAGTTATGTTGCAGAAGATGTCTAGTGTAATTTCACGTGTACCGTGAGCATAGAACCATCTTCATCCAATTTTAAGCTGATCAATTTTTCACAGTAAAAGTTACTGGATCAGAATTTGTTCGTAAGTCAGTATTTGTCAACACACTACCTAGCTATCTGTGTGACCGTTCCTTAGCAACCACTTGTTTGAAACTGAATGAGCCCAACATTTAGTGTCGGATGAGGTTGCACTGGGTAGAAAGAAGACCGTTTGTCAGTACTTTTTGTTTATCGTTTGATTCTGGTAAGAGTTTTGTGAAACATTGTGATTCTTACGAGAAGACAGAATAATCTCTAGACCTGCCACAACATGAACCGGTTAGATTCTCCAAACTCATTCTCTGAAGAAAAAAAAACGCTATATACGTGAAGGATTTACTAAATGAAGGCTTGTGGGTAGAGTAGAGATCGCCTTTATCCTTCATTTAGCCTACTTCGGATGATTTCGGCTCATGATGTCCCGAAACGAAAGTTGCGACTGAAGGTCCTGGCACACGTGCGATTAGTCGCCTTAGGCCTTGTTTAGTGTGCGCGCGACGCGCGACGCGATGCCATGTGTAGTGGCCGAATTGATCAATCGCGTCGCGCGACCAATTTGGCCACTACACATGCATCGCGTCGCTCGTCGCGCGCACACTAAATGACCCCTTAAGTCCTCCGCACACTTTTGCGGAAGCCGCGTGAACTCTAGCACGGGCAGTGGAAGCCGCGTACGCGGCTGTTCGGGCCTCTGCCCCGTACGCGGCAGCCGCAAAGTGTGTGGAGGGCTTTAGGGCCTGTGCATACTTCACGACAGCAGCTAGAAGAGCTTGCCGGTTCTGCGCAGCGCGCGTGGCGTGCGCAGAACTGGCAAGTATGAACAGGCAAAAAGCGCGACTAGAACGACAGCGCCGGCGTATGAAGTATGAACACTTTTCGGCGTGCGCACTCCGCTCTAATCGATTTGCATGTTTTGCAAGGGCGACGAGTCACTCTTGTCGCGAAGTATGAACACGCTCTTAGTCAGACGAGTAAGTGAATGATCTAAATGTTCACGACGGCTGTTGTTGGGATTCAGGGAGTAAGTGAAGAATCGCGAAGTGGATTCTCAGACCAATTTGTAGCCGTTTCCTTTCTTGTTTATGGAGACAATGGGTAATGACACATACATAGCGAAGGACCAGGTGTCTGATGAAAACGATGTCGGCTCTACTCACACAGGCATCATCTGATCTCTAGCGGTTCTTGTTTTCTTATCTAGGCTGTACAAATATTCGTGGCTCAGAACAGCAACTATACGACTCATGCAGTTATCCTGATGTCTTACGTTTGCCTTTATCCTATTCACCCATCTATTCGAAATTTTTGGTTGAGATAAAATGTGAAATGTGCCTTGTAATCGAAAAGTGAATGTAAACTATGCTTAAGATGTGGTATATACCAGTTTCATTTCAAGCTGGACGCTTCTGATGCAAATAGACGTATCTTAGGTTGGACCCGGGACTTTTCAACAAGGGCAAAGAAGTCTTTTCTTATAAGGAAATTTATCGTTTAAAAAAGTACTACACAGGTGATCGTAAGAAACAGTCTCCAGAGTTTTTGAATCACTACAAATCTTCGATGTCTTAGACCAAAACAATGTTTTCGGATTCATACTCTGAAGTGCTCTGGGACAAAAAACTTCTTATGTGAAAAGCCGCGCAGTCGTCCAGGTTTTAGTGTTAGCGCTATTTTGTTATTAATGTTATCTAAGGTAATCCCATGAATGACGGTAGATTTTCATTATCATGATGACTTTTGTTTTCTCTAAATTTATTTGCATGTAAAAAGCGTCTAATACACTGTCTGTCCGGTAATAAATGCGATATGTAGGACGAGTGTGCGGCTTACAAGGAAAGGTTCCCAACTCAAGGTAAGCTTTTGCGATGCTATTCTGGCAGGATGTAGGGCTCTGTGAGCGGAGTCCAGAATTACAGTTAGTTTTTGCTGAACGCTTTTTTGAAGACCTGGAAAGGAGGTCTGAAAGCGTGCACACAACTCTCATTAACCCCTACGACGCCCCACGAGATTGGGAATTGGCGGCGCAGTTGGTAGGAATGCTGCCTCATAGGAGCACACCTGCGGGCCTTTAGGTTCGAGTCCGTGTACTACCGAACTCTTTTGCACATAGTAGTTTGTTGTCATTGCGCTTTTTCATGATCACAGGAGTCAATTTCAGACCATCAATGCTTACAATAAACCAAAGCTGCTTATTTGCGAATTCATAAATACAAGCTTTTCAACAATGCCTACCTGCACCACCACCATATCATACCATATCACCCATGATACCGTAACTGCACACAGATGCGTATACATTACGGTGGAATATTATGAACCCGGGCCATATCGGTACATAAGTGTGCTAAAGATGTCGTTCTCACCTGAACGTGTTGTCGGCCGGCTAGTTTCCACCTTCACACTGGATTTCACATCTCCGACAAGGAGAGAGATGGCGGATGCCATGAAAGGACTCATCCTGGACGCCATATATGGAGATATCGACTGTCAGGAAGAAGATGCTGTTCACGTTAGAGGTAGTGTAATGAAAGATTGTTCCTCGCTGGCTTCTGTAAGATGCTGTTGGTGTGACAAGCGCGTGTGCTTTACTTGCCTCATAGATTTGTACCATAGCTATTGACTAAAAGGGAAGACAAAACAGGACTTTTTATTTCCAGAGAAATGATATGGTGCAGATACGCATTGCTGAAAAAACTACCACATATTAAGGCGCAAATAGGCAGCCTTAGTTTGTTGTAAGCACTGATGGTCTAAAATTGACTCCTGTGATCATGAGAAAGCGTAATAACAACAAACTAATATGTGCAAAAAAGTTTGGCAGTACGCGGACTCGAACTTAAAACCCCTCCGGTGTGCTCCAATGAGGCGTCCCTCCTACCAACTACGCCGTCAAAGCACAACTGGTGCGGTGTCGTAGGGGTTGATGACAGTTGCGCGCACGCTTTCAGACCTCCTTTTCACGTCTTCAAAAAAGCGTTCACAAAAACTAACTGTTATTCTGGACTCCGCTCACAGGGCCCTACATCCTGCCAAATAGCATCGCAAAAGCTCACCTTGAGTTGGGAACCTTTTCTTGTTAGTCTATTCGTATATCAGACCAGGAAATGCAATCGCTTTCCAGCGCCTTAGGACAAACGAAGAATATTCTTTGACGTGAATTGATAGGGATTTTGTGTTCAATTGAAGAGTTCAATCATTTTTTCTTAAGACACGCTGCGAAGGTGAATTCTTAATAAACATTTTTTAAGAATGAAAAGATACCTAATTTCGAAATCCCTACACCATGTCTATTTAGACTTTAGGGAGATACATATATGTGGGTTCCAAGATGCCCATTATCATTGATTTAGGTGCCTGATTTCAAATTAAGGTGTCCAGATTAAAGCCAAATTGCTGCATTCTCAAGAGACGTGGTGACAATCGATATCGATCATTCGTTTCGTGCTGCAAATTACTTGCAGCAGACCTTCAAAATCCTTTAATTCAATCGCGGCTGAGCTAATTGTTAGTCAGAACCCTATTTTAGTTAGGATAACACTATAGAATGTGATCACAACGGAGTGTCACGCAAAGCAGCTGCTACTGCAGTCTGCCACCTACTAATGCAAGTAGAACAAACTGGATTTAATTTGCTTCCACACGATAATTCACGATTTTCAGAAACCTTCCGTGAAAAATATGAAACACAGTTCCGATTTATTAACAAGTTGAAAGAGCTGGACAGTGAGGTCGAGATTCTGCTAACTGGTCTGCCGCCTATCCGTACATCACCTAGGAGAAAGGTCCTAGCGACTCCTCGTGGGGCCTCCATGGAGGCGACTCCAGACATCGCCAGCAAGAAGTCCGCCGATATGGTGTCGGTCACGAGGAAGGATGCACGCAGCGGTAAGACTGCTCGATGTGAGTCTTTCGTCAGATCCCAACGTTTCTGTCCTGGCGCGTGCAAAGCCTTAACGGGCCCACATCAAGCTAGCTGCTCCACTTATGCAGTTTTCTTTCTTCCCTAGCAGTACAAAAGTCAATATTTGAGAACCTTATTAGGCTTCAACCTTGCTCTATCTTCCTTGTGATCAGGTGAGTAGTTTTGCATTATGAGGCCATCCCCCTCCCCCCCCCCCTCACCACCCCTACCCTCAACATCGGCATCGTCTCCAGACGATTCACTGATGTCGATGCTTGTGCTAATCAGTGCCTCCGTCCCTGGGTGGCGCTGATGAGCTTAGGGGATATGGTATCTCCTTGTCGAACCCCTCTCTTCACGTCGATGACGGCATCGTTGTAGAATGGTGAGATTCTGGTCGTGAATCTACTGTACAGCTCTAGAAGGACTCTGATGTAATGAGAAGAAAAGCCCTGAGTGAGCAGAGCTTCGACGACCGCTTCAGCTTCGACGGAGTCGAATGCCTTCTTCAGGTCAATGAACGTAAGGCACAGCGGCAACTTGTATTCTCGCGACACTTCGATGAGCTTCGTAACGGTGTGTATGTAGTCGATCGTAGTGAATCCTCTCCGAAATCCTACTTGTTCGCGCGGCTGTCCTTCGCCCAGCGTTCGGCTGATTCTATTCAGGATAACTCGAGTGAACAGCTTGTAGACTACGGACAGCAGGCAGATCGGGCGATAGTTGCCAATGTCGTGCACGTCTCCCTTCTTATACAGCAAGACGGTCCTGCTGGTCTTCCACTGAGATGGAACCTTGCACTTCGACAGGTATCGTATGAAGAGCCGCGCCAAGGTGTTGATGAGCGTTGGCGGAAGATTCTTCAGGTGTTCAGGTCTGATCCTGTCAGGACCGGGTGCTGTACGTTTCTTCACCAACAAGATGGCGTCTCGGATCTCGGAAGGGAGAATCGAAGGAACGACGTATCCATCCTGCGAAAGATGGCATGGGGGCAGGTGGACGTGGCTATTGAGGAGATGGGAGTAGAAGTCGTGGATGACCTTCTCCATGGTTCTTCTGGAAGAGGCGACGGTTCCGTCAGGACGTCGGAGAGCGGTCATCTTTGTCTTGAAGTTGGCGAAGTTCCGGCGGGCGTGCTCAAGTCTGCCTCTGCAGCTTCAGCCAACACTTCCGCCCTTCTCTTCTTAAGATCCTCCTTTATCTCCGCTCTGCATAGCTTCGCAAGCTCGGACGTCAGCTGGAAGTTGCCTGACGCTCGTGCTGCTCCACCCTTGCGTATCAGCTCGAGAGTTTCCGGAGACAGGCGTCTCTTGGTGATCTTCAAGCTCTCGGCTCCCTTAGCACTATCGTGGAGATAGTGCACGAAGTGGTCGTATTCCTCAGCAACGTTGTCCATGACGACATCTTCCTAAAGGCCGGCAAAAGAGGTGTAGAGGTCCCAGTTGAGTCCCAGTACGGAAAAGCGAAACCTCGCGTCAAGGAGGCGGTGGTCCGATCCCGTGTAGAACTTGGGGACAACGGAGACGTCAGTCAGGCAGTACTTGCGATTGAAGATGATGTGGTCGATCTCGTTGTGGAACTGGCCACCGGGGGATTCCCAGGTCCATCGTAGGGAGGGAGGCTTCTGGAAGTGTGAGTTTCCATGGATGGTCATGGTCGACATGATAAACCAGGACAGCCTTTCACCTTGCTCGTTCCACTCCAGACCGTGGGTTCCGATGTGAAGTTCTTCCGGCGACCTTCGTGGCCCGATCTTGGCGTTGAAGATCACCTTATAAAAGGTGTGGTCAGAAACGTATATTGCTGAGACATATTTCACAGTGAGGTAATCATACATTGCAGGCAGGACTTCGGCTTTGCAGGCAAGAGGCGAGCAATCGGCTGGATTGTCGTACTCAACAGGCAAGCATTGCCATCTTTTTTGCCTTCTGAACTCTACCGCATTCAAGTGGCGCTGAAAGCAAAGACTTTAGCGTCGCTAGCAAGGGGCTGAAGCGTATGCATGAACGGGAAGAACTAGTCATATAGGTAGAATCTCCACCCCTCAATTGTTATGAAAATGTTTCTCTTTTCCCAAATCGATAAACCAAAGAAGTAGGAGGTTCTTGAAGTTACTATATCATCGGCGCCTCACGAGCGCAGAGGGGTCTCTTGTAAACCACATGATGACGACATCGGCGGACGGCTCGGGGCACAGTGGGTAGCGGCGTTGATTAGTGCGTAGGTGGTTGGGGGTTTGGTTTTCCGGCATTTCAGTGTTTTTGTATTTCAACTGATTGGTTGAGGTTTGAGGGACTGAACCAGCTGTATGCTGTGGAAGGTAACCTTGTCGTGATATTTTGCTTGCCAGAATTAGACTGCATAGCCGTTATCCGCTGTTAGCTACGCGAAAGTTTGAATGCTTCTTACTCGTTTGCCTTAATTATTTGGCAAAAGCAGGACATGTTTCGCCACTATATGAACGATGTTACTTGTTCTAATATTTTTCGTTTCTGCAGTTTCCTCGCATGAGTGGGACTGTTCTCATGTTGAAGAAAATCTCACTCCGATGCTTTCTTTTCAGTCATTACAAAGACCGATCCAGCGAACACCAGAGGCGAGCACGACTCGTCTACGGCCGATGACATCCCAAATTGGCAGAGAAAGCCGTCGGAGTCTTCTTCTGATCCTTCCTACAGGCGAGGTATGTTTGCCGACGAAGTACAATTCTGCTGGTCCAACCTCGTGGTCGGAAAACAAAGAGTTTCATGCTTTTATGCGATGGTTTCAATAGGATCTTTCCTTTTCAGGCATAATTAAGACGGAAACAATTGATGACAGCTACCAGCAGAATTCCTCTGGGTACGGTGGTTCCTCAGTCTCGCCGCAAGCGGAGCCATTGAGTAGAAATCATCCGAGCTCGTCTGACGACTCCTTCAGGGAAGGTGGGTTTGCCAACGAATGTACAAATGCGCAACACAGTTGAGATCACCTGTCATTCCTTGATCATCGAGTTGCTCCAGCGAACGCCAGCATCGTCTCCATTCGTTTCTTTTGCGTGCCAGAGTGCTCCAGTGGGTCCTCGTTGCTCGAGACATGACGTTCTTACTAGCCACGTTTTCAAACCGTTTACCGTAACAACAATCGTTGCGGGACCACCACGCCTCTGCTTCTGCGCTGGCACCATGCAGGCTCCACGGTAAGCAATAATGGAGCTATGGAACTACGGAAAGGAGAGGTCCCGTACTGTATAAGGCTGTTCCGGATGGAACATTTGGAAGGAAATGCTAGTTGACGGTTTTACGGAGCTAACCTATTGGAGTGCTCATGTAATGTCACCCACGAACAATCGAATCAGGTCAAAGATCCTAACCCTTTGAAGTAGAACGAACAGCGGGTGATGCAGGACCTGGTGATCATGTTTCTGCAAAGCATTCCCTTCGGTCAATCACTCTTATGTCCGTTGTTTACATAGATAGAGTTTTCAAAACCGTGCAGCAACAGTTTCCCCAGCAGATCTTAAAATAGTCAATGAAACAGCTTCTTTTCCTATGCTTGAACTAATGAGTACATCTTTTTACTGAAAACAAACACGTAATTTTATTTCTGAAGAGTTGCCGTAATGCAAATGAGATTGCGTGACATTACTACAATCATTCATACCTTTAAGAACATAGCAAACGTGTTTCAATCTTCAGGAATGTAAAACGAGGTCTTACTATACAAGTGTTGTAAGCATATTGCTTGAACATCTTAGCTAAAAATACTCAAACGATCTAGTAGACATTCGAGGTGATTATTACTAGTTATCGCCTTCGAAGGCCGATGAGCAGGAACGCCTGAAGAGGATGAAGACTGATTTGTTTATTTATTTAAAGGATACTATTTCACTGATTCGAGGCAGATGTATCCCGTGAGTGGCCATTTAACCATATTGTATTGTCCCTGTGTGTCAAAGAATTCGGATACATTCTGATGGCTAAGTGTTATGGCGACCTAATTAACCTAACATGCCGTCGAACATATCACATTGAGTTTTGGTGATACAAGTTGAATGCAGCAATAGTTTAGCTCTGTAAAACCATCAACTACCATTTCCTCCCAAATGTTCTATCCAGAACCGCCACAAACAGTACGAAATCCCTTCTTTCCATAGTTCCGCAGCTCCATTATTGATTATCGTGGAGCTGACATGGTGCCAGCGCAAAAGCAGAGGCGTGGTGGTCCCGCAACGATTGTTGTTACGGTAAGCGGTTTGAAAACGTGGTACCCTAGTAAGAACGCCCTGTTTGCTCCAGGTACACGAAGAGCGTCATATCGTTCGTGGCAACTTGCTCCCCCTCGCCCCCGCCCCCGCCCCCCCCCCCCCCAAACGCCGTCTCTGATAACTCTGATGAGAAACGTGTGTTGCTGAAACATATTTCACAGTGAGGTAATTACAACGCTTGCAGGCAGGACTTCGACTTCGCAGGAAAGAGTGCAGCAGCCGGCTGGATTCTCGTACTCAACACGTAAGTAATACCTTTTTTTTTTTGCCTTCTGAACTCCCTGGTGGAGCTCACAGAGCAAAGATTTAAGCGCCGCTAGGAGATAATCTAACTGGGATCTTTTCCTTTCAGCCGTGGTCAAGTCCGAGCCTTTTGATGACGGCTACGAGCAGCATTCATCAGCGCATGGTGGCTACCCAACTACACCGCAGAAGGAGGCGTTGAAGAGGAAGGCTCCGCCCTCTCCTGACGAATGCTATATGAAACGTACGTTTGTCAACGACAGCACAAATGTGAAAGTCGAAATAAATTGGAAAAGCCGGATTAGCCGAGGCTCTTCAGTTGACAAATTCTTCATTTGCCGTCCTGTTTCGTAAACATTCCTCTTTTCAGGTCATCGCCGAGACGATACATTTCTTCACAAAACGGTCATACACAGGCACAAAGTGCATGGAGCAGCACTGGTCATAATATAAAAGCTACAGGCTCCTCACAGTTTTTGTTCCCGACATGGACCAATGAGCTCGGGAAAAGCCATTCTGCTCGGATTTTCAAAAGAGATCAGGATGTGAGGTCGGAGGTGGTTCAAGTGAGAAACGCGGTCTGTGGATCCCGCAAATTAACATAAACAGCATCGATACACTCTTTCCCTCATCTTTGCCAGTCATCCGAAAATCAGAGGTCTGCTGAAGGCTTTTTAAAACCTAACACCAACAATGTCCGCCGCTGCTCGAGTGGCAATCCATCTGCACATGCTGAAGTGTGTTTCACCTTTAGACAAAGAGCCTTCGAGAGAAAAAACCAAGTTGGCACGGATGGCCAGCATACACAAAGTTATCGAAGCACGTCAATTTGAAGTTGACGATGACGAACAGCGGGAAGTGTGGAAGAGTAAGGAGAAGATTGGGACCCGCAAGATGTACTGAGAGACGTACATAGAAAGGCTGACAAGCAGCGAACATATGTTAACGTCTTCGGGTGGGACCCCTGTTTCGGAGGAAAGGGTGCGTCTTGAATTGAATTTCGTCTAAGGAGCCGGTTTCTTTGGTCTATGTATGGAAGCAAACTTTGAGGAGCCTGTAGCCTTTATACGCTGTCCGTATTGTGACCAGTGCTTCTGTTTCATGCACTTTGTGCCTGTGTATCACTGATGTGGGACGTTTATACTTCATTATGTTGAATAGATTTCTCATTGCCTTGGGGTTAGAAAAGCGGTCAGTGATATACAAGTCGCAAGAAAATTGCACTCCACAGAATACAGATGGAAAAATGCGCAGAAGACGTCTGAAAATGGTATAGATGTCAGAATCCCTCAAATTTCAACCAATCAGTCAAAATGGAAAAGCATAGCAGAGCAGAAGAATCAAACGCGGCCTCTATCGCTTGAAGCAACGTCACTGTCCACTGCGCTCCGAGCCGCTTAATGTCGGAGACATCGCGGGCGTATAAGACCCCGAGCTCGTGGGGCGCCGATTCCATTGATATTCCCATCTGATGAGAAACGTCTGTTGCAGAAGCGTATCTCACAGAGAGGTAATCATAAACATTGCAGGCAGGACTTCGACTTCGCAGGAAAGAGTGCAGCAGCCGACTGAATTCTCGTACTTAACAGGCAACCATTACCATTTTTTTTGCCTTCTGAACTCCCTGGTGGAGCTCACAGAGCGAAGAGTTAAGCGCCGCTAGGAGATAATCTAACTGGGATCTTTTCCTTTCAGCCGTGGTCAAGTCCGAGTCTTTTGATGACGGCTACGAGCAGCAATCATCAGCGCACAGTGGCTACCCAGCTCCATCGCAGGAGGCGTTGAAGAGGAAGGCCTTTCCCTCTTCTGACGAATGCTATATGAAGCGTACGTTTGTCAAAGACAGCAGAAATGTGCTGGACAGTCGAAATAAATTGGAAAAGCCGGATTCGCCGAGGCTCTTCAATTGACAAATTCTTCATTTGCAGTCCTGTTTCGTAAACATTCCTCTTTTCAGGTCATCGCCGAGACGATACATACAACTATTCCGATTTCAAAGGCGAGTGGTAGAAGCGAATGGGTCAGTCATAGTCGTTTTCTTTTAGAAATCGTTGGAAGATTTGTATTTACTGTTAGCGTACTGTTACTATCCTAGATCAAGTGTAGCCATGTATGCATATCTATTTGCAGTGTAGCGTCTGAAACAAAAAATTCTTAATACAATGCATTTCGTAGATAGAGACGCGCGTGGGAACTTACAGCTCTACTTTATGCACGAACAAAGTATTTTATACCTGGAAGTATCAATTTCGCCCAAGCATTGTGTGCATGGAGGTTAGCTGGGGTGCTGACCGCAAATCTTGCATCAGTTTTCATATTACTTTCCCTAGAAATCAAAGCTCCTTACCATTCCACCTTCAATGAGCTTGAGAAACGTGAGTGTGACAGTACTGTAGTAATGGAGGTGTGAAAGACTAATTTCTCTCATTCCGTATACGGTCTACACAAGTTTATTTCAGGATCGCAGGATACATTTGTTTCTGTTTCTTTTTTTTTCGCTATATTTCTTTGTCGTATCGTTATATCTATATTGAGCTTTGTCGTATGAAGATTTGGTTGTAAGGTAAGTCCACGTTTTGTTTCAGTAATTTCTGAAAACGCGGTTTGCGTTCGACGTTTTTTTTTTTTGGTTGCGACTTTTTTTTTAATTCACCTTCAACAAGGGGTCGTTTGGCGTGCGCGCGACGCGCGGCGCGGTGTATGTATAGTGGCCAAATTGATCGAGCAACGCGATTGATCAATTCGGCCACTACACATACATCGCGTCGCGCGTCGCGTGCACACTAAACGACTCCTAAACGACCACTAAAGGCCCCCGCACACTTCTGCGGCGTCGCCGCTCACCGCATGATTAAGGATAGGGCAGGGACGCCGCCGACGGCGAACTCTGCATCCCTGCCCTATGGTTAAGGATAGGGCCGCGGCGTTGCCGCAGAAGTGTGCGGGGGCGTTAGCCTTAGTTTATACTCCCGTCATCACACGACGCGGCACCACGACCGCCATAGATATCGATTTTTCGCTCCGCCCGATCGATATCTGTCCCGACCTTGATGCCGCGCCGCGCGGCGGGGCAAGTAAAACTAGGTCTGAAGTGAACACCGCGCGACGCCACGCGACGATTCAGTTGAGTGCATTGCTCGGTCTCGCCTTCAAAGCAACATGTGTTCACGTGGTGATCTCTCCCTGAAAAAAGTCTTTTTATAAAATTTGAATCAGTGGGTTCATCTATTGGTGCAAAGGAATTTAAAACATTTCAAGGAAAGCCGTAATTTTCCTAGGACATAATTTTTCCAACCTTTTCGAGGTATGCAGTTTATTCTGAATAGACGCTCGTTCTGATTTGAAAGATGTTCAGCTTGACTTCAAAAGCGTGAAACTCATTTAGAAGAGTGTCCAATTTGTTTTGAAAAACGTCGAATTTGACGTGAAAATATGTTGTTGGAGGGGTGGATAAAAATTACTGCTACATACAGGAATAACTCTTAAACGGGTTCGCCACCGTGCAGTAAGTAATATCGATCAATCTTCCAATATCGATTGATTTTACCTATATCGTCTATTTTTGTGCAGATTAGATACAGGAGCAGGAATCGCACGATGCTTCTTAGTGAGTGAGGAAGCGTGTATGTGCAGGAATCTTTTAGAAGACCCTGCTATACCATACACATTCTTCTACCGAACCTCCTATTCTTTATCACCAGTTCAAATATCTTTGGAAGCGAAGCTTAGACCGAAACCGGTCAACGTGATCTGCTATCATTTACCACCTATCTGCCGAAACCTGCTCTCGAAATTTTGAAAACGGATGTCAGCTTCTTGATCAGATAGTACCAAATACTCCCGTCCCCCATGGCCAAGCTTGGCCTGACTTATTTCTAGTAGGCAGATGTTGGTTTTCTATGAAACCTTCATAGAAGAGTAAACGTTCTATAAAGCTTTGAGTCGGAGTGGATAATTATAGTATGCATTTACTACTACAGGAATCACTGGGACAGGTTTGCCACCAGAGAGAAAGTAGTATCGATCAGCCGACCAGTATCGATTGATTTTATCTATTTCATGCATTTTTGAAGAAATAACGTACTTCGGAGTGGGAATATTATTATTCATTATAGAAGAGCATTTATGTGTAGTCAAGCTTCATAGGCTAATACAGAATTGATATGGCACGATATGGCACCGGGTCTTTTAGAAGACCCGGTGCCATATCGTGCCATATCAATTCTGTATTATACTTCAGACAGCTTTTTTACTGTAACCAAGGGAGAAAAGAAAAGATGCGCCACACATGCCACTTCTAAGAGGTAAATTTTATATGGGGTGTTTGGTCTAAATATCTTTCCAGACACACACCAAATTCGAGCTTTTTGTGACCTTAGGACAATAAATCTTGTTGGGATATTTGTCGAGCAGTCACACTGTAACCCCACGTTCCCCTTGTTAACCAGACAAATGCATCCTTTTTTCAGGTGTTATTATTTTGCATGCTATTACTTCTACCCCGATGACTGAACCCCTATTATTTGAAGTCGGAATTGTTTTATGGAAGTGAGTTTTTGAAGATTGTGAAGTATTTTAGTATCAAAAGACATTTTACCCAGCAGTAGAAGATGCTAACAAAAAACGACGGAACGACCTAGGGCCTTCATAACACTCTCATTGGCATGCAATAGACCCGCTTCGCTAGTGTGTGGTGCCTCCGTGAAGTTCATCGCCAGCGAAACGGCAGTGGATCCAACAGTCCACGGCTGTACCTGGATATACATGTAAGGCCTGTGGCATCGTCACCTTGGACAACAGACCGAGCATTCGCGTAGGGTCTTTAGGGGGGGGGGGGCGGGGAGCAAGCCGGTGCGCTCTTCTGTGAAGGGACTTACGGATAGGGCTGCTCGGCGTCAGGGGCACCGGCCCGAGCAGTTGGTTCATTCACTCAGGGTGTTCTCCTACTGAGTGGCCATCCTCACACGCAATCCGATAATTTCTCTAAAGCTTCTTGCTCTGCTCTAAAAACTGTATGTACTTGAGGCTTCTCGCCTAAGGTAGGTAGAGCCTCAGGTACGCCTAAGGTAGGTAGAGCCTTAGGCGATGAAGCCTCAAGTACCCCCCCCCCAAGCCTTGATACATCAATCCCTAACCATCGACTTTTCGCTTTCGGTCCTATTATTAGGACCACGAATCCGATCTTTCGCCCTTCTCGTATTTGCGGTCGCGGTAAACACTGTTCCGAAAGCCTTATCGCTTTCTAGTCGCCTTAGTTGAATAGTAGAAGAAAATTGCCAGTCATGTTTCTTGCATTCGGAATAGGTTTCTATACCGTGATTTAAAATTTTCGAAATATTTGCAGTTAGGAAAAACTGAAGGATCTGTTGCTGAAAATCTTGAGTCCGTGAAATTCTCCAAATATTTCATAATTAGTGACTGAAATTAAAATAACATTTGTTTCAGGGTTTGCAATGTTTCCTTACCTGGTGCGTCAGCTTAGACTGAAGGTTGTGCCCCGTAAGAGCGCTGAACCTCTATGCTTCCGGTAAGAGATGTTTCCGTGCTTTAAATAAGCATGTTAGCTTTCTGAGCCAAGCCCAAGGGGAAAGTATGAATCGCAGTTTTAGTTTCGGGAAGGTGGAGGCTTTACAGCAAGGTTTACCTTTGCAAGGTGATGAAGCACCCAGTTATTTTGGGCCTTTAAAACCTAGAGCTCTTATGAGCACAACTTCACTAACAATAGGGTCCTCGGAGTACGTTGCAGCCTAGTCGATGGATGCCGACTTTCACAGGCACCTTGAATCCAATGACTTGGTTTGGGTACCATTCAGGTCAACAACTCCCTTTATCCTCCCGGGATCGCCATTTGAGGTTCCGAACGTTAGATACCCCTTAGATTCCTTGACTGCGCGCCTCCCTGGTAGCCCCGCCTGCGCGAACGAGTTGTCATGCATCGGTGCTGCGGCCGATTTCGGAGGAGTGCTAAGTGGCGCAAACAAGAGTCGCTCTTTAAAGGATGGCAGGCGTACTGTACCGTCTCATTGGAGCGCGCCGTCTCGCCAGGTTATTGCACGCACTAATAAGTACTTAGCTAGCCCTTTAAAGCGGCGGAAACGTGGACGTGTTTATGCTCTATGTCAAAAAGAAGCACGGAGACGGCAAACATTGAGGTCATGGGTTTCCGAGTACTAGAAACTACTTAATGTCCTTGGAAATAATAGTACTGAACTCGGGTTAGCTCAATAATGCTAAGTTGAAAGGTAAGATTGGAAAGTAGAAGCTAAGGCAGGAATCATTTTTTCATCTCATAGCATCGTAGCTCGTCGGTAACACTAGTTTATTGACGCATATTTTAGTATTGTTCTATTGCTAGGCATTTCTAGATTTCCCAAAAATCACTTCAAAATAGCTGGCCGCCCTCCTGCGCCACGCAAACTCACCTGTCCTGAACGGATCTCACCAACTGGCCCCGCCCTTCCTATGTGCCAGGGTATCTAACGTAGCGAACCAGCAATTTGATACTACGCAGATCTGTCTGGTGGTAGCGAGATCATTGTATAAGCCGAATATGTATTCAGATTGCCTCGACTACATCTCCTAGAAGACAGACAGACAGGCAATGGGGACAAGACTGGATCGCAGTTTCAGTTTGGGGAAGGTAGGAGCTTTACATCGAGGAACACACCGTCAAGGTTACGAAGCACAGCCACTTTGAGTCGTTGGGAGCTAGGTAGCACTAGCACGATGCGACCAAGGTCTTCTCGCAGCTGCATTAGACGAAGCGCTTTAGTGGGACACGTGGCTCCGCGTTGTGAGCCGTTCGAGCAAAGCGGTCGTGGATCAATGCGCTGGCTGTCACTGTACCGGAGCTAACATGTTAAGACGCGTTGCATCGTCACCGGGACCCTGGCGTCGACACTCGGTTCATTCGCCCCGGCGGCGCTCCTCCTGAGTGGTCGCTTCGCCGCGCAGCTTTTGCCACCTCTCCAAAATCCTCACCTTCTTACCATAACCACCATCTCTTTGAGACCTCATCACTGAACTTACTGGATCTCAAGGTCCTCTCCATAATTCACTTCTGCATTCGTTGCAGTTATGTAGCGATGGCCGTTATCCTAATCCTGATTATTTTTCTCGTTGATGTAGATACTTGATCCAGGGCCCACACTATTTTAAGTCCTTGTAACGTATACATAACACCTTCAGGTCTTTGTTATAACATCGCTTGCCCCCAGCGACGCCTAATGATATGCTCGCCTATCGATCTCGCGAAGCGATGGGATCGATAGGATAGCATATCGTTAGGTGTCGCTCGGTAAGAGTGATGGTATAACAAAGGCTTACATAAATTGATCGGTAATAAAAGTTATTTAATCGATCATGTTTCGGAATAGAAAATCCGTGGAAGGACGTTGAAAACCGTTCCCTCATTCAGGCTCTGTTGGGCAAGGTGCGCTGCAGCGCCGAAATCAACGAACTCACTAGCCAATTTGTGTAGAGAAACGAACAGGAACTTGTCGATCAGAAACTGAGAGTGCAATGGCTGAAGGTGGTGAGTTCATGTTCAAAAATGGTTTTGCAAGTCGCGAGATTTATATTCCTCGGTCGCGGAGCGGCGCAGCGTTATGAAAACTATCGATATCGATCGCCTGCATTGCACATTTGATACTAGTAGCTTTCATAACGCCGAATGGAGTATAAAACCCGCTTAGCGCTACGTATAGTCCAGAGCTGTGAGGGATCATTTAGTGTTCACGCGGCGCGCCACGCGATGCAATCATAAGGCCCATGTACACTTCTGCGACAGCGCGGCGTGGCCATGATGAGGCATAGGGCCGCGACGACCGCGGCTCGACACTGCGACACGTGCCGCAGGGAGGGGGCATGCATACTCTTGCGGCTATCGCAGGCGACGCCGCGCTGAGTGCCGCTGGCTGGAATGGTTCAAATCATTCCTGGCGGCGCGACATGCACGGGGACGTCGGTCCCGTTGCCTATAAAGATGCTCTAACGCGACCGCGCCGCGACCGCCGGATTTCGCGGAGGTAGCCGTCGCCCCACTTGTCGCGCCGCGATGTCGCAGAAGTGTGCATGAGCCTATAAGCTCCCACATCGATTCATCGCATCGTGCGATCGATTTGGGAGCTTACCATCGCCTTGCGCGTTGCATGCACACAGAACGACCACTAAGTCTTCCCCCAAACCGATGGTACCATCTGAGTGCAGTCAAATTATGTTTCATTAGGGAGTGAGAGGTACGTTTTGTGCGAAAACGTGGAAAATGTCCAGTTTCTAAAGGGAATGCATAGCATATAAAAATAAAGTGATGAAGGAAGTTGAAGCATGATTTTGTGCATTCTAGGTGACGTCCTGATTTAGTTCTGCTCTACGAAGAGTCTGTTAATTACAATTTCACGAGCCATCGGTTTTGGGGGTTTCGGGCAGAATAGGAGTTTGAGATGAAATATCAGACACTTAAAGAAAAACGAAGTCTGCACACGAATTCAGGGAGTGAAGGACTTCTCCAATGCATGGTTGGAAGTCAGCCGACAAAATCGGTCGATTCTGAGAAGAATCCGGCTCTGTTGTCGGAAGTGGATGCTCCGGTAGAGGCTGCGGCGCCAAAAGAAGTTGCCAAACTGGGAGAACAGCCGCGCAGAGACGTTCAGCAGCTAACACCAGAAATGGTTGTCAGACTGCGAAAGCCGAGACGACGAGGGATCATCCTCCTGGAGGAGTTGCCGCCAGCAGATGTGCTATTTCTGGAGCAGTCAACACCGAAAAAGGCTGCCGTATTCAGGAAGCTGTTGTCAGAGAACGCCGCCTCATTGGCGGAACCGTTTGCAGTGAGCCATCAGCGTACATTGGAAGCAACGCCAAGAAAAGCTGCCGTATTCGAAAGGATGACGGCAAGAAGGGGTGCCACGTCGGGAAATCCGACGCCGAAAAGAGATGTCGTGCTGGAAAAACCATCGGCAAGGAAACCTACCACATTCGGAAGACCGCCACGCAAACCTCTTGGCCCGCTGAAGAGACTGAATTCGAAGATGGCTGCTGCCATTGTTGCTGATAATGCTCAATCAAGCAAGAAGATTGGTGATACGGAAATGGCAGACGCCGTTCGTGTGGAACCGGTGACCCCTGAGGAGATGTCTGCGAATTATATTGAAGCAAATGTAGCCGTTAAAGAGAATGAAATGGAAGCGACAAGTCGAAACACTGCAGCGGTGCACTCATGTTCCGTTGCAGGAAAAGGTTAGTTTTGCTTTCTTTCTTCAACAACTTGGGTTGGGGCCTGAAGTCTGCTTCAGAATCGCGTTCGCCAATAGAGATGTGGAGAGGAGAGGGTACCCTTGATAGTCGTGGAATCGCAGATAATCCTGAGATGTTGGTTGGAAATGTCGGAAATGCCGAGATGACAGGAGGAGGTTACATTCAGATTGAATTGCTGCTACAGGTGCTGTTGTGACTGAAATTTGCTTTAGATTTACATCCCACGACAGCAGCAACGAACGGGTGGACTACAGATGATCGACAGTGCACAACTGACAGGAACGGGAGAGAGGAAGAAAAGGATGAAGAGAAAGAGGATGATGACGAACTGGAGGAAGGAGAAATAAGAGATGATACATCGGCGGAGGCTTCTAGCCAGGGAGCCAAGGGCGATATGCAGTCTACGTCTAGCAATTCCCGTATCACTTATAACACTGGTGGGCACAATTTTCCATTCATTTTATAGCGGCGGCGCTTAGAATATTTCTGCTTTCACACTATAATTGCAGCCTCATCCTCTTCTTCAAGTGGGACTAGTTCGGGAATATCATCACGCGCTTTCCGTTCATTTGGATCAAGAGGATTAGGCCTTTCCTCTAGGCTGTTCTACGCAGAACTGGTAGATCGTCTGAAGAATCTGCAGTCTCTCAACTCAGGCACACCCGGTGAGTAAAGGATGAAAGGGATACTTTCATTCAGAGGGGCAGCAACCGTAATTTCCCTGTCTAGATCTACATCTTCTCTCTTCTCCGTCAACGGAAAATAGCTATCCAAACAACTCACGCAGATACGAGAACACCATTTGGGTCGAGAGAGCAGTAGCGAAAAGGAAGTGCTCAGGACCTTCTGGTGTAGATTCCAGAAGAGGTAAGCTTATAGCCGGCACTGTGCCTCTACAAATAAGGTGGCTCTACTTAGTCTTGAAATTAACGGACGAAGGCAAGGCAAGTAGTGTATGTTTCAGCTCCTCTAATCGACTATTCGGACCTTTTCGACTGAGCTGCCTCTGTTACTCCGTCAAGTTCTCTGGAAGAGTTCATATTTCTAGGTACCGTTAAATGCCTTTCAATTCACCGAGGTGACGTATTTTCTCATTGTGCGTTTATTCATGGTGGCACGATTGGTCTGTCGTGTCTTGTGTCGTTAGTGTCTTCTTCCACGATTTCTGCTTCTGACAGTCAATGTCCGCTACATCATGCTCGATGCTGATATTCGCTCTTTTATTATAGTGATTCTCTTAAGTATCGATCTCTTATTTCAAACGTTGCTTCTTCGTTCGTTAGCCGTTTGTGTCTTGAATGCCTTAGTTTTGTCGAAAAAGGGGTGACCACAGCTCAGTGGTGATTTCGAACTGGTACTGGATACGGTTCTTTTCTGCTGTTAAAGTTGCGCGCTTTGGTTGGTCTTGCTTTGTGGCCATTGCCTAGAAAGCTGTTCGAGTAGCATATGCAGTGCTTTTGAATTGAATTTCTCTGTTCCAATGCATATTTCTATAGGCCCTTGCACACTCGGCAGCAGCGGCAGTGGCAGCGGCGGCGGCAAATGCTTAAGCATTGGGCAGTGGTATCGATTGCCGCCAAATCGATGCTGCGATCCTATGCGCGTTTGCCGCCGCCGCTGCCACAGCCCCTGCTGCCGAGTGTGCCAGGGCCTTATGCAATCCGATCGCATCAACCGCTGTCGTCTATTTTTTGTTGTGTGTGCTCTACATTTCTTCTATGAATAGGGTTCAGTTGTCGGCACTGTCTTCACATTTTCAGTTGACTGTTATTTTGTCTTTTGTCTTTGTATTTTCTCATTTCTTTCTCTCGACATCCGGTTTTATTTTTCATTTTGCATTTCATTCCTCCGGCTGTGCTTCGTAGCATGTTTTTCTCTGTATGAATCAATATGCATCTTTGAATGTTTTTCTGTAGCAGTGTATTTCGCTATTGTAATGAAGAGAAGAGGCTGTCTGTGGTCGTTGTGTCGGTGCTTTCAACTCAAAGGGTCTTCAACGATGATTTCGCTCTTAGCACTGCAACGTATTCCAGCCGATTGCTTCTTTGAGACAGGCAATCGCTTAACTGCGAAGGCGATGCTATCGGCTATTTATCCAGAAGAAGAGAAAAACTGAGATTTCACACATGCTGCTGAATACATATAAGGCGGGTACATAATCCCATCGCCGCGATGCCATCGCGGCACTCATTCCATGAAGATTCTGTCACACTTGGAGGAATAGTCAAGGGAAACTTCGTCGCGCCCACCGCAACAGTGGCAGCCGGCATGCGCGATGGCTTCCCGCGCTCATCGCGGGCGTGTCATACTTTTTCGCCGCGCGCGGTGTTTAATGTTGGTCCTGGGCGGATCGCCGTCGCGCTCCCTTGCAGAGCGATGAGCGATGCGACGAATATTGAGATAATATCCCACATCCTCTCGCGTCGCTCTGCGAAACTTCGCCGCGATGGAACGGCGAGGGGAGTGTGTAGGTTTAGTGCCTTTGTTATACCATCGCTCGCTCACCCCGAACGATGGCATAACAAAGGCCTAAAAGAATGTCCATACGTCCGTCCGTCTGTTCGATACCTTTCATAAACGTCGCATAACAGGCATCACAGTTCAGAACACGTGTCTTCGACGTCATGTTGCTAGCAGAAGACGTGTCACCGATGTCGCTTAAAGGGCGCCGGGTTCGGAAGGCACGTTAGCCACATGTCTCGCAAGCGTCCGGTTTCAGAAGGCGAATGTCTAGATTCAGAGGACGTGTCACTGATGTCATGTCGCGAGCATCCGGATTTGGAAGACTTGTCACCGGCGTCTCACAAAGGGTGTACGGGTTCAGCGGAGGTATTACCGACGTCGTGCAACGATCGCTCGGGGGCAGGGCAGTATGGGTGGACATCGGGAGGGAGGGGGGGGGGGGGGAGAGACCAGGAAAAAGAGATCAGTAATGGGGACCACCCGCCTAGATTCAGAAAACCTGCCACTGATGTCGCACAACGGTTGTCGGGATTCAAAAGACGTGTCGTGGACGTCGTGCCATGAGCGTGGCAGGACCAGAGTAGGGAGGGGGCAGTAAGGGGGGGGGGGGACCAGTAAATGGTGTTATTGAGAAGGGACCAATAAGGGGGGGGGGGGCAGTAAGGGTTAGTGGGCAACAGGGAGGTACAAGGAGGGACCAGTAGGCGGCCGGTAAGCACTGCGAACACATCTGTCTGTCCGTTTGTCAGTGGCGCTTTCAAGAGTCGCACAGCAGGCGGCCGGGTCCAGAAGAAGAAGAAGATATGTCATCTACTTCGTGCAACGAACGTCGGGTTCAGAAGACTTGTTACCGATGTCGTTTAATGGACGTTCGTATATCAATTGACTATCTTTTATCAACCGTGAAATATGTCAATTCTTTGTAAAGTCGATATTACCCACAAACACTTGATGGTTCAACTTTACCAGTATGTTATGCGTCGGTCGATCACCA
Organism: Heligmosomoides polygyrus polygyrus; assembly: GCA_947396885.1. Lineage (NCBI taxonomy): Eukaryota > Metazoa > Nematoda > Chromadorea > Rhabditida > Heligmosomidae > Heligmosomoides > Heligmosomoides polygyrus. The sequence goes on from OX377206.1 coordinate 13,177,897, forward strand.
TTCACGCTTTTGTATTTCGACGCCGAGCGACGCGACGCCACGTATTGTGGCCACATTGATCGAGCGATGCGATCGATCAATGTGGCCACAATACGTGGCGTCGCGTCGCTCGACGTCGAAGTATAAACGAGCCCTCACAGCAGCTTTGGAAGATCTTTTTTTGCGAAAATGAGGTCTAAAAAAGTAGATCGGTTGCAGCTAAGGTTTATGCTTTCGGGGCTAGAGGTAGAAGCCACACACCACACGTTTGGCGACCGGAAGGCCGTTGAATTTGGTAATTACAAGTAATGAAGTATACGTTTCGCTACTGTTTTCAGACGAAGCTTTGTGTAGTGCTCCTCCCGTGGGTCTTCATCATTGAAGCATACATATGTAATCATAAAATTCTGTCTATATGAAAACAGATAGGTACGAGAAGAAGCAAATGGAAAAGAAGATGAGATAAATTGGATGAAAGAGCGGAAGAATTAAAAGAAAGGAAAGGAGTGGCAAGTTGGAAGGACGTTAAGCCTCGTGCATACTTTCCGTCGCCGGGATGGAATCCGGCGATGAGTTTTGCAGAGCGACGCGGAAGAATTTGAATTTCTCTGTGCTCGTCGCATCACCCATCGCTCTGCAAGGGAGCGCGACGGCGATCCGCCCAGGACCAACGCTAAACACCGCGCGCGGCGCGAAAAAGTATGCCATGCATGCGATGGGCGCGGGGAAGCCATCGCGCATGCCGACCGCCACTGTTGCGGCGGCCGCGACGAAGTTTCCTTTGACTAGTCGACCGCGTGCGGCGGAATGGTCATGAACTGAGCGCCGCGATGGCATCGCAGAGATGGAAGTATGTCCCGCCCTTAGAGGTGCACAACCACGTCAATGCCGCTCAAACCGTGTTCAACAGAACAGAAAAGTGAACAAGGACTCTCAATATCTCAAAAGAGAAGATAAGATTTCCCGCAGACCTTCTCTAACGCCTACCTAGCAGATTCAAGTAGCCGTTATAGAAGGTCTGCGGCCTTGTTGTCGCAATACTGACTTAGGAAAAGATGTACCAAAAGACTTGATTTCTGTGCGGTGTTGGAAGCCAGGTGGTCCTGCTGCAAGTCAAGGGACACGAGACGAGGCTACGTGGCCGGCAAGTTGGTTTCCAAAACACATAGAACAAAAGAGAAGATTAACCACTAGGCGAGTGAATATCACACGAATCTAAATAATGTGACACAACAACGTTTTAAGGTACATTGCCGGAAAGCCGGCACCTAATTTCGCATATATCCACACATCTCGACACGCAGTAGAAAACAGCTGAAAACTGGTGATGTACGACACTTTCTGGCTACGTATGAAGCGCGTCCCGTTACGGTAAGGAAGTTCACCAACCGCGCACTTCGTAAGCTGAATCGCGGGTTAGAGCACCCATTCCTGCCGGGAAACTTCTACCAACGGAAGAGCGAGAGAAGTCCGCCCCGCCGAATCGAGCTGTGCACACGGACCCAGGATCACCTGTATGACCTTTATCACCCGTCGTACCGTTGATCATCGAGTTGCTCGAGCGGCGCAATCAGCGTCTCCATTCGTCCTTGTCGCGTGCCAGAGTGCTCCAATGGATCGTCCTTTCTCGAGGCACCCGAAGAGCGCAGGATATCGCGAAGTCGTACCAAACCGTCCTTCCAACGTACAGTACTTCAGCAAACTAGTATCACGAGTCTCACTCTTCCTCGCGACGCTGAAAGAATCTTCAATCCCTTGGACATGATCCTTATAGACAAAAGTGGGTGCATATTCAGGAGGGAATAGTTCGTAGAGGCAATTTCGAGGCGTGTTCGACCTACGCAATTCACAGACACGCAGTCAACTCCAGCCATATCTCTATGTTACGATTTGAAGACTAAAAATTTGTTTAAGGTAATAGTCGAATTAGTTGATGAGTCTCATTCTACATAGCTCCTAACCAACAGCTTAGGTAGTGAACTAAATAAATTCGTTCATCTTTAGCTTCTGTTATTTTTGAGTGTACTGTCCATACTATCGGTGACATAAATCCATTCTATGAAGTCGGAATTGCTGTTTGAATGTGAGTTATTTAATCTGAAGGGAGGACTAAGTTTTGTGTCATACTGTTAATTTATTGATTTATTTAGGGTTTATATATATGTTGTAGATCATTCTTAGGACAAACAGATGGCGCATTAATCGAAAAGGCTAACAAAGATGCTTTGAAAACTAAATTTTTAACGGCACGGAAATTAATACTCGCCTCACTAGTCGATGTGCGTTGTTGGTGAAGTTCATCATGAAGCTGAACGGCCATGGGTCCAACTGCTGTCTTCGTACATGTCTGTACCTGAGTTTACAACTAAGACCATGTGGCATCATCACTACGGTCGCCGTGTCGAGCAGCCCGCTCCAGGTGTTCTTCTACCGGGCGGTCGTCTCCGCACCCCGTTGGTTCCTTCCTGCAAATCCTCTCCTTTTCTTGCCGTAGACGATATCCTTGAGGGAGTACCACTAGTCTACTTAGACCGCAGAGGCTTCAACAGTAACAGATCAAGCCGTTGCGTGGTTCTCTACAGAACCCTACGGGTCTGCATACGTGGCATCGTCACAACGACAGCCGGATCGAGCAGTCGGCTCATTCGCTTCGGGTGTTCTCCTACTGAGCGGTCGTCTTCATACGCATTTCGATAATTTCTGCAAATCTTCAAGTTCCTTTCTGTAAAACGCGCATGTGCTTAGTGCTTTATCGTTAAGGCTATGCTCTTCATCCAGATAGCCCTTTCGTCAACACTAGGAATCAACCTGGTGCCTTTCTTTCTCTAGGGGCCCAGTTCTAATCGCTCGTCCATCTCACTTCTCCATGACCAAACGGTTCCAAACACCTTTTGGTAGCTCAAGTTGAACACGCAAATGAATTCTTATAGTGAATCTTGCATTTGCATGAATATTTATGATCCTAAAATTTGAGAAGGGTCAAGTTATTGTTTTATATAAGGGTGATTTAAAGATTTCCTCAAAACAAAGACGATTATAAGTACCGACAACTATTACCCTTTCGTGTTCTGCGCTGAGCTGAAAGCAATATGAAAAGCTGAAAAGTTTGCTTCTGAAACTTTTGAATCTGTTTACAATCTTAAAGGACTTCATAACATGCATCTGAATTAAACTATCGCGTACTTCAGGTTTTGCAATCATTGTTAGTCATATCTGTCAACTGACAGTCGGAGGGGTGTGAAACGGAAGAGTGCCGTACATCTGAGCTCCCGACAAGAGAGGTATGTGTGCCTTTTTCCGCAATCGCAGAAGCTTTCTATCCGAAGCAAAAGAGACGCTTCAGATTGCTGTTTCAGTTTGGAAAACGAATTCTTTTCAGGAAGATATGCATCTCCAAGGCTAAGATGCACTAAGAATCTTATCCCTAGGGGCTGGTATTAGCTCAACGTCACTTCTAAGGTCTCATCCATACTGCAATCATCTAAGGAGAGACCCCATTTTAGAAGGCCACGTGGGTCTCGTTGGATCCAAGATCAGCACTGAGTTCTACATACCGCTGTCTTCCTCTGCACCCGAGCTTAGACGTGGGGTTCTCCTCGTTGTCACCAACCTTTCGAGCAGTCGGTTCAGTCGCTCTAGGTGTTCTGTTCCTTTCCGGTCTTCTCCTCGTTCAGCTGTTTGCTTCCTATGTAAATCCCCACTCTTTCTAAGCGCAAGGTGATCTACTGCTGTTTGTACCGTATCTATGCATATACCATTTTCACGTCGAACTGGACACTTTTCAAACCAAATTGGACCCTCTGCTAAGCTATGTAGCTTCAAGACATTTGAAATCAAAGCGAACTCTTCGAAATTGAAATAACTTTTAGGAAGGGTAAACAGACTCATTAATATAGTCAGAATAATTTTTTGTTCAAGAACAATGTGCAAAAAATTCAATTCGATTTTTCGAGATCTACACTGGCATGTATGCAACTTCGCCAGACCACCGCTTTTCGTAGTGGGTGGTCAAAAATGGCCGGAGCAGCCACTGCTAAAACGCGGTGGTCTGGCGAAGATGTATATATGTCTGTGCAGATCTCGAAGAGACGAATTGAACGGTACCAACCGTTTCGCAAAAAATCTCAACTTAGAGGAATTGTGAGTACGCAACCGTTTTCGACGGCTTGCGACCGACAACTCGTCCGCGATCGCCCTTCGCAATAGAGCGCAAGTTTTTATAATAATTTCGAACATTTTCATGGTTCCATATGAAAAATGTATATAAAACGATAGAGCTCGAACTCCTGAGCTCAAATGTATAATTAGTTTTTGAAATGAACGAATTTCATGTGAGTTATATCGAAAAGACGCAAAAACTTGACGATATGGTCGCTCAGCCTTCTTCTGTTGACAACTGCAGCTCAATATACACACCATGCAAATGTTAGAAATCGCGTACATACGTTAAAGCATCGATAGGCTCCATAGGAGCAGTTTGAGGCAACCCTACCGTTTCACGCTATTCCGTAAAACCTGTTTTTTCTGTAACGAAAGCAAGAAGGCCTAAAGATGAGAAGAAGACGATCGAGTGTTCTATTCTCGGGGTTTAGGGGTGAAGCCCGCAAGTAGAAGTTTGGCGCCTGTTAGGCTGCTGATTGTATTATATAAAATTTCGAGTGCTAATTACTGACGACGACTTAAATGGTGTCCCCATAATTTCTTTTTGGAGCGCTCTTCGAATCAATTACGGAGTGGCAAACGAAGAATGGATAATGGACTTCCCATGGAAATGATGCTTTCCCAGCCTAAGGAAACTTCATAAAAAATGAAATCGAACCCTCCGGAAATTTAAGCCCTGTGTATCATGATAAAAAAGAAGCATGGCTTTGCTCAATCTCTTTTGGAATGCACCATGCATTCTACTTCCACAGGATGTCGTGGTGACAATTTGAGTGCGATTTGATCGATAGAATGCCTTGTGGTGCCCATCCGCTAGATAAACTAGTGTCCTTCCCTGACATGTTTGGTAGCAATTCATCGCATCCAGGAGGATGGGTGGCTTGGTTGGCCCAGACGGGAAACCCGAATCGAGGATATTGTGGTGCATACGACGGCCGGCGCCTCCTCCGACTGCACTATCACGCGCTCCACCAATGAATATGAGATAGTTTAATTCAGCTGTGCATTAGCCGTAGTTCATACCACCACGATCGCCATAGATATCGATTTTTTGTGCCACCCAATCAATATCTATGCCGATTATGACGCCGCGCCGCGCAACCTTGCAACTATAAACATTATAAGGTTCGAGATCAGTCTTGCGTGTATATCGTAGGAGATGTCCCCAGTTGTTGGTGGTATATTTTTCTTTCTTTCTTGGCTTATCTGTGTTATATTAGAGTGTCAAATTTTTTGTTATTTATTTACTTATTAGTTTACTGCACGAACGACATGAATATTTGATTAAGTGATGTGTATTTCTGAAGTGCGCACAACGATGTGCATAACAACAAGTCGGGGACCAAAAAGTGTAAAAAGGCAAAGTAAAAGAAAATCGAACAAATTTTATGTGCCAGGAAGAGTGCAAAAATCCTGCTATCTAACTCAGAAGGCTTAGCTGTGGTTTCACCTCGCCGTTGCAGTACACGAAAGTGAGACTTCCGTCAGATCCGGCTCGCCGGCCGGCAACTTTGAGCAAATCGCGGATCGTTTCATGAAAAAGTCGGGATACTTTGGTCTACGGGAGGAGATAATCCCGGCGAATGATCCGTCGTCCATTCAGCCGTGGAAACCAGAACTCTCTCGGGCTGGTTATTTGACTTACGAGGTCTCATAGCGGTGACCACCCACGACGTGAGTGTCAGCCTGTCCACACCGCCTGCGCTCGTTTCTTCCTCATGGCATTCTCTTCTGCAGCAGGATGCCACTGCGTTTTTGCCGGTGTTGAAGTTTCCACTCTCAGTTTTGAAAGCGAAAGTCGCGAACTCAATCCCGGGCGTTTAGAGTGATTTTCCCGATGAGATCATGTGCAAGTGGCTAGTAATCTTGCCTCACGTTCATATGGTCGAGGGTTCCGTTCCCAAGCCGTGTCACCTTTTTGCATTTACGACCAATCGGTTCGTTGCTAAAAAATACATTAACGCTAGGAAGCATTGTAAAATAACGCTTTCATATCGCACATCGAATACAAGCAACATATTCCCTTTATGTTACAAAGAAATCTACCGTTTCCAGGATAAAAACACATTCTGCCTGAATTAGGGTTCTACACGCTCTTCCACATATCCCGCTTGTACAAGGAATTCTTAACGAAATTGGTTCACACACAGAGAGTGAAATATTCGTTAGATCTGGGAAAGGACTTTGAGGACGTTAGTGGCCGCACTTTGAACTCCCACATGGTTCAGCGCCTCATCGTGGCGTGGGGGTGGCAATGGGTGTCGAACTGCGATGTACAGCGGAGGTTTTCAATCTCCGGCAGGGTCTCCCAGGCTGAGAAGGAGTTCGACAATTCTTCGGAAGCCTAGCGAAGTCTGAATCACAGCACGCCCCGAAGGCACGAAAGGGGCACCCCGAAGGCAAGAAAGGGGTGATACGAGCTCCGCCCGGGGCGAGAAGGGAGGTAGACACCACAAACGGTTATTGGTTTTGGTGGTGTCACCTCATGTGAAGTCCGGCACGCCATGCCCTGCAGAAATTGCAAAAATGGCAACGGTTCCAGCGTCAGGCCCAGGTTGACAGGCCGGCTGATGGAGAAACCTGTCACAAACCATGATCAAAAGTCGCAATGGAATCAGTATAAAGGCTAGGACGTCACCCGGAAGTGACGCGCAGAACCCCCGCCCGAGTTCTGCGGTCAGTATGCGAGGGCTACCGAGGGCAGAACGACCTCGGCCAAAGAAGCTAGTTCGAGTGGGGACTCTGAATGTGGGAACGCTGACCGGAAGATCCAGAGAGGTGGCCGACTTGATGAAGCGCAGAAAGATAGAAGTCCTGTGTCTGCAGGAAACGAGATGGAAAGGAGCGAAGGCCAAGGAGATTGGAGAAGGGGTCAAGCTGTTCTACAACGGAGAGGATACGAAGAGGAACGGTGTCGGGATAGCTGTCGCAGAGTCCCTCAGGGATTCGGTAGCTGCTGTCCAAAGGATAAACGACCGCATCATGTCACTGCGGCTCGACACGAAGGAGGGTTACTGGACTGTCATGTCCGTCTACGCCCCTCAGACCGGATGCCCCGAGCACGAGAAAGATGATTTCTACTTCACGCTCGAGGAGGCCATAAGGTCCGTACCAGAAGGCGATTACCTGTCCATAGCAGGGGACATGAATGGCCACGTAGGGAGTGGCAGAAGAGGAGTAGAAAGGGTACATGGAGGTAAAGGGGTCGGCTTGATGAACCCAGATGGAGAAAGAATTCTCGAGCTGGCTATTGCCCACGACCTGGTGGTCTGCAGCACCTTCTTCGCGAAGAGGGAGAGCCAGAAGGTGACCTATGCTAGCGGAGGAAGAAGGACGGAAGTCGACCACATCCTAGTGCGAAGACCTGCCTTGAAAACTGTCCGGGATGTGAAGGTCCTTCCGGCTGAAGATGTAGCACCACAGCACAGGCCATTGGTAGCTGACCTGGCCATACCTCTACCCAGCAAACCCAAGGTAAGAACAGAACCCAGAATCCGATGGTGGAAACTGCGGGGTTCAGAGCGCAACGAGCTACGAAGGAGGGTGCTCGATGCAGGTCTTCCGGATCCAACTGGTCCCGTGAACGAGACCTGGAGGAGGGTGACCCAAACGATTCTACGATGTGCCAAGGAAACCCTCGGTGAAACAAAGGGAGGGATCAGAGGAGATAAGGCTGCATGGTTCTGGAATGAAGAGGTGCAGGCTGTGGTGAGGAAAAAGAAGGAGGCCTATAAGCAGTGGCAAACGACAAGCGCACCCGAGCATCTTACAGTCTATAGGAAGATGAAGAGCCTGGCAAAAGCAGCTGTAGCGAAAGCGAAGAGAGCGGAGATGGATGCCCTATATGAGAAGCTAGATGGGCCACAGGGAGAGAAGTTTGCTATCCGGCTGGCTAAGGCGCGGCATAGAGCTTGCGCCGACATTCGAGTGGTCAAGACAGTGAGGGGTGCTGACGGCAGGGTACTACGGAGGCCAGTCGAGGTCAGAAAAAGATGGGAGGAGTACTTCAAGGAGCTCCTGAATGAAGAATTGCCTCGTCGCGAAGTTCAAGAAGAACAACCAACGGAAGGACCCATCCCATCCTGGACGCGGGAAGAGATTCGCAACGCCATAGGAAAGATGAAGCTCGGGAAGGCAGCTGGACCTGATGGGGTGCCAGTAGAGGCTTGGAAGGTGCTTGGGGACTGTGGAGTCAATTGGCTGACACAGTTCTTCAACAGAGTCATGATAGACAGTAAGATGCCGGATGACTGGAGGGACAGCATCATAGTCCCCATCTTCAAACAGAAAGGGGACGCGTCCGAGTGCTCCAACTACCGAGGGATCAAACTGATCTCGCACACGATGAAGATCTACGAACGTCTGGTCGACTCGAGGCTGAGGGAGATGGTGACAATCTCCCAGGAGCAGTGGGGCTTCATGCCTGAGAGGTCCACCACAGACGCCATCTTCATCGCTCGCCAGGTAATGGAGAAATATCGGGAGAAACGAAAGCCCTGCTACATGGCCTTTCTGGACTTGGAGAAAGCCTACGACAGGCTACCCCGGGCCGTGCTCTGGAAATCGCTCCGAGGTAGAGCTGTCCCGGAACGTCTGATCACAGTCGTAAAGGACATGTACGAAGGCTCGAAAGCGGCGGTACGAACCCCACACGGAATGACAAAGAAGATGGACATCACAGTGGGTGTACATCAAGGGTCGGCTCTGAGTCCGTTCCTCTTCGTGCTGACGCTTGACTGCATAGTGAAACTCCTGGAGGAAGGCCCTCTCAGGACCATCCTCTACGCGGACGATATCGCTCTAGTAGCCGACAGCCGGGAGGAGCTGGAGGAGAAGGTGAGGCTGTGGCAAGTAGCCCTCGCGGATAACGGCCTGCGGCTGAACGTGAAGAAGACCAAGTTTATCAGCTCTGAGCAGTGCACTAGACCGATCCTAGACTGCCAAGGGGAGGCGATCGAGAAGGTGGAAGAATTCCGCTACCTCGGAAGTGACCTATCCGAGGAAGGAAGTGTGGACCAGGCGGTCAGGGGACGGATAAACGCAGCCTGGCTCAAATGGAGGGAGTCCACAGGAATCCTCTGCGACCGTAGGTGCTCCAGGACACTCAAAGGAAAGCTCTATAGAACAGTGGTGAGGCCTGCCCTCCTCTACGGCAGTGAGTGCTGGGCCCTAGGTAAAGCGCAGGAGCGGCAATTGCATGCGGCGGAAATGAGGATGCTCAGGTGGGCTTGTGGATGGACCCGTCGGGACAGGGTGCGAAACGAGGATGTTAGGGCAGTGATGAAGACAGCTCCGATCCAGCTGAAGATGAGGGAGCAGCGCCTGAGGTGGTACGGACACGTCCTCAGAAGACCAGAGGATCACCCCATAAGGTTGGCCCTAGATTTCGAGGCACCCGGAAAGCGTCCGAGAGGAGCCCCAAGGAAAAGGTGGAAGGATGTCATCAAGAAAGATCTCGCTGAAGTCGGCGCCATGCCAGACGACGCCTTTGATAGGATGAGGTGGCGACGGATCATAAGAACAGCGGACCCTGCGACTGCGCGGGACTAAACGCTCGGGAGAAGAAGAAGAAGAAGTGGCCGCACTTTGAAGAAAAAAAAAGGAAATGAAACGCTCCGCTTTTGAATAAGGGGCTTACACACATTGTGATAGGATACCTGTACTGCCGAAATAAACAGCTTCTGCTGGATTCGCATTATTGTTCTTCTTCCATCTCCTTCATCCTTATTGTCCTACTGTCCAGTCTGCGGTCGCGAAGAAATAGTGAAAACAGTTTCGCGATCTTCTTTTCTACATGAATAGCGTCGCATTTATCAGTTGATTGCCAAATTCTTTCAGAAGCAGAGACACAACATTTTCGGGAGGGAAAGCTATGCTCGCATGGCAATAGGCAAGCGTGCAACGCCACGCCGTAACTATTGATTTTCGCAGGTCAATATGATCTATGTACCGCCAAGTGTGACGCTATTAAAAAAGGATAAAGGACAGCGTTATCCTATTCCCTTTGGGATGCATCACATATTCTACTTCTACGGGATGTCGTGGAGGCGATTTGAATATTTGACCATACAATGACTTGGGGTGGCCAGCTGACGAAATTGTCAGCGCTTTCTCCTTCCCGGACAAGTCCTGTACCAATTCACCGATTCCGCAGGGATGGAGGGCTTTGTTGGCCTGGGCGGGAAATTCGAGCCAGGAACCTAGTATCGGGTGCAGGCGACAGCAGGCACCCCATCCGACTGCGCTATACACGCCCTTTTGTGAACTTACTCCTACGATTCTCAACAAAGCTTATATGGTCTTGTCGGATATCCAACAAGAAGCACAGGGATGAAGCTATTTCTTCGGGTCACTGAGCAGTAAAAAATGGCAAAATTTGTCGCCTAGAAAGCCCGTTCAGCGCTTCATGAAATACCAGAGAGTAGATGTATATTCCACTGAGCAGACTGGGGGTAGACTCACAACCTGCCCTGGTAATTCTATAATGCAATCAAGGCAGCACCTCAAAAGCTGAAAATGAGTCACATTTGAGTTTCTAGATGTCCTTCTTTTTCGCTTTCACCAATTTAACCTTTTTATCGCAGCAAGAGTTGAGGATTGAATGGCGTCACGCTAGATTGAGTCTGATTGAACCATAGCTGTGCAAGCCCTTAAAAGAGGCTGACATCTCTTGACGTCGCCTGGAAAACTTGCTGCTCCAAGTCGTATAGTGGGAAAAACGGTGCCGTGCATGCTAACCAAACAACGAGTTCCGTAACCTCTCCTCTTAAGAGCTGGTTCAGGCCATAAATCTTCGTACCAAAGAAAAAGACGGTGTTTGACAGGTTGTTCGCCAATTCGAGCTGTGGTTCTCTGCCTCTATTTGCTCTTTCTAAAGGCAGTCAAAGGTGAACGATACTCGTACTCGAGGCGGGAAGCTTCAGATGTCCTGCGACTACGATGAGCCTGTCACGGACACCAGTCTCTCCTATATTTTGGCGCTTTGTTCCAAATCTCGGAATTTGTATTCCTTCTGGTCGTCGATTTCCCTCGTGAGTTCATCAGCAACGGCTTCATTCGTACCTGCTGCGTGCCAGGGTAACCCAGGAGACATTCTTCCTCGAGAGCCGCGATGTGTTGACCATTTGCAGTCTAATGATAAGACTTCCCGTTAGGAGAAAGATCGATGCGCCGCTGAGAGTCACGTTGTTCCAATGACAACGGCATTCAGCGGAACACTGTCTTTTAGGCGTATTTTGCACTCCAATTTCCGTGAGCCCGGCGCCTATCAATATCGATTATACCTCGCGCACGATCGATACAGATCATTATTACAGGACCGCGCCGAGCAGCGACTCGAGTGCAATCCCTGCCAAAGGGTTCTCATTCTGCGGATGTTGTTGAAGTATATATCGTGACCGGCCCACTTCTTTTTCAACCAGCAATATTGAACAATAGCGTATTTCGTTCTAAATTGTCTCCGAGCCTCGGAACTTCGGAAGGCTTCTTGTGGGTGAAACTTGTTATTCCTAGCATCGCCCTTTTGATTCCGTGTTATGTAAGGGGTCGTTTAGGGGTTGTTTAGTGCGTGCGACACGCGACGAACTGATCAATCGCGTCGCTCGATCAATTTGGCCACCACACATGCATCGTGTCACGCACACTAAACGTCCCCTAACGGTAATCTTTTGTTGATGTGACGGTTCGGCTGAGTAAGTGGATCTCCGCCTCCTTCACTACATCTTAAAGGCTTACCAAGTCGTTTGCTCTCTTCCCTTTAGAACTGAAACTATACACTTTAAGAGGTTGGAAGCGGAGGCGGGCTCTCGTACGTGCCACGAATCGATTTTGGGTTCGAATCGGGCTCACAAGTCATTTTGAGTTATCTTGTTAGTCATTTTGACTCGGAAGGGGGAATTAGACTGTCGGCTGCATTTCATTGAAGGTGATGGTCTTCCGCAGGACGTGTGAAGGGTGAACCAGAAACTCTCCGGTTCTTCATGAAAGGCGTATCTGTTAATCGGCCTAACAAACGAATCTCGTAGAACTCTCTGTTCTTAATGAAGATCTTATTCTCGAAGAAGGTCGGTACGACGACGTCGTCTGTCAGACCGGTCATCCGGTCTTGCCTACCTACTATGTTCATTGATTTCACATTAAAAGTTCCTCCCTCAACTACTACTTGTCCAGTCAGCATGTATGCCTTGTTCAGCGTTACATTTTAGGTTTTGCTTTCATACGCTTCATATAACGTGGTTTGAGATTGGGGGAGGCTAAAAACTAGCGGAAATCGAGTGTGTTCCCTCAAGCTATTGTTTTTAGGATGCACCATGAATTTTGCGCAGCAGCGGTCTTAAAGTAAATTTTTGAGTGCTATTCGTTCGCTGCCGTAACCCATGAAAGCCATATCCGTTAGAAATATTTCTTCTAAAGCAGTCCCAGTTATTTGGCTTGATCATCGAACCGAGCTGTCGCCTGGAGCTTTCAATTATATAGCGAAGCTTTGCGATACATCAATCGACAATCAGTTGACAAAGCGAATCCATAATATGTGCCTAACGTTTGTAGAATGAATGCCTTTGTCGGCTGATCCCGAAGGAAAATGAAAAACTGTTTCCTCGCGTTTGTCGCCTTACGATGAATAACTCAAAAGCTCGGACTTAGAAACTCGTTTGCGAAATCAATTGCGCATCGCGGGTCAGATGTTCGAATTTATTGCACTCTCGAAGAAGTCAACCACTTAGGCATCTGTTATACTCCCGCGGGAGCATCCGCGGAACGTCCGCGGACCAATGGTGCACGGCGGAGGCGGGCGTGGCGAGGCGCGGCGATTGGCCAGATGAGGAGTCTCGGCGCGATTCCCGCCCTTCCGCGGATGCTCCCGCGGGAGTATAATAGAGGCCTTACTTGGCAGGAAGTAAGGACTAAAGGAACTGCCTGTACAAAACCTGCAGTTATCTCACTTCTTGAAATTCAAGGAGATCTCTACCTCTCTCAAGTGTACTTCTTGCTATGCTTCATTGCTGAATGAATGACTGTTTAAGCGGCTAGCGCTAGACGTTGTCTACGGCTGTTGTCTACTGCTGACTAAATAAATGAATAAATAAAAATGAGAACGGAAATGATTTCATCTTTCCATATTTCGTTTTCTCTTTCACTTACTCGTGTCTGAATGAGTTCAAATTTCATCTATAGCACAATACCACATGCCATGAGTGTTGCGACAGCCATAAAGCTGCTAATCGTAGGCTTTTCGAAAGCGGTGAAAGGGCTGTGACTCATAATGATTCTGGTGAGCACCTCCTGTACGATGGTGAACGGCGTTGGTGTCCACCATTTCCTACGCATTCTGCGGAAAAGCCTGTTCTCTTAAGTTTTGCCTTATGTTCACGCTCTATGTAGTTGAATTAGTAAAACTGAAATTCTACAACGATTATATCGGTCGTAGTGATATCATATTAGCTTCACGGACAAACGCCTTCAACGTATTCTATTGTTGACGATCACTGAAAGTCGTGTAGGTCTCAAGCATATGTAGTTGACGTTGTTGTTTCTACGTTTCTTCTGTTTCTTTTTTTTCATTCTGCTTTGTTTGTACATACATACATAGTCGGTATGATCGAAAGTTTCCGCCATTTTGACCCTTTTTCTTAAACATCCTACCAAGTTATTGTGGCGATGTTTTGATACGATCAAAACTTAGGTTCCGGGCGGGGCTCGAACCCGCACTGTCTGTCTACTGAGCAGAATGCTGCGCCTCTACACCACCGGCGCTGTTTTACTGAATGTAACGTAGACGACACGTCGCGGAATCAGTCAGCAGTCTTCCTTGTATCCAGGATAAGCAGGTCGCTGATATTTTCACGGAGCTTGTTGTGTTGAAGGTCTCAATAGAATTGGTTCCATTCGTTTATGTGTGGGTTCGAGTCCCGCCTGGCGTTAGACTTTTGTTCGAAACAAGTCGCAACACTCATCGCCTTAGTAATAACAGTTAGGGTTTTAAAAGAATGTCTGGAATCATCTCATTGTGTGCTTTTTAAATAATTTGGGAAAATTTGGGTTAAGTGTTGAACCTATGATGAGTCCAACCTCAATGATTTCTACAGAATTACAGGACTACAAAATTCTAAATCTTTATAGTCGTAGAACAGGCGCTGTAAAAAAAAAGCGCTCAGATTAGTGCTAATGTGATGAAGATTCTTACAAAGCCTATTTGAGCTGAAAAACCGCTGCTTGAGCGGAGATATTTTAACCTAACGTGGCAAGTCAAATCCTACTTTGCTTGAAACAAACTAATCCTACTATATATAATCGGCTAATGTCACGTGTCCGTCACGGGAGGGGGACTGAAGCCAAAAGATGGCTACTTCAGTGCGGCGTATGCCAGAGCGTAACCATGAGCGATTGCTGGCGAACTATATCCTTGGCGGCTGATCGTTCAAGTTTACGAGATATTCAAGGGGCGACGCGTCAGGGTATGAATGGGGATCGAGTGCAGACGTAGGGATTCAGGAGGCATGCCCTAGACGTCATTCAGGTGCGTCTGGATTCAGAAGACGCGCTGAAGACGTCTAACGTGCGTAGGGATTCAAAAGATGTGCTGATGATGTCGTCCAACGCGCGTAGGGATTCAGAAGACGTGTTGAAGACGTCGTTCAACGTACGTAGGGATTCAGAAGACGCGCTGAAGACGTCGTCCAACTTGCGTAGGGATTCCGAGTAAGGGCCACCAATAGGAGAGGACCAACAAAGGGGGACCATTAGAGGGGAGCGTGAATAAGGCATTTTCCCTCAACATCGTTTAGTGTGTGTCAGATTTCTGAAGACGGCTTACAGAAGTCGTGGCACGTGTGTCAGAGTGCAGAGGGAGTGTCATAGGCATCGTGGCAACGTAGTGACACGTGAATCGTTACTCAGTGTCACATGTGCGTGCTTGACTCCCACTTCGTTTCTTTGCCAGCACATAGGAAAGGAAGTAGGGGGTGCAGTGGTAGGGAGAGTGACCGTGGGATTCGGAACAGTGTTATTGCCGCCGGACAGTAAAACGGTATCGACCTCTCGACCAATACCGATTAATTTTAATTATGATTTTCTGATTAAGCACCGGATTGGGACTCTCATTACCTGTTTCTCGACACGTAGAGAACGAGCGCTTCGGAGAATAAATCGCGTGCATGTGATGGAGGGTGGATGGGCTTCATATGCGCAGTGAAAATTCTGCCCTACCATATCCCGCTGCACTAATCTGTATAGTAAAACCAGTTTTGTTTTACAGTAAGAAGGCCCTAAGAAGAAAGGAGGAATATTGCGGTTGTTCTGTTCTCGGGGTTTGGGGGCGAAGCCCCCAACCAGACGTTTGGCGGCCGATAGGTCGCTGAACGTCTGGTAATAGGATAAAGGACAAAGGACGGTGTTAGTTAATAATTATTTTAACGTTTAATATTTGGATGGCATAAGGGGTGAAATAAAAAGATGGTTCTAATCAATCTCCTTTGGAATGCGCTACGCATTCTACTTCTAAAGGATAACCTGGAGTCACTTCAAAAGAGTATTTGGCCTATGGGTGAGTGTAGCGCAGAGGAGGTGCTGGCTGTCGTGTGCACCCGTTACCACGTTGGTTTGGATTGCCCGCCCAGGCCAACCAAGCCTTCCATGCCTTCGGGGTCGGTGAGTTGGTACCAGGCTTGTCTGGGAAGGATAAAGGGCTGACTTATTCATCAGCTGGCCACCGCAAGTCATTGTATGGCCAAATACGCATTCAAGTCGCCCCACGACATCCCCCAGAAGTAGAATGCGTGGCGCATACCAAAAGGGATTGAGTAACGCGATCCTTTATCCTTTATGCGAGCTATAAATGACTTGCGGCGGTAGCCGATGAACAAGTTAGCGCTTTACCATTCCCTACGAGGTAGGCACGAATTCACCAACTGGGAGAGATGCAAGCGTAGAGGTGCTGGGCGGGAAGTGCGAACCGAGAACCTGGAATCGGGTGCGCGCCACGACTTCCCCTCATTCTATTACGCTACCTCGCCCTCATCCTATTACGCTACCTGGCTGAATGTATTGCCGGTTATATGACGCTGCTTCTCCGACTAAGGTAGATGCAATAAATCTTGAGCCTCCACTCTTCCCTCACGTCATCATCTCCTGGACGCCGCACCGTCGCGCCAGTCATTGACTTCTGCTGCTGTTCGACTAGCGCGCCTAGTTTGTGTGGCTGGCGGCCAATTGAGATGCTACCAGTTTGTCTCCCATTTTCGAGAGAAGCGTGCGACGAGTGGATGCGATTTCTTTGTGCTATTATGTATCGCTATAGCCAGTCCGCTACGCGAAGCGACCAGCGAACACAAGTGATCGGCGGCCAACACGCTATTTTCCAGATCGATTTAACTGGTTACTGTGGAGATGTTTTAGAAGAGTTTTAATGTTGGGGTATCGTGTAATTTTTAAAGGAATAAAGTCGAAAGACGCCAGAGTCATTTCGTTGACCTGCAATTGCTGCTTGCATCATTACTATGGAATATAGAGAAAGCAGTTTGAATCTACTGTACATCGAACAGTTGGCCCGCCTGTATTTCTCAAGAACTTGTACAAACCTGTCGAACGTGTGAAGATGCGCTGAAGACCTGTCAACGTGATCCGCACAAGCAAATGTTTAGTCCAAACTTAACATTTTCGTCAACATCATTTGGATTGATCAATCAATAGCCATCAATGGAGCGGATTTTTTGTTCCCTATTGATTTTCCTTTTGTAGTCGAGTGCTCATGCCATGT
This sequence comes from Heligmosomoides polygyrus polygyrus, assembly GCA_947396885.1. NCBI lineage: Eukaryota > Metazoa > Nematoda > Chromadorea > Rhabditida > Heligmosomidae > Heligmosomoides > Heligmosomoides polygyrus. The sequence continues at coordinate 13,194,791 of OX377206.1, forward strand.
ATAAAATATTTACTTTAATATGAGAAAACGTGAAATCAAATCAATCAAATCAGAATGACGAAGAATTCGAACGTCTCGACGTACCCGAATGCGCTATGCGTTGTGCATTTCTTGGGAGGTAACAGGTAACTAGAGCCATCAATATCTAGTTGAGCGAATCGTCTAAGCATCATAACATTTCTTCCACAATTTCTACCTGTAGAAGCTCAACGTAGGATGTAGGAGGATGCACCAGCTCTCGCCTGCACCTGAATCGATTAATCGATTCAAGGATCGGATCCGCAAACGCCAGCCAAGCTCTTCGTATCTTTTTCGAGGTTCTAAATTAGTAGCAGGATTATCCAAAAACGATAAAATATTGACGGGCGGCTTAACGCGACACTTTACTTTGTCGCTAAATCAGTAGCCAATCGGCTTAGCGACCGGTTTGCCTACCGGTTGTTCTTTCCATCAGAAATCGATGAAAATGGATCGATACTTCTATGTAGGTCAACTTCCTTAAATTGTTGTAAAGATGGGCGAACCGTGGCTACCTTTAACGTGTCGGGGAAACAATCGATAATATTGACTGATATCGACTTCACCACATATTTTATTTACTTATGTAAATAAAATATTCTTGTCCGCAAACCGTAATCTTGACACCACTCCTATTTCGAACGGTTACCCGTGCGAAGAATTGAATAATATGTACTGATAGGCATCGATTCATCAATCGAAACAATCTAGACCACAGAAGTACACAGAGCTTGGTCTGAACGTTTGCATATGCAGATAACTTGATAGTGTTTTGAGCCTCTTGAGGCAGGTCTTTATCCTCTTATCTCTGCAGATTTTATACGTTTGACAGGTTTGTAGAGGTATGTTCTTGTGAAACTTACATTGCACTAAAACCCAAGGAAGAGCATCCGCGCTCATGTACCTCTTGTAGAGAACGTTCGAGAATGTTCTACGACTACCACATGGTTGATCATGGATATCGATCGAAAGACGGAAGTTCTGGACTCTTGAACAAAACACTATTAACACAACCAACCTAATATATATTAGTAGGGTATTCGAAGCGATTTGTGGGAAAAATCGATAATGTTGACTGATATCGACTATACGACATATTCTCTTTTCCTGTTGATATATCCACCCACCCGTATCCATCTTAAACGTTTACATCACCACTATAGTTATAGTTGTAAATTTTTTCGAAAATTCGAATGGTTTCGAATGCTCACAAATTTCGAATATTCGAATTTGAATACATTCTACAAAGCGGTTGTTCTGAATATTCGAATTCGAATGGTCAAATTCGAATGAAAACCGTTCGATGCCTATTCGAATAGGTTATTCGAGCACAACTGTAATCACCACTAGTTTCAACGGTGACCCATGAAAAATCGTCCACGGCCGATGGCTACCCACCTGTCCGAACGGGTGCATTCAGAATTTGTCGACTCTTCTTCCCTCCACCTCAGAACCTCCAACTTTCGTCTCCGGCAGTTTCCGGGATGCGAGCTACTCAGATCGGAAACTAATCGCAATGCTGGCCGTGGCTCCGAACAGGAGAGAGCGATGGGGCTGCACGGTCTGTTGCGCTTCAACCGACGGTGGACCGACATCGACACCGTCACCGACCGACCAAAGCCTGACGTCGTAACCACCACCACCACCACCACGCCCGGCCACCACAGCCGAACGCAAGCCGGCCCAGTCGGGTGGTCAGACGCTTCCACGCTTTCGAATCACGACCACCCGCAATGCACCACTGACTTTCGCTGATGACACCTTCGCTTTTCTGGGCGCCGGTCGGCGACCTGTGAAGGTCTGCGAGGCGAAAACAAGGATTCGTGGTCAGATCTGGTTCGGCGACTTGCCTCGTCGCTAAAACATTTGCATCTGCATTTCATGCGGTCGTTTATTTGTTTACACAGACCTTGCTCCTCAAAAAGGCCACATTTTGCAACCAAGTGGACTGTTTCTAAATCAAACCGGATTCTCTGAAATAAAACCTTAAGTATTTTCTAAATTAACGAAAAATCTTTCTTATCAAACTGAGCTTGCTGGTAATGATTTTATAATTTACATTTTTCTCTGAAATTTATCCTACTACTAGTGCCTCCATAAAATATTAAATTTACGCTTGATTGTTAACAAATCTCTTACCGATTTATCTAAATAAATGTTTCTAGACTTTTTTCAAATCGCAAAAATTTAAAAGTCTTCCAATTTATCAAACGAGGACACTGCGCCATGCAGTTCCTCAACGTTCAATAGAGTGCTAGTTTGATTGATTGAGGTTCGTGTGCACAATGCTTTCTCTGGTTTACTAGTAAACGTGTCAGCATTTGTCGTATTAGTCTTCAAGATCTCTCTTCATAGAGCCTCGGCTGATCTATTTTTAGGGTTTAATTTTAATTTATGCTAATTATAACGGCTCACTCATCGTTATTTTGTGAAGAAACCCGTGTTGTAGAAGATAGGTGAACAACGGTGAGGAAAACTGCAAGCCCAAACATCTGTCTCGTTTCTAAAACCGCTATTTTTAATTGAAAAGTGGACGTCGCGCCAAAAATGAAAAAAACTAAACTCTAAGGTGAAAGTGGTATATTTTTCTGCGATTTTTTGTTATAATATCGCTAATCGATTTGACGTCTTCTTCGGCATGTGCGCCTTACAAGTGCCTCGCCCATGAATGTTAAAACTTTTGGGATATATGGACGCTTCTTAAGGAAGGTGTATGTGTGGAGGCGTCGTGGGAGTAGGCGTCGGCTGTCGGAATGCATGGTTTATTTATATTTTATTTATTTCTTTATTCAAGGCATAGACAACTGTCTAGCAAACAAATTGTGAGGAAACACAAAAAACACAAAAAAAGGAGACAACAAGAAACGGGGTGAATGTAGCCATCAGCCAAGTAAGAAACTAATACAAGCAAAGAATCCAGCAGCACACCGTAGTATTTAACATCGGATAAATCTTCTACAGGCCTGGGCGGAGAGTCTCTCTAAATCTTCGTATTTGCCCAGCAGCAGGTTGAATTCTTTGAGGGTTCGATAGGTTAAGAAGTCTGACCTCAGTTGCGATTTGGCCACTGAGACTCGAAGTTTCAACTTACCTCTCATGGTTTTTGTCAGAATTCCATCAAAGAACTTTCTCGGGTCAACGGACACCTTATTTGCGTTAATTTTATACATCATGATAAGGTCAGCGATTTTTCTTCTTTTTCTCAAGGAAGAAAGGCGAAAGAGTGTGGTCCGTTGAGCACCGTTAGAAATGGAGCTATAATTCACTGAGAAGCACCTCATCATAGGCTTCCTGGTGAAGCTGTTTTGAACGCTTTCTAAAAGATCTATATCTTACCATACCATGGTTCCTAGTTGGAGCCCCGTCTAGATCACCCAAAGCTTCCCTCCTTCCGTAGTCGCTTAACTGGTGTCAGATCTGTCCGAAAAAACATAAAACTAACACAGAGTCAAATTTCGCTCACGATATCAAGAAAAAGTGGAATACATAGCACACCCCAAATAGAGCTTAATTAATGCCGTCCATTATCATTATTCTTTACGAAGGGAAACGTTTAGTAAAAAGTGTCACCATTCATGAAAGGAAGACTACTGACTTGCCACATTTTTCTTTTTCAAATTCGTGGCAGCCAGAAATAGTCGCGCATAAAGAGTACGTCTTCAAAAACCCTTGGAGAAAGTATGGCGACGATTTTTGAGTCGACTTGCCCTTTTTGAGGTGAATCTAGTTCCGAATGGTAATAGCGCTGACCCCGATCCACTCTCACTTCGAGGATCGTCGGGCACCACGTCGGGTAGCACGGCACTTGTTTTCGCTTCTGTCGGTGCTTACTACATACTCGAACTCTATTATTTCTACTCCTAATACCTTCAGCACTAAATCCGCTTTACTACGTTATCATGGAGTAAAGCCCATTTACTGCGCTTTCGACCTAGATTTGTGCAGCTACGTTGGTATTTTGTTTTATACTAAGGTATACATTCGCGTAGGGTTTTGCTAATTTTCTGAGTGTTGTCGCCTATTTTTCCATATATTTTGGGGCAAAGTAGCGCGGTTGGAAGGGGCGTGAACTATTGCGTGCACTCTATTTAAAATTCATGGTTCGTGCCCCGCCGAGGCCAACCAAACCTTCCACTCATCGGGAGTCGGTGAAGTGGTATCAGACTCGTCCGAAAAAGTAGATTTGCTCATCAGATGCTCTCGCAGATGGTTATGTTGATCAGATACACAAAAATTTCTCCGACAATATCCCGCTGAAGTACAATTAGCGACGTATACCAGAAAGAGAATAATTGAAGCCGTCCTCTCTGTTTTTTGCTAATTCCATGTATTATAGTGAATTTTTTAAAGTTTTTATTAAAAAGCTCTAGGTATTACATACTATTCTCGTTATAGCCGTTCGTCAAGAATTTTATCGAATTTTTATTCTGCTTACGCTTCGATGAGTTTCGACTCCTTCATAGTCTGGAATAGAAATAGAAATAAGAAAGTAATAAAAATTGGATAATAATCTTGGTGAACGGCTATCACAAGAACACTAACAGTTAAACCACGCAATACAAATATTCATCGAATGCCGAACATGGGCAGTTAGCTATGTTATGGAAGATCGAGGCGAAGAAAGTCCATTGACTGATCAATCGAAATCATTGCAAGTACAAATACATTTGAAATACCTGAATAATATTCTGCAAAAGTTGATTGCGTGGCTCATTACGAATAGAAATTGGTTAATCGCTGCGCTTATTGTTAGTCCATAGCATTAAGCAGCAAGCTCAAAGGCGGAAGAATTTATTTATTTATTTGAGGGGCGTGTAGCGCAGTCGGAGGAGGTGCCGGCTGTCGCGTGCATCGATACCAGGTTCCTGGTTCGGATTTCCCGCCCAGGCCAACCAAGTTTTCCATCCCTCCGGGATTGCTGAATTGGTACCAGTCCTGTCTGGAAAGGATGAAGCGCTGACTTGTTCGTCGGCTGACCACCGCAAGTCATTCTATGGCCAAATACGCATTCAAGTCGCCTCCACGACATCCCGTAGAAGTAGAATGCGTGGCGCATCCCAAAAGGAATTGAGTAACGTCCTCCTTTATCCTTTTATCCTTTATTTATTTATTTATTTATTTATTGACGCATAGCGTGGACATGATACTCACGCGTAAAATAAATTAGAAAAAGAACAAGTTTTTTTAAAAGGTCACAAAACAGCGGCCAAACCTGGATAGGAGATATTCATAGCTCTGGAAGCTGCTATAGACAGAATTTAGCCGACAGCAATTTCTTACAATTTCTTGTTAGTCTTGGAAGCATGCCAAAGATAAGGACAAAAGGGCAGGAGATCTTCAGTATGTCTATTTTATGTATGCCTTTTATATGTCAAAAATGAAGACTTTAACCGTCTGCAAGAGGAGGGTTGAGCTCCCGTGGCCTTCCCTATGTTAAAAATGAGGGTATTAGCTGCTCCGTATACAAAATTGAAATTGAGTTTACAAGAAAAATTGTGTGACGGAGATTATGACCTACGATTACTTTAGAAATTCACAGAAAATGACCGTAACCGTAATGTTGCGACCGTATAGGCGGTTTTTTGAAGAGCTTTTCATACATTCAAAATAAGCGTTATACAAATATATATGAAATGACCAACGTTTTTCACTTTATCGACTGTGCCTTTCTTCCTTTACATGCGATGGCCTGAAAGAAACTACAATTATTTATTCCCTCATTTATTCCATTTCTAATTCTACATGACGAAAACATGAGAAAGTTTCAATCAAATTTTATTCATCTACTGGGTAGTGCTTAATCTCGGTTTTACACTAGCAACTGTGCGTGAGGTATCGTCGGAGGAGGCGACGACGTCTTTCGCTGTCCCGTCTAGGACAATAAAGATTTCTCTTCCTCCGAAGTTGAAGCTTCGTACCATCCTTCCATGAATCCTGAGTCGAGTAACTTGCAGGAGAGTTGCCTAGGGAGGAGCAATTACTGACACCTCCATCTGCAAGTCAACTGTATAGGCCGAATACGCATTCAAATTACCTCCACGACTCCATGCAGGAATACAACGCGAGGCGCGCCCTACATAGACGGACTACTTTGACAGAGGGTATTTTTGTATTTTGTAGTCGTTTGTTTATGGCAGTTTCTTAAAAATAACAAAAGAAAAAGCGCACTTTTTCTTACATATCGGTCAATCAGTTTAAGCAAAAATTTCCGTCAAAAATAGATGTGACACTCTAGTCTTTTATTTTTTCGCATTTCTTCCGTATTGTGTTGTGTCTGATATGCCAAATACGGATTCACCTATGGAAAGACAACCTAAACCGTAAGGTTTAAACGCGGAATTCTTAGATTTTAGGAAAAGTAAAATATTGAAGAAAATTTCGATGTTCATATGATCACTTTCAACCACAAATGTTTTTTACACAATAGGAGAACTAGTTTTAAGGAAATCCGTAGGGTTGGAAGGAGGATACGAATTAATTCGGACGGTTGGCTGTCAATTCATTAACCAACTATGGGTGAGGATAAATCAGTCGTTGTTTGGGGTGCGCCACACCTTTCCCTTCTATGGGACTCCGTAAAGACTCCGCTTTTTAGTTGATATGACGTCAATTTAAAGGAAAAAGGAGAAAGCACGAAGTTAGGAACTTTTGTGCTATGCGCCACGCTCTCTTCTTCTATGGGATATCCATTTCACCCGTATAATGAATTACGCTTGTTAGCGAATGGACAAGCTAGTATTTTGTCCTTCCCAAACAAGTCTATCAACTCACATATCAGGTGAGATGGTAGACTTGGTTAGAGTGGGCGGGACCGGATCTACAAACCTCGATCTTCGTTGATGACATATGTACCTGTCATGCTCATATGCTGTTCTTTTACTTTGAAGGCTGAATCTAATGGAAGGACTGTACACTATAAAGCTAAGATTGGACGGAAATTTTTCATCGTCTTCGTTTCAATTCCAAAACATTTGACCACCTGCCCGACTCCATTCCTTGCTGTTTCACCGTTCAACACCAACCCATCTGATTGCTTCACTTTTTCTTATGATAACTCCACAAGCGTTGGTTCGCTTGCCTTTTGTAAGTTTAAGCTATTTATCCGCTAGGTCCATAGCTTTGCAGTATATTGAGATTCATGTACATCATACATGCAAGGCAGAGTTTATGCTTGCATAACCTAGTGGCGCGGGCGTTATGAAAGCCCACAATATCGATTAGGCGGCCCGATCGATATTGCTAGCTTTGATATCATCGCATTGCCGATTGAAATATGAGTTCTGACTAGCACGATACTATGTGCTGTAACTCGCCAGATGACCTTTACGGGATGCTTTCAAGCGATCTAATTTTTCATGTCTGTTGAAACACGTCTTTGACTCATCAACTGGCTGCTGGCTTTTTGACCTTCTCTTGAATATGTAGCTGCATTGCAAAACCTTCTCTGATCTCAGTCAGGGGCTATTTTCAGTGAATAGTGAGAGAACCCCCTAGGGATCGTTCTGTGTACGCGACATGCGCCGAAATGTAGGGATAAGCTCTCATATCGATTCATTGTGTCGCGCGATCAATGCGGGAGCTTATCACTACATCCCTTCGCGCGTCGCGCGCATATAAAACGATCCCGTAAGAACCCTATAAAAAATTGATTCAATGAAATTGAATCAATCTCATTTTCCTGGAAACTATTTTAAAAAATTAGGCGCGTAATAAAATACAGATTTTCGCTGCAAATAAATTTATGATAATTTATGCTAAAAGTTTTGCCAAACTTGTATTATGTTATTTGGCTGAATAAGTGTTTGCATTTGTATTCAACAGCAAGTCAGAAACATTCCTAAAGCAAAAAATTCTTTTGTGGTGTTGACTGCTGATTTTTTCAGCGAACCAGTAAGAAACAGAATTTTCGCATCTATCCTAGTCATTGAAGGGGGGCACGCCGTATTTGGTTACTTCATTCCTTACCTTGAATTTGTCCCGAAGCTTTAAATACTGCTAGATGCTATAATGGTATTCATGCAGACTCCGGGAATCGTGGTGTCTTAACGACTTAACTGTCACCTTAGCGCTGCACCCTCCCGATTGGGATAGATCTGAATATTCCATTTCTAGAGATTCATCTGGAAACAGTAGTAAGTGAGCTACAACAAACCAATAGAATAGAGATTTTCCATGAAACGATTTTGTTATAAATAGCCAATCTATATCGTTTCGATGATATTTATTTGTTATTTTGTACGTGTACGCCACGCAGATAAAACAAATCAAGCTTTGAATAAATAATAGACAAAACAATTTGAAGCCAGCCAAGCAGGATAAACAAAGACTCTTTCGGTTTCTATTTCGGTGAAGTTTATACCTCGTCAAGTTTTCGGCTATGAAACAGTCCTCTTCGTGAAAAGGATGCAACGCTGGACAAGGTGCGAGCCGATGCTTGAGAAAAATTTATTTGTCGAAGGGCTCGACCACGGTCCAATTCGGGGCCAGTTCTTCAATTTTTTACTGTCCACTTACCAGATCAGTGCTTTCACTGGCGATGTTCTCCACGAAGGGACGAACGCAACAATTAAGCCGTTTGCGATCGCTCCGTTTCCCGGTGTAATAGCTCGCGGAACCTGGTCAGCCGGCGAAGTGGGTAGAGGAGACCAGTAATTCCTGGGTGAGGGTGGCAATGACGCGTGGCGCGCACCAGTTCCGCGTGTTTTTGAGGGTCATCGCGAGGAAAGCGAAATGGTACGAGGTCACTTTCTCCTCGCTTTTCTCGATTTACTGTTCCATCAGGCTCAGAGCTCTTGGTGTTGGACTCTTCAGGAAAGGCGACTAACTAAGGAAGGATTTCGACCTCCCACGGCACTTCATGTAGAGACCAGGGTCATTAGAAAGAGCTCGTAGAGCCGATTACGAATATGGGTGTCAAAATTTCAAAGCGAAACTCCTGAGCAACTTATGACCTGAAGAAGTTGGTTGGATAGTGCTCCGGCTTGTCAGGGGTTGAATCTGTTCCCGTTATGACATTTTATTTTTGATTTCACTTTACTGTACTTCACTTTTACTTATTTTTATTCACTATTTTGCAGATTCGTGATTAGCACCCCAAATAAGCCCCTTGGGAGAAGTTCGGGCGAAAAAAAATGAAACTAAAAAAACACTCCTCGAGGTTTGGCGAAGCTATGAAAGTGTAGCACAGTAGTGCTAGTTGTCCCTTTGGGTCATGCTTTGACAACAGATTTAAAGCTTCAAATTTCTTGTTTTTCCTGGAGGACAAAATATAGTGCCATAATTCAGAATAAAAGATCATTTCGAAGATAAGTCATTATGCGCAAAAAGCAGGGCTGCCATGGGAACCGAACCAACGACCTCACGTCCGTCGACCCGAAGCACTACGTCTGCGCCACTGGTGAAACAACGTTAGCCCTGTTTTACAGTAGTTGCGCCGCTGCGCGGCGCGGCACCATAGTCGGAATTGATATCGATCAGGCGGTGCGAAAAATCAATACCTATGGCGATTGTGGTGCCGCGCCGCGTGGCTACGCAAGTATAAACTAGGGCTTACGGAACCCCCGTTCCTCACAGCTCTCGCGCCAGCTCTTTCGCACGGCCAGCCCACAGCCAACCCCTGAAATTCAACTGGTCACAACTCGCTCAGGTGTTTTATTTTGCAATTTTTACACCCATTTTCGTAAACAACATTCCAAGATTTCTTTATTTTCTTTATTTCATTTCTATTTCTTTTCTTTATTTTATTTCTAGTGATCCTGATGTTCAGTTGAAGTTCCATGGGAATCTGTTCTAGCAAGTATTCTCTTTTTCTTTTCCTGTACAGCTGTCTTTTGAAATAGTCTAAAAGTAGCACCTTGAAGATACACCGTATTTACACCAAATTGCCCTCTTTTCACGTCAAAATGGACAGTTATCTAAACAAGTTTTGCACTTTTAAAATCAAGCTGAACATCCTCCAAATTAAACTAGAGACTCTCCAGAAATGTTGGAATAATTTTCGGCCCGAGGAAAATTTTATTATGACTTTCTTTTGTCTAGTCAGACTTTCCAGTCCGATTTAGCCCGGGTTCAAAATATTCAACCGTAGGGTATGCGTATTTGTGTGTAGTTACGGTATCATTGGTGTATTTGGTTATATGGTGGTGGTGCAGATAGGCATTGTTGAAAAGCTAGCACACTTGAAGGCGCAAATAGACCGCCCTAGTTTGTTGTAAGCATTGACGGTCTAAAATTGACTGCTGTGATCAACTAATATGTGCAAAAATATTGGCAGAACATGGACTCGAACTCAAAAGCCCGTCGGTGTGCTCCTATGAGGCGGCACTGCTACCAACTGCGCCATCGCGCACTTATCGGGGGATGTCGTAGGGCTGATGATTGTTGCGCGGACGTTTATAGACCTGTTTTCCGGTTTTCAGAGAGGCGTTCAACAAAAACTAACCGTAATTCTGGACTCCGCCCACACGGCCCTACATCCTCTCAAAGTACCATCGCGAAAGCTCACCGTGAGTTGGGGACCTTTCGTTGTGAACTACAAACATCCACGTACAAAAAGTACAAAAAATCCACGGGGCATCCACGTACAAAAAGTTAATTAATTAAATAATTAATATCTCGTAGAAGTAGAATGCATGGCGTACCAAAAAGAGGGCTTGATTAACGCTGTCTTTCATCCTTCTCAACACATGAGTGGTTCGGTGTAAGCCATGTCCGGCGCGTGCCCACCGATCATGCGGCGCTTCTGGCTCGGCCGCCAGAAGTAAATGCTGGTGTGGTGTTCCAATCATAACACGTTCCTAATTGGCATTGATAGCTATCGCCGTCGCCTTTTTCGCTGCTTGATATTCATCTCCCCCACAGCAGGCACTCCTCGGTCGTCGTCGTCGTCGTCACCGCGGGCGTGTATCGTTCGTCCGTCGGTCGTCGTCGTGTCGTCCGTCTGGCTGCGCTTGTTCCTCAAGCGCGGCGGGCGCCGCACAGCGCCAGCCGCCGTATACAACGTTTTTCGTCTCCTCCAACGACCTTCTTTCCTCCTCCATAGCGCGTTTTCGATGTCAAAGTGGCCGTCATGTACTTATTTCCATTGTCGGCAAAAAAATTCACGACGAAAAACCGTCGACGAACCGTAGTAGTCGAGCTGAACCTTGCCTCGGGAGACCGCCACGACCTATTTAACTACGGAAGAATGAAAAAGAACTGAGTTTGAACCTCGGCGCCGAACCAGTATTAATTGGTCGAGTTCTGAAAAGTAACACCGGTGTTTTGGAGGGTCGAAAAGCGTTATGAATGCAGAGAACTGGTTAGTAGAAGTATGGCATGACCGAGATAGTATCTGATGTTCTCACACCTTCTTGATTGCTATCGTGTTGTATCATTATGCCCGCAGTTTTTTCGTTGAACTGGTCAGCGCTGTAGTGAAAGCTTTACGGTTTCCATGCTTCAAGCTTCAATTTCTGCTCATAAATTAGTAAAAAAGAAACATAAAAAGAATGGATCTCGCTGAATTGAGAGATGAGAATTTACTTTCGCTAAATCGCTCTAAAAGAATGCAGATTTTTAAACTTATACTCTGGCACTTGCTGAAGCACAGGCCGAACAACCACTTGCAATTGGGGTGAGAAAATGTTGCAGTGGCTGTAGCGGGCTGCGTCGATTGGCCAGGTGAGGTGTCCCAGCGCGATTACCTGCACTCCGTTGACACTCCTGTGAGTGCATACCATTGGGTTTTAGGGTCGGCTCCTGTTGCTAGAGTGTTGCAGGATTCTTGTGCATCCACATATATCTAGCTCGTATCCAGCTCGTTTCTACATATATATGTGCATATGCATGTAAGTAGGTATATACTATGTATTCACATGTATATACATGTATATACATAGAAGCAGGTTTGCACCCCAATAGCAAGTGGTTGTGCGGCCCCTCGAGAGCGAATCTCCGAGTAAAATGTGCCTACATCTTTAAATTTTTTATGTGTTAGACCATGTCGGACTTCTTTCCACTCTCTACTGTGACCTACAACGGTCTTTTATTATTTAAATAAAAA
>OX377206.1:13207051-13398491 GCA_947396885.1 Heligmosomoides polygyrus polygyrus
AAGTGGTTGTGCGGCCCCTCGAGAGCGAATGTCCAAGTAAAATGTGCTTACATCTTCAATTTTTTTATGTGTCAGACCATGCCGGACTTTTTTCTACACTCTACTGTGTCCTATAAAGGTCTTTTATTATTGAAGTAAAAAGGCGTGTATCTCCTTCTGAATTCTGAAAGCCAAGTGCTGGATACCTCTTGCGGTGACCGGAACACCTATACCGCTGGGATTTCTGAATTCTAATGGAATACATGATTTTTCCTTATGATGCGGGACCTTTACTAAGCTTTCTCGGCTACGTAGGCATCATTAGTGTGCGGTATTATCGCAGCAGAGTGTGTAGGAATTGGAACTTACTTACACATGTATAACTTGTCGAAGTTCTCTGGTCAGCATTAAAAAATAAAAGAAGAGAGGGCTGGGTTATTCAAACCGCCTTGGAATGCGCCGTGCATTCTACTTTTGCGAGATGACCAGAAGGCAATTTGAATGTGTATTTGACCCATGCAATAAATTGCGGTGGACAGCCGATGAACAGTGAACAGTCTGTGCGGTATCCTTTTCACACCAATCGTCGACCACGTAGGGAAGGAAGGCTTCGATAGTCTGGACGGGAAATCCGAACCAGGCACCAGGAATCGGCTGCACGCGACAGTCGGCGCCTCCTCCGACTGTTCTACAACACCCTAAACAAGATCAAATATTCTCCTTTACTCTAAATACTGTTATGTTCTGTGTCCCTAGGTGAATTCAAGTTTGGTTCCACCGTCTTCCGATAAAGTTAGTATCTCAAAGAATTCCGTACGAGAATCACTGTAACCGGTTAGCCTGTGCTCTGACTAACCGAAACAAATACTTTTCTCCCAGAAAACTTTACGTGAACTCCCAAAGGACTACCTTCCTAACGTTAAAAGCATATAGGCATAGTCATCATAGGCCTACAAACGGCTCTGACTTGCTTGGTGGGGATGGGCCACGCATTCTACTTCTATGGGTGATGGTAGAGGCAATTTGAGTGCGCATCTCGCCTATACGGTGACATGCGGCAACAATCCGCAAGAGTAGTACATGCATTAGTCTTCCCACACGAGTGTGATACCAATCCATTTTCTTTCTCGGAGGGATGAAAGGCTTCGTTGGCATGGACAAAATATGGACCATGAACTTCGTTTCTGAAAATAGGCGTCAGTAGACGTCTCCTCAGACTGCGTTACCACATGTCCACTCAAGAAGAAAAAGTGGACAAGTTGGATAAATGGTGAGTGGCGAATACTGGGATATGACAAAGAGCTCAGCGTAGGTTGTCGAAAACCTGAAGAAGCCAGAGCAACATCATAGTATGTGCTGATTTGGCTTAACTCAAGTAAGTCAACAGAGGACTTAGGTGTAACAATCTTTTTGTGGAATCCGCCAAGCATTCTATCTTTACGAGGTGTCGTGGAGCGTTTTGAATGCGCAGCTAACTTATGCACTTGTTACGCCTACATAGTCGTTAGACAAGTTTATTTACTCACTTCATCATTCTTGAGTGAGCATTTGTCGGCACTGTCTGAGGAGGCGTCTGTTATCGCCTATATTATAGTCTGAACCAAGGTTCTTAGTTTTATTCATCGACCTTGATGGAATGGAAGGCTTGTTTGGCCTCGACCAGATCTGAACCTTGAATCGATTCAGGGTGGTGGAAAGAGTGTGCGCCTTTTTCAAGTACGCTATCCGCACTATGTAGTAGGGGTGGGCGTGCCTACAGAAGTCGTGCCACAAACGCCGTTTAATAAACGTTCGGATCCAGAAAACATGTCACAGACCTCCCGTAAACGTTCGGATCCAGAAAACCTGTCACAGACCTCCCGCTAGGGGTTTCGTAAACAGGGGTCACAGAGTTTGTACATATCCATATCACATATGAATCTGACTGAACCTCGGTCCCAAGTGTTAGGAATTCAAAAATTATATGAAGGTTTCTATATCAGGAACAATTTGATCGTTTCCTTTGTTCTCATAAATGTTTGCATCCATCATTCTCCGGCGACCACAGTATCTGACCTGCGCCTTAAAATGCAGTAGCTAGTTATAGACTCTATCAAGAATGGAGGGTAAGGGACGGCGTTACCCAATCCCTTCTGGGATGCGCCAAGTATTCTACTTTACATAACGTCGTAGAGGCGAACTCAATGCGTATTTGCCCACAGAATGACTTGCGTTGGTCAGCAGATGAACAAGTCAGAGCTTTATCCTTCCCAGACAGATCTGGTACCACTTCGCCGACCCCGGAGGAATGGAAGGGTTGGTAGGCCTGAGCGGGAAGTCCGAACCAGGGACTTGGCATCGAGCGCACGCGACAGCCGACACCTTCTCCGATTGCGCTACACGCGTCCATATAAACTCTATTGCGGCTTTCTTTTCTACTTAAAATTTTTTAAAGTAAACCAAGCTATTCTCTTCCTGAAAGGAAGTACATAAGAAAAGAAGGTCTTCCATACGTGGCTTGAACTCACGCCATGTATGCTTTCGGAACTTAAGCGCCACCCGTCACATCACCAGGAAGCGTTTCTTCACTTCACAAATAGCTAATGCCCATCCTCGACGTTCGCTTGAAGATAATAAGAAATAGGAATTCTACATCGATGCTGAACACATGGTCATATAGACCAGACAAAAATGTGGACTAACAGGTTTCATTTGCGCCGTGCATTCTACTTCCTATCGATAATTGGACCAACAGACAAAAAATCAGCGTCCAAAGTCACTTGAACCCGGTGTGCACGTATTTATATGTTTTCATCGTGATAAACCAGAACTGCGTCAGGAAAAGTTCTTAGGAAAAACGATGGTACTTGAGAAAGTTCAGAAATTTCCACGAAGGACATTACCTGTGCGAATCGTGGTTCGTGTAATCGTGTTATGGAGTTGAACGACTCGTTTGGTGCGCTTCTTTTGCGGTGATTCAGAAGGAAGTCGTCGCACTCAGGTGATGTATCCGACGTGGAGTGACTTCACTTTTGCTACCGGGCTTGCTGATGGCATCGACTTGCAGGGCGTTTCAGATGAGTTGCGCCGTCTTAAGCAAACGTCTTCCTCTTCCTTATTGTTGTGCTTCTTTTTCTTTTCTGTGTATTCACTGTTCTTGTTGCCACCTCATCCTATGACGTCATCTGCCGTGATGCTGACTTCGGCGGAATCTCTGTTGATGATGTGTTTCCATACAATTTTCTTTGAGACTCTTTGGGGATGATTTCCATGTGCTTCGAAATCTAAACCGAACCTTATGGGGGCGATTCTCTGGTCTTCTGTGGTTATGTGTCTGTCTTCATCACTGTCTTAAGATCCTTACATTGGAGCCTATTCAGCACTGCTCAGCTCATGCTCCTCCTTACTCAGGATTTAGCGTTCACTTCCGTGGAGGAGTGCAGGCCTGGCTACTGCTTCACAGAGCTTTCCCGTGAGGGTCCTGGATCATTTACGGTCGTAACGGATTCCTGCATGTTCACTTGAATAAGATGGCGTTTCTCCGTTTCCTGACCGCCTGTTTCGCACTTGCTTCCTCGGATGGGCCATTTCCGAAGTAACGGAATTCCTCTACCTTGATCCTTTCTACCAGACAGTCTGGAATGGTACCAGCGCACTGTTCTTCGCCTTCATTAGATTCAGCCAAATGTTGTTGCCTGTGTAAGCACCCTGCCTCTCTGCCACCGCTGCACCTTCGGATTTGTCCTAGTATCCTAGTTGGGGGTGAGGAAACTTCGCTCAGTCGTGCCAACAACGACGACAAATTTCAGAGTGCATTATTTTACCGAGGCAACACACTGCGCTAATCTAAGCAAATTTCCCAACGAGGAGAGGTCACCCTGTTTCTGTTTCTTTTCTAGCGGTGGCTTTCGATAAGGATAGACGAGCTCCCTATCCTCCAGTTCTTGGCTGTAGATGCCAGAGTGATTCCTCCACATGGAGGCAGGTGCTGAGCCTCCGGCTCCTTCACTATGCTGTCGAGCGGCAGTAGGAAGCGGAACGGACTTACAAGGACGTCTGTGGAAAACCCCAACGATTCTCAACAGGACCCAAATGAGCTTTGAGGAAATCTAACAGAGAGCACAGCAGTGAAATTAGTTTTAGCTGCAGGCCACTGGGTGGTTCAAAATGGCAAAAAATTTGTCGGCTATAGTAACTCATGGAGGGGAGGACGGCGTGCGCATTCTCTCCCATATAACTGGTGCTAGTCATTTTGCCGCGCTCACTTTAAACCCAACTCGTGTAAGCTTTTCAATTTTAATCCAGTCGTGGTTCCTTTTTTCTTTTCATCAGCACATGGTTTAACTCGGTGGTTTCCGTTATTCTCGAAACCGCTGCAAGTCGAAACGGGCTTTCTAGGCGACAAATTTTGCCATTTTTGGACTGCCCAGTGACCTCAAGGAAAAGAGTTTTACCCCTATGCTCCTTGTTGGATATCCAATAAGATCATATAAGCTTTGTTGAGAATCGTAGGAGTAAGCTCACAGAGGGGCGCGTGTAGCGCAGTCGGATGGGGTGCTGGCTGTCGAGTGCACCCCATACCAGGTTCTTGGATATTCCATCCATGCTAACCAAGCCTTTCATTTCCCTGAATTGACAAAAGACTTGTCTGGAAAGGATAACGCGCAGACCTGTTCATCGGTTGGCCACCGCAACTCATTGTATGGCTAAACACGGATTCAAATCGCCGCATCCCATAGAAGTAAAATGCATGGCGCATGCCAGAAAAAGATTTGAGTAACGTGGTCCTTTTCGCTTGTAATACTTAGTTCACAGAGATGCTTGTTAGAGCCAACGATGGATAAGTGCCCACCACCATTCCAGAATTCTTCACAAGTCCATGCGAGGTAGGTATCGCCCCAGGCGGTCAAGCCATCCCCTGACCCTAAACGGAGAACGGCATGCAGTGATAGGCATCTCGAATCTCTTTTTTGGGTTTCTGCAACACCTTCAGCTGCTTTCTGATCATGCGAGGGCTCCTATTTAAATTCTGGGAATGTGGTTGTGCGGTATAGAATGACGCATGCATCTGACGATTCACGGTTACCCCTCCCGACTAGGATAGGTCCCACATTCCTTTCGACCGTAGTAAGATGCTCTGGGAAGCTTTAAAAGGCTTTCGGAACACCGAGCGGGTAGCGTGTTCTAGGTGCTTTCCAGGTCGAGGAATGCCTTCGCTTCTCCTAGCGTTTCTCCATCACTCGTGAAGCGACGAAGATGGCGATTATGACCGGGCTCTCGGCCATGAAGCTGAACTGCTCCTGCAGCAGACGTTATGGCCACCGGCAAAAAAGCAGCCTGTGCGTGTCATCACATCCAGACTTTTCGTTGTCGACGACGTCGTCATCGTGTCGCCTTCTTCGATCGGCGATGCTCCCACAATCTGTCCGTCCGACACGCCCGCAGGCGCCTTCACCAGCGGTCGGTCGGTCGGTCATCTTAGTCAGCAGCGTCTATTCAAATCTGGTTATGCTGGCTTTCCGAATATCCTATCGAAGACGCCACTGGCTAACGCCTGCCATTTGTGTGGCGATACCGATCCAGTTTCCAGCGATCGGCGCGCACACCCAGCCAGCCAGCGCGCATCGTCGCAGCATGTAGCCGTCGCCCGAATCCCTCACTTTTTCGGCCCATCGTATCGAAATCGTCCCCTCTTATGCAATCATGCTGTCGAGGCGTTTCCGCTCGCCAAGACCAGTTCCGCATAGCTTCAGTGAAAAGCTCGCGCTCGATCCGTCTCTCATTTTTGCTCGCAGCTGATCGGCATCCGAAGCAGAAGTAATAAATACAACGCTTCTTACGTCATCTTCGCGTGTTCGTGCTCGTGTTCGTCGCTCGCTCATCATCTCGCATCCGTCTTCTCCAAAAGAACAACCGCCAACCATGCCGTTCCGTTCAGTCATCCACGAGAACATCGCATGCCGCCGTCGTGCCTAGGGAGCTGTTGAATGTATGAATCTCATGATTCGGTGCCTCGTACTGATCTGCCTAGCTTCGTCTACTCTGGTATGTTTCCATTCGTTATCCATTTTCATCGTCTGGTGGAGTACTCGCTGTTATACAGCGCGGCTACAGTTTCATCGAAAATTCATGGTCATCTGCATGCACGAACAGCGGCGATCATAGCGGTGTTCCACGAGATTAAACGGGTCTCGATTTGCTAGCCACTGCGGGAGATGGATTTCGACAACAGCACGGCTACAGTGTTTTCGAGTCCTACGCATCTGGCGAACTCCAGCTGAAGCGTGATATCTTTGGGCGGAAAAATGCCTAGAGTGCAGAAACTTGTCATCAAAATGTTTTTTTTTTCAAAAATTCAGGAAGATTTGTATTTATGTCCTTTTTTTCTGTCAAGATAGGTAACTCCCTTTTTTATTTTCAATTTAGACATAGGAAAGTCGTATACTTCCAAGCAATTTAATGTGCAGTTAAAACAAAAAGTGCAACATTGACGAATAAATTGTTTGAATTATTAAATTCAGATATCGAATGTCTAAGGAAAATATTAAAAGGCTTATTTGCCACTGTTTTTACTTGAGCATTTTTTGTAGCATCCTCCTGCTGGTTCATCGTCGACCTATAAATTGTCAAGATTTCTCGAAGTTTAGAAACGATTTGCTGTGCAGAAATTCGTAAAAAGGGATTTGGTCGTTGAAGCTTCACTATTTTCCAGTTTAAGATTGTTTAATTAACTACTAAATTATTAATTATTTAACTAACTCTTAAAGTAACTCTATGCTGCTAGCGGTGTGTTTTACCGAAACAGTAAATTTTTCAATTTAAAATAACAATAGTTTTAGAATTTCGTATATTTTTTGCAGGACAAAATTCATCGGTCTAGTTCCGGAGCAGTTTTTTTTTTCGTTTATTTTTTTACAGCTGTATTAATGACTAGTGCAATTTTACATTCGTAATAGCAGGTTGATAAAGAACATGCGCGGTGCATGGGAAGTCCATTACTAACTGGGCTGTGCCATATTGCGAGGTTCCAGCAGGGAACCAAAGCGTAATCGGGTGCTAATGTTAAAGAGCGTTAGCAACACATGAGTAGCTAGCTGTTGCTCTCAGTTCTTTGATTGGCTGGCGCTTCCTTTGCCGCGCCCACTGCAGCTGGCTGGGCATAGACTCCCTCTGTACCGTGAGCATTTTTGCATGTCCTTAAAATGTTGTCATGAAGCTTGACTGACTTTTTGCTCATGGGTGAGTTGCTCTCTAGGCGCCAGACGACGACGACAGTCGGTCTTGGTATCTCACAGAAGAAGCTCTTCAGCTGATCCTGGCTAAAAATCTCTTGCTGTTTTGTATGCCTTTGGCGGTATGCTTTGAGTTGCTCAAAGGCAGGACGTACATGCTTTTTGGTCAATTCTACAGCCGTTTGGCAGCTTAAGTTCATAGGACTTAGAAGCTGAACATACCTAATCTGATGCGGAGCTTTAAAAGAGCATTTCAGAAAAGTGTTGCTCCAAAAAACTGCCCCAGGATCTAAATATGTGTTGCTTTCAAAGAGATCATAATTAAATGTCATTTTTCATCTTCTTTCGTTCTCAGCTGCTGACAGAGAAGTCACAGAACCAGCAATTTTTCACGGCAGCATCTTGGAAATCACAGCGATGGAAAAACCGCCTTCGATTGGTACTTAAGCGTTTGTCACGTTGGAGAAGGAAACTGGAAAACCGCTTTTATTCCATTTCGATTAAATCGATGGCAGTTTCTTGTTTCAAGCGAAATGGAGCAGAAGGGAAAGTGGTTTCTTTCACTGCGCTGTGACTCATCGCATCACGTTCTTCTGATCCAGCAGCTTCTTTCGTCATCGTTTTTCGGCTTTCCAGAGGCCTGGATCGTCTCCGAAAAACTCGCTTTCGCATGAGAAATGTACAAAGCAATTAGACGTGACTTTCTGCAAGAAGAGTTTTTTTTAAGATCGTAAAGATTTGTGCTGTTCATGAAGAAGTCTAGACGCACTTCTTCTAAATGGTGCACATACAGCTCGTGCCATGCTTTCGTATGTGATTTGAGCTTTTAGAATCGATTGAATGTGTTGGGGTATACACAGAGTCTACTTCAGCTGTAGCATGAAAACAATGTCGGTTCTTCTAATCAGTCGCTATAGTCTGAAGCATGAAAAGTGGATGAAATTCCATTGATTTGATTGATTGATTTGCGGATCGATATATGCACTTGCGGATAATGTATCAAATGTTCACATGTCATTCTTTATGTGTTCCTTCTTCAATTGAAACCGGTGGGTTCGAGTGCCGCCTTGGGCAAGAATTTCTATCGCAAAACAGTAGCTGAACCCTCCTTAATTATGTTAATGTATCTGCCACTGTTTTATGCATTTTTTTACTAGAGCGGTTAAGTGGTTGCTGTTTTGTGGCAATCAAAACTCTTGCGACGAGCGGAAATCGTACCCGCACCCTCCCCTCTGTCGGCTGTCAGCTAGCACTTCAAACCAACAAATGCGTAAAAAACTAACGTTATCATTTGTGAGGCTTTCATTTTAATTGGTTCCATACTGATATCATCAGTAGATTGATCTTGATATCACGGGTGACTGGTGCTAGGCCACAAGAATATCGTTCGTGTTGCGTTCGATTCCATACTGAAATCAGTGCAGCTGAGTGACTGATGTGATCTGCTAGCATCCTGCCCGGAAAGCAGAGGATGGAGATTCCAAAACATGTGGATTTGTGTTCGGTGTATTTTACACAATTTTGAGCACGGCAATGACTTGTAGTGGTGATCCTGATTAGAGTCATTCATTTAGTAGTGGTATTGCCATAAAAAAGAATGATAAATTATAAATGGTCCTTGTTATTGTCTTGAAGAACGACGTTGTGGCGTACTCTCAGACGGGAAACAAAATAGGCAGTAGTACCCCATTCTAGGAATCCGCAAAATAGGCCTTAACTTCGAGGTAATAGGAAAGCGGCCTAGAGGGCGACCGAAGCAGCGCTGGGCTGATACGTTACATACGGACTTGAAAGTAGCTGGTGTTCACCCCGATCTAGCGCTGGATCGGGAAAGGTGGCGTCATGACACCAGAATAGCGGACCCCGCCACGAAGCGGGACAAACGCTGAAGAAGAAGAAGAAGTACCCCATTCTACCAATCCAACATTTATTTTGAATCTAATTATTGGTTGGCATTTTAACCAGTTCTTCTGGTTCACATGTCGCACTTAAGGTTGATGGTAATTTTTCAAATAATTAACACTGATCAAAAATCGAATGGGTCAGTTGCAAAGAATTCCGACAAAAGGGGACTGGAATCTCCATTTGGACCCACCGAAAGCTAAATAAAGAAAGATTGGCAAATTTCTAACAAATATTCAACAGTTCTGTGCAGGTTCTAGTACAGCACTTAATGTTTGAAAAAAGTCTAATAAAGTTTTCTTTTGCAGCACTGTAACAATGTTATAGTCGAATAGAAGACCACGGCCGGGTCGGGAGGCGGGAGGGGTGGGGGGGGGGGGGGGGCTACAAATTAGATAGCGAATCGACTTGAGACTTAGGAGGAGACTACAAGATAGGACCTATACTAACAAAAATTACAAGAAAGAAAAAACAAAAAACATTATACTCTTTTCGCCGCATGTAAGCAGACAAAGTTATGTGCCCCTCCTCATAATTTTTAGTGTAATTTTCAACTCTGCATTCCTTGGAAAACAAAATTTTTTAGAATCTTTTCATCCATCCAATCCGTTCAGCGCTGTTTGCAGTATTGTTCAGTGATTCCCAGTGGTACCGGCTTTTAGATCTAAAAAGTGTGAAAATACAGAAAATCAGGCAATATGTATAAATGATATGACCAAGATGATTTACAGTAACATTGTGAGAAGTAAAGAATAAATGCTTTCGGGAACCGAACACTTAATTTTTCAAAGTAGGCCACTTATTATAAAGACATTGAATGTACGAATGTTTTAAGTGTGGCAAACAATTAATAGATTATGACTTTTTACCGTTTTTTGTTGTCGCCTTGAAATCTTTAACGACTCTTCAAGTCGTAAAATTCACCCCTAATTAGAGAAGGAAAGAAATTTTGACACATAACCACAATTTTGCTTGTCACAGGCATCGTAAGTTTCA
This sequence comes from Heligmosomoides polygyrus polygyrus, assembly GCA_947396885.1. Lineage (NCBI taxonomy): Eukaryota > Metazoa > Nematoda > Chromadorea > Rhabditida > Heligmosomidae > Heligmosomoides > Heligmosomoides polygyrus. The sequence continues at coordinate 13,217,140 of OX377206.1, forward strand.
CATAATTTATAACCCGCACACTTCTGCGACATCGCCGCGGTCCTATCCTTAACCATAGGGCAGGGACGAAGAAATCGCCGCCGGCGGTGGCAGCGGCGGCGGCAGCGGCAATAGTGATTCGCATCATCATTGCCGCCGCCGCTGATTTCGCGCCGAATCGGCACCGGCAGAGACTGCCTGCGCTCTAGCCTTTTGCGGCAGGGAGCGCCTACAGCAGGGACAGAGCGGGAAGGCGAATAGCAGCAGTTGGTCCCGACTAGAAGTACAGTACCGTGCCTCTGCCGCTTGCCGCCGGCAGGACTGCAGGAGCGGCGTGACTCATCATTTTCGCCGCCCACCGCCCGCCGCTCGCCTCAAAAGTGTGTAGGAGCCATAAGATGCATACATTTCAGCTTAATATAAGGATTTTTCCAACTTTTCATAGTTTAGCTGGGAGAATAGCAGCCGACCCGTTTACTCGGAAATAATCCTGCTGCACAGTTTTTGTTGTCCATTCCAATGAATAGTTTGAAAACTAGAATATGCAAAAACTTTGTTCTATGTGATTTCAGCCTTGCATAGTATTTAGCGATCGTCTGCTTAAAAAATTAAATTTAATACTAATTAAATGTTTATACATTTTGCCGATCGGTTGGGTCACGCTACCTATAGTTACAGTGGTGCGCGAAACGAGCATGGTAGCTCGTACGGTCAGTGCTTTGATTGTCTAGTGCAACCCTCGTCGCGACCCCGCGGGCGGTCATATAAAAACCCGACAAGTACATAACTGAGAAAATTATTACCTTTTGAGGTCGTCATAGCTCATCACAGCATAGAATAAAAGGCAACTTGTGACGAAGTGTTTTCTGTCTTCCGTCGCTTTGACGTCTGACGACACCGTGTGGCGGTTCATTGGTCTTGAATATTTTCTATTTTATCGACCAGATGCTGAGTGCATTTCCGCTCCTCTTCTCATAACCCAGCTTGTAAGACGTCTTTCTATAATAATTCCGCACCAGAATCGTGTTGGCTTTAATTTTTAATGTTGACGATATTGGCTTCATTTTCAATTACTTACAATGAAATATTCAATAGGAAAGTTGGGGAAAACAACGGACAAGACGTAGATGCGCTCCTCGAAGGTTAATAATTGAAAATCAGTCAGCACTGTAATCTGAGCAAGTTGGATGCATGTATACACTGCATGTCGGCTTAAACAGCTTGTTCTAGGGTATTCACCACAAGCTCACGAAACGAGAACTTCAGCATGTGTTTGGAGTTGAGGAGGTACATCAGGTAAGGAACAACACGCTGCCAACAGAACCATGGATCAGAAGAGGCAGAACTGATGTTGTTGCAGGTTCCAGAATATGAGCTGATCAAAACCGTGAAATATCGCAAGGAGGATGGCGGTCTGCGGATACGATTCACTGCCTGGGGTGATGAGTACGTGCTCGACTTGAAGCCAAACACTGGGCTCATTAGTCCTCATATAGTGAGCTCCAGCTTCTTTGATTCTAGCTACTTCTTCGTAAAACACACCTTTGAAGGGCTTGTGACAAGATATTAGCCTGGTTGAAAATTGTGCTTGTAGGTTTCGATTGTCCGAAATGGCTCCGAAGTCACGGAGCGAAAAGGCTTGGAGCTGGATCACAACTGCCATTTTCAAGTGAGTCATCTCCTTACAATCAAGTCGGTTCAGAAGAATTCATTCTCCTTTTCAACTTGATTCTCTCCTTGTCCGTTCTCCATTTGATTGCTATCATGTCCTCCTCTCCCTCTCTCTCTTATTCTTTCTCTGCCTCGCAGACAACTAGGCAATTCATCAAACTGCCTAAGAATAAAGTACTGGGTGACGTAGCGAAATGGTACGATGGCGTGCGTTGGCCAATTTAGTCTTCAGAATTGTACGCATCCATATAAAACATTTTTAAAAAAATTAGTTTTGTTAAATCTAATAGCATAGAAGAGCAAGAGATGGCGCTCCTTCGCCGAGTAGAGCTTGATTCCTCGGCTACGTAATCAACCACATATTTAAGTATTTAAGAGAGACGGACTGCTCCCCAGTTTTGCGGAGAAGCCAATGTATTGGCTGTGCTAAACCATTAGTTTTCGTGACTTTCATAAGGTGTTTGTGGAGAAGACCTTACATGAATTGAGTCCACAAAATGGCGTTGGATTTGAGTGCGTGGCTTACTCTATGGCGTCGTCTAGCCGACGCTGCTAAAACGGTGAATTTTGCCTTCCGTTCACGGAAAAGCTAATTCTTAGGATATTTAAACTTGAGAAGATTAGGATAAACAATAAAGATCGACATTGGCAAGTATCGTTGCGAGAGACGTCACGCATTCTACCTAACGAGACATCGTGGACGAAAAGTTGAGCAAAAATGAGTATTTGGCCTATGCAATGACTTATGATAAACAGCCGACGAGCAACTCAGTGTTTCCTTCTTACCGCACTAATTTCGTACCACCGACTTCGGAGCTCTGGAAGGCTGTCCTGGGCGCGACCTGAACCAGTCGCTTTGATTGGTGGTGCAAGCGACAGCCGACGCCTCCTCCGACTGCGCTAGCACGCTTTTAGTGTGATAAAGGAGATATTATGTACTTAATAAATTCCGTTAGAGTTTTCAAATGGTCAGAATCCTAAAGTCTCTAGAGTTCCTGGTAAAAGTGATGGTGGTGTAAGTATAAAGGGGATCAACGCTGTGTTTCTGGCAGATTTGCAGGTGTCCAACGTCAGACTTGGATTTTCTACAGTAGTTATAGTGGGCGTTTATCCATGCTGGCGGAGTGGCGTTCTACCCCCCCCCCCCCGCCCTTTAAACAGAGGCGTGGCAAATGTCTGCGTCTCCACTATCTCGTAAGGCAGCCACTGGACTGTCGAGCAAGCCCAGGGGGTTGGGGGTGGGCGGGCCGGAGGAACGAGGGGGTAGAACGCTCGACCCCCTGTTAACTCTCCCCTGGCCAGCTGGGCTTGCTACATTTTGAATAGCTTTACGAAATTATCTCTTTTCTCTTTTCTCTTTTATACGTAACCAGTCGTTCGGCGGCCTAGCGGCCGCCTACGACTGGTTGGGGGCTTCGCCCCCAAACCCCGAGAATAGGACGCCATGGCCGCTACGGGTTTTCTTTTCTTCCTTAGGCCTTCTAACCTTTATGCTAATCGAGATGGATCGATTGGTCGACTTCAGATTCGTGTTCAGCGACTTTGATTACCCCCAGGGCCGAAGTTTCGCGCCACTTGAACGCCATCCACAAAAAATCGATAATATCGATCGATATCGATTGCCTCCAAAACCCCTCTCGTCAATGATCATCTAAATGCCCAGGCATGGTTGCCGACGTGTTCGGCACGTCTACGGCTCGCCATGCACGGTTGCCGACGTGTTCGGCACGTCTGCGGCTCGCCATGCACGGTTGCCGACGTGTTCGGCTGCCGCGCCCCAACTCAAGTGTGACGGACGGACAGTGTGACACACGCACGCACACACCCACACACACGCTTGCTGCTTTATATATAGTAGGATGCTTTAAATAAAATCCTCGAACTTTGTGGAGGAAAATCAGGGTAGCCTCCTTTTTACACCTGCACCGTGATGGGCATGGCGCAATCGGAAGCGACCCCAACCTTGCTTCACTGAGCTGTTAAGGATCAACGAAAATGAAGCCTTTTCACTTTTAGGGAACAGTTTCGTCCCACGGACGCGTGCCGGTTGCTATTTCGGACTGTCGATCACTCATGGGCACCCTGATCATGGACGATCATTTTCTGGTTCTTCAGACGGTACCACATCGAATTCGTCACCATAACGTAATCTACTACATATTCACTTCTTCCAATGGTAAACTGTACTGTAGAAACTCCGAAATTCTAGACCAAAGAACATCTCGTCTTCAAGCGATCCCCCAGCCTTCTCACGCCATTCGAGCGAAATATCGAAGAGGAGATCATTCGATTGAACGATATTCAGGAGCCATTCTGTGACACCAGTGAGAGCATCGACGATCCCATCACAGGTAATTATTGAACCATTGAAATTTTGTGGATAGATTTCTAGGTAAAAATAGTTTATAAGAAATTGGCGAATTAGCTCCAAGAACCTACACTTCAACCTCAGTTTCCTTCATACCTTTTCTGTATATTTTGCGCTTTGAAACGTGACGATATTGTCGAGAATATACGCCATTTCGTGTATGGCGCGTACTATTGATTACTCCGTCGTCCGCGGAAAGTTCTGCTACGATGGGCGGAGTCATAGCGTTTTCACAGACGAATATAAATTAACATATATGTAATGTAATACAGCGCAGATTAACAACGAATGAAAAGTAAACAATATGGGCAGCCGTGAAGCGGTTCCTATTTCGGACGCGCCAAGCATTCAAGTCCTACGGGATATCGTTATAGAGTTGGAGTGGCCGTTCCATGGATAATAAACATAAGATGTTGCGTTTTTCATGAAAAGGGCCGTGCGTTCTGCATCCAGTGATTGCCAGGAAAAAAGCGAGTACTTTCCTGGCAAATGGCCAGCGCTGCGGCGCCGCGCAATTGTACCCGCGCATATCGGCCAACTATGGAACAAGATCAGAGAACCGGCTACGGGGCAAGTAACAATCCGGGGTGTATAAGTGAAGGGCATCGAACGGTCTAGGAAAGGAACTCAAGGATGTGGCTCATCTAACTTCTTCATGCACATCTTTGCGTTCCTTCCCTTGTTCTGCCTTGATCTTTCAACGGCACAGCAATGAGTCGTTTAAGCGGGAAGTACCGAAAGGCCCATTAAAGGATAAGTGATAATTGACGGGTTCATCAATCTCTCTTGGGATTTGTAGGGAACTTCAGACGCCGGGCAGCGCGGTGCTGGGCCCTGTTTATACTTCAACGCCGAGCGACACGACGCCACGTATTGTGGACACATTGATCGAGCGACACGATCAATCAATTTGGCTACTACACGTGCCGTCGCGCCGCACTACCGCAGCAGTGTGAATGGGCTTTTAGGAAGGAAATCTACCTGTATCGATTGGGTGGTGTAGACAATCAATATTGACAGTGTTCATAATGCTGGGCCGCCGCGGCGAATCTATTAATCTCGCCTTTGTCGACCTCGGAAGAGTGGAAAGCCTTGTTGGCCTAGGCAGGAAACTCGAAACAGTAACCTAGATTCGGGTGCAGGCAACAGCCGGCGCCTCCTCCGACTTCTCTACCGCTCTCCATTCAGAGCCTAATGTACGCATTAACGTTAGGATATTTGGTCTAATATGAACCGATCACGTTTCTAGCCATCATATACTTAAAAGTGCTTCCTTAGCGAAGTGGCGTGGCTATAGAAGAGGAGGCGAGCGGACAGCAGCGGCTCTATTCTGCTCCTATCAAGTTATGACGGTCCTACTGTCTATACAGTACTGATCTATCGGTAGATTTCATTTCTGGGTTACAGCAGGTAATGCTTCATGAGACACAAAAATGATGGTCAATATTGATAGGTCACAACGATGTTTTGTTGCGATCAAAACTTCTAGCGCCAGGCGGGACTCGAACCCGCACCTCCCTCTGACCGGGCGGGAATGCTCTACGCCTTTACACCACCGGCGCCGTTTGATCGAACGCAACATTCACACCTCGTGGGACCGATCAGCACCCATCCGGGATGAGCCGGCCGCTGATATCAGCATGGAACCAGTTAAGCTGATGGTCTTGGTAGAAACAATTCGAATACTTCGAATATTGATAGGCATTTGTATCACATTCACGTCAAAATGGAAGGTTCTCAAAACAAAATTGAACACTTTTGAATCTAAACTGGGCACCTTCCGAAAATGGATGTTCAAAGTTGGGTGTCTTTTAAATAAAACGGGTCACTTTAAAAAGTGAAAATCAGCTTCAAGTTTAGAAAAGTATCGGGATTCTCCTTTAGCCCTAGTTTATACTTGCGCCGCCACGCGGCGCGGCACCACGATCGCCATAGATATCGATTTTTCGCGCTGCCCGATCGATACCTATCCTGACCATCGTGCCGCGCCGCTCAGTGGCGTAAGTATAAACTAGGGCTTACAGTGTATTAATTCATTAAGCACACGGACTAGTTTATTAAGTACTTAAGCATGTCTTAAAAATGACCGCACTGTTTTGGAATTTATAAAATCCCTATTCTCCCTACTATGCAAGTCGCTTCGAATCCATGTTAAATGGAGTGAGGCAAAGAATTTCCGCTGTGTTGCATGGAGTGGGTGCGCGATGCACCTATCCATTATGTTCGTTAATTAGCGAAAAAACGCGATTGAACTGGAGTTGTGCAAAGGAGAATTCCAAGTTTTTTACAGCTTCTTTTGATGTATCGTTGATTCATTTGCTGCGCACACGAATCGACGATACATCTTGGTAAACCGGCTTGGTTAACCGGACTTTCATCATCAATCAAACAGAAATCTTATGCAGTTCATGGCGCAATTTGTTCACATATATAGCGAACCGAAAACTGTCGGCCTTTCTGTGCCACAAAATTTCTTAAAAGAACATTTTCATGTAGAGGTGCAAGAAGTCGATGGTCGCACGAACTGCGCACTCATTTTTTGAAATTCTTGTGTGAATCAACAATAAATTTTCAAAACGAGTCAATTGATTTTTTTCGCAGATGTTACTTTCGACCATTAACACATTGACGACAATATGAGCCATCGGTGGCTCATATCTTTTCGCGCTATTTTTTGTACTCCTGCCATCGGTTTTTTATAGATGTTTTCTCTGTTCCCTAATTACTTGTGATAGGTGAATGGCCAATAGACATGGGATCCGAATCATGCATTTTCGGATATCCGGCCGGATTTATCCGGTTTCGGATTATCCGAAATCCGGCTCGACCGAAAATGGCGATACTGAATCATCCGAAGATCCGGGGTTTTCATAATTGCCCTCATCTGAGTCATCCGAAGGAATATATTAGGTTGTCCCATGAGTCTTCGCCGTTTTTTTCAACGATTCACTGCAGATTTCGCCGGCGGTCTCCTGCATAGCGCTGCACAGCATTCGAAAGAGAATGATTTGCTCTATCAGAATATGCATTGCATTTCTTTCTTCATCATGAATTTTGTCAATTTTTAGGTCGTTGAAGTGAAAAGTGAAAAAGTAAAAAAGTAGCCTTTTGCGCACTTGTTTTCTCCGCTTAGGTTTGTAATTTCTTGCGCAGTTTTTTATAGCATTTGGAAGACAATGTTCTGTACTATAAGAATATATGTTAATGCCATTTGATCATTTGTCCTTTATTGATTTTTAGGTCATCAAATTGGGACGTCTGAAGGAGGATGGTTATTTTGCCGACAGCTCCTGCTCTGTGGTTGGACTTTTTGGGTGTTATATGTCATTCGAAAGAGAATGTCTTGCTCTATAAGAATATGCGTCGCATTTATTGATTCCTTTTGAATGTCAACAAAATGCCGAAAAGGGAAAAATCGTCTTCACCAACAACTCCTTCTCCTTCTTCAGTTCTCGATATTCGACAGAAATCAGCGCGAGCCAATAAACGCAACACAAATTTTTACTGAGCAAGATGTCCTCTTCCAAACGACATATAACACCATGCAAAAAAGTCCAACCACAGAACCGGAGTTTTGGTAAAAATTCGGACGGAAAAGCCGGAATTCCCAATTTGATGGACTAAAAATCAATAAAGGGCAAGTGAGAAAATAGGACCAACACATATTCTTGTAGTACAGAACATTGTCTTTCAACTGCTATGAAAAACTGCGCAAAAAATTACAAACCTAAGCGGAGAGAACAAGTGCGCAAATGGCTACTTTTTCACTTTTTCACTTCAACGACCTAAAAATTGACAAAATTCATGATGAAAAAAGAAATGCAATACATGCTTTGATAGAGCAAATCATTCTCTTTCGAAAGCTATGCAGCGCTATGCAAGAGACCGCCGGCGAAATCTGCAGTGAATCGTTGAAAAAAACAACGGCGGGGACTTATGGGACAACCTAATATGTATGGAACAATGAGGTCGGCTCCATAGACGAAAGCAAATTGAAGACGTACTCTTTCCTCCGAAACAAGAGTTCCACCCGAAAACGTTGTCATATGCCCACTGCTTGCCAGCGTTTCCACGTCTATCAGTTCATCTTGCGTACCCCAACATTCTTCTTGTTTTTCCACCACTTCCAGCTGTTCGTCTTCGTCAACTTCAGGTTGACGTGCTTCCTGTTCGAAATCCTTGAGAATTCTGGGCATCCGTTCGGCCAGCTTGATTTCTTCCCTTGAAGGCTCCTTGTCTAAGGTGGACCACACTTCAGCGTGAGCGGTTGAATCACCAGCATCGGCGGCACTGTTGATGTTAGGTTTCAGAGAACCTCCAGCAGACCTTTGATTTCCAGGTGACAGACAAAGATAAAGGAAAGACTGGTCTTCTTTGAAAATCCGAGGAGGATGGTTTTACCTGAGGTCATTGGCCGCTGTAGGCAAACAAACTGTGAGGAGCCTGTAGCACTTATACGCTGCCCGTATTGTGCCCAGTTCTGCTTCATGCATTTTGTACCTGTGTATCACTGGTGTTGAATACCTATGCATCACCATGTTGACTACCACAGCATGCAACTGAAAAATGCGCAGAAAACGTCTGAAAATGGTACAGACGTCAGAATCCCTCAAATCTCAACCAATCAGTTGAAAAGCAGGAATGCAGCAGCGCATGAGGATCGAACCCCCGACCTTCCTCCCATGAAGCATTGTCACTACCCATTGCGCTTTGAGCTGCTTGCCCTTAGAGTCATCTCGGGCGTACAAGGCCCTCGAACTCGTGAGGCACCGATTCCACTGTAACTTCAAGGATCCCCTACTCCTACGGGGGTTTAACTTGGCAGAAATTAAACACATTTTTATCAGACAAGTCTGGTACCAATTCACCGACTCCGGAGGGATGGAAGGCTTGGTTGGCCTGGGCGGGAAATCCGAACCAGGAACCTCGTATCGGGTGCAGGCGACAGTCGGCGCCTCCTCCGACCGACTGCGCTATACGCGCCCAGAGAGAAGTACGCATGATATAAAAGGGGACAAGTTTTGCACATTGGTTGGACTGAGCGTGGAGGTCCTGTAACGAAGGTCTGCATTTTGTACAAAAAAATCCCAAAGGACCGAATTGAGCTGAATTTTTGTTGAACTATAGGAGGAAAGCCAGTCATCTATGGATGAAATTTCTCTCAGTTATCGATGATATCGAAATTATTGTCGCCATAGTCTGGCTTCATTGTTCTGCCGAAACACCCGCCTTTTAAGCGTGTTTTATAGTGGCAATTCCACTTTCGCCCTTTGAGTCATGTTGTTGACTGCAGTGTGATCGACGTATAAATTGTCCATTGATTGATTGATTGATTGATTGACATGATCCCTCGCGCATGTGAAAGAAACAAATTCAATGTATACAACAATATAACATGACCATCTGGGTGTCTACCTGCTCACTAGGTGATTCAATCGTTTAATTGATTTATGTTCAGACCTGGTAGAAAGGTTTCTGTGATGAATTCCGGCATTTCCCGGAAACTCGGTGCAGCGTTAATAAATTGATCACATCAACACCTAGCAGTACAAGAAATGACTTTACTGCGTGAAGAATGTCAAACTGGAGCAGGGATTGGCCAGGTTTTTCTCGTTCATCATAGCTGAAAATGGAACGCTCGCGTGAATCTGAGGAATTTATGTGACTACATTGATCCATGATAAACGAGCAGTCCATGCAACAACTATGTACTAATGAGCAGTAAAAGCAAGTACAGCAATCTCCAGCAAGGGGATGGAAGAAAACTGCAGAGATGACATAACCTCTCGGTAGATCACATTGCAATTTCCTATCATGCGGAAGTGCGGATAGAGAGATACTCCTGCAACGAACTGGCTAAGCGTCGAAAAGAAATGAATATGTGTCCAATTCAATACAGCACGCTATTGCAACACAGCGCACGAAAGAGATCGTGTTAGCCCGTATCGAATTGCTTTAGGGGATGAATCGCGTAGGAAGTGCTAATTAACATGAGAATTTTGCGACAACACAGTACAACTCAAAGACGTGCCTTCTAATTCTGAAGAAAATACTACTAACAGACATAGCTGCATTCTTAATAATACAGTGCGTGACCTGCTTCATGTCATGCAGGAGCTGCTTCCTCGCGCAATTATCGATTAACCCCCACACCGCGTGAGGGCTAGCGAACCCGTCTGCGCCTCCTGGCACAGTGAATTAGAATCGGGTTCGTTTGAGGAAGCAAAGCTCTGAAATGTGGTCTGCTGACTGGGCACACAAATGTGATTCTAGTTTACATGAAAAGTGCTACATCTTTACAGTATAAGACAGATGCGAAGTTCACGGGTGATCTCGAGAAAAACAGCTGAAACAATGTCCATCCTTGGGTATTTATGTGAACGCCAATCTTTTTACATGTGTTTGGAATAATTTGCACGTCCCCTTTTACCTTCTGTGTCCGTACAAAATTAATGGCTATTCGAGCGTGATAATACAAATTCTGGCTGCACAAATATGGTAAAATATTGTGTAAATATTCGCCTTTAGGAGTACATCACGAAAATTAGACAATAACGAGCAATAGATCCATAATACTCAATGTAGGCGGCTCAGTCAGCAGTTTAAGGTGTGTTGGACCGAATGTAATATATAATGATCACTGGTCTGGTCTCCCAACAAGCAAGCGAAATCAATAAATGGATCAATATTAGTCGGTACCATCTTTTGTCTCTTCTCTCTTTTTCTCTGAAACGCATGTGTGTGATCAGGAAAACGCTCGCTAAGTGGGATTCATAGCATATAACATCCATAGCGGTTGATTAGGCTTTGATTTTGTACAAATCCAGTGAAGTGAAAGACTATGGAGTCTGTATAGTCCTTTGCGAATGAGCATCTGTTTGTTTCAAGCTGCAAGTTCCCCGGGCGTATAGTGCGGTATAGTCGGTCAAGTTTTTAACCTTTGTTACCTGTGAACTTTGGGTGAAATAGTTCAAGGAAATCTATAGCCTAGAAAACTACTTTTTAGTACATATTTGTCGTCTAGAGGGCGCGTGTAGCGCACTCGGAGGAGGCGCGACTGTCGCGTGCACCCAATACCAGGTTCCTTGGTTCGGATTTCCCGCCCAGGCCAACCAAGCCTTCCATCCCTCCGGGGTCGGTGAATTGGTACCAGACTTGTCTGGGAAAGATAAAGCGCTGACTTGTTCATCGGCTGGCCACCGCAAGTCCTTGTATGGCCAAATACGCATTCATGTCGCCTCTACGACATCCCGTAGAAGTAGAATGCACTGGCGCATCCCAGAAGGGATTGAATAACGCCGTCCTTTATCCTTTATCCTTTTATTTGTCGTCCAGTCATTATTTTGGAGACGACTCCAATTATAAAAGCCTGATAAAAGGTTAAAGGATAAACGACGGCGTTACTCAATCCCTTTTAGGGTGCGCCACGCGTTCCACTTCTACGGGATGTCGTGGAAGCGATTTGAATGCGTATTTGGTCATTCTGTAACTTGCGGTGGCCAGCCGATGGGCAAATCAGCGCTTTATCCTTCCCAGGACAACTCTGATACCGATTCACTGACCCTGTAGAGATGGAAGGCTTGGCTGCCCTGGGCGGGAAATTCGAACCAAGAACCTGGGGCCGGATTCATCAACGACTAACCCACGGTTATGGGGGGGGGGGGGTAGAGATACCCACGATGAAGTCTGCGTCTCTGAGTCTTGCTTTATCTCTATCTCACTCTTATCTTATCTCTACCCCTTATACACCGCATATCCACGGGTTTAATTGTTTGATGAATCCGACCCTGGTATCGGGTACATGCGACAGTCGGCAGCGACGCCAGTCCTCCAACTGCGCTACACGCGACCAAGAGCCTGATAATTTCAGAAAACATCCATGTAGAATATCATTTGCAACACAAAACCAGCAAGAGCAGCTGCCATCATTTGAACCCGTTTCGAACCGGCCTTCCTTCTTCCGTTATTTATTTCCTAGTTAACTAGTTAATGCATTACATACAGTGCTTATAACAGAGATGAGGATTTTTTGAACAAGGCTGATGTTTTGAAGGCCTGGATGGCGGTAGTCAGTCCATATTTTTTCACGCATTTGACTTTTCATGAAGGCAATTTTAACGCGTATTTGACTTGCGGTGGCCAAACTGTGAACAAGTCAGTGCTTCCTTAACAGGCCTGGCTCCAGTTCACCGATCCCAGAGGAAAGAAAGTCTGTTTGGCCTAGGCGGGACCAAGAACACCGAATCGGGCTAGTCGTCGGCGCATCATCCGACTACGCTACCATGAACATTATTCAATTCTGAGAATTCTGTTCACTAAACTGCTGGTTGTATGCGTGTGACGCAGTTGGTTGGAGGTGCGAGCCAAATTATCGGCTCAGGTATCGACTGTGGGTTTATTTTCGCGCCTAGGTCAAGCAAATATTCTGATATTCCTACGCCGGTGAGTTGCTAACAGGTTTGTCCGGGAATGATCCAACGCTGACTTGCCCATCGTCTAGCCACCTCAACTCATTGTATAGGTCAAATATGCATCAAATTACTTCCACGATAGCCTGTACAAGTACAATGCACGGCGTATTAAAGTGAAGCGCTGACTCGTTCGTAGGCTGACCACCCCAGGTCTGACCAAATGCGCATTCAAATCGCCTCCACGACATCCCGTAGAAGTAGAATGCGTGGCGCATCCCGAAAGGGATTGAGTAACGCCGTTCTTTACCTTTATTATTATTCAACGAAGGCATTGATTAGCGGCGTACTTTATCATTTCCCTTTAGTGTTTTGAGATCGCATGTGACCCAGCGGGTAAGGGGCGCGATAACGCGTGACACCATCGATCAATTGTAGTTTGTTCGATGCAAACCTATCAACCGAGTGGTGTAAATTACTACCAGACCCGTCCGGGAGAGATAAGACAGTGTTTTACCCCTCAATCTCATTGTTCACCACAATTTCGAACTGCTCCAACGATCCATCCTCGAATTGGAACAGATAAGTCAATCGAAACAAATTCGAGTATCGTCTACCTGTAACATGGCAACAAATGAGGAACTGCTGAAAACTTTTTTTTGCGGCATTATGAAATTTTGCTCATGAAGATGGCTTTTCCTTTGAACAAATGTCAAAGCACTAGAACTATAGCGGTACTCCTACTCTATCAATGCATAACGATTTTTTTTGAAGCAGAAATCCTGTCCTTGAACTACACGATACCATCATCGGCCAAACTGGACTCACCGTTTGTGTTCCCGAATCTGGATCCCATTACGTTGGAAATTGGACTCTTCCTCGATTCTAAGCTGTACGAGCACTTCCAGAGGTGAGTCACGCCTTCGGGAGGTCTTCGTTTGGCGCTCTACTTCGGTGAATGTTGCGCACTTTTTAGAGAGTATATACAGGATGCTGAACAACATCTTCTTGACTTTTCATTAGCCCTGATCAACAACGTGCATGTGCTGTATCAACAGCCAACGCTCTCACCAAATCTGGAGATCGTCATTGTTCGCTACGAGATGTGGAAGTCACAACCGGTAAGTACCGAAGGTAGGCTGAGGGTACGTCAGCCTCCATATAGATGTATAACATTCTGAATCCCTTTTCTTCATGAATTCTTTTGTACTGATAAACGGTGTTTTACCATTTTACCAGTACACTCAAATCCATAATAATGAGATCTTTGACTTTGGAGACTCGTTTTCATTTTAACCTCAGTTTCCATACGAAGAATCAGCCAGCTTAGAGCCCCGTCCGATTATTCGCTGGTTCTTGGCTCCAGAAGGCTAAAGTAGTCGATTAGAGTTGATCAGTTTTTATATTAGTTCAGTTAGTTGTTTAGTTTACTAGTTTAGTTTATGTGTCCATTTGTTGTGAATCCTACCCACAGACAAACATTCGAGTTAATCCCACCTACAATTGTGAACCTGGGCGAAAATCGATTTCAACCTGATTTGAACCACGAAAATCGATTATGTTGACAAGCAGATATCGATTGATTTATCATCCTTGGTGTTATGAAATTTGTCCACTGGCCATCATTTCTGCACCATCTACTTACTCCTTAGGAGATTTCGACCTGAACATTGATCGATATTGATTCGCTGGTCGGTATCGTTCATACGTTGCTAAATTGCTCATCGGCCATATTTCGTGTGATTCCTAGGAAAGAAGTGAAATCTGCGTTAAAATCTATAATGCGGATGGATATTGTCTCCTTTCTTATGAGAAGACTGTTGTACAATGCTGACCCGAACACACACACTAGAGCCCCACGTAGCGGTAATTAATTTTGCGCGGACAGACAAACGGACTGACCAACTCTCAAAAATATGTGTTAAGGCATCGCTTCACGTTTTCATTTCAGCATATGCGCTCTTTTTTCATATCTCTTGCATTTTTTGTAGATCATAAAATCAGCTGTCAACACCCTGGCGACTACATACTTCTACTGCTGCATAACTTCGGCTTCATCACAGGAACCAATAGTCATCGATCATGAAGCGAATCGACAATCGATTTTTTTATTGGTTGTAGAGCCTGCGCCTTGTCAATCATGCATGCATAATTTTCATGGCGAAAAGTATACTAGAAATGCAATCAATATTGAGGGCTCGATCGATTTTGCACCATTGATAAAGCTCTTTGAGCCGGAGAAAGAGCTCGCAGGCAATCATTCAAGAGATGATTTTTACTTCGTAGATCCATGAAGAAGAAGAGGGCTTTGCAGCATGTGAAACTGAAATCAGTTCAAAATGAAACAAGGAGAGAGGTTGTGGCGTAGTCGGAGAAGACGGTGTCTCTCCCGCGCACCAATAATCGATGCACGGTTGGAGTCCCAATGAAAACAAATGACCGATACATCACTCCGAGGTCGGTGAAATATAATACGCCCTCAAATTCATGGTATCACGTCGAAATAGAACATATGGCGCATCCCACAGACGACACGACACCTACCTTCTTTCTCATTATTTTATTTTACGAAGAGTGCAAATATTTCGAGTAACAAGTCATATTCTTGCTTTATAGAGTAATCTGGCCACCTTCGTACACAAGAACGGTCAAGCGCAGAGTTTGTTGGATGCCTTCTGTCGACATCAGGCACATATCAATCCTGGCACGGACCTGACCGATATGGGACACTGGGATCATGGCGTCTTGTTGACAGGGTTTGTCTTTCAAATATCATAGAACACAATTTTTAGAATATCTTATTCAGAATTATCCTCGGAAAGATGCTCTATTGAGGCTCGTCAATTTCAGGAAAATTTAACATATTCAATCTTCTCTCATTCCTCGCATCATGCCATGGAGCGACCAGTTTGTATTGTTGTTTTTCAAAACTTTGACAGTCCCTATTTCAGCTATGACATCTACCACACCACGGCCTCGGTAGCTGGAGTGGCTCCAGTGGCTAGAATGTGTGATCAGCTGTTCGCATGCTCCCTGGTCGAAGGTCTTCATCTTGGCAGATCCTTCGTTCTGGCACATGAAATGGGACACAAGTGAGTGTACGATAACTTTGAAGCAGAACAGACAAAGCTCAGAAAGCCCCAATTTTCAGTATGGGCATGGTGCACGATGGTGTTCAGAACCAGTGCAGCAAATCGTGCTGTCTGATGTCGGCTGTGAACGGTGCCGGTAAGACGACGTGGTCTGAGTGCTCAGTGAGAGAGTTCAACGCGTTCCTTCTGCAGCTGGAGTAAGTGCTCGAATTGGTCGTCTGGAGTTCTATAAGAAAGGCTACTCATTGGCATTTCTAGTGAGTCCGGCACGGGTAACTGCTTACGTGATGGTTCACCAGGTTTACTGGAGCGCAATCACTTGCAGGATGGGCGGTGAGTGCTCTAGCATTAAGATCCAGAACCGGTCCTGTTTTTACATTTTTTTAAATCTCATTATAGTGTATGTTGGTAGAAAAACAGTTCTATAGAGTTACCAGCGGTAACGCAGAGCAGTCAGCCTATCTGGGATACTTGGCAAAACACCAATCTGCTTTTGCGCTCGACTCCAAACTTATTGTTAGACGGGCAAGAGCTGCTCATAATAGCTGGAATCCGACACTACCGACCGGTATCGATCGATTGATCGATAATGCGTTTTTGTCGTTAGGTCCAGGAATCGCTCAATTTTAGAAGAAAATAGATTAACTCAATCAACAAGAGCTCCCCATTCCATTTTCTTTATATTTTTTGTGAAGCCTGCCGATGACTACCTTATTCATTTGATTAGCACCTCAAACGGCTGAATCTGGACGAAAATCGGGAAAATCTATAAATAGTGGCCAGCCGACTGATGTTCCCTACTTGTTGATATGCCTGCCCACCGGTTGATTGGCATAGTTTCATTGTTGCAAAGCGCAATTCGGTCATCAAATTCGTTGGGTTCCCTTGTCACGCGATCAACTGAGTACAATAATTGACGAATTAGATCGATAGTTACGGTGCCATCGATATTGTCCACTTGTTGTGAAGCTCATTCAACGCCTATCATATTCGTATCATTCTCACGTTAAGAGGACAACTACAAGCAAAATCGATAAAACTGATCGATAGTGGCTGTCGATGACATACGGACAAAAGGAGTAGAGGCAGTGGGATAGAAAAACGAAGAGATGGGATGGATTTAACCTGGTTGAAGAGGGGCACTGCTATAAAGGAGAAAACGAAACGAAGCTGTGTGACCTGTGTGACTTCTCCCGACATAGGAGTCCCGACAAAGTGTTGAAAGGAAGGCTCCACCGACGAGATAGTTCAGTGTCTCGGTTTTGTGAATAGTTCACTTTCGATTTTGCTGCCGCTTTCAAAGTGACAGAGGAAAGTACCCCTCCCTACTAGGACAGATTCCGATTTAGGCCTCATATATATGTACGTGAAAGTAGCGAGATCATACTAATCTAGTTTTCGCGAAAGGATAGCACCGCATGGATCCCCCGTGAGGGAACTCTGTTTAAAAAGATGGAATGTCACGGGGTGGTTGGAAAAATTCTTATTTTTCTCATAGCGTAATGTGATTGCATACTGAATCTGCTGAAGGATCACGTGCCGCTGAAAGTTGCTGAAATTTCCTTTTAAGTAGCTACTACTATTTCCACAACTTTCATTTTTGCATTTGTCGCATCCATCCGACAAATTCGAATCTTCAAACCGTCACATCCTATTTACTTTAGGACTCCTGGACAAAGATTCACCGCTGATCAACAGTGCGCATATTTTTGGGGTCGTGACTACAAGGTGGAAATCCCCAATGGACGATCAATGGAGGTGGGTCTTTAGTATCATGTTATGGATGTAGGTTTGTTTGGAATCCGTTCGAGCTAAGAAATTTGTAGCAAATTTTCGAATAAGGTATGTTTTTCCAGGCAACATTTTTTTACGCCTCACTTTGCAGTGAAGATGGTACCGTAGGAGCAGACCTGGTAGCTGCGGTCTCTCAGAATTTTCGAGTATTTGAGTGTTTTCGAACGCCCGCAATTTTCGAGTATTCGAAAAACGCGATTTTTGAATATTCGAATTGGAACACATTTGAGAAAAGCGATTTTTCGAGTATTCGAATTCGAATACATTCGAAAAAAACACGATTTTAGAATACTCGAATCCAAACAATCAAAAATCGCCTTTCCATAACGCCCTTTCCTTTAAAGACAGCAGTTGTGAAAAATCTCTTACAGGACACTTTCTTTGAATTTCAAAAAATATTTTGATTCATGCTGCAGTCGGAAGCGAGAGCTATTCACCGTCTTCTTCGGCTTACAGTTAATCTCCAAATAGAGTTTCAATAAGAACTTGATGTGAAAGAAGGTGCAGAAATCAGTTTAATATGTGCCTTTACTTTGTCACACCGGCCGAATGAATGCAGCGTACGACATAAAATGATCTACAGGTGAAGCGTAGCGTGTCACGCGAGCCGCTAAGCAATCGATACTAAACAGATCGCTGAGGCTCCACCACTAGATGTACCCAACAGGGCATCCGTGACGTCAAAACACAAATCATCTTTATTCTACAGAGCATCTTTCACAGCGGCTGAATGTCGCGCATAATGCCTGCAGTGCAACAGGCCGTTCTAATTCCAGGACATCTGTCGTATCTTATGGTGCGGAAATGGTGGCTCTACAATATCCACAGCTCATCCAGCTCTCGAAGGCAGTTACTGCGGCAACGGGAAGGTAATGACTATGCATCTGCCGTTAGCCAGATGTCACAAATTCAGTTTATAAGCTGAATCGCATAGTTCAGTGGTGTCACGAAGGTCGGTGTCTGCCATGGATGTCTGGGCCAGCGCCAGAAGTGGTTCACGGTGGATGGTCGAAGTGGAGCTCAGATGACAGATGTCCTGTCCAGCACTGCCAGATTTCGAACAGTATTCCAGTGCGGCCACAACATCGCGACTGCGTAAATCCCGCGTGAGTACATCTTTTAATGTTATGATCAGGTTTTGTTGCGTCCAGGCAGGACTCCGTCCCGCACTCTCTGCTAACTGGGCAGGATACGCTGCGCCATAACGCCAATGGCGCTGTTTGGTCGAGCGCGATATTCACACCTCGTGGGACCAAAGCGCAGTGCGGGTTCGAATCCCGTTTAGTGCAAAAGTTTCAATCACGATTCAAATCAGTTTCTTTAAGCCTCAATTGGCTGGTATCGAGGTTGTAAGCTCTCACAACGAGTTTCAATCACGTCAACACATTGCAGTAACAGCTTGTAACCTCAGCAACAGCGACATGAGGCTCAAAGAAAGTCGTTTGAATAATTTATTTCAATGTGCTGCTGTGACCAATTTAGGTGTCTATTTGTAAGACTAGTAAAACACACTGCAGTATCTTTTTTATGTATAGGGAAGCGGTTCCATGTGCGTCCAAAAAACTCCAGGATGGCCCATCTACCGCACCTGTGCCGAAATTGACCACATCCTGGACTTGATTCATTTGCTCAAGGATCGTATCTGGCAGTCTTATGGCGGTTCGTCAGGAAAGGTGTATGCTTAACAACTAGATGGACAATGTGTTAACAGTAGTTGAGGCTGCGTAGCATAGTTTATTTCGATAAAGGGTGGTAATACCACGTGAGGTGAGCAACTTTGGCACAGCAAGAAAGTATTGGGGATTTCCTAAACGTTTTGAGGTCGTACGGCGCATCAGGTTAATGTTTAAGCCGAACAAACAAGTATGATCGTTCACAAAACCGGTGAGATACAAAAGTATACGTTGTACAAAAAGGAAAGTAGAAATAAGCCTAAAAAGAAATCCATTATATTTCTTCTAGGCGCGTGTGGCGCAGTCGGAGGAGGTGCCGGCTGTCACGTGCGCCAGATACCAGGTTCATGGTTCGGTTTTCCCGTCCAGGGCAACCAGGCCTTCCATCCTTCCGGGGTCGGTGAATTGGTATCAGACTTGTCTGGAAACGATAAGCGCTGACTTGTTCATCGACTGGCCATCGCAAGCCATTGTATGACCAAATACGCATCCAAAATCGCCTCCACGAGATCTAGTAGAAGTAGAAAGCGTGGCGCATCCCAGAAGGAAACGAGTAACGCTGTTCTTTATCGTAATCTTTTATATTATTTTTGGCAGTCAGGTGAATATACCCTGTGGGTGTGATTGGAGGGGGAGGTGCGTCCGCTGCGACGAACGGAAAATATGCCATTGAGGTGATTTTTTAAGCATTCTATGGGTATTTTCTACCTCATCGGAAAGAGAGCTTGATGCTGATCTTGGGTATCCCATTCGTTTTTCAAATCAGCCAATTTGAGGAGCGCTGTTAAGGGACGTGCAAAAAAGAGTTTCTTTGTGCATGTCCGCCTAATAAAACCAAAAACGACAAGGATTATACGGCCGTAATGAACGACGGCCATCCGCTGCCTTTTCCCTCTGATTTCCATTTAAGTTTGCTCAATCAAAGTTAGAGAGCTTGGTGGATATGGGCATTATCGCAAGATGGTGACGGTAATGCTTCTTGCTGTCTTTCAATCTACATATTAGGTTGTCCCACAAGTCCTCGCCGTTTTTTCTTTCAACGATTCATTGCGGATTTCGCCGGCGGTCTCTTGCATAGCGCTATACAGCTTTCGAAAGAGAATGACTTGCTCTAGCAGAGTATGTATAGCGTTTCTTTTTTCATCTTGGATTTTGTGAATTTTTAGGTCACTAAATTGAAAAGTGGCCATCTAAGGCAGTTGCTTCTCTCCGCTTAGGTTCGGATTTTTTTTGCGCAGCTTTTCATAGCATTTGGAAGACAATGTTCTGTACTATAAGAATACGTGTTGGTGCTATTTGCTTATTTGTCCTTTATTGATTTTTAGGTCATCAAATTGGGACGTCCGAAGGAGGGTGGTTATTTTTGCCGACAGCTCCTGTTCTGTGGTTGGACTTTCTTGTTTGGTGTTATATGTCGTTCGGAAGAGAATGTTGCTTTATAAGAATCTATAACAACTGAACAAGGAGAAGGAGCTGTTGGTCTTTCTCTTACTGGAATTTTGTTGATATTCGACAGAGGTCAGCATGAGCCAATAAATGCGACACAAATTCTTATAGAGCAAGACATTCTCTTCCGAACAAGACCAAATAAGAAAGTTCAATCATGAAGCAGGAGCTGTAGGCAAAAATAAATCTTCTCTGTCGGACGTCCTAATTTGATGACCTAAAAATGAATAAAGAACAAATGAGCAAATAGCGCCAATGCATATTCCTTTAGTACAGAGCATTGTCTTCCAAATCCTATAAAAAACTGCGCAAAAAAATTCCGATCCTAAGCGGAGAGAAGCAAGTGCCGCAGATGGCCATTTTTCACTCTTCACTTTTCAATTTAACGACCTAAAAATTGACAAAACTCATGATGAAAAAAGAAATGCAATGCATGATCTGATAGAGCAAATCATTTTCTTTCGAAAGCTATAGAGCGCTATGAAAGAGACTGCCGGAGAAATCAGCAATGAATCGTTGAAGAAAACGTCGAGGATAACCTGATATTTATGTCCAATTTTAAGCAGAAAAAAGTTTTAAGCACGGGATAATATTAAGAGACCTTCTAGGTTTGCAGCAGCCTAGGTTACAATGGAGGTTCCTCGCAACCTGCACCGACAAGAAACACTATCTAGAACTCCTGAATACAGGTTTTTTTGCCGTGGTAGATGAAGTGACGACACTACATATGGTGCCCTAGCATCGCATTCTTATTCTGCCTTTGAAGAAGCTGCCTTTATCCTTTACCCTTACCGTTACTTTAATATAGTCACATCTCTGCGGACACGTTGCAAGAATCCTCGGCTTGATAGTGGCCAATAATTTGATGCTGAAACTGATGAATAGACGAGTTTTTAGGCCGAACAACGGTGGTGTCCATTGCGAAGGAGCTGCTATTCGAGGAATTCTTTGCTCAACACGTCACAGTACCTGTCAAGGTTCGCTTTCATAATAATGACTCATAACCTAGACCTACAAGATAAAGCAGTCTGCTTTCCTTTTTAGTTTCAAGCTCTATTAATGGAAAATTCGAGAAGAATTAACATAGCCTTTGTTGCTATTATAGATTTGTTCTCCTATAAGAAGGCTTTTGATTGACCGATCCTAGTCGATAGGGACAACAGTAAAGTGCCAATTACGTGTGTGTCATCCCATGCCACACAACCGTATACCATGAATTTAAATGAAAGCCCTCGTATCATCAGGCAACAGCTGATGCTCATGGAGTGGAGAAGCAAATAGCAATATGCCTCCTTCCGATTAGGATAAATCCCCTTTGACTACTACAAAGAATTGTGTTTTGTTGCGACCAAAACTCCAGTGCCATTAGAGACTTGAACCCGCACCTGTTGACCTGGCGGTATAGTTGTGCTTATTCGACTGTTCGAGTTTATTCGAACAATTCCTGGTTTTCCAATACTCGAAACTTCCTCATTTTTGATTTCCGTTTAAAATCAAATATTCGAAAACCAGGAAGTTTTGAATTCGAATAGTATAATATAATAATTTATTCGAATAATTAATTATAGTCGACTAAACATAATTATACCTGACGGGAATGCTAAATGGCATTACACTACCGGCATTGTTTGATCGAACGGTTCGAGTCCGGCCTGCAGCTGGAGTTTTGATCGCAGCAAAACATCGTTATGGCCGCTGGAATCCGTTGTTGGTTTAGTCCAGATCGTAGCTGGCAACTTTCTGCACATCCAGATGGTGTGTCAAAATAGCCCAGTGGGCGCTCCTTGCTCTGCACATAGGAAAAACAGAATTATTCGTTCCAATATACAAGAAGATGGCCGATTATCGTTGTGATGGGGCCTATACTGTTTACCTGACACCACATGGAAGAATCCAGACTTCTTGAAGACTTTGGGTTCAATGGATTGTTAAGACATTCATTACACCTTTTGGCGCAAATAGACTGGGGGGAGTCACCAGTAGGACACCTTCTACAACGTTAACTGTTATACCAAATTAAAATTTCTATGCAGCTCCAGCGTGTTCTGCCCCTAGGATGAACTGAGATAGACCATTTCTGATGTAATAAGACATACATGTGCCTTCTTACCAAGGCAAACATCCGCTGAGTATTAGGGGGGGGGGGGAAGTAATGAGACTCTCCATTCCGTGTCCACATATCTCGTGACTGCAGTCTGTTTCGTGCTTATCGTATTTGTATGTTTGTATGCTACCTACTGAAGGCCACCTGAGAAGTTACCACTTCCGTCCTTTCCAGAAGCATGCCAAAACCCCAGTCTGTCTCATGCTGAAACCCCAGTCTGACGAGTCGACCTGTGTCACGCAAATCTCTCCCGATTCCCAACCCCGAGCAGCCTGAACTCAATCTTAACGCATGATAAGAAGCACGTCTTCTACCTTAATCCTGCCATGCAGCCAGTTTGGGTGAGACCTGTTGACCCGTTACCGACTTTCGTTCGGCGAGATGTTCACGGCGAGAAGCACCTTCATAGCTTTTGGGCCTGCGTCCATGGACCGGTATACTGTTTACCAACAGCACGACGATGGACTCCAGGCCATGGTAAACGAAGTAGAAGAGATGGACCTGCGACACGAACTTGTTCAGTCGCAGCGCGTCAAGAAGGTCCTCCTCTTCGACAACGCCGCACCCCATCGGGAACAAGTGACCACGGATAAGCTTGCCCAACTGGGCTACGTTCATATGTTTCACCCACCGTATTCGCCGGACATCTCTCCATGCGACTACCACCACTTCTTGGGCATACGGGACTTCCTGGTCGGAAGGGATACAAGAACCCAAGCAGTCCTTGACAACCATATCGAGCAGTTGATCAACACCAGGTCCAAGCAGTTCTGGAAGAATGGGATCAGGAAGTTGGCTGAGCGATGGCAGCAGGTCACTGACCTTAATGGCATACACATCCCTCAGCATCGTTGATTTGTAATTGAGTTATAAAGAGATAAAGAATTTTTTTCAATTTGTCTCATTACTTTTGGCCACCGCCTAATAGAATGTGATCCCCTCCTAGCCTATTTGAGCCCATATTTTTCTCCAAAAGCGGTGAAAGAAAGCACACAACGCGTCAGGCCCTTTAATGACGAAGAAACAGTCTTTATCCAAATGTGGGCATGGCCTTTCGCGCTGTAGGCGGTGCTACGGCAAGCGCGGTTGTTAACCAAGGCCATAGCTCTTTGGCAATTGTTGTTCAGCTGATTAGACATCCTTCCAGATTTTTTTCAAAATTTTTCAAAACCGAAAAATCTGCACCAGGACGTTAAAAGCATTTTTTAGGCTTTTCTCGAGAGGACTATAGCAATCGAATATGCTCAGCCATCAAGCACGATCCAGTGAAACCAGATCGACAGCTCACTGGGGAAGGCTTTGAACGTAGGTTCATGCGGCTATAATTTTCTGCCTAATCAGCTACTTAAAATTGTTCAGATTCAACTCAACCATGCAAGGTCTGGTGCCACCTGATCGACTCGGAGCTGATCCGTAACAAGGGCCAGTATCCAGATGGCACTCCGTGCGGGCCAGACCAGTACTGTATCAGTGGAACGTGTCTTGTGAGTAATTATGTGCTATAGATGTCTAGAAAAGCATGTAGTGCTGAAATTTAGAGGTTGGGATGTAGTGGCAAGGCAGTGGTGGCAAGCGATGACGACTGTCCAGATCGAAAGCCGACCAGTGGATGGGGTGACTGGTATGTTTAATTGACCTTTCTTAGGCTACCTTCAAGAGTTTGAAGAAGAAGAGCACATTTTGACTGCACCTCATACCTAGGTCTTCTTGGTCGGAATGTAGCGCGTCTTGCGGAACTCACGGTCGTCAGACACGGCATCGAGAATGCGTTGGACGGCAGGGATTCAGGGGTTGTCATGGTAAGATGAATAGCTACATACAGAATCATTTCATTCTCTTCTAATCTTAAAGAAATAGGGTGGAAAGGCACATAGTCTATTAGACATCAGCTACACAACTCTCCTGCGCGGTATTATGCCACAAGGATGAATTTCAGCTCAGGAAGATAATACACATGTTTCTCGTTTGAAAACCCTTCTATGTATGTGTATCGATTAAGAACGAGTGAGTCAGTTCAGCAGCAGACTTTCTCTTTCGTGAACTTTCCACAGTGAGCGAAAAATCCATTCAATTGATCAAAACAAAAGTGTGATGTTCATTCGATTTTAGAACTCCAATTTTTGTTGCTACCACCCTCGGCTGAATAATTTGATTTTTTTTGCTGGCTTCAAGAGTGTCTGTTTCTATTTTATGAATGGATTTGCTGTAGAAAAACATATACAGCTACTATTAAAAAGCTTGCTTTTATTATATATTTTCTTTTATTATTATTTTTCTCCTTCTTTTGCTTTTGCTTCTACTCCCGAGGTTTTAATTCCGTGAATTCGCAGGGTCCACTGTTCTTGTGATCTTTATCCGCTTCTTCTCAGGAAAGTACCTTTCTGAGCGCTATGCGGGTTAAGGAGGCTGACAACATGTCGTATTTTTATTGGCATGGTCCACCCCAGTTCTAGTAGAATCCCTCTGGAATATGGTACTACAATAAGAAAAATAAGGAAGAAAATTGTCGCTGCGTCTGTGCATCCCCCTAACACGCATTGTGCCCTCTTCTGTCATGGCTGCGACGAAGGGTTATTTCCCATCCACTAACAGCAGAAGGGTCTGAAGCGTATGCCTGAACAGGGGAGCGAGTCATATAGGGAGAGTCCTCACCCCTCAGTTGGTATAAAAATGTGTTTATCTTTTGCTACGTCGTTAAACCCAAGGAGTAGGGGACCTTGAAGTCACAATGGAGTACGGCGCATCACGAGTTTGGGGGTCTTGTACGCTCGCGATGCCTCTGCCGGCAAGCGACTCGGAGCGCAGTGGAAGCGGGGTTGCTCCATGCGAGGAAGGATGGGGGTTTGGTTCTTGTCCGCTGCTGCATTTTTGCATTTCTCACTGGTTGAGATTTGGGGATTCTAACGTCTATACCATCTCCAGACGTTTTTATGCCTAACTTTACAGCTGAATGCTGTGGTATTCAACATGACGATGTAGAAATGTCCAACATCAGTGATACACAGGTGCAAAGTGCATTAAGCACCACTGGGCACAACACGGGCAACATATAAAGCTACAGGCTCCTCACAGTCTGCTTCCATACATGGACCAATGACCTCGGGAAAAGCCTTCCTGCTCGGATTTTCAAAGGAGACCACGTTGTGACGTCGGAAGTGGTTCACGTGAGAAACGCGGTCTGTGGATCCCGCAAATTAAGCTATACAGCTAGGCATCGATACACGCTTTCCTTCATCTTTGCCTGTCACCTGGAAATCAGAGGTCTGCTGAAGGTTTTCTAGAACCTAACACCAACAATGTCCGCCGACGGTCTAGTGGTGATCCACCTGATCACGCTGAAGTGTGGCCCACCTTTAGACAAGGAATCATCGAGGGAAGAAATCGCCGAACGGATGGCCAGCATACTCAAGGACTTCGAAGCACGTCAACTTGAAGTTGACGAAGACGAACAGCTGGAAGTGGTGGAAGAAGAAGAGAAAGACTGGGATCAGCAAGATGAACTGATGGGCGTGGAGAGGCAAGCAAGCAGTGGGCATATGATAACGTTTTCGGGTGGAACACTTGTTTCGTAGGAAAGCGTACGCCTTCAATTGGATTTCGGTTGCGTGCTCATAACCATGGAGGAAGACACCGCGATTCACTACACAGGTACTTTGTACTATACTTATGCTCTCCCAAAAATTTCGAATATTCGAATGGTTTCGAATACCCAAAATTTTCGAGCATTCGAAATCGAATATATTCGAAAAACGCGATTTTTCTGAACATTCGAATTCGAATACATTCGAAAAACGCGATTTTTTGAATATTCGAATTCGAATACATTCGAAAAACGCGATTTTTCGAATATTCGAATTCCAATAATCGATTCGAATATTCGAATTCGAATATTCGATTCGAATATTCGAATTCGAATGAAAAATCAGGCTGTATTATAGACATGATAGAAGGCAACACAGAAGAGAAAAGGGAAGCAATACATAACGGATCCCTTCCTAGTTAAGCACGAGGTTTTTATCGGCAGGCATCTCATAATCCCCCATGTGAGTCGTAAAAATGAGATAGAGAACTTACACGTAGAACGATCAAAGGGCTCATGGAAGCGTCTAATTTCCTTGCTTACTGGAATACGAATTTTTCTTAAAGGAATACTAGTGTTTTGTTAATTGCTGCTTATGAGGAACAAACGAAAGGCTTACAACACATTTGAAGGGAACATTATCTGGTTGAGCCACTGTAAGCTTCTAGGTCACTTTAAAACAATCCTTTTTGAAATTGGTGGCAGACTGACTGTTAAAGAACTTTCATGAAACAATGCTTTTGCCTAGCGGCAGCTAGTGAAGGACTGACGACAAAGTACTACATGAAAATCTGTAGCAAGTCTGTCCTGCTCATCTACAAATGTGAAATATCACACTGTCGATTTTGCGGCCACAAAATGTATTACAAGTAGCTAGGAATAGGCTACCCATGAGGGCCAGTCTCATTTCGTTCTGGTGATTCACCCAAGTAAGTGGTAGGAATAAATATTTCTTATTTGCGATGAACTTGTGAATGTAATTATTCTCCAGCCAACATATTGATAAACTACGGTAAACTTCAGAAAAATAGATCGATCGATAACATCCGGCCGACCTACGCCGCCTCCCCTTTGTGAAGTCCGGCATGCGGCCAACGTATCCATGCGAATCCCACTCCAAGTGGCCAATTCAGAAGAAAAATCGATAAAATCGTTCGATAACATCCGGCCGACCTACGCCGCCTCCCCTTTGTGAAGTCCGGCATACGGCCGACGTATCCATGCGAATCCCACTTCAAATGGCCAATTCAGAACAAAAATCGATAAAATCGATCGATAACATCCGGCCGACCTACGCCGCCTCCCCTTTGTGAAGTCCTACCTTATAATATAGCTTTTGCGGAACTGTAGTCGTTGTAGAAACGAAATCCAGAAGCAGAGCATTCAGACCACGGAGGAGCAGAAGAGCATAGCGTGACGAAAATTACAAAGCCGACTTCATGAGGTACTCTTCTGCACCAGGAGACACACGACGTGACAGAAGACAGAAGCGCACCCTGTTGACCCTCACGCCCATCCTGCAGACATTTGCTAGCTTGTGGTCTCAGACTCTTAACTGCAGCGTGAAGGACAAATAACGTCCGTTTGAAACGCCGCTTGAACCATCATTTTCAATTTTTTTTTTGTTAACAATTCCTACTCTTCCTCGGCCGCTTTGCACCGGCGCAGTAATAAATGTGGAATGCTTGGTACCTCCCAAACAAGAATTTACCTTTATCCTTCCTTCTGCTGTCCTTCATCCTTTACGTTATTACGTTTACGGCGAAAATAGCTTCCAGAACTGCTTGAGTGGAATGCAAAACTGGTCCAGATCAAACTAACCCTTATGTCCATACTCTAAGATCTAAAAAAACGTCTGATACTATATAGGAGCGCGCTAAGAGCTGTCGATCGTCGATGTGTCAGAAATTACTGACAGGAAGAGGTGCATAAAATTAGCGTAGAATAGGTATACAAAATACTGGAAAATATTCAGACGTCTCCAGCGAGCGCCTTAATTCAGAAGACCATGTCACAGATTGATCAGGCAATCAATACCGGTTGATACTATCCATACTTTTATCGGTGAAAGTGGTCTTCCCTCAGAGTTCACCAATCAGGGTGGCGACGATTGCTGGTCCCCGATCGGTCATTCACCACTGCAGCGATTCTCCGTGGAAAATTTTTTGCAATTCAACATTGTGAGACGTGGAAGTTCTCCCTCTTAACAGGGCTTTTCGGGAAGTGACTAGTATCGATGAGGCGCTCAGTATCCGGGCACCGAGCCACCATCGTACCACAGCTTTGATTCACAGACAGAACCGTTTTGGCGACCCAAATTACCCGAGAAACCCACCAAGCCTTTTCTAAATACGCCGATACACAAATTCTTGTTGGGCATTCGAATGACACTTTTCGAATACTTGAATAATTTTTGCTTTCTGGGAAATTGCGAATATTCGAATGGTTTCGAATACCGAAAATTTTCGAGCATTCGAAATCGAATATATTCGAAAAACGCAATTTTTCTGAATATTCAAATTCGAATACATTCGAAAAACGCGATTTTTTGAATATTCGAATTCGAATACATTCGAAAAATGCGATTTTTCTGAATATTCGAATTCGAATACATTCGAAAAACGCGATTTTTTGAATATTCGAATTCGAATACATTCGAAAAATGCGATTTTTTGAACATTCGAATTCGAATACATTCGAAAAACACGATTTTTCGAATACTCGAATTCGAATATTCAAATTCGAATGAAAATCATTCGAATACCTATTCGAATGGGTCATTCGAGCATAAGTAAACTTTGTACGTGTGTATCACTAGTGCTGAACATTTATCACCATGTTGAATACCACAGCGTACAGCTGGAAAAACGCGCAGAAAACGTCTGAAAATGGTATAGACGTCAGAATACCCCAAATCTCAACCAATCAGTTGAAATGCAAAAATGCAGCAGCGCAGAGGAACCAAACTCATGACCTCCCTCGCACGAAGCAACCCCACTTCCACTGTGCTCCGAGCCGCTTGCCGGCAGAGGCATCGCGGGCAAACTCGTGACTCGTGATGCGCCGTATTCCATTGTGACTTCAAGGACCCCCTACCCCTTGGGTTTAACGACTTGGCAAAAAATAAACACATTTCCAAACCAATTGAGGGCTCCGTATATGACTCGCTCCCCCCGTTCAGACATACGCTTCAGACCCTTCCCTTGTAAGCTCTCTCTTTTACGTCAGCAGGATTTGATTTATGGATCCCACTCTTAATTCTACCAGCGATAGCGATCATTTTATTTTATTTTTAATACAAGTCAGTAAAAGCTATGGCAGGAAGATAAAAATTGATAGCACTGTAGGATAAATGTTGATTCACATCAGTTATTTTGAGCCTCATGTGGCTGGTATCGAAGTTGTTAGCTGTTACAACGATGTTTGGTGTATCAAAACTCTAGTGCTAGGCAGGACTCGGACTCTCAGCTCGTGCTGACATGACGGGAATGCTCAAAATGAGTTTTGATGGCAACAAAACATCGTTGCAACAGATAGATGTTGGCTCTCATCAATCCTTGTTTGCGTCACGCATTCTACTTCTATGAAATGTTGTCAATTAAATTTGAATCCGTATTTGGCTTCTCTCAACGATTTGCGGTGGACAGTCGATGGAAAGTCAATGTTTTGCCCTCCCCAGACAAGTCTGGTACCAAATCAGCGGCCGCGTAGAGAACGATTTGAGGACGGTCAGGAGGTACAGCCGCCCCTGCTGAGGGGCGTGCAATCTTCCTCTCATCCCCCTTGCTCACCCACCCCCAACCCCCTAGGCTTCACCGAGAGCCTAACGGCTGCCTTACGAAACCTTTGACACGCAAAACAAAAGTTCCGGTCCGCAGAGCAGCAGTGTACCTTCTGACGGCACGCCCCCAGGAGGGGGCGGATGTACCTCCTGTCGCGCTGCCGATTTTTTTATATTTTAGTTGACCTGGGTGGGACTCGAACCAAACACTTAGAATTAGGGGGGAGAGGGGTGCGCGACAGCTGGCACCTTCTCTGATTGCACTTAACGACAACTAATATGTACATACCTACATATGTTCCTCCTGCCAACATAATTCAAATATGTTTGGCAGAATAGTGCAAACAGCAACAACCAATGTTGTCTATAAATTGACTGCGAAAGCCCGCCACATATTCGAATTTGCCTCCATGAAGTCGAAACCAAATAAGTGGAATGCTTTTCTTCTATCGGGTCTCTAAGAACGAACGCTGTAGTATACATATTGCGCCCACACAACATCTATGTGAGGGCTATGCTAGAGTATACTGGTACTACAGTGTTTAGTCATAGTATTGTTAAGCGAAAAATGGTCAGATCGGAATCAGTGCAAAACTGTTTTACAAGAAAATTCTGGATTAGACTACATCTTTCGATGAACGAGTTCTATTCTATATCTCAGCCTAACACTACGGGTGGCGGCTGGAAGATCCAAGTTCATTCCTAGAGCTAACAGCAACACAGGATCTACTTTCTTTGCAAACCGAGCGAGCACTTCCCGAAACTAAAGAAAATTGCTTTGCCGAATCCTTAATGCGATACAAAATGCTCACAAAGTGCTGTGATTTAGACCTTTTTCCCATTGTGCTGCTTTTCTACATGGGTTTCCACTCATACATAAATAAATCCCCACCGCAGCACTAAAACACTGGAATTCGAATTGCGAACACATTGCATTTTGAGTCCTTCTTCAACGCTAGGCATTGGAAACTGTAACCAACCTGTTGAGCTCTCCATGTCAGTCCCTCTGATACCCGAAAAGCCGGCGAAACCGGGCCACTCTCCTGCCACAAAATGGTGAAATTGAAGACGCGCTCCTATGCTGCAAGGCACCCACTGCACCCCTGCCGTCGCCGGTGTCCCCAGCGGTGTCGCCGACAACAGCGCCGGCGACAGGTTGTCGCTGACGCGTCGCTGTCGCTGGCGACGTCGCCGCCGCGTCGCCGAAGTATATCATAGGCCTTACCATGTAGCTCGCGATCGAGGTGACGAGGGCAGCTGAATCGCGCATGCAAGTCGTAGGAATCGATTAATGCCAAGCCAGCAGAATTCTATCGAAATCGACGTATCGTTTGCACAGGCATAAAAAACGAAAAATAATCAAACGTAAAAAAACATAAACAGATAAAAACATACAATATTCATTCGCTCGAAATGTTTTGGCATCGAATAGATTCGTTCTTTCATTTCTTCGATAAAATTTTTTAGAGGCGCTAATAGGAATTTTTTAAAGCATTTATAGGAATTATGGTACATCAGGGAAGGTATCGCACCCCCCCCCCCCGCCGACCCGTCTCTGATGCCGTTGAGCAACTGTGTCAGCCTACTATGTGGTCCATAGTGTCCGAGTACATTCCTTGCCTCTATTGGCACCTCAATGAGTTCAGATTCTCTTCCGATGTTCATCTTCTATAAGGCCTGATGAACCTGTTCTTGAGATAGGCATGCCCTGACTGGACCTTTCTCCTTGTAGCATCTCCTGCTCGTCAAAGCGAGGAAATTCTATAGTCAGAAGTTTCTTGTGCTATTCGTCCCATCTCCTCTTCAACTCAGATAGTCTCCTTGGTGTTTACTTATTTTTACGGTTCTCCTATTTTATTTAATTATGTGTCTAAAATGATGCGGTGTATAATTCGAATTGAAAAACTAGAACAAGCCATGCTTTAAAAATACATTGTCGTCAACATATTTTTTTAGCCTGAGTGGCATTTACGTACATAGATACTAGCTTCATGCATTTCTTTCTGCTGTGCTACTCCTTTAATTCGATACGACACGTACTTTTTATGACAAAGTCCAAATCCATTCAGGAGAGATGACTGAACAGCGACCGTGCAGCCCTAAACCGCCGCAATGTGAGAAGATGAGCAAGTGGAGCGAGTGGACGGTGTGCGACAGTGACTGTGGACAGGGTCAGCAACGTCGGAAGCGTCAGTGTCTCGCGCGTGATTGCGATGAGGACCTGGAGCAGAGGAGACCATGCTGGAGTCCTGGAAAGGTGATCATTTGACGATAGGGTCTAGGACTCACGTGGGAGAATTACGACGACGGCTCAGATGGCATGCTGGCTGGAATGGTCCGACTGGTCCCACTGCTCGCAGACATGTGATGGAGGCCATCGTCGCCGAGAACGAGCATGTCCTTTAGAGGGTGAATGTGAGGGAGTCGCCTTTGAGGTGGAGCAGTGTAACACTGAGGTGAGCACTTTGGAATAACATCAAGTGCAAGAATCGTCTCGAAAAAACCACGTTTCTTAACGGTCTTCGCCCTCCTATTATTCACTACGATACGGTGCGGATAAGCTGCGCTCCGCGATTCTGTTTAATGCCTCGAAATGAAAAATGAAGATATGATGCTCGATAGGGCAGTCGGGGGACGCGCCGATTTTTGTAAATATCCATGCAACTTGGTTCGGGTCCCGTCCTAGCCAACCAAGCCATGATCCGTGATTCCGCAGTCAACACTGACTTCTTCATCGTCTGAAGAACTCATTGTATATGCCAGATACTCATTCAACTTTTTTCCAAGATAAAAGGATGAATAATGACGTTACTCGTTACCTTGGGATGAACAACGCATTTCACTTCTACGGGGTGTCCTGGGGACGATCTGAATGTATACCTGGCCATATAGATAATGACTTACGGTGGCCAGTCGATGAACAAATCACTTTTTATCCATCGCAGAGAAGTCTGATAACAGTTCACCGGCCCGGGGAACTGTTAGCTTGGTTGGCCTTGACGAAAAATCCGAACCAAGAACCTGGTATTGGGTATAGGCAACAACCATCACCTCCTCCGATTGCGCTGCACGCGCTACTCCACGATATCTCGCCGAATTAAGATGTGTGGCGCATTCCGAACGGGACTAAATAACGCCGTGCTTAAACTGTCATCCTTACCGACAACTCTGCCATATGATGCTTGAGTGTAGTGTGTATTTAATCGCGTAGCACAGACGTCGAGAATACTCGACGACCATCTCAGGTATATCCGCCAACCCGCGAGGATTTCGTGCCTCATTGACAAAAATGCGCTCCATTGAGATTGAGTGATAATGCTAGCAGTGGGATATAGACCAGGTAAGGAAAATCAAAGAGCAGCTAGCTGATGTTTAGTGAATGGATATTTTGAGCATTAGCTGTGTGAAGGTGATGTCGCCACCCCCCCCCCCTCTAGGACGGATCGTTGTAAAAAAAAAGAACGGAGCAATGAAATCAGCTCAAATTTAAAAACAGCAACTGAAAAGGCTCAAAAATAAAAGAGACCAGCTGATTATCGATTGTCCTACGAGTCCAATAAATTGCTTTCTGTAATTGCACTTAGCAATTTATTGCACGTCTATCAAGGTACCTTACCCTTGATTTCCTTGAATACAAACCATACCCGCTACCAACTGTGGGTAACAGGTACGATTCCCTTGTGGTATCTTTACCCATACCCAGTGCGTGATGGATCAGGTGATGCAGGTGGTACAGGGCCTGGATTCATTTGCAATTTACCGGCTGGTAACGATGGAACTTAACGCGAAACCGCCACATACAGCGATTCGTCAACACGCGGCGTGGTAGGATTCCGGTGGAAACCGTAGTAACGGTTGCCCAGCTATAGTGTCGGGTAAACGACGCTACAAGTAGTAGTCGGGTAAGTACCGGTAACGCTCTACTGCTAATGCATGCCCCAGTGACAGCGAGTTGGGCGCGCTGCCAAGTGTAATCGGAGGCATGGCGGCATCTTTCACCGCATCTTTCGTGAATCACAAGGGCCGGTAAGCTTCTGGCATAGAGGTAAATCTGTGGTAGCAATTTACCAACTTCTTCGTTGATGAATCATGGCTCAGGGTTCCTGGTCAGGCCTCATAGGTTAGCGGCTAGTGTTTAGGAACTGAAAAGGCAATTAGGGCCACATCCAATTTGGGTTTCCCCACTGCACAAATGAATTCCTGCACTTGATCGCTAATGATCTGCCTATGGTAGATCACACTGATCACTTTCACTTTTTCCACAGCGCTCATAATTTTATCCCATCACCTTTAGATGTCAAAAATAAAAAATAGCAAAGAAATCACGATACCTTGCATCTGCTTAGGTGAGTCATTACTGGAATGTCCTGCCCAGGACTTTTCACAGCGCTAAATTGACTGCATGCGATTCCAGCGATGTTCTTCCGGAACGTGGGGTGACTGGCTTCCTTGCTCTGTCTCCTGTGGCATTGGATTTCAAATACGCGAACGGCTATGTGATGGTACACTTTGCGCAACCGCCAACAAACAGGCCAGAACTTGCAACGAACAGGTGTGGATTTGACTTATCCAAAGGTGAGGGGGTGCGGAACAGCCTTAGCGCCGATCGCAATCGCGCCCGGTGGCATGGCCTGGCACAGAGGAGACGTGTTCGATTGGTGCTGTGATTGGCTGGTGCGATTGCGGTAGGAGCAACGACGCGTTCCCGCACCTCCTGCTGTGCGCTTTCTCGACATGTACCGACCTACCTGTTGAAAGTTAATCAACATTTTTATTATTTAAGCCTTGTCCTGAAAGCTCGAACGACTTCGTGTGGGAGGAATGGAGTGAATGGACACCATGTAGCCAAACATGTGGTGAAGGCGTTCAGTCGAAGGAGAGGACGTGCAGAAAAGGTTCGATTAGCATCAGTTTTCGTAGCTAAATAATTAGAACTCTGCAATTTCTTGAGAACTCAGTCTCGTTCGTACTGCATGTCGCGACATCGACCTCTACTGTCATCCTTTGTCGATCTGACGTGAGATTATAAGCCAATCACAATCGGCTCGCAGTTGTTCGACGCCGATTGGGCAGATTTTATCATACTGTGTGGTTTTTAGTCAAGAGTGCTCGTGGAAAATGAGTGACGTTTCGGCCACTTTAAGGCAAAAATTGCTACATCAGTTATATGGAACCGTAATTATTCACATCCATTTGCTGAAGGTCAATGTCCAAGCTCTGATAACTACCGTCAACGTCGATGCGTCAGTGGCCCGTGTCCCGTCTGGGTCGAGTGGTCTGAATGGTCTGAATGTACGTCCTGCTCCAGTGACCTCACCAGAACGAGGAAACGACACTGTATGTCGCACTCCAACGAAGAATCCGCCAGCTGTGAAGGTATCGGCGAATCCCTTTGATAGGACAAATGATATTAGTACATATCATACCTATTTTCTGTGCTAGTCGCTAATGTGACCTACATAGGGAGCCACTAGGCGAATCAGGTCGCATTGAATGGATGTGCCACCCAGAGCGGTGTGAATCGCTGGTTGTGGTTGGCAGAGGCGTTTCTCCCATGTAGGTCACATTAACGACTTGTACCCGTGTTTATTATGTTCATATATTGCATGCAGGAGGTATTGATTGATTGCTCAGTCAACGCGCTGGAACGTGGCGCGTTTTACGAGCAGTTGAAAATTGATCAATACCTATCTCGAATATGGAGGAAAACCCAGTAGAGTTTAAAGCCAAAAACAAGCCATTCCCTTTGCTTAAGGGCCATCCGATGATGAGGAGACTTGTGACCGGTACTGTAAGACAAATGGAATAGCTGATGACTCGAGCCACGGTCACGATATTGAGCTCATCACCGGAAAAGGAAGACGTCGAGTATGTTCTCCTTAAGAAACCATTAGTTGCAGCTTACTCGTGGTCAACCACTGCTTCTAAGTGCTGAGTTCAGGTGGTTGCTCATGGCGGACGGATAGTTCCCGTCTCGGGGGAAGAGGCTTGGGGTGAATGGATGGAGTGGACAGTATGCTCTCAAAGCTGTGGAACAGGCATAAGAAGAAGGCTAGTTATTCATTTAGCTGAAGAAATTACTGGCGATTAGCTCGCTGCGATCAGAGGAAGTTTCTTCTCTGACAAGAACAGGCTTCCGTTTGTTTTCCATGTCATTTTGTGAGAGTTCGTCTTCAGGGCCCGCGTCTGCATTGGACAAAGCTGCCCACCTCAACCACTTGAAGCCGTGAAGGAGAACTGTAACGAACAACCGTGTCCGAGTGGTTTGTGTTGTAATTCGTGAATTCTTAGGAGTTCGTGCACGTCACGGTTTCAGAACTGTACTGGTCGCCCTGGTCCGCCTGGAGTACATGTTCTGCAACGTGCGGGGACGGTGGAGTGCAGTCTCGACGACGTCACTGTCTACGGTCTTTCCTGTTTCAGGTTTGTTCCTATTGATTCGATGTAGATCGGCGGTAGGTTAAGTTTGTTATGAACATATCTATAGTTCGCTAAATGTGGTGCAGTCGATAGGAGACGGAGCTTTTATCCACGCGAATCGATTTTTTTGGGTTCAATTCCGCGTCCATGTAATTATATAGACGCTTCCGTCATTTCAGAGAGGAGGTAATGTAATGGTGCTAGACTCGTTTGCAGATCTTTCACGCTTATCCAGCAGCTCCACGAAGGTGGCCTTTTAAGTCTAGGCTGCGATCAAAACTTTAGCACCAATCGAGAATCAAACCAGTATTTCACCTATCTGATTGGAATTCTACGCCATTACGCCAACGGAGCTGCTATGAATGCATCTGCTCACTTCCTGATTTAAGTGTTTTATCACTGAAAAGCACTGAAAAGCCGACCTTTGACATTAGCACGAATGCGCTGAAGGCATTACTAAGAAGAAAGCAAAAATATTTCTGTTCATTTTATATGAACCTAAGGCCTGGTTTATACTTGCGCCGCCATGCGGCGTGGCGCGATGGTCGCCACAAATATCGATTTTTCGCGCGGCCCGGTCGATATCTATTCCGACTATGGTGCCGCGCCGCGCAGCGGCGCAACTTTAAACCAGGGCTAAAGCGGTTATTACGAAGAGTATAAGTTTGCAATCTTAGTAAGAGGCTTTTAATTTTTGAGTAATATAAATTAAGTCTTTCATTGGTGCAGACACTCGGCATAATTGTGACACCATTAAAAGACTCGATTAATTTTACTGCTGCTGTAGTTGGAAGTGGAATGCATGACGCATTGCCGAAAACGGTCAAAAAATGGCTTTTTATGCTTTAGCATAATCCCTGAGCTAGATTAGTGTAATAGTGAGCACTTTGTTAAGCTAGCTGCTGCAGACCAGCAATCCCAGTAATTGATAGTGGCCAATTTTGTCCACTTCTTGTAACGTCTGTCAAACGACGTATTCGTCATATTCCCACTTTAAAGGTCAATTTTGGGCAAAATTAGATATAATCAATCGATTGTAGTCTGCAAGATCGATGTATTCCATTTGTTGTGAAGCATGCCATCCGGCCAGTGGACTCAAGTAATCTTCACCTCAAGCGAACAGCTCAGGTTAAAAATCGATAAAACCGTTCGACACAATTTACTTCATGTGAAGTCTGTTCGCCAAACAACATATTCGTGTTATTTTCTACCTTGAGGTATTATTCTTGAGCAGTGACCATGTATATTAGATCACTATGTAAACCTCTTCCTCTGGGCATTGTGGCAAACAGATGGATAGATGGAACGGCGAACAGATAGGCGTAGGGTCAGACAGATGGATTAGTTTACTATCTGAAGGATAAGAATAAAGAACGGAGTTGATCGATGCCTTTGCGGGATGCGCCATGCATTCCGACTCAACGGGATATCGCTGAGCAGAGGTGAATGCGTATTCAGCTATTGAAGTGTTTGAAGTCGCTGGTCTGGGCGGGACACGAACCGAGAACCTTGATCCGGGGAGCACGTGACAGTCGTCGCCTCCTTCGACTGCGCTACCACGTTCTTTGATAGTATACTTCGCCTTTAGTAATAGGTAACATGTGATTTAGTGGCTAGAGCCGCTCATTTATGTATCACTTTGACTTCCACTGATGCTCGAATTTCACCACGCTTTCAATTTCAACACGCTCTTATAATTTCACATTTAATATATTCAGCGGGCCTAAGGGATAAGGATAAAGGACGGCGTTACTCATTCCCTTCTGGGATGCGCCAGCGCATTCTACTTCTACGGGATGTCGTGGAGGTCACATGAATGCGTATTTGGCCATACAATGACTTGCGGTGGCCAGCCGATGAACAAGTCAGCGCTCTATCCTTCCCAGACAAGTTTGGTACCAATACACCGACCCCGGAGGGATGGAAGGCGTGGTTGGCCTGGGCGGGAAATCCGAACCAAGAACGCGACAGTGGCGCCTCCTCTGACTGCGCTACACGCGGCCAAGCGGGGCTAACCAGTAGGAAATAGCTGAAGCTTACTTTGCAGGTTTTTGAAATGTTTTTCGACGAAAAACATTTAAAAAATGAGTTTTGCAGTGCGATGGTGAACCGCTCGAAACTCAGTCGTGTTCCAGTGGCGTGTCATGCGCTCCACCACAGGAAAGTCGACCCGTCGTCAGTAAGTAAAATATTTTGTGGATCAGTGTGATTGCTTCTTTAATTACTACTCACAAAATATATTACTTTTAAAATTTTGTTTTATACAATCTGGAGAAGAGGTTTTTCGTATATCAGTGAATAAAGTAGCAATCGATCACTGAAATTCTAGAAGAATAGCTCATCATAGCTTTTTGATTGTGCACCCATCTTTCCGTGTTCCAGTTCCTACGTGGTCCGAATGGTCGTCATGGTCTTCGTGCTCGTGCTTCTCGCTGATGGAAAGTCGACGACGCTACTGTCTGGTATCCGACCCGGCCGTACAGGGCTTCTGCGTGGGAGCGATTCTTGACCAGAGACCTTGTTCGCCAAGGGTAGCCGTTGACGTTGAGTGGAGTCTTCCGACGGCGACATATTCTCCTCACTTTCAGTCTTGCGGTGCTTCTCCTGGAGGATGGTCCGACTGGTCGGAGTGGTCTCAGTGTTCGAAAGACTGTCAGGGAACTGGTCATCAGATTCGAAACCGAATGTGCTCGGAGCCGTTGCCGTCAAATAGGTTGGACTACTCGAAATTAGATGCCCTACAGGTTTAGACAAAATATATTTAATCTATGATCTAGAGCACGACGGGGAGGAGGAGGGACGAAACGAGTTCATGGGCGAGGGGAGCTTCAGATGTGAAACTTTTGCGTGTGTTATAGAATCAATGAGAGAATGGATCATGGCATAGAGTGTACCATTTGGACATGTTTCAACTGAAACTGTTTATTTTAAAAAATTTTAAGGATCTCTTAAATGATGAACTGATGATGACTTAGCTGTACACTCTAAGGGAATGGCAATACAAAAAGATTCTAACTGAAATACAGACTGTCCTTTTTCTACGCTAAACGTGTTGCAATAAAATTTTGATTCTTACAGCTACAGGAATATTTTGAGCGTTGTAGTCAAAGTGCTTGCGCTTTGCTAAACCAACAATTACACCATGCAGTCCTCCTTAACTCACGATAATTTCCTAATTGATCGTATAAAATTGCCATATGGCGTTAAATTTGATTCCACGATTCAATAGAAAGGGTCTCTTCTAGTGCACAACACCTCATAAGTAGCTTTGCACTGGAAAATCGCCACTGTGAGCTCCTACTTGTGGCTATTAGATATAGTTGCGCCCGAATGAATATTCGAGCATTCGAATTCGAATAATTCTATTCGAATTCGAATATTCGTATTCGAACGTTCAAAAAACGCGATTTTCGAATGTGTTCGAATTCAAATGCTCAAAAAAC
The DNA here is from genome assembly GCA_947396885.1 of Heligmosomoides polygyrus polygyrus. Classification (NCBI taxonomy): domain Eukaryota; kingdom Metazoa; phylum Nematoda; class Chromadorea; order Rhabditida; family Heligmosomidae; genus Heligmosomoides; species Heligmosomoides polygyrus. The sequence goes on from OX377206.1 coordinate 13,256,899, forward strand.
GCGATTTCCGAATGTGCTCGAATTCGAGTGCTCGAAAAAACGCGATTTTCGAATGTATTCGAATTCATATGCTCAAAAAACGCGATTTTCGAATCTACTCGAATTCGAATACTTGAAGAAACGTGATTTTCGAATGTTATTCGAATTCGAATGCTTGAAAATCGTCGCTATTCGAATATATTCGGTTATTCGAAAGTTTTGGGAGAGCACAACTATACCATTAGACGGTACATGGTGCAATCCATTAGTTCGACAACTAGAGATAGATCTGATATTTTGCGTTTTGAAATAGCCTTCAAATCATACATGCGGGTTGAAGGTTATAACTATTCAAATACTGCGATAATTTTTGGACTCCCTGAATAGGCAGTTTTTTGTTGAAAAGATTGTGTTTAAATTACAATTCCTTTCTGAGATTTTCGCTACGTATCCATTCCGATTTGAAGGACATTAACTTTGGTTTTTAAAAATTTCTAATCTGATTTGAAGAGAATCCAAATTGTTCTGAAATGTGTCCAGTTAAAACATACCCGGTAGAAACTGTTTAGCCTTCGACGACATTGTGAAGCTTTTAGTGATATTTGAACACTTTCTGGGTGCAAGTCGATAAGTTGGCCTCTACGTGGAGGCGAGAACGTATCATACCAACCAGATCTCATCGATATACCACCGAGAGGGGCGTGTACGGGCCGTGAGATGGTCCATGTTTTGATTGGCTGGCGCGTTCTCCTCCCCATGTAGGCCACATGACCGACTTGTATCGTTTTCTTATTCGTAGTTCTAACGATACTGTTATCGTCTAAGTTGTACTGTCACGCTATCATCAACTGTACTTGAGTGCGGTGCAGATCTCCGCTTTAAAAAGCACTCCTTTGCGTCTACTGGACTGCGCCCAACCGCGCACGTATTCCACGTCTATGCACTAAATAGGGGATCTAGCTGTATGTGTAGCTTCCCTTACTATCTACATGCAGTTAAACAAGAGATGCTTCTCTAAACACCTTGCAGCTTTTTTGGTTAGTTCCATTCGTACTCCCTTCAGAGGCTCCTATTGTGTGGGGTACTCGTTCGATCAGCGTCCGTGTACGTCATCAGCTCCTTGTGGCGATCGAGTCGATGGCGGGTGGAGCGACTGGAGTGAATGGAGCGAGTGTGGTGATTCGTGTGTAAATGCACATCGAAGTCGGACGAGGTCTGTCGAGTTGCTTCCTTTCCCGTTTTGCTTGATTTTTCCCGATTTACGCATTGTTTTCACACGAGATCACTGTTTTTTTAGCTAGGGTGAGACTAGACGGTTGACTAAATCCCTAATATACTCTTTGAGATTCTACACACTAATTAGCAGGGCGTTCGGTAGCACAGTCGGAGGAGGTGCGGGCTGTCGCTTGCACCCGAATACTGGTTCCTGGTTCGAATTTCCCGCCTGAACCAACCAAGCTTTCCATCCCTCCGGGTGAATTAGTACCAGGCTTGTCTGGAAAGGATGAAACACTGGCTTGTTCATCGGCTGGCCACCGCAGACCATAATATAGGCGAAATACACATTCAAATTGTTTCCTCAATATCCAGTAGGAGTAGAATGCGTGGCGCATACCTTGAAAGAATTGACTAACGCCGACTTTCATCCTTTATCCTTTACCCTAGCCAATCTGCGTTATTGATCTAATTATTGAGTTCATGCATAAGCAAAATAGGACGCTATGGATGCCACCTGAGCTTACTCCTCTCCTTTTTCTGGACAAGCGTGCTGTCACCTCGGAGAACAAGTGGCCTGTCAGAAAAGCAGCAGTAAGATGCTTCACCATTGGATTTGCTCCACTGGATTCTTACTGTTCTTAAGCCTGAGTTTTACTGGAAATTTTATTCGTTATAAGGTAGTAGACATAAGGCAAAGTGAGGGTCAGTTAACGGGTTGCGCCACGCATTCTTCTTCCATGGGATATCGGTGAGGCTATTTGAGCGATGATTTGACCTGCGCGGTGAACAGCCGATTAACAGCTCAGTGTTTTATCCTTATCAGACAAGTCTGGTACAGATAGTACAGTAGGCTTGATTGGACTGGCTACAACCTTCACCAAGCCTTGATTCGGTGGGGGTACGAGAGTCGGCACCTCCTCCGACTGTGTTTCCAGCATCTATGTGATGCAATATGTTATAAACACCCACTTAAATAAAGGCAAGACGTGCCTAAATAAGGGCAATATGCCTAAATTTTTACTTTGTGCAGCAAGATCTGTTGCTTACTAGGAACCATAGGAGGGATTGATTTAGGCCCCGTTTGTACTTCGATGCGGAGCGACGCTACGCCATGTATTGTGGCCACATTGATCGGGCGACGCGATCGATCAATTTGGCCACAATGCGTGGCGTCGCGTCGCTCGGAGTCGGAAGTATAAACGGGGCCTAAGAGCATGAAAATCGCTCATTGGGCAGGTGACGACGGTTGCCTATCTCTGGCACGTCTGGTACGGATTATCCTACTAAACAATGTCGGAAAGTGCAAGGTTTGGTAGAATTAAGCTCCGAACCTAATGTTGAACCCAAAGTCGACAAAAAAAGCTCAAATGACGCCACCTGTCATTTCAGTCATAGACGCTCTTGTATCCAGCACCAGTGAGGTTTATTGAACTGTAATGCCCATCGTTTTCAGGTACTGCACAAGTCCACGCCCCTCGCAAGGAGGAAAGCCATGCTTCGGAAGCGATTTCGAGCTGCAGCCTTGTGTCAATGAGGCCAAATGCCGCAATTGTAATTACTTTTTTCGGCATTTGTTTAGCTGTTATGCTGCAAGTGACCCGGGAACAGTGCTCAGTTGTTCTCAATTACTTCTGAACACAATTTAGTAGAGTTTAGCAAAACGTCCGTCACAAAGGGAAAACAAGAAACGCACGGATTCTAAATAGCGTATTCAGCTGGCTTTATAATAGTTGACAAGCGAACAACTCAGTGTAGGCTTCGGCCGTTGTTCCCGGATTCTGTCACTTGCAAGAGGATCTAATACAGTGGGAGAACAACGGGTTGTTCCTTGGCTCAGATGTCTTGCAAAGGGATTTGGTTGAAAACCACTTGAGGCTGATGTGGCCTCGTTCTTCAAAGGCTCTGAAATTTCAGTTACTCCTGTTCAACTAGCAGAAAGGCTTTTCGAAGTAATGCTTGTGTGGTAGAGTCTTTGAAGAATGAGCTTTGCATCGCCTAGATTCATTCTGATTTTCTGTCACTCTCTGCTCAGGTCATATTTCTTATCGTCAAATGCTTCTACATGCGTTAACCAAAATGATGCAAATCATCATCTTTGTTGCTATCGTTCCTAATATTTCAAGCTCATTGCCAGACTTTTCATAGTTTCAAGAGTTTTCTCAATCACAAACTTCCATTTTTCTTTTTTGACGCCTAGGTGGGATTTATACTTAAGCCGCCTGGCCGTGCGACATTACTGAATCCACCAACATGAATCAGTTGGTTTAATTACCCAAGTTTGTGATGCTGATGAGGTAACTCACAGACGTCTTTGATGGTCTTTGCGCCGCAAAGGAAGAGGTGTCAATCGTTTACTCTTTATGTCTTGAACATAACTGTTGTATTATCTCTCACTGATTGGTCTCAGGTCCCACCAATATCGACCATCATCGCCGCGTAATCGATTAAGATAGGTTTCACATCACTGCGCTTCCGGACACCGAGGTAGAAATCTCGCCTTAATTGCAATACTTGGTAGCACCTATGCATTGGCAACCTTAAGAGGTCGTTTCGTGCGCGCGACGCGCAACGCGATGCCATGCGTAGTGGCGCCTATGTTATACTTCGGCGACGCTGTTTTCGGCGACGTCGGCGACAGTGTTACGCGGGCTGCCACGCAGTGCGTAGCGGCCCGCGCAACACAGCGTCGCCGAAGTATAACATAGGCCTAAGTGGAATACGCAGAAGACCTCTAGATGAACTTCTCATCCGCCTTCACTACCTTTAAGACTATATGTTATTATTATTATTTTCCCTTGCCTTCAAATACGATCATGTTCACGTATAATGTTTTCACAAATTGGTCTGCTTGAAGCCTTTTAATTTAGACCTGATTCATGGACTCTTTTAAATTATTTCGATTTTTCAAGTTATTTCTTCGTTCCTTTAGACACAAATATTGCACTTCTTAACGGTTAGGTTACTAGAAGGATTTCTTTCCAATAGTCGTATAGCCTATCGGCATTCGACGACGAGAAATAGGAGCATGAGCGTTGTTGTTTGTTGTTGTTGTTTTTTGCTGCTCACTTTTCGTTTTGGACGCTGTGCACTTACAGCAGTAGACGGCGGTTGGGAGTCGTGGTCGGCATGGAGCGACTGTCCGGAAGGATGCGGTTTCGCCCTGCAGTTTCGCAATCGTGCATGTAGTAATCCACCGCCGTCATCCGGTGGGCAAGCCTGCCATGGCTTAGCCCATCACACATCAGTTTGCGACACTGAACTCTGCAACGGTTCGCACATTTTACGTTCATCGCTTTGGTTTCGTTTCGCTGATTTTGACCAGTTGTTCTCATAAACTACAGAAATGTACGGAAGAAAAATAGCGGCATAGACGGCTACCCACCAACAGTTCCGACGTCTAAGTATATAGGACTAGAGCAAGTCCATCCTTGCGTCTCTATATCCTTCCGTTCGCCGTTCGTGCGAAATCGAAGGTCGCTGGAACGAAATCCACAACTAGCATACAATACAATATCGATTGCAAAACCAATGACGAATGGCTATCAACGATAATATTAATCGAAATTAACCATCCAGCGCTACTAACGATAATATCAATCGAGGTTGACTACCCACGACTCAGATAATCCATTGTGATCGATGTTATCGTTTAACGTCCAGAAACGACCCCTTGAAGGGAAAATATACGAGCATATTCGTTGACGGTAGACGAGATGATCTGGCAGTATCGAGTGGTCATCAGTCGTGGGCGATATTATCGAATTCTATGGCAATGGACCAGCCAGTTGTTACAGCGCTTGATAGGCCGGCTCAGGTAGCGGAGTTATTGGGTATTACAGAGAGTAATATTCTACGCATGAGCTACAGCTAAGGGCCTGTTCATACTTCGCGAGAAGAGCGACTCGTCGCCCATGCAAAACATGCAAATCAATTAAGCCCTAGTTTATACTTGCGCCGCCACGCGGCGCGGCATCACGACCGCTATAGATATCGATTTTTCGTGCCGCCCGGTCGATATCTACCTCGACCATCGTGGTGCGCCGCGCAGCGGCGTAGGTATGAACTATGGCTAAAACCGAGCGCGCGCCGCCGGAAAGTGTCCATGCTCGAGCGCCGGCGCTGTCGCTCTAGTCGCTCCAGTCGCTGCTGTCGTCGCTCATACTTCTGCGCGCTGCGCTCTCGTCGCTCTTGTCGCTGCAGTCGCGAAGTATAACAGGCCCTAAGGGTATCATCAATACGGTGGAAGAGTCGCGTCCTCCATTTCAGGTATAAATAGTTTACGCGCGCAGCCTCGCCAATCAATAGTCACCGCTGCACGTGGTGGCAACTGGACATTCGATACAATCTATAGTCGTTAAATATTATCGACTTGATGACACTTTCATATTCATTCGAATCCATTCAACGATCGAACATCTGTTGGTGGTTAGGCGAAGTGCGCTGTTTTCTCTGAAATGTCTGATTTTTCATTGAGTTCTCTTTGTTGACGTTTGGTGGTGGAAGTGCATGAGTTTTTCGTTGTTTCTTTTGGTTCTACTGCACAGCATGGTTAATTATTTATTTGGTCAATTGAGTAAATAGAGCTCTCTTAACAGTGTATCAAAATTACTGCTTAGGTCTCCTTTTTTTATTTTTTAACGGGTTTTGCACGATTTACCATTATAGAGTCGATGGATGGTGGATGGTCGGCGTGGAACGAGTGGTCGGCGTGTATAGGCAATTGCGGTTTAGGCTCAAGAACGAGGTATTTTATTTTGGTCATTGCACCACCTAATATGTCCTTATACATGTAGATTAAAGGTGCTTTCCGGGCTAGTATGTGCTTACAAGGGAAGGTATGAAGCGTATGTATGTCTGAATGGGGAGAGCAAGTCATATAGGAGAATTCCTCATCCCTCAAGTATTAGGGTGGGTCAAAAGTAATGAGACAAATTGAAAAAAAAATTCTTTATCTCTTTATAACTCAATTACAAGTCAACGATGCTGAGGGATGTGTATGCCATTAAAGTCAATGACTTGCTGCCATCGCTCACCCAACTTCCTGATCCCATCCTTCCACAACTGCCTAGGCTGGTGCTGATTCACTTCCCTTTATGGTTGTCGAGGTCTGCTTGGGTCCTTCTGTCCCTTCCGACCATGAAGTCCTATAGGCTCAAAAAGTAGTGGTAGTTGCATGGAGGGATGTCCGGCGAATACGGTGTGTGAGGCATGTGAACGTAGCCCAGCTGAGCAAGCTTATCCGTGGTCACTTTTGCCCGATGGGGTGCGGTGTTGTCGAAGAGGAGGACCTTCTTGAAGCGCTGAGACCGATTGAGTGCGAGTCGCCTGTTCATCTCTTCTATTTCGTTCACCATGGCCTTGGAGTCCATCTTCGTGCGTTTGGAAAACAGCTTCCAGTATACCGTTCCATGGGCGCAGACTCAAAAGCTCAGAAGGTGCTTCTCGCCGTGAACATCCCGCCGAGTGAAGGTCGGTAACAGGTCACAAGCCTCACAGAGACTCGCTGCTTGGCAGGATCGAGCTAGAGGACGTACTTGTCATATTGCGTGACTATTGGGTCCTGGCTGATCGGGGTTGGGAATTGGGCGAGATTTGCGCGACACAGGTCGACTCGTCAGAATGGGGTTTTGGCATGAGACAGACTGGGGTTTTCGCATGCGTCTGGAAAGGGCGAAAGTGGTCATTTCTCACGTGGCCTTCACTAGGTAGCCAAAAAACAGACAAAAACGAGAGGAACGAAACTGGGCTCCAATCACGACATATATGTGCATGGCATGGAGACTCTCATTACTTCCCCCCCCCCCTAATAGTGTAAAAATGTGTCCAATACCGTTGACATTCGCATTTCTATTGTTTTTCGCATAAAAAACCTCCAATTGGCTGGCATCTGAAGGCTAGATATACATATTTATTACCTGAGTGGGTGCATTCCGGGCAAACGACCCAGCGCTGCGCCGCCGCGACTCTGGTCTGCTCTGCTCCGCTGGCGCGACGTAGGAACCCAAGCACACTGGTTCATTAGTCGTCATTTGTGCAGCCGGGAACAGGGGTGTGCGTAATTACGATTTACGGCGATTTTTGGCAATTTTCTCGCGATTTACGCTTTATGACACTTCGGGTCGTAAATCGCAACTTTTCGTAAATGTTATCGAAAGACGGGCAGCTTACATCCAAATGATGTGACGTAACCCGGATCAGAAAGGCGTGCTCCCTCTCCTTCCTCTAATAGCTCATTTCCACTTTCGTTTGAGCGTATTTTTTTAATGGGCTGATGTGGACTAAAGCTTTTTGGAGTTCAACTTAACTTTTCTGAAACTTTTGGCGGGAAATCTTTCCAATATCTGGCCGAGCATTGTTGTGAGGAAACTAATCATTCTTCCGCCATGGTCGCTTCCGATGCGTTGCCTCGCTCAGATTTTGTAGTTGGACAGCGTAGGTGTTCGCAGTCATTGGAGTGCTGGCTCCAAGGAGCTTGTGGTAGAGTAGCCTTTGGGAGTCCCACCAACAGTACAGCAGTACCTTCTTCTGGCGGACTTTGATTGTTTCGGAGGTGGTTCGGGTTGGGGGAGGCACTGGACCTTCCGGACGTGATTGTCGTAGCAGACTCGAACTCACCTTCCATGATTAAGTTCCCCCAGAACGTTCTTAATAAGAAAGCGAAAAAGGAGAAACCGAGGCATGGTAGCGATCTTCCTCGCATCCCCCTTGCTCACCCACCCCAACCCCCTAGGCTTCACCAAGAGTCTAACGGCTGTTCTACGAAACCTTTGACACGCAAAACAAAAGTTCCCGGTCCGCAGAACAGCGGTGTACCTCCTGTCGCGCTGCCGAGATCGTGCTGTGGCACTAAGCCAGACCGTAACAGACATTGTTCAGTCTTGAAAAATGATTGAAAATATTGTTGATAGTGTTCTCCGACAAACCAATAGAAAGCCTGAGAGCTTTTGAGACGTTATAGGATAGAGTTGTGCGGTGCATTGCACTCAGATGTTGTTGACGCAATGTTTGTTGCATGCGCAGTTCCTGGTTTCCCCCACTTAATGAGCAGTGAAACGATTTTTGATCTTTTGGTCTTCTACTGACGTACTATCGCTTCTGCTAATCCTAGATTTATACGCATTTAAGGCCTTTGTTATACCACCGCTCGCTCCGAGCGACGCCTAAATGATACACTCCCATATCGATCAAATCGCGCCGCCCGATCGATATGGGAGCATATAACTAGGCACCGCTCTGTGTGAGCGGTGGTATAACAAAGGCCTAAAGAACTCCTAAGCGGTTGTAAATTTAATGGCTATTCAAACGATGAAAGCCTATGGTTGAAACACTATGCATTAAGGCAAAATGTTCGACTTTCTTAAAACGTGTAAAGTTTGACTTGAGACTGTGGTGCCTTCGCCTGACCAGAAGGAAGCATGAAACTACAAAATGAAAATGTTTGCAAGAAAACTGCCCAATTTGTGCTGAAAATAACACAACAGTAAACAAATATTGGATTATTTTGCATCAACGTCAGTAGGAAGACCGTGTAAAAATTCAGTAATACTGCACAGCATGTGAGATAACTTTACGATTTACGGTGTACTAATTACGACGGTTTCTTCGTAATTACGTTTTTTTAAAACGCCGAGAATAACGGTTGCCCTATGCCTGCCTCTATCACTCTGTTCCGTAGATGATATACTTGTGTACTTCCAAAAAATTTTCAAATAAACGAATAGTCGGATATATTCGGTTTCATGAAAAACTGAGTATTCGAATAACGAATATATTTGAATTTGGGGCCTCATTGAGTATTCGAATAATGAATATTCAAACATTCGAATTCTTTCGAATATTCGTTCGAAATTCGATTCGCTCCGAAGTGTAGTAGATGACCGAGGGGCGTGCACAATGTCACGATGCTACAGCCATGTGCCATATTAGCTCATAATGTAGTCGTAAAGAGAATTTCAGGTGTCGAATTTTTCGAGACACCATTTTCAGGGTTCGCGCTTGCGTGTCACCTCCACCAACCAACGGTGGAGTGCCGTGTTTTGGTAAATCGTCCGAAAGCGAGGAATGTCAAGCCGAAGATGCGTTCTGCAGTCGATTCCTTCACCACGCTGACATACTTGATGTTAGGATATTGCAGGCGTTACACTAATTTATTGCACTCGATATTGTTGTACACATGGAAACAAACTACCACACCGATACGCTCATGATCCTCGTCTTGTTTGTGCCTTCGACATTGCTGTGTGTTTTGCGTGTAAATCTTCATTTCCTCGAACGGCTGTACTGTTTCTTATACATATTGATTGCACGAATTGTATAAGGCGGCTATGAATGTAATTGTCGTTTCCGGAAAGTGCCTGATGATCTCAAATGTCCATGATATGTTTTAACGCACGGTTGCTTTTCCGTTGTTCTGCCGACCCGCTTCCTCAATGTGTCATCGTATTCAGAATTACATTTCATAACATCTGAGCTTTCATGTGGTTAGAAACCCTGTCTAGTTGCAGCACTTGCTGAGTCAGTCGGACGTCCTCGTACCAGTGCTGTTCCGCCCTTTCGAAAGTCTTTGTGTGAACGAGCTCACTCTTTGTGTGTATTTATAATTTCTAACGTAATAAAATTAATTTCAACAAATAGTGCCGTTTTTTGCCTGGTCTTGGATGTACCAAGCGATCAGATTGCAAGGAAAATTGTCAGTTGATGAGGCTTAAATTAAAGAAACTACAACTCGGCTAAAGGCATTTTTTCACTCAAACGGAAAGCAATTCTATGCGCACCGCTCATACGGTGTGAAACGTCTTAAGGGATCGCCTCCCTTAAAACTCTGAAAAAGTGGCATACATGTGCCGGTGGTTTACAACCGACTCGGCGGGCAAAGAGCGACGGAATGGAGGCATGCCGCGTACCTACCGCCGGCTGACATGTTATAACCAGGATCTAACATGGTGAGGAGGGCGCACAACTTTGCCTGCTTACAATCGCAACAAATATATATTTTTTCGTTTTTTTTTTCTTTGTGACTTTTCTTATTTAGTTCCATGTTGCTCTGTAGGAGCCGCTCGGTAAGTCTCAAGTTGATTTGTTACATATAATACTTTTTAGTTATGTGCCCCCCCCCCCGGACTAGGATAGATCCGGATTCCGAGGTGGAAGGGTTCTACCTGGAAGAAGGGACCTGGAGTCGGGATCAGGACTAGGAACCAACAAGAAGGGAGCCGTAAGGGAATTCATACGGGGAACAAAGAATCTGCCATATGCATAGCCTCATCAGGCTCGACGTAGCGGCGACTGCGCGCGCTTCTGAGTTTCTTAATTCGGAAGGCGGGCCTTCTGAGCTTCCGGATCCAGAACATGGTCTCTCTACATACGTCGCGCAACAAGGGTACTGATTCTGAATATGCGTCACCGCCGTCTGCCGTTAGCATGGGAGGCCCACTAAGGATGTGGTGGTGAAGGGCAGTAAGGGAACCTTTAGGGTTTACCAGGAGAGCAAGCAGGAAAGAAAGGAACAACCAGGAGAAGGGGCCAGGACGGGAAAACCAGCAAGAAGAGACCAGAAAGGGTTAAAAGTGGAAACAAAAAAGTGGGCCAGGAGTTGGGACCAGGAGGGTGGGGGAGCTAAAGAGGGAAGGGAAGACCAGTAAAGGCGAACCAGTAATTAGATCCAGTAAAAAGAAACGAGTGAGGGGGAACCTGGCTTCGGAAGAGATGTCAACGATACCCGGAAACGCTATATGTTGAGCATGAGAACGGTTGCGAAAGAGCAACCTGAGGGACAGAAGTACTGCGCAGAGCAAATCAATGGACGGTCCGGAGAGAATGTCTATGGTGAAAGTACCGAAGTGGCGAACGGCTTGATGCCGATAAGCACGCACCAGGTCCTAGATGTTAGCGAATTTTAAGTTTTACAAAAACTACTTTTCATAGGTCAATGATACTGCAAAGTCGCGCGAAGCGCGCAAGTGCGAGACACGCCGTTAGACGTGTCGGAGCACTTGTAAATAAATATAATACATTTATCAGACCAATTCTTGAATACGGTACCCCAGTTTGTAATTGTTACACGCATAAAGGTATCACAACGTTAGAAAGCGTGCAGAACAGCTTTACAAGGAAGCTTATGACACGTGCGCAGGGATATCATTGCGATCAAATACCCTCAAGCAATGTGCCAATAAGAATTTTGGATTGACGTCATTTGCTCTTACATTTAGAAGAAAGCGAAATGATCTATTACTATTTCACAAAATTGCACATCAGAAAATTGGAGTCGAAATTGCGGATCTACAGTACCGCGCACGTCCATTGGTCAATTGCCGAAAAAGCCGCTTTGGAGCGTTCCAAAGCGGCTTTTTAAAATAACTTTGTAGCGTCGATAAGGAGCATCGAACACTCGAGGTGGCGTCGCTAGGTATGACACTGATACTGCCAAACACAACTGTCGCCGTTTCTTCTTCACCAATAGGACACTCCCGTTAAATGAGAAGCTTCGCAAAAGCACCATCAAACTATAACGCTTTTCAAAATTTTCCCGTGAGCATATACGTTCCCAGAGTAGGGTGCTTCAGATGTTGCGAACTCTTCATTAGACATTGTTGACGGGTTTGTAATTCTTGTGTTGTATTTCTGTTGTAATTTTAGCACACGAACATAGTTGTGTAACAAATAGTAATATTTCGACCAGAGGTCGCGATTTGCGTCCTTGAGTATAAGAAGCCTAGCAAGCAGCCTTAATCTCAGACCGGCCTCGAATATAGCATTCAAGGGCGGAGTGTAACCGAAGAGCCGCGATTATCGAAAGTGTTCGCGCTAGGCGTTCACCAGGTGAAACAATTCGATTCTTCGGGTACCCGAGACCAACCGTTCACGATGTCGCGACCAGGTACTGCTTCTGGAAAGTCTGAGAAAGGTTCCGCAAACTCGGGTGGGAAACCCCATTCGCGGGAACGCAGAAAAAGAACTGAGGCAGGCGTGGAAGGAAAGGTTCTGCAGGACGCGGGACAATCGTTGAGGAAATTGGAGTAAGTGTTGGGTGTCAGTGAGCGAATAATGCGTTGGATGGCAAAGGAGGACCTAAGGTACAAGTCACATCTGGCACAGATGCTGTCTGAGGCTGCCAGAACCAAGCGGGGGCCCACTGCCATCTGCTACCGAGTTCCTTAAAAATGAAGCAGCGGGGCGAATCAGGTTCTTTTCTGATGGAAAAACGTTTACTGTCAACCGTAGAAATGATCGCTGCCTCGCCTACGATCCCGAAGACATCCCGATTTTTGCTAGAACAACATCTCCAGCAAGTGTTCAGGTCTTAGGTGTGTGTCCAGTGAGGGTGATGTGGATGCTGCTGGCTGACATCAGGAACTGCATCGATCTCTCGACTCACGAATAGCAAAATCATATGCCGAATGCCCTATCAACAGCCGATCGCTGAGAAGTCAAGGACAAGGACCGATAGGAGCAGTTCAGTAAACGAATGGAGAACTACGTAGAAGAAATTCTCTGGAAGACCGACACCAAAGCAGAAAACTATGTCTTTGCCGGCTTTTGGGAGGATGCCGGTTCTCATGGCACGACGAATTCCAGCAAGCAAAAAAAATTACGACCATCAGCTCACGAAGGAGCATCTCTTATCGCTTTGGAGGAAGAAGCTTCGGAGGTGCTTCAGACTGCACTCAGACTCAGGACTATGTAGTTGGCTGCCTCCATAATAATAACGTGCTGGCAACTATGGCTCAGCCAATGCTCGCAGCGGAATTCGTCGACATCAGATTTCTATTTATTTACTAGATGCTCAGTGGTCTGGTTATGTTTCGTTACAGGATGTTTTGTTGCGATCAAAATTCTTGCGCCAAGCGACTTGAACCCGTATCTTCTGCTTGACTGTGTTTGGACCTTTAGAGCGCATACAGTCTCTGCCCGCGCCGCTGGAGCGGCGACGGCAGAGACTGTCTGCGCTCTAACCGCTCTAAAGGCCCCCACAGAGTTCTGCGGCGGCGCCGCGGCCCTATGCTTAACCATAGGGCAGAGAAGCAGAGCTCGCCGCCGGCTGGTTCCCTGCCCTATCCTTAACCATAGCGGCGAGCGGCGCTGCCGCAGAACTCTGTGGGGGCCTTAAGGGCCTCTACAGAGTCTCGCGGCAGCACCCGGAGAACTTGTCCATATCACTCCCGCCGCAGTGAGGACCCACGCTGCCACCGTGGTGGAGGCCGCACCTTCAGTGCCAAGAGCTGCGGGTGAGATCCGCCAGGGGAGGGGGGCGAAAGATGGGTGTCGATTATGGTTCATGGTATTATGTTTTCATTTGGAAACATTTTTTAACGAATCTATATGCTGGGAATATAATAGGTTGGTGCATAATTTCTGTCCATAAAGAAGCTTGACAACCAACAATGTAATCACCGTTAGTGTCGGCAAATTGAGGCGCATGGAATCCTGCACAAAAAACGTAACGCAAAAAACCTTAGCATGATATTAGGTAGCCTTAATTGCAATTAAAATCTTCGTTACCCCATGCCGAATATCAACAAAGTTCCAAAAAGAGAAAAATCATCTTCACCAACAAATCCTTCTCCTTGTTCAGTTGTTGATATTTGACAGAAATCAGCAGAGCCAATAAACACGACACAAATTCTTATTGAGCAAGACCTCCTTTTCCGAATATCATATAACAACAAGCAAAAAAGTCCACCCCAGAGTAGGACCTGTCGGTAAAATTTCGGACGGAAAAGTCGGACGTCTCAATTTGGGAGACCTAAAAATCAATAAAGGACAAACGAGCAAATAGCACCAACAAGCATACTTGTAGAACAGAACATTGCCTTCAAAATGCTATGAGACGCTGCGCAAAAAATTCCAAACCCACGAGGAGAGAAGCAACTGTCGGCGATGACCACTTTTTCACTTTCACTTTACCGACTTAAAAATTGGCAAAATTAAGGATAAAAAAGAAATGCAACACATGCTCTGGTAGCGCAATTCATTCTCTTTCGAAGGCTGTATAGCGCTATGCAAGAGACCGCAGGCAAAATCCGCAATGAATCGTTGAAAAAAAAAACGGCGGGGATTTATGGAACAACCTAATATAACAAGCCTTAGCTTCGGTAGGTTGGACAGACGGCGGAGGGCGATGGCAAACCGTGAGACGTATGTATGTTCTTTTAGGTAATACAAATTCTGTCAAAAAATCGATAATATCAATCGATGTTGACCGTCCAATCGAATCCTTCCAGCTGCAGTGGAGCCCATCCATCGGCCAGCGTATTCACAGGGCTTCCAATCATTTGGTCAAATCTGAGCTAAATCCAAAAACTCTGCTCTAAAACGGATACAGTTGACCTATATTGACCATCCTCTATCAAAGCCTTACCATACAATTGGGATCTGGCCATTTTACAGCCGCTCGTTACTGCTGCAGGGCGAAAATTTCTAGAAATTCAACCAAACACCATTGGTGGCTTCGAGCAACCTGAAAAATTTTATTTGCAGGCAGGCACTATGTCGTTCCTGCAGCCACCCCTGTGCAAACAGTTGTCCTGTGCCAGCTGTTGTTTTAGAGCTCCAAACAGTTTCAGCCGGTTGCAATCTCTGTGGCTGAAGGGACACACTGTACTACTCAGCGTTGAAAGCGTTATTATCGAGCGATATCAACCTCTGCCGAAACGGAAGATACTGATTTTTCGGCATTCCTGGGCAGGGCACTGCGGTTATGTAACTTCGCGCCCGGTTGGTAAATTTCACCTTCGCTTCATATGGAAGGCCAGCCGACAGAGCGGCCTGTCGGCCGCACTGACGGCTTCTCAACGGATTCGCCGTAGTAATATCTTCTCTTCCCAATGTCGATTGATGGCGATGGACAGTATTAAGAACAAATTTCAGGTTCGTGTTTAGCGACCTCGATTACCCCCAGGACGGAAATTTTGAACCGCTTGAACGACATTCATGGAAATCGATAATTTAATAAATATCGATAGACGGCGATGCATACTTCAAAAACAAACTGCAGGTTCATGTTCAGCGACCTCAACTTTCCCCAGAGGTGATGTTTTGGACCGATGTCGATCGCCATCAATCGTTGAGTATCGCCGATATGCCGTGCCACCACTCCATTTTGGACGGACGGAAACACACACTCGCTTCTCTTTTATATATAGTAGGATGAAAATCAAGCAGTAGCTAAACCGTCAGTGTATTTCAAAGCCGCGCTTTGAATTTGAAATGCGCTCTGTTTGAGGGGCTGTGAAAGCATGCTACAATACCCACCATAAGGATTGGAAAAAGGGCGCGGTAGGCGCGTTTTCCGCGTTCTTTCTGTTCTTTTGCTGTAGATCCTCTTGATCTTCATCCTTTTTGAAAAACTCACATACCATTGTGATCTCCTTGACGAGATCTAGCCATTGCCGCAAAAACATTTTTTGCTACTCCATTTTTGACCGCTATCTTTTTGAAAGCACCGGGGGATACTCATTAGCAATGGACGTCTCCACTAATTGCGCCCAAAGGACACCTAAGCGCGCAGATTTAATGCCAGCGCATTGAAAGTTGCTCCTCCTCAGGGAAGATTCTGTAGACCGAAAAGCTTATAAGACCATAGATATATTATTCTACTCTATATTTTTCAATTATTCTAATAAGAATTAACAAATTTTTTCTTTATCTACCGAGTTCTGCCGGCAACTGACTTTATCTGGCCACATCAAGGAATACGATGCGCAATAGACAAAAACCCGCAATTGGGACGCGCCATGCATACTACTTCTGCGAAATATTGTAGATGTGATTTGAATTTATTCTTGGTCCACACAATGAATAGCGGTTGGTCCAATTGCGCTACCACTCGCCCCGGGAATAGCTAATTTTGTATTACTAAAAATTTCTTTGAAGCGCTATCGGCTCAGAAAAGGTAACATATCTAGAGAGATGTCCAGATTTCGCATCACCAACTTTCGGCTTCGCATCCCCATTCTTCATTCTTGACCAGCAGTGAGCTTTTCCTTTGTACAGCTACTGTAACTTTTTTAAGAATGAAGTTACAAAGTTGAAACTTCTTCTGACTAATGCATATAGAGGAAATGCAAGCCGAATCATCATTAACTTTTAAAAAAATTTTCTAGCCATAAATTTATTGCACTTCCTTCTAAGCAATGGATTTCCTCTTCGATTCTCGATGCCATAACTTTTTAAAGAAGGAGGATCGAGTGCCGAGATTTTTTCTGTGTAAAATAGGCATGGGTGCCTCTGATACAGGCAAGGTAGGAGGAGCTGAGTTCATTCTAATATAGTTTTTCAGGTGTCTAAACTCGAGAAAATTCTACAATTTCCCGATCCCAATTTGTTTACAAAATTTAGGACTCCACGCCAGTCAGTCCCTCAAATGCTTAAGACGGCACATCTCACCATTGGAAGCGCTTCACAACTATCTATTTTTATAAAATTTGAAGAAATTGGACATTTTGCGCCTTTTCTGCCGAGGTCGAGTTCTGAGCAGCGTTCGGCTCGACCTGGGCTCTGAGTGCATCGCCCGCGCCCGATAAAGGCCTCCTCGCACCTGGGTGCGAGACCCAGCGGTACTGCGCCAATTGTAGAGGACTGCACAGTGCCGATCGGCGAACAGTACTATCGATTCGCTTCAGTCTTCACGTTCGTATACTCATACTGATAATTTTAGAATAATTTAAATATTGTTTTGATCTGAATTCATTTTCACGCTCACTTTTTGAGACAAGAATGTTACGTAATCGAATGTACTAGCTAGTTTCCAGGTTCCAATTTCCTCCTCAGGCCAACCAAAGTTTCCATCTCTCCGGGGTCGGTGAATCGGTACTAGATTTGTCTGTGAAGGGTAAAGCGCTAATTTGTTCATCGGCTCGCCACCGCAAGCTTTTCTCTTTTTTCATATGCTGGCCACCGCTTGTTCATCGGCTAGCCTCCGCATTGTATGGCCAAATACGCATTCAAATCGCCTTCATGACATCCTGTAGGAGTAGAATGCACAGCGCATCCCAGAAGAAATTGAGTAAAGCCGCTCTTTATCCTTTATCCTTTATATGTATCCCCCATGACAGCTCGGTCGATACTGTCGATTTCTTCTCGTTTCCAGGGATGACTATTAAAGAAGGGAGTCGTGCGAATATGTTGACAGGTAGATAGAATTTATAACAAGTAGGTAACATCCATCCATCTGCTAATAATAATAAAAGGTAAAGGAGAAACTTTTTACTCAATCCTTTGGGATACGCAACGCACTCTATTCTACGGAACTTATGGCCTTTAAAATGACTTTCTTAGCCGAGCGATGGACAAATCAGTGTCCTTCCTTTCCAGAAAAATTTACGCCAACCCATTGAGCTCTAAGGGATGAAAGACAGTTGGCTTGGCCTGAAATCCCAACCTGGAATTGGGCGCACGCGACAGTCAACACCTCCTTCGACTGCACTACCACGCGCCAGCACAGGAGTATTCACCACTAGTTCATTAAGGCATTGGGATTTACTGCTTATAAAACCCACAAGCTGCAGTCGGAAAGGTTCATTTGTGACAGAGTATTCGCGCTGAGAACACGCCCGGGCGTGAAATTTGGCACAACAACCGTCGATGTTCTCCTCGCTCTTACCCGCCCATTACAGTTTCCCCTACTATCAATAACACCACTCAGTTTAGCATAAAAGGCTCTATCGAATGGCATGAAACGTGGCCCAACTTCAGCGTGGCCCATTCATATCGCCTTCACTATAGAAGTAGAATGTGTGGCGCATCCCACAAGGGGATGCGTAACGCCCTCTTTATACCTTATTAGAGTGATTCCCATTCAAATTCGGTCACTCAAAAGTTTTTCTACATTCGTTTTGTTTTTCACGAAATCATGCAGAACAATGGCACAAAAAAAGTAACCTAAGCTAAATATGTGCTCAAGTCGCATCCGTAGAGAATGTAAAAAAAATCCACCGCCAAGAGATGCAATAGAAGTAAAATGCGAGGCGCAGAGATTAACCACCATCTACTATTAGTAATTGTGTCATTGGTTTAAAAACTGGAAGACAGCAATGCCTTAATGAATTAGGGGTACTCCTGTCAACTAAGTCCAAGCCAACTAAGTCTTACATCACTTCGAGCTCAGTGGGTCGGCGTAAAAATTTTCTGGAAAGGAAAGACATTGACTAGTCCATTGCTCGGCTAAGAAAGTGACTCTAAGGGCCAAGTATGTATTCAAATCACCTCCACGGCATTCCGTAGAATAGAATGCGTGGCGCAACCCAACAGTTGCCTTTTATTTTTATTAGCTGGTGGATGGGTGTTACCGACTTGTTATAAAGCCTGTCTACCGGCTAACATATTTGTACGATTCCCTACTGCAATAGTCTTCTCTGGAGATGAAAAGAAATCGACAGTATGGACTGAGTTGTCATGGGAGTTCTTGGACCACATTAGCTCTGTGAAAGCAAATATGATAGATGGGCAAGTAGCAGATAGATGGCAGACAGAGGGACAATTCCATGTTGGGATTTCCCACCCAGCCAACTAAGCCTTCCATCCCTTCGGGGTCGATGGACGGGTACCAAACTTTTCTGGAAAGGAAAAACACTGACTACTCCCTCGGCTGACTATGTAGGTCATTGTTTAGGCCAAAACTGCATTCAGATTGCATCTACGACATCTCGTAAAATCAATTTGCTGGGCTCACTCTTTAAGGATTTGATTAATACCATTTATTACCCTTTTATCCCTACTTCTTTGCTTGTGAGGAAAAAAGCAAATGTAAATGAGCCTACGCCTGTATCATAGAAAATTCGAAAACGTGGATGAGTTGCCGCTTCATTGCTTTCCTAAAGGGCATTAATGCTATAGGATTCCGTGCCAAACATAAGAGGGAAACAGGAGCGTACACCAACAGGACGATCGCTAGGTGATGTTTTACTGTTCATTGTGGATGGACTGGCGCCGCTGGATCTAGCACCTAGGTGCGAGGGAGGCTGCGGGCGATCCGAGTGTCAAGCGCTGAGCTCAGGTCAGCTCTAGAACACGAAGCGTGGAAAGTAGAAAATGCCGAAAATTTTCAATGTGGACAATACTAGGTCATTTCAAGGCCAACTTTGTGATGAAGACTACTGTGGAGGTGTTCCTATGAACAGATGCTGTCTGGAAAAGTAACTGAGGACAACAGAATTTGTCATAATTTTTGGTCAGAACTACACTCACGGAGGACGCTAACCGATGAAAGAAAATTTGCTCATATTCCCGTTAGTAAAAGTTGACCCGGTGTGTTGCACTCAAGAGTAAGCTCGCCTCTTAGCTTCATTAGCAAAGTGCCACAGGTGCCACAATTAGCGAAAAATCCATTTCTGCATGTGAAATTAAGGCAAGCAGCACTTTTGCAATGGTAAATCTGGACATTTACGCAAGTTGTAAGAACTATTTGGTACAATGTAGAAAAAGGAACATCTACAGATGCAGAACATGGCCACACTCCTCTTGGAAAAGAAGAATAGCTAACATAAGATTGGGTAAATATGAGGGCTCCCCATGTTTGGATTCAGTCACGCATGATCCAAGTTCGCTATATTTATGAAGTTTTAGTCAGCGCCGTGGTCGTAGCGGAGAGAGCACGAATCTGAGATGGAAGATAGGAAATCCCGAAGTATGAAAATCACTTGTATGAAAAATACTGGCTGCAGGAGTGCTGCGAAGCGTGTTGCAATGACGGGGCTATGTGCATTGCGACAAGTCTGCCAAATTTCCAGATTTATAGCCATAGATGAAACGGGCACCGTTTTGAGAAGAGTGCTAGAACTAGCAACAGATTCCAAAAGATCGATTCTGGGTCGGCGTTGTTCTAATGTCAAGCACTAATGAGCTAGTTTTCACACCTAGGCCAAAGGCGGCAGGCCTGCGACCTGGCTGAGGAGCGCCGAGCTCAGGTCGGCTGGCCATCTTAGCCAACGACGCACTGGTGGAAGGAGAGAGTGGAAAATCCGAAAATCTCGAATTAGCACCATGTTATATCTACAGAAAGCACGTCTTTAGGATAAGAGCGCTATCGTACTAATTTTTCAAATTAAAGCGACAGTAAAGAGTAAGGAGAGGAAATAAAAAGAAGAGTTGATTTTGGCTGAGATTAGACGTTCAAAAACAATCTATCCGAGCTACGTGTATATCAGCTACTAGCACACTATCAAAGCCAATTAATGCTGCTACGCACAGGGAAAAGAGCATCTCTTTAAAGTGTTTCCCAAGACAGTTACATGCGCTTCAAAATATGAAAAAATCAGTGCAACGGACGAAACAGGTATGTTTGCAGCGACAAAATAGAGCTGTCTTTCGGTCTTGAGGCTGCATTTCTTCACCGTAGTTAAGAGAATACACTCTACTTTGCGTCTTATAGAAATAAATTCATTAGCTTACGTTGATGCCTGGAAAAAGGTGGAGCAAAATCGAAGAAATTGTTCTTGTGATCTCGCCAGAGAAAGGGTTCACCCAAATTTGGCAGTTTTGGAATCGACTTGGTCGCAGGAACTCATTTCTGTCAAATCTGCTAAAGACAGTTGAGAAGACGGAGACCTCATGTATCTCTTTAACGGACCACACAAGTAATTAGTGAAACATATCCTGTGCGTGTAATTACCTCATGCGGGAAAAGGAGTCTGCTGCGGAATGCAGTATGTAGATTTAATTTTAATAAGAATTTTCAGTATGCTGTTGTCATAAACATTCGTCACTTTTAACGGTACAGTTGACATATGAAGATTTAATGTTAAAGACCCTTCGCTAAAATTCGAGGAATTAAAAAATTTAACAAATAAATAAAATTGAATGTAACAATGTCTGTGGCCCTATGATCTACATGGTCTACAAAATTTTTTCCATGAATCGCTTGCTGTCCATTATGCCGGTCTTGGATCCGCGCGCTTAAATATCCTTTGGGTGCAATTAGTGGAGACGTCTCTCGCTAATGAGTATCCCCTGGCGCTTTCGAAAAAATAGCAGTCAAAAGTGGATTAACGAAAAATGTTTTTATGGCACTGGGTAGAACTCGATGAGGAGATCAGGGTGGTATGTGAGTTTTCTAAAAAGGATGAAGAGCAAGACGGCTACAGCAAAAGAACAAAAAGAACGCGGAAAACGCGCCTACCGCGCTCTTTTTCCAATCCTTATGGTGGGTATTGTATGATCTGCAAATAACGCTCCAATCGATAAAGACGTGCTCCAGCACCTTCTGCGCCATTCACAGCAACGTTTCTTGTGCTCTTTTCCTTGATCACCTGGCTACCCCTTCTTCACTCTCTTTTACTTTTTTCTTTTCCTTTTTCAGTGTCGACAAATTCATTCCAGAAGTTATGTTGACGAAGGTGTACTGTGCGTATGGGTTTGAGCGAAATTCCCAGCTACCTCATAAACCTTAATACTGTACTGCATTTTAATAAGCAAGGCTTAAGATTCACACTGTTGTCGAAGAAGGGGAGCGTCCTACATGGTAACCCTTCCCAAGACACTTCACGCCGAAATTTGTCCATCCTTGATTATCTCCAGAAGGGATAATCCTACCTCGGCGGTAGCTCGGTACGTACGACCGAATTGGCGAGGAGCAGAGTCGAGTTACTATCCTGGCGCACCGAGGGTCCTTAATTTTTTGTCTCTAAGGTTTCGTAAGCAAGCCATTAGACTATCAGGGAAGCCTAAGAAGTTGGGGTGAGTGAGCCAGGGAAAGATAAGAGGATTGGATGCCTTCGACGAAGGGAATGCCCGATTGCACATATTTCCTACGTCCTGACCACGCTCATCCTCTCCTCCCCCCCCCCTCTTCATGCTCCTACCCTCAAGAATCCGGAGTCGTCCTTGAAAGAAATAGGAAATCGAATTCCAGTGGTTCTCCAAAGCGGCCTGCGTAATTACTCACAAGATTTGAATCCTCTTATTAAGCTAGAAATGAATCCTTATGAATACTACTGCTCCGTTGCTCCGACAGGATCCTTAATGGATGAGCAGTAGATGGTGCTTCAAATCACATCAAAATTGTTTCTCTTTTGGTGTTTGTAAACGACTTAGTTTTTGTCGCGGTATTTATTGCCCACCCTGCACAACTCTTCTCGTTCGAACACACTCTATGTGAGATATCCTAAGGTGTTGGGTGTAAGCATGTGTGCAAATGCAGACGCGCACCTCATTTGACGCCAGCAGCGATCCGTCTGCTCGGAAGCACACATATCTTATACTTCTGAGGATACATTTACTGCTAAGGAGATGTCTGGTACTCCTGGTTGTCGTCCTTCCAAGCTGCTCGTATGGAAACTGCTTTCGTCGCTCAGGGGGAGTCCGCAGCTGGGTTCTGTGCTTTTGTGAAGGGACCACATCAACCGGTAGGGGCACTTTCAGCCCACATTGGAGTGAGAGAGGGTATGTAATCTTTTGAGAAAAAACTTTCCGATGGATAAAACTACTGCTTTGCCATAACCTATTTTAAATTTACTATTGTGGATTCGCTCTTCGAGCGCAGAAGCGCACACAGCTGGAAAGCAGCGCACAAAACGTCAGAAAATAACCGAGATGTCAAAACCCCTCAAATCTCAACAAGTCAGTTGAGACGCTAAAGCCCGCGACGCAGGAGAACCGAACTCCCGACCACCTCCACATTTAGTCTGATTCTACGGTCTCAGCAATTTCCTTGCACACATCTCCTTGGCAAGAAAAAGGCCCTCACATGCAGGCAACCCTGTTAAGTAGGTGTTTTGATGTTGTGACGTCGGATAGTCCCGTGTCTGCGATTGCACGGCCGGCGTTTGAGAATACTGTACATGTTGGGGACGTTTGGACAAAGGAATACTATCTGAACGACAACCTTCCTCTAGGGGGCGTAAAGGAGCTGTTGAAAATAGTAAGCATAATGCTTTGATTTCGTCATTTACAGACTGAAATTCTGCTTGATTTTTGACGTGGGATAAGTTCAATGGCAACGCGACGGCAACGGCAATGCGGCGAAAGGACGGTGGTTTTGAGAAGAGGGTCGACAGGATCATTTTCTGGAATTTGATTGTCATCAACTTGTGATGTAGAAGACGAAGAGGACGAAACAAAAGATGAGGGGCTGCTGAATCTCATGGATGGGATCAACATGTCTTCTGAGGCGAGAACAGTCAAGATGGATGAGATCAAAGCTGATGGCATACCGCCCGTTGTTCCAGTACGTGCCCATTCAGACTTCTGAAGCGCTTTCGATACTTATGAAGCAGAGGGCCCGTGGTGCCGTGGGGCTGCCGGGAAACATGTTAACGCGGCAACGGCGACGGAAACGCGGCAACCAACGGCACCTAAGAACGGGTGCTTCATAAGTACCGACCCCGTGGTGCCGTGGGTTTGCCGCTTTAACATGTTTCCCGGCCACCCCACGGCACCACGGGCCCTTTGCTTCACAAGTACCGCGCTTTCTTGTGATGACCGTGGGACGAGCAAGGAAAGGGAGAAATCGCAGGCAAGTCCGGGCTCTTTTTGCCTAGCAATCTCTCCAGGATCTTCATCTCGCTGCTCGCCTCAGATGATCGTGCCGACGGACCTCCACCCTCCAGAGCAACCAGAAGGTGATCTTTCCCCTTTCATACTCAATCTCGCCTGCTACTGCGATGCTCGGCGTAGATCTCCATCCTTGACAAAGACGGCGGCTTTAGCCCTACTGGGTCCTTCCCAATCGACTTCTCCAACAGAATGTCCTGTTACAGCTCGAAGAGGGCGGAAAAGAGCATATAATCTTGTACACGGGCCAGCGGCCTGCACTCGCGGAAGAGAATTTGGAATACCTTTGACTGATGAGGACATCCATGGCGCCGTCTATGCAGATTCTCGGGAGCATTTTCTACGAAGAGGTAGCTTTCCAATCGGTCGGCCATGGTTTTCGAGCCGTACTCATTCGGTAATCAATCCGTTTAGGGCTGCATCCGTCAGCTGACAACGAGATCATTTACTACAATGAAGGCGAAGACCTCAGGCCATACTGCAAGTGCAGAAAGGTTGGTCAGATTTTATGTTTCTACACCATCAATCACAGTCCCGATGACCTCAGAAACATGCTCCCATCGACACATTCTTGCGGTCGGTTGATTTTAGAGGTAGCGACTCCACTATATATTGACTGAACTGGAAATGCTCTTTTAGATGGCTTATGGAAGTATGGTTGCTTGCGACCGGCCTCGCTGCCCATATCAGTGGCTACACTTCGGTTGTGTCGGGTGGAAAGGTTACGGGGATGTGCCCGACGGTGAGTTCTGTGGTGAAGCGGTCAATTTCGCATTCATGTGAAGATTGGGGATGAACTAGCGGAACATATGAGGGACGACACTTCTAGCCATATGGAGTCGCAGAGTTTCAGTGAGCTTGGAAATTGTGATGATCATTAGGAACATGTTGCGAAGACGCACCATAAGGGTGGAGGAACACGCCGTTGCTCCTACTGTAACAGCCAATCGTGCACCGGCTAAGCCGTATGGTGGCAGGGCACATGATTGGTTGCGGTAGGAGCAACATCGCGTTTCTGTACCCACTCTGGATGTTGCCGCGCCTTCGCGGTGTGTTTTCGAATAGTGATTGTCATAAGGCATTGAGTCTTACCATCCCACCGATCGGAATGCGACTGGAATTTAACCAATGGATGTAAACTATATTGTCAGAAACGATAGGCAAAAATTACCGCAAGCTACCCAGGTTGGTCCGGATGGCAGCGGCGTGTATATGGTGGCCGTTGCAGGCTGGAGGTTTCGATCCTGCAACCAATTATGCATCAATGTTATCGATTGTTGAACATTGTCATGGATTTTTGTGCTAGTTTCACCGATCAGGGTGGGAATCATATAAAGATTACGGCCGAAGGGTGCACTTGACTATAGATAGAATGTTTTGGTCGGAGGCCCGTTATCGACACTCATTCTTTCGGTACTTTCAAATGTTAAAAATCTCGAAGTGAGCAGGTCCTTTGTTAAGTGAGTGTTCCGTCTAGGTATGATGAGGGACGCTGGAAGACAGTTGTGAGGGTTTGCTTGTATCGAAGTACATTGGTAAAGACGCCTTTTCAGGCAAGTGGTACTGTGCCGACTGTCGCCCCTTTATTCGGCGCAGAAAGTGGGCAAATCTTTATTTCCTCAAACAGCTGCACTGTTTCTTATACATATTGGTCGCACGAAGCGTGTAAAGCGGCTATGAATGTAATTGTTTGTCGTTTCCTGAAAGTGTTTGATGTTCTAAAATGTCCACGATAACGGCAACGGCTGCTTTCCATTGTTCTGCAGACTCGCTTCCTCAATGTGGCATCTTACTCAGAATTGTATTTCAAAGCACCAACGCTGTTCCGCCCTTTCAAAAGTTTTTGTGTGAATGAGTTCAACCTTTGTGTGTATTTATAATTTCTACCGTAATAAAATTAATTTTAGCAAATAGTGCCGTTTTTTGCCTGGTCTTGGATGTACCAAACTATCAGATTGTACGGAAAATTCTCAGTTGACGAGGCTTAAATTCAAGAAACCACAACTCTGCTGAAGGCGTCTTTTTACTCAAACGAGATGCAATTCTATGCGCACCGCTTTTGCGATGTGATGGGTATTAAGAGATCGCCTTCTTCAAAACTCTGATTAAGTGGCATACATGTGCCGGTGGATTTCGATGAGACCGATGATGATCCGAACGGTGTTTCCATAAAAGATTTTCTATTTAAAAACATTGAATTAGACATGTGAGCATGCCACGGCTTCTGAAGGACTAAAATCATGAGTATTGTAGGAGATCTTATTCTCTTAAAATTTTGATAAATTATAGCGGTTGGGGTCACCGTAGGCGAATTTGATATTATGTTGTTTCACATGCACTGGTCCCTTTTTGAGGGCATCCGGATGATCGATAAAGAAGCTTTCTGTTAGGGCCAGGTTTAGTGAATATACTGTATGACGATGATCTTTGGCGTAGCGTTCCTTCAAAAATTACATATGCAATCCTTGAAAATTGCGCAGACTGGACATCATGAAAGAAGTATTGAATCACTGACCTTCGTGGGCGTCAAATTATGTCGTAGAGGAATGGCGAACAGTTTTCTGATTTAACTCCACCATACACTATTAATACATAACTCACCACTCAGTTGTGCAGACGAGGTTAAAGACATAGGGTTGCTAATCACGAGTAATCTAAATTTTGATAAACAGTGCACACTGGCTTTCAATAAAACTATGAGAGCAATGTACAACGTGATCAGAGCTAACCACAAGCAAAATGTGCGAAATAAGAGTTTTGGATTGACGTCACTTGCTCTTACATTTAGAAGAGAGCGAAATGGTCTATTACTATTAGGTTGTAACGAATTAAATGGCACTGGCTCGCACCATTTTTTGGCGCGTCTTTACGCGTTTGATCAAGAACAAACCGTAACATGTGGCATATCATTTAGAAGCGGTGAGTACCAAATTTTCTATGTAAAAGTGGGAAAACTTTAGAGTTTTATTGACTTATTTGCAGATGGACAAAAGGGTAATCCTAGGCATTTGCTTGTATGAATTCAAGCTGGGCACTACAGCTAAGGAAGCGGACGAGAAGATCAACGCCGCATTCGGTCAAGGATGTTCCACAATTCGGACGGCGTATCGTTGGTATCAGAAGTTCCGGAATGGAGATGAGAGCTTGGAAGAACATGAAGGTCGTGGGAGGCATAGTGATGTTGCTGAGGACAAGCTGAGAGATGTGGTAGAGGAGGATCCACACAAAGGTACCAGGGAGATAGCGAAGGTTCTTGGCGTCAGTCACAACACAGCTGCCCGGCATCTGAAGGAAGTTGGAAAGACCAAAAAGCTGGAAAGATGGGTGCCTCACGAGCTGTCTGAGGAGCAAAGAAACCGACGATATGAGATCTCGTCCGCACTGCTTCTACGGAACGAAACGGACCCATTCCTCGATCGTATCGTAACCTGTGACGAGAAATGGATAATGTACGACAACAGGCGACGATCGGCACAGTGGGTGGACAGCGATGAGAGCCCCAAGGTTTTTGCGAAGCCGGGATTGCACCAAAAGAAAGTAATGGTGACAGTATGGTGGTGTTCGCTGGGAATTATTCACCACAGCTTCCTCCCTCCCGGTGAGTCCATCACGGCAGAGAAGTACTGCATTGAAATTGAAGAAATGATGAAAAAGTTGAAGGATATCCGGCCGGCCTTGGTAAACCGAAGGCGAGTTCTCCTTCTGCACGACAATGTCGCCCACATCTAGCACGAATGACGTTGCAGAAATTGAGTGAGATGAGCATTGAAACTCTACTACATCCTCCGTTTTCTCCCGACCTCTCCCCAACAGACTACCATTTCTTCAAGCATCTTGGTGACTTCTTGGTAGGGAAAATATTCAAAAACCAACAGGATGCCGAAGGTGCCTTCGAAGATTTCGTCAATTCCAGAACTTCTGATTTTTACGCTACTGGGATAAAAAAGCTTGTGTCACGTTGGCAAAGATGTGTAAAATCAGAAGGTTTTTATTTCGATTAATAAGCTTGCCTACAAGCCGAGATATTAACTGTTTAAATCTACAGTGGTTCAGTGCCATTTATTTCGTTACAACCTAATATTTTACAAAATTGCACATCAAGAAATTGGAGTCGAAATTACAGATCTAGTGTCGATAAGAGCATCTAACACCCGAGGTGGCTTCGCTAAGTATAACACTGATACTGCCAAACACAACTGCGTCGCCGTTTCTTCTTCACCAATAGGACACTCTCATTAAATGAGAAGCTTCGCAAAAAGCACCATCAAACTATAACGCTTTTAAAAATTTTCCTGTGAGTATATACGTTCCTAGAGTAGGGTGCTTCAGATGTTGCGAACTCTTCATTAGACATTGTTGACGGGTTTGTAATTCTTGTGTTGTATTTCTGTTGTAATTTTAGCACACGAACATAGTTGTGTAACAAATAGTAATAATTCGACCAGAGGTCGCGATTTGCGTCCTTGAGTATCAGAAGCCTAGTAAGCAACCACAATCTCAGAACGGCCTCGAATATAGCATTCAAGGGCGGAGTGCAACCGAAGAGCCGCGATTATCGAAAGTGTTCGCGCTAGGCGTTCACCAGGTGAAACAATTCGATTCTTCGGGTACCCGAGACCAACCGTTCACGATGTCGCGACCAGGTGCTGCTTCTGGAAAGTCTGAGAAAGGTTCCGCAAACTCGGGTGGGAAGCCCCATTCGCGGGAACGCAGAAAGAGAACTGAGGCAGGCGTGGAAGGAAGGGTTCTGCAGGACGCGGGACAATCGTTGAGGAAATTGGAGTAAGTGTTGGGTGTCAGTGAGCGAATAATGCGTTGGATTGCAGAGGAGGACCTACGGTAAAATTCGCATAGTAAATGTGCCACAGATGCTGTTTGATGCTGCCAGAATCAAGCGGGGTGCCCACTGCCATCTGCTACTGACAAGGGGAATGGTCTGAACGGTACGCCAGAACGGCAAATCGAGTACTATAGGGAGAATCTCCGTCCTCCAAATAGTAACAGAACATGTTTTATTTTTGCCGAATCCTTGAGGCAAACGAGTAGGAGGGTGTAATGGTTGAGAGTCCACAGAGTGAGCTTACCACGGCAGCGCAAGAAGCTGCTGCCGTGGATTGGGTGGCGCAGAGGTAGAAAAGCTGCCTCATGCTCGTGGGGTCGGGGGTTCGTTCCCCACGCTACATCGCGTTTTTGCACTTTCACCATAGTATCGGATTTTCATAGAGATTTCCATATCTGAACTTGTTTTTGGAGTCTGCTACGGTATGATGTCCTTACTATTTATTATACTATTTGCCGACATCTCATAATTCACCAGCAATGCCCGAAATATGCCAAATACGATTATATATGAAACTCTTACTCCAAAAAATTGTTCTCATTGTCAATGTAAAAAAATTTTAACGCACCAACAACATGAAACAGCGGCAGAAAGCTAGAAAAATGCTTCAAATGCATTTCATAGTGTCGGTGAGGGAAGTGCCACCAGTGTACATACTCACAGTGTAGGAGGAAACCACATGATCTTCAACTTGACCTACCACCTCGATCAATATTGTTCCCTCTATTATGCTTATAAAGTGGCGCTGTCATAGCAAGCTGCCGCCGCCAACGCTGATCTACAATGTCTGGTAACCCTCGAGTGGTCATTCACCTACTGACACTGAAGTGCCACTGGATGCTGTCCCTTCGAGAGACGAGATAAAGCTGGCGGAGAGGATAGCAAGTATCCTGCAGGATTCCGAACTGCGACAGCTGGAAATCGACGAAGTGGAGAAGTTGGAGGCAGTGGAAGAAGAGGACCAAGAGTTTCAACCAGAAGAGAATTGTGCCGGAGTCACGACGCCACTAACCAGTGAAGACACTATCACGTTGGCGGGAGGACAGATCGTTTCGGAGGAAAAGGTTTGGCTATACTAGAATTGTAATCCTATACATGTTTGAGAACTGGAGAAAGTGGACTGTATCGCGACTCCAGGCTTGGACTGCGCGGAGTACTACTGGGCGGGGACTGTGAAGCAACGAAATATTACCTAATTTGAAGGTCGTGTCACTGATGTATTGACTGTTCTGTTATGCCATCCTCGTCTGGAAAGGCTGATTGAGTGGGGTACAAGGATTGCAATTTGACAACATCCTGGTTGCTTCGAAAACCCGAGTGGAATTGCATTCCCGGAAGACCTCGGCCCATGTGATGAGTCAAAATGTGAAGAGACTGTAGCTTTCATATGTTGCCAATACTGTGAGCGGTCTTACTGTTTTTGCACTTTGTGCCTCTGTATCATTGGTGCTGAAGTTATTTCATAAATATTTCATATATAATCGTATTTGGCATATTTCGGTCATTGCTGGTGCATTACGAGGTGTCTAAAAGGAATAAGTAGTAAAAACATCTTGCCCTAGCAAAGTCCTAAAGCAAGTTCAGATATTGAAATCTCTATGGAATCCCGATACAATGTTAAAAGTGCAAAAGCCCAGCGAAGCAGGGGAACCAAACCCTCGGTCTCACGAACATTAGGGAGCCCCTCTACCACTGCGCCACCCAGTCCACGGCAGCAGCTTCCTGCGCTGCCGTGGTAAACTCGCTCTGTGGACCCTTAAGCATTACACCCTCCTTCTCGTTTGCCTCAAGGATTCGGAAAAAACGAAACATGTTCTGTTACTATTTGGAGGACGGAGATTCTCCCCATAGTACTCGTTGTTGCCGTTTTAGCGTACCGTTCAGACAGTTTCCTAGTGAGTTACTTAAAAATGAGCTGCGGGGCGAATCAGGTTTTTTTTCTGATTGAAGAATGTTTACTGTCAACCGTAGAAATTAGACATGGGATCAGGGTCATGCATTTTCGGATGTCCGGCCGGATTTATCCGGTTTCGGATTACCCGAAATCCGGCTTGGCCGAAAATGGCGTCTGAATCATCCGAAGATTCAGGGTTTTCAAGACTGCCCTCATCTGAGTCATCCGAAAATCCGGGGTTTTGTTTCAAAGTCTTGAAAGTACTTCGAAACTTTAGATCCGGCAACTCATTCCGTCAAAGGCGTACTTCTTCACATCTCTAGTTACAATGGTACAACGGGTTCCCACGAATGTCAAGGAGTGCCCCTTTAAAGCATACCAAACTCACCGTTGTTCCACCAGCGCTGAGAGAGGGCTCAGCTATAAGACCATCAATGAGCAACTGGGACCTACCATGCAGGTCTATACTAATAAGTATAGACTGCAATAGTATAGACTGCGCAGTCTCATAGCTCACACAACGGGATGAGGGGCAAGAAGTCGTTGGTTATTGAAACGCACTCGTTTCGGTTGTTCATTGCGGATTACGCTCCCGAATCCAGAAAGTCTCGAGAGTTTTTCTGGTACCGATTTCACTTTCATGTAGCAACATAGTACAAGTATGTCAAAGTCGTTTCCGCCATGGCCTTCTTGTTGATGTTTACCCAGTCGAGTTAACAAGCTTCGTATCAATTTCCCAGCTAGGTGTTCGTTGATGAGAACACCAAGTACTCTTCCAGTCTCATCTATGTATAGCTAACCACAGATGAAACGCTGGATTTGATAGACAACAAGTTTTTGTGCGCAACCTCCATCTTTCTGAAATGGGCAGATAACGCTATTCCTCATCACACAATTACGGTCGTAACACCTATTTCGAACAAGAAGCAGTTTGATGTTGCTTTCCGATACGTTAACCAGGACGACATCGTCGTTCAGGGTTGCTCGCAATAGGCAACGGCGTACTTCTGCAGTGACGTCATTAGAGATGAAGGGCAGTTGAAGACAAATTTTGTCTTCGTGCAGATGTTCAACATTGCTGTGTCGTATTCGATCACCTCGTCGTCGTGGTTCGTGCCCGTGATGACATTCGATATTAGCTCTAGTTTATACTTGCGCCACCACTCGGCATCACAATCGCCATAGGTATAGATTTTTCGCCCTGCCTGATCGATGTCTATTCCGACTATGGTGCCGCGCCGCGCAGCGGCGCAACTATAAACTAGGGCTTAAAAGCCAGCATACGTCATTCCTCTCGCTCCCCGTGCATACGCCTAGTGCAGTTCTGTACATGTTACGGAGTATGGCACGCTTTACTGCTGTAGGGCGAGCAGATCTTGCATGGAGTATGATGTTTTTGGAGCTGCCTTTACGATACCTCTTCACATTGAAGACTCCAGTTGATACCCTAACTTGAGTATTCAGGTAGGGCAACCAATCTTCGGTCGGAGTTTCACGAGTGAACTTTATGTACTGAGATTGTGTATTGAGAATGGCAAACAGTTCATCCATGTCGGATTGTGTTGCCGTTAAAATACAGCAATCATCGGTAGGACAGGCGCTCCAGTGCCGGTCGTTCAATTCTGCTCATGAAGCAGATCGCTAGCAGATTGGACCTAATCGCTGTCACATCGCAAGTCCTTTTCGCTGTGAAAAACAAATAGTTTCCAGACCACTTGAAAACATTGCAGTTCAGGCATGCTTGTACTAGAGTCATTATGTGTAGCTTGTTCAAACCAAACGTAATAATATTTCTTTCGTGCTCGTCTAGCATCTCTGATAGAGCTTGTAGAACAGCGTTATTATCTCCGTTGCTATAAAGTGCAGTTACGTCAAATGACTCTATCACGCAGTCTTGCTGTAGTGTGCTGTGCTGTAGTAGAACGTAGGCGATCTAGAAACTGCTCCGTGTTAGCCAAACCTGAAGGTATAAAACTGAGAAGTTGACGGGCAATCTAGCTAAGGAACCATGAGATTCGATCTGTCGATCCATCCACGCAGCTTATTATGGGCCGGATTTTGTATGTGCTTACAGTCAGCAAGTTCTTGTCTTCCTGCGTTTTCACCTGGTGATAGAATACAGGGCATGTGAGGCTGTCCAGCTTCAGTCTTTTGATAAATCGTTTTTCCAGACCAGCTTATCTATCTACGGATTTCCATGTCGCATTCAACCTGTGGCATTGTGAACGGAAAAGGCTCCCTGATGACTCGTTATAAACCGATTGGTCAGTAAGGTGGTTTCTGATATCTGCATATATCTGATATATAATTTATAACATGCCCAGGGTCTATGAACGTCGGACATAGAGACTAACGTAGTAGGTATGTATGCTTCGAAGAAAAACGTTGTCATGACCCGTGACCAGATCATGATGTCATCCACGGAGTCCTGGCAACAGGTCCCGCCCAGGACCACTATGAAAGGCAGGATCGGTGGCGGGCGAGTAGTACGACTACTACAGTCGAAATGCCTTCGGATAAGACGCGACTCTCGATATAACGCAGATTTTTTTCTGGCTCCGGCCAGCTTACCTTTACGTCTATACAAATCAACTCCGCTTAAGACGCGTTGAGTACAACGCTACTCTCATTATAGCGCGGTTTTGGAAGGAAACTTGCGTTCAAAATAACTCCCGTCATAACGCGACCAGGGCTCAGTTCCGGTCCCACACAGAAAATGAAGAGGAGCAAGATGCTGACCTTGCCTGCGATCAGAAGCATTGCCTCGCTTGTAATCGCGATCAGCACCAGTGCGACAACGAATTAGATGTAAACGTTTTTCATGAGTGCGCAGCCCATAAAAGTGTTCACAGTCAGCTATATGTCGAGTACAGTATAAAACTCCCGGTAGTAGTTAGAAGCTACCGTAAATTGGAGAGCCACCTCGATCAGAAACGACAGAAGCTGTGGACCAAAACTGAGAATATTCAAAATAATATACTGCACATTTGTTCTAAACCTAAAGCAGCTGGTATGAAGGCCATATGCTGTCACATGATGTCTTGTTGTTGTCAGAACTCTCGCGCCACGCTGTACTTGCACCTGCACCTCACATATGATGTATGAAGCAAATAAATAAATAATAAATAACTAATAGCGCAAACACGTATTCTTGTAGCACAAAACATTGTCTGCAAAATGCTATGAAAAACTGTGCAAAAATTCCAAACCTTTGCGGAGAGAAGCAACTGCGCCGATGGGCACTTTTTCACTTTCAATTTTCACTTTAACGACCTAAGAATTGTCACGCAAGATGACAAGTACGTCTTCTACCTTAACCCTGCCAAGCAGCCAGTCTCTATGAGGCCTGTTGACCCGTTACCGACCTTCGTTCGGCAAGATGTTCACGGCGAGAAGCACCTTCAAAGTTTTTGGGTCTGCGCCCATGGACCGGCATACTGGAAGCTGTTTACCAAAAGCACGATGATGGACTCCAAGGCCATGGTGAACAAAATAGAGGAGATGGACCGGCGATCGCACTTATTCGGTCTCAGCGCGTCAAGAAGGTCCTCCTCCTCGACAACGCCGCACCCTATCGGGAACAAGTGACCACGGATAAGCTTGCCCAGTTGGGCTACGTTCACATGCTTCACCCACCGTATTCGCCGGACATCTCTCCATACGACTACCACCACTTCTTGGGCGTACGGGACTTCCTGATCGGAAGGAACACAAAAACCCAAGCAGTCCTTGACAACCATATCGAGCAGTTGATCAACACCAGGCTCAAGCAGCACTGTAAGGATGGGATCAGGAAGTTGACTGGGCGATGGCAGCAAGGTCATTGCCCTTAATGGCAAATACATTCCTCAGCACCGTTGAGTTGTAATTGAGTTATAAAGAGATAAAGAATATTGTTCGATTTGCCTCATTACTTTTGCCCCCCCCCCCCCACCTAATAGTCCTGCGGCTAATAGGGTCCAAGTGCACCTCCGAAGCTTCCTCCTCCTAAGCGATAAGAGATGCTCCCGCGGGAACCTATCGTCGTAATTATTTTTTATGCTTGCTGGAATTGGTCGTGCCATGAGAGCCACATCTTAGCAGAAGCCGGCAGAGGAATTGTTTTCTGCTTTGCAGTCGGTCTTCCAGAGCATTTCGTCTACGTATTTCTCAGTTCGTTTACTGAACTGCTCCTATCGGTCCTCGTCCTTGATTTCTCAGCGATCGGCTGTTGATAGGGCATTCGGCATATGATTTTGTTATTCGCGTGTCGAGAGATCGATGCAGTTGCTAATGCCAGTGAGCAGCAGCAGAAGCAGAAGCAGCAGCAGCCATGCCTTCTGTCTCGACCAAACAACCACAACCACTCACAGGTAAACAACCAGCGCACGACATTCGGTCGCTCGTCTCGTCTCCGGACTCACTCCTCACACCAATCGCTCATTCCCTGACGTCGCCGCCGCCACCGCTTCAATTCACCTATTCACTAACCTCCATTACACTCATTTTACTCATAGTGAAGGCTATAAGTGACAAATCTATTCCGTTGTAGGATGTGCCATGCATTCGAAATGTACGGCATATCCTGATTCTTTCCCAGGCTCCTTTGCATTTGACCGAGAAAAGCTGGTGCTATCCCAGTTTGGTGGGTGCAGAGATTTAGCTATGTCCACCTAGCACATGAAAGAGCGCATCCTGGGTGGACCTAAAAAAGAATTTTTCCGGATCTCATTTTTGCATTTTATATCCACCTAGGGTCTATTACATCCCAGGTGGACCATTGAAATTCTGTCTGTGCAACCACCGAACTGGAATAACGCCGAAAATCTTCCGCTTTTTACTAAAGATATCCTGGATGCAAATTGAATGTTTATTTTGTCAATGGGGCGCACATATAGCGTGTAGCGCAATCGGAGAAGGTGCCGGCTGTCGCGCGCTCGCGATACCCGGCTCCTGGTTCGGATCCAGCTCAGAACAACCAAGCCTTCGATCCCTAGTGGTTGGTGAATTGGCACCAGACTTGTCTGGAATGGGTAAAGCGTTGACTTGTTCATCGGCTCGCCACCACAAAACTGACTTCAGGACATAAGGATGTACGTAGTAAAGTCACATAAAGTAGAGTGCGTGGCGCATCCCACAGAGCTTGATTAATGTCGTGCTTTATCCTTATCCTTTATCCTAATCAGCAGTGTAGAATCTTTTTCGCATGAGTTAGAAGAATAAGGCGGACTTCTTGCGTTGAGTTGAAATGGCTCTTCAAAATTTGCAACATTATTGAGGGGATCTATTCGAAATATATTCCTCGAGAACATCACATAATGAGTGTAATCCGACGTCTGTACAGCGCCGGTATAGCCGGGATGGCAAAAAAGGTTCGTTTTAAAGTGATATAAAATAGAGCTCGACATTCTCACACAATAACGTCTGTTCATTTAGAGTGCATCGAGTGACCTCTACATTGGAGCACAGACGAAGCTACGATCTGGTCTCAGTGAACACGGTTTGAATGGAATAAAGGTGAGATAAGATCCGGCTACAGGACGTCTAAGAGGACATCTCACTGAAAACGGAACTTGAGGATCCAGAATGGATCTGCAGGCTACGCATAGGGGGTCGAGCAGATAGAGTAATGCTGCATGGTGGTCATTTCCCTTCGTTTTTGTCACGTATTCTACTTCAACATGACATTGTGGAGAGACTATGCTGGATGTGCCAAGACAACTACAATTATCAATCATCTTTTGTTGAATCGTTAACGGCTTATGAGGCTGCTTTGTGAGATTTGAACTTCGTGAAGAAACTTCGCCGCACAAGCTTGTTACTATTTGTGATTATATTTTATCGACTCCATTTTCAGATGCAGCGTATACGGGCCTTTTGTTAACCCACTGGCTACCATACTCGCATGATTCCCACTTCAAAGAAATTCACTTCTAGAAAAAATCGATGATGCCGATCGATAACGCCTGCTGGATCGACGTGCGCTTGTTGGCCATCACATTCGTCTAACTCCCAATTCAAACGTTCAATTCTGGCCAAAAATCGACCAATTTGGTCAACAACGCGCTTTGTATACATGTTGTTTACTTTTTGCTGAATCTACCCACCGCCAGATATAAACATTTGATTCACACTTCAAGCGATCAGTTCTGGTTCAAAGATCGATAGGCAAAGAGTTCCTGATCGATATTGTTTACTTATTGTGAAAACTGTCCATCAGGCATTGTAACAACTACCGGCGCTATTGTACCTAACCGGACTCCAGGGCCCGGATTCATTAAGCAATGGGTATAGGTAGAGATACCGTAAGGGAATCATACCCACTGCCAGCAATGGGTAGTGGCTACGAATCGTATTCATGAGAGGAATCAAGGGTAAGGTTCAACTAGGCCTTTCGCGAAAACAGATGATCTGGAGCGCCATTTGGTCAATGGGGTGCGAATGAGTCGGTATACTGATCTATCCACAACGATAGGCGGGTTTTCCCTACCCACTGATATACCCACGATTTGGCGGGTAAGGTTCATCATAAATCGTGGGTATGTCTACCCCTATACCCAGCATACCCACGGGTATGCGCGTTGATGAATCCGGGCCCAGAAGACGAGGAGAGGTCGAAAAAAATATTTCGCCCAAACTTCGCCTAGGGGGTTGTTTGGGGTGCTGATCAGGAATCTGACGTCCGTTTTTGAAATTTCGGCCGATAACGGTAGGTTACGATAGGTAATGGTCACCGATTTCGCCCAAACTCCAGCGTAAAACGAAAAACCAATGTCAGACTCGTGATCAGCACCCCCAAATAACCCCCTAGGCGAGGTTTGGGTGAAATCGGTGATTATGACCTCGGCAGCCTTAGCTACCCGTAGCTGCCGTAACCTACCGTAATCGGCCGAAATTTCAAAAACCGATGTCCGATTCATGATCAGCACATCAAATAACCCCCTGGTGGAAGTTTGGGCGGAAATTTTTTTTTCGACCTCTCCTCGTCCTCCGGAGTCCCGAAAGTACAATAGTGCCTGACTACCTAAAGCGCTTAACCCTCATCAGAGATCGATTTTTCCGACTAAATTGCGAAGCCCTTCATCGCTCGTTGTACCATTGAGACGGACGGAAAGAAAAAAAAAAACAAGGAAACATGCGGATGAATTTGGTTCACGACAAAGCCTATTGAAATAGGCTAACAAGTCCTCCCCAGGGGCCGAATGCTCGTCTGCCCCGAGTCTCCCCCAATGGGGGATTGGGGCGTGATATAATATGCTGATATTGATTGATTCTCCCCCAACGGGGGAACACGAGCATACGGCCCCAGAAGTGGACTAGTTTTTCAATGCGTGTACAGGCGATCGTTGCGGGACCACACGAGCGTGAAGTTCCCCTCGGTATCCTTCATCCGACCAGCGACAAATGAAAAATGCCTGAATAACTGGGCAGTTCTGCCATTGTCGACACAATATCACTTTTAATTGTTAAGGTCTTCCAGCAAAACACCACGAATGGCACAAAGATAGAATGGAACGTCACGTTTTTTGTATTTTAAGGGCAATGTCAGCAATTTGGCCTTTTAAATGGGGACCAAGTCTCGTGTACTTCGTTGCAGGAATTCTAGCAAATGTCTCTTGCTTCAGCATAGTGCTTTTAATTTTATGTGCTGGAACATATTTGCCAACGTCGAAATTGTGACAGTGCAGTGTTATTTTTGAATATAGTTTTTGAATGATACGTTCTAAAAAGCGCGCCCATTTCCGCGAAAAATTCATCACTAATTTCAGTTTTGCTTTTACATTTTTCTCTGGTTTCCTTCTTACTATTATCCTCTTCTTCATTCCCTTCCTACTTTTCTTTTCTACCTCCTTTTATATTTCTAAACTTCCACACATGGAGCTTGGGTCGTTTGCATTTGTGAGGTTTAGTTAGGTTTATTCGCGGGTGTAGGTCAGGTCTTTTTGGATACAGTTGGTTATGATTGATTGTTCAAATTGGATCCTCAATTTCGGAATAAAAAACTGATTTCAATAGCAACTGTTATCAATCTCAGGTTGCCGTTCTTCACAATGATGCCAGAGCTGTGCTTTCAGCAAAGATCCTCGCCGATAATGGTGCTGAAGTCAGCCATTACGGCATAAAGGTAGAGCCATTCAGAGTCTTATTGTTGTTCTTGTGGAATTCTCTGCGCTAGCACTCAATTTTAATCGAATTTTATGAATCTCCTCAAATGGGTAAAGAAGTCCCCTTAAAGGAATCTTCTTAAATGGGCGTTTGCAGGGATACCGTCAACCGAACTGCTCAAATTTGCGCGAGCTTGACATGTCCACCGACGAGGGAAGAAGTTACTTCGACAACGTCGTCAGGTGAACTTTAATCCTATATCCGGCAATTACACCACTCTGGTGGATTAAATAGAGGCAGAATGAAGCTGACTACTTCATTCCGCCCCTATTTAATCCACCGCTGCGCGACTATTTCTTTTCTGGTCAACAGCGACATGAATAGTGAACACTAGCATTGCTATCATTAGCTCGCCCATTATGGGAAATTGCGTGGTGCAGCCATAAGCCTTGCGTGGTCCCGCAACGACCGCCTGTCTACCGTATGCAAGACTTGTCGCTATTTCGGTAGGTTGATAGGCTGATAATGATGGTTAGTCGCGCGTTACCCCGTCTTTATTCGCTTGCCTGTTTAACTGTATTTCCATGGCGGTACTTTGTATTGCTCCTTTGAGAGCAAAGGAGGAGATTACTATAGGATCCAATTAAGAGTCCTAATAATCACTTATCTCAGTGTCTCCTATTTTCCACTTCCGAAGTATCTGCGAGTATTTCCTAGCGATCCTATTGAATTCAATGTCCTTGTTACCTATCGTTAGCGAGATAGTTGTCTGAGGACACTTATAGAATGGTTTTGTGGCTATCCGTACCAGGGGTGCACATTTAACGGTTAACGATTTAACGAATTTAACGAATTAACGGCATTTTTCGATAAAATCTGGCTTAACGACTTAACGGAAATTTTTAGGAATTTAACGGAATTTTTAACGAACTTTTCTCACAGTGAGTTTATCACATTTACCCTCAGTATTCTCTAATGTTGCAGGTCTCATCCTCCCAATTAGGACTGTTCCAGGAAAACTATTGAAATCAGCAAGAATATTTCGATGTTTTTAACAATTCAATTCGTTTTGAATTTTTAGAAAGAATACATTTCGGGGACACGTGTAGCGCAGTCGGAGGAGGTGCTGGCTGTCGCGTGCACCCTATACTAGGTTGCTGGTCCTTCTTCGGGATTTCCCGCCCAGGCCAACCAAGCCTTTGATCCTTCTGAGTTCGGTGAATTGGTACCGAACTTGCCTGGGAAGGACAGAGCGCTGATTTCTTCATCGGCCGGCCACCGCAAGCCATTGTCTCTAGGGTATCCCGTAGAAGTAGAATGAGCGGCGTATCCCAGAAGGGATTGAGTATCGCCATCTTTTCTCCTTATCCTTTAATGTACTTTGGAGCTAGAAATTTCTTCGCCGAGTCCCCAAGCAGGTCAACGAATTCACAAAGATACTGGTCTAACCTCGTAAGATATGCCTATTCTCACCTGGCGTTGCTCATCTCAAAATACTTTTGCCCGCCTGGAGCAGTCGAGACGGAGCGAATGTTTTCGGCCGCTGGACGTATTCGACATATTTTAAGCTATTTTACAAAAATGCCAATAGCGAAAACTTGGAAAGCTACCTTTCCTGAACGTTAACACGAAGACGGCGTGTCACACCTTTCCGGCAGTGTGAGACCGTGTGACACGATGTCGTATCACTGTCCCGACGTTGCAAAAATATAATTGGTCCCACGCACCAGGCACTCGAAAATCGTGCGTTCGTCAACGTGTTAACTTCCACTGAAGGGGTTTTTACTGTATTTTTATTAATTCTCTCTGTACTTAGTGGGCTGGTGCCTGCACGGAGATTGCACATGTTCGTAGAACAGTCTAACAAAAGAACTAGGAAAGGGTGGAACTCCGGGTACCTGCCTGATCGCCACATTTCAGGATGCCTTACCGATGATCATCTTGCCTTGAATGGTAATTCCATAGTTGTTCTTATTCTATACCCTGTAGATAATTTGTTGCTGAAGGCTTGTTTATTTTTCTGTGTTTGTTGATGATGATTTGTTTATTTCACATTGCAGTGTTACACTCCATTCTTTGAACGTTAGCTGTTGACCTCTTGAAGTTGAAACGAATAAGGTTTTCCTTTTTTCAGTTGAAATAATGGTTTACAGCTAAATGTATTTTTAACGAAATTTAACGATTTACCGGAAATT
The DNA here is from genome assembly GCA_947396885.1 of Heligmosomoides polygyrus polygyrus. NCBI lineage: Eukaryota > Metazoa > Nematoda > Chromadorea > Rhabditida > Heligmosomidae > Heligmosomoides > Heligmosomoides polygyrus. The sequence goes on from OX377206.1 coordinate 13,297,598, forward strand.
TAACGAAAATTTTCCGTTAAAAAATTTCGTTAAGAAAATTTAACCCCCAGAATTTCGTGTGCACCCCTGATCCGTACGAGGCAAGCAAGAAACGTGTGCAGAATGTATCTGAATTTAAGAGTTTTGTTTTGCTTCTTCAGAAAAGCGGACATCCTACTCGATGGATTCGGCGACCAAGGGCTCAGTAAAGTTGGATTGGACAAGCACAAACTCACCCAGAGGAACGGGCAGCTAATTGTCGCAACCGTGGAAGGTGAGTTATGGAAATTCGTTCTGAAGTGTGCTTCGCGTCGTGCGATGTGTTTTCATTGCTTTCTAATTGTAGATCTACATGAATGTGCATCAATATGACATCTTCACCATAGCAGATCTCCCAACAACGTTAATGTTAGAAAATTCTTAGCTAACACCGCAGTTTTGTTCCGTTCTCGAAAGTTGTACCATGAATAACCCTAGGAAGCTATCCAAATGATGCTTAGTCCGCTGTAAAAGTACGAACATCTCTTTAAAAGCGTATTTGTGTATTATAAAGCGCTGCTCATACGCAGTAAGCTAAAGTGGGATCTATCCTAGTCTGGGGGAATAACTAAAATGTATGTAAAAAAATGAATTGTGACTTACCGAGCGGCTCCTAGAGAAGAAGAAATTACCTGAGAAAGAAAAAACGAACGAGCAAACAAAAGAAAATAAAATCGCCGCGGTTTTACAACCGTTTCGGCGGCCAAAGAGCGACGCAATGGAGGCATGCCCGCGTCTAAAGGCCCTCCCAGACTTCTGCGGCGTTGCCGCTGCCCTATCCTTCATCATAGGGCAGGGACGCAGAGCTCGCCGCCAGCGGCGTCCCTGCCCTATCCTTAACCACAGCGGCGAGCGGTGTTGCCGCAGAAGTCTGTGGGGTCCTTAACATGGTGAGGAGCGCGCCTAAAACCATATGGCGCGTGCTGATCGGAGTCTGACATGTTATAACCAAGATCTAACATGGTGAAGAGGAGGCATAACTTTGCCGGCTTACTACCGCGGCGAAAACAAACGTAATTTTTTTCGTTTGTTTGTTTGTGAATTTTTCTACTTTAAGTCATATCTTCTTCTTTAGGAGCCGCTCGGTAAGTCCCAATTTATTTCGTTACATACATTTTAGTTATGTGGCCCCTTCCCCCCCCCGGACTAGGATAGATTCCTAAAGTGTATCGTGGAGATTTTGATGAAGAATTAGCCCCTTTATCGCCAAACGTAGGTCACTCCAAGGACCACTTTTGGTGTTTGATTTATAGCCGTCATAGTTCATTAGGGAACTGAGGAACCAAGTTAGTAAATAGGAGATGAGAATTCCGATGAAGGTCTGAGGACAAAATGTGACAACTTGCTGCCGATGTGTTCTCCTTGGCTAATTGATGAGACTGTACCCATCCGAACGCAGCTGCAATTAATACATCACCAAACTTAACCGCTCAGCAACAACTTTGGAGCGTAAAATTCTGCCTGATCTTTTAAATCTCTATTTGGTCTTAAAAATCTCTTATTTTTTTTGTTCTATGAGAGCGGCCTGTCGGCCGGCTTCTCAATGGCTTCGCCATAGTAATAACTCATCCTCAATTGTACCTGACATCTATGTCATGGTTTCTGCAGGAAGAACACCTTAACTACGTCGAGTTGGCAAGTTGAAAAGGGTCACGAAGAGAGGCTGCTATTCTAGAAATATTGATTACTATTCAGAAAAGATTTAACCTATCAACTATAAATCTACGCGTAATTGTTCCGCTAATATAGTGACGTCATGCTGAAAATTTTCAACAGTTTTTGAATGCTATTAAATATTCAGAGAATTAGCATTTCATTATAAAGGAGGATATTGAAAGGCTTGCAGATACTATTAGGTTGGCAACTAAGTAATTTCATGGACTCTCAAGAATCTTCAGCAAAAGTATTTATTAACAAATAACTAACGACAATCTTTAATTAAAATAAGATCCCCGGAAAGCAGAAGTGCTTCCCATATATCAGGTAGCTGGTCTATCCCACGTTGTGCTTTTAAGGCCAAGAATCTTTGGAGGTGCATCTTGACCCGGTCCACATTATTAAATCGTCTTACAACCAAGAAGTACTGCACCGAACTAAAAATGTGGTAGTCACTCGGCGCAAGGTCTGGGCTGTAAGGTGGATGAGTTTGACGCTCCCAGTCCAAGGTCTTCTATTTTTTGAGGCGTCCGGTTAGCTACGTTCTCTCCGTTCGGTGGTGTCAAGAAGGTATTGACTTCTCGGAGCTTGTCAAGAACGGTTCCAGCATTAATGCTGTAACCTACTCTTCTCAACCTGGCCGCGCGCAGGCTGAACTCCGCTGGAATCGGTTCGGACAGATTTTCAGGAGCGGAATTATCTATCAGCAAGATAACGCCAGATCACCCGTCGCGAATCGGGAGCTTCAAAAAATCGAAGACCTTAGCTGGGCGCGTCTAACTCACCCACATTACAGCATAGGCTGTGCGCCAAATGACTAGCACCTTCATAGCTCGCTGCAGCACTTTTTGGTTGGAGAACGACTTATTAATGTGGACCATGCCAAAATGCACCTCCAAGGATTCTTGGCTTCAAAAGCACAAGAATTCTACAGCTGTGGGATGGGCCAGGTAGCTGATAAATGGAAAGCAGTCCCGCGTTCCAACAGATCTCACTTTGCTTGAAAACTGTTATTTGTTATTTGTTTATGAACGCTTTTGTGGAAGGCGCTTGAGAGTCCACGAAATTACTTGCCAACCTAATATTTATAAATACAGAACATTCATCGACTACCCTTCAGCGACCTCGACTACCCCCAGGGCTGAAGTTTCGGACCGTTTATATGACATCCGCAAAAATCGTTAATTTGATTAATATCGATTGATGGCGATCGAAACTTCAAGGACGAACTTCAGATTCGTGTTCAGCGACCTCGATTGTCCCCAGGGCTGAAGTTTTGGACCGCTGTCGATCGCCAACACCCACGTACATACATACACACTCTTTTATTTATAGTAGGATAGGTGAGAAACATTTGAGAGGAGGAATATTTTCCGCGAGAGGATGTCAAAAATAACACTACAGAACAGCGCCATTTCAACATTTTGTCACGAATAGTTCTGTTCAAAAATCCAAACCCGCTTTAAACAGCTTGAAGATTCCCCATTCCGTAGTAGCTCCATGATTAACTGCCGCGACGCCAGCGCCGATGCATGAACATGATGGTCCCACAACGATTGTTCATGCGGTAACTGTTTGAAAACATGGTAGGCTAGTAAAAACTTCATGTAAAAATGAGCGGCAATTGTGCATGATTCACGATTCCTTTTCCCCTCACATTCAATTCCTGCGTCATGTTACGGGTATTGCGCATTTTCTTTCTAAAAACGTAGTCGCACATGCGAGCTAGAAGACTATTTGTTCGTACAATATCCAATAGGGTTCATCGAACCCGGTCCATCGAACTCTATTGGCCTGGACACGATCTGAACCTGCACTGATTTGATTTGATTTATCAGTGTACATCAATCGTTTCATCTGAATAGCTTTAGAGGGCTTCCCTTATAGATCATGTATCACATGTGCATTTCATTTCAAATTGTTTATGAACTGATTTTATTATGTGGATGTTTAGGAAATGATGCATTTACTGCAATGGACACCGTGAAGAACATTGCAATTGGACTTTATCTAAGAGAAAGGAACACTTCTGGACAGGTAATTAGACGTTTGAGACGAATTTCCCACAATTCGAGCTGGAGCCTTTGACGGAATTCTATTTAAAGTAAGAGGGTGCCACCACGTTTGCATTCGTTTTTAGTCCTTCATTGCAGGTGGTTGATACTTCGGGCGCCAGTACATACCAGGGTACGTTGGAGAAGTACTCGTCTGACATGGCGAAGTGAGACGGGGCAGTCGATGAAGAATTCGTCACCTTTCACGTGATAGTGAACTCCTGGAACCCGTTGTCTTAGTCACTGATAGTGGAGAATTCAATAAATCATAAATATCGAGCTTGATCTGCGATATGTGAGGTAGCAAGCAGTACGTTCCTACTAGGAACGTACTGCTTGCTACCTCAGTTGCCAGATTGGTGTTCGGCCTCCCAAGTGTGTACATGAATTCGGGACGAAAAAGTGTAAGTGTATACGAGAGCGGTGAGAATGAAACACACAGCAAGGCGAGCAATCACACGAGGTGGATAAAATATGCTGTACTTGGTGACAGTTAGCTGAAATAGTGAAAGTTGCGAGAAGAATAGAAAGCAGTCTACAAAGGAATCTGGAGGGAGATGAGCATGTCTTGATGAGGGGTCAAGTCAACACTTGTCGATCGCTAATGAGGTGACAGCGTGACGCGAGAAATACTCCAAAACCAATTGAGAACATTCCAAAGAGATCATATGGGACGACATCTAACGGGACAAGCGTGGTTTAATAGCGGCATCACTCCTCTCGACAAAATCAGCTTCGTCCACATCCGACAAATGTTGAAAGCAGGTTTAGGAAGCGAATACGGTATCCTACCGACGCCAAAATGCACCCTCCTTTTGTAAAAGTGGAAACAGACTACCTTGCAAATCACCTAACCCCTATGGAGTCAAACCCTCGACCCCATCCCGTAAGTCTGACTCGCTATCCATTCGCCCATCCAGTGCTGCCACCATCGATACAAATGAATCACTTGAATGTACCCTGCAGCTTCGTTTAGGAACTGTCGTAAATTATCATATTACTATAACCAAACTTTTATTTGAGCTCCAAACCTTTTGTAAGTTAAACTCAGAGCACGTCAGGGCCATTCCATGTGTCACTCACCTATCAGCACGCCCTGGAGTGATACCATTTTCTGCCATTTTCAGACCACCCAGTGGCCCGTAGCAAAAACGAAGCTCGAAGCCCTACAAGACCATATAGGTCTCGTTGAGAATCTTTGGAGGAATTTCATGGGGTTTTCTTGTTAGTGTAGGCAAAACCTAGCTGGCTTTAAAACGTTTTAATCCGTCATTTTTCCTAGAAAAAGTAAAAAATTTCATTAGGTTTCAAACTCTGTGCTACCTTTTTAGGACACGTCATTACAAATTTTCTATTAAAGGATTTAGTAAGTTTACCTGAGACAGGATTTTGCGCCGACCTCCTCAGAGAGTCTTGTCTTCTTTGTTCTGGAAACGCTCTTTTTTTTTGAAAAACGCTCAGATTGGATTCAGAAGTGCGCAGCAGGTTTTGATAATTGTCAAATTTACCATGAAAACAGTAGAAAGAAAAAAGGAGCTGCCTGCTGGTAAAATAACAAATGAAGATTCTAGATGCTGGTTTCAACCATTGTTCAAGAACTGAGGCCCTGAAAAACTTGAGGACTGGCTTTGCTCACGCGCCGTGGAAAAGCGAAGGGTACATATATCTCATCCATAACAAACATTTCTTGAAAGTAAAAGCAAAAAAAGGAAACAAATTCGGCGTTGATCATTTCAACATTTCAACAAGATTTCCGTTAAAATACGCCACGCCCTCCAACCTTATTTTCTGTGGGAAGTGTGGCTATTAAAATGTGTATGTACTTGGTCTACACAAAAGACTACGTTGACCGGTCGGAATGAGAGTTTCGTGATTGTGATGGCCTCAGGAAGCGCTTCACAGCATGGAGAAGTTTCGATCAGACAGTCATTATCGATCGATATTGTCGTTCTTTTGAACGCGATATTGAAAATCTCTCAGATGCACTGGAGGAAGGAAAATCAATCTTCTCCTACTCCTTTGACGTCTACCTTCAATTCTGCATTGCAACATACCCACACCCCCCACAGCCTTTCAAGCGCAACTCCCCACGCTGCCATCGGTAACCACATTTGCCTCATGTGGCCGTTGACGTAGCCGACGTCGGCAGAGGGCTCCAGGACGTAACTCCAACGCGACGTCGCGCGATAGCCGCATGCGATGTCGAGGCGCTGAAACGCGGACGTGCGCTTGCTTAGCCGCGGAGCACGAAATCTTGCCGGTGTTTAAGCGCCTCCATTAGTTTTTTGATATTTATTGCTCCATCAAACATCTTAGTTACCTCAGCATGTTCAACCCCTCCTAGTTCCACCACAGGGAGCCCCAAACGAAATGAAAGAGGTACTCTCTCGGTGGAGGCGCTTGGAAGAAAAAGGAAGCAGTAAAATGCCTATGCTTCTGCTTGTAGATTGGAAAAATACGAAGGTCCTTAGTGTTTGCCAAAGGGGTGCTTGCCAATGGTATTACACGTGAACTATGACAATGAGAGGTGACTGGTTTTTTTTCTGGTCGAAAGAAGTGCTGTCTCTCACATTCATTCAAAGTTCTTGGTTTGGATTCCGTCAAAGCCAGCCAAGCCTTCCATCCCGGCGGGGTTTTCGAGTCGTTGAGAACGAAGAAAGGGGAGCAAAAGCGCTGAGAAACGCTTTGCGACAACAAAGCATTTAGTAGGAGTTTCGCACCACACATGCTGTAATTTGAAGCACTAAAGCCAATTTCTTCCGCAGTTGACATGCCCTTGGTGAATTTCGTACGCCATCAAATCCCTCACCGAAAAAAAAAACAATCCTAGGAGAGACTTCCGTTCTCGCGTGTAAAAAGAACTTCAGAACGTGGCCGGTTCAATGTATTCATGCAAAAAATTGGGGTCCTTTTCCATGCTCAATTCAAAAATCAATGAGCGTGTTTTCCGTTAACGACCCGAACCTCGTACATGGAATCTTACATCAACGGCAATGCACATATTCCTAGGACCAACGACCAGCAATGCCCTCGCATCCTCACTTTTCTCGCTTTTTGCCAACCCATTTCAGCACAGTTCACGTTGCCATTGAGATATGTACTCAACCAAGGATCCCCACTCGGCGCGAGCTTATATAACCCAGTGGGCGGAGCCTATTGCTAGAGACGCAGAGGAAGAAAGGAGCGGAACTGGCACATAATCAGTTTTGTGAATTATTTTAATACATTGTGACAAAATTTTTGCCTAGATGAAATTGCCCCCACTGGTACTCTCCAGAGGCAGTCTGAAAGAGATGGAAATTGCAGGAAGAAGCTCGCCTTGCATCTAGAAAAATTGCTCTATACCTAGTCAGTACTGATGACGCTACTGTGGGTGCTACCGCTGAAAACAATTTACTACGGATTTAGATTTCCTTGACAAATTTTGATGGTGCGCACATCGTTGGTTTGGCGCAAATAGGGTCGGGGAGAGGTCGCCTTATAAAAAGTGTCACTAGCACGAAAAAAAGAGGTAAGACACTCTGAAAGTAATGAAAACAAACAAACAATGCTATAGCTCTGTTCTGTGCCAGAGCACAGATTTAGACAGGGAAAGTGACTTCAAGGTGTGGCTCGATTGACGGACCCGTGTTAAAATTGCCTTCATCCTAGAATTTCGGGGACGGTCAGGAGGTACACCCATCCCCTGCTGGGGTCGTGCGACCTTCCTTTCATCCCTCTTGCTCACCCACCCCCAACCCCCTAAGCTTCACCGAGAGTCTAACGGCTGCCTTACGAAACCTTTTTTGACACGCAAAACAAAAGTTTCCGGCCCGCACAACAGCGGCTGTACCTCCTGACGCCACGCCCTCCAGCAGGGGTACGGATGCACCTCCTGTCGCGCTGCCTAGAATTCCCTCCATTACCCAATACGAAAGCAAATAAGACGCGGATCTGTAGTCGAAAAGAGGAGATAAGACTGCATCTACATTCCATGTATGTAGCTACTGACTACGCCAGCGCGCGGCGGCATGTAGGGGGGGGGGGGGGACGAGCGTTCTACCCCCTCGTCCCCCTGGCCCGCCCACCCCAACCCCCTGGGCTTGCTCGAAAGTTCAGTGTTCCTTACGAGATAGTGGAGACGTAGACATTTGCCACGCCACTGTTTAAAGGGCGGTGGTAGAACGCCACTCCGCCGCATGTATGGTGACCCCACCCGAAACTCCAACGCTGCGCGAACGGCTCAGGATGTCGCGCGACGAAATTGGACGAGTTGTCGCGGTCCGAATTCTTCCGACAGGGACGGCTAGGGCAGTCAAACTCGCGTGGTTGCCGCGTCTTGCTGCTGGACGCGCTAGAGCGCGAAAGTATGTTCCGGCGACGTTGACCACGTAGAAGGAAGGAGACATGAGGTGAAGATGACGTCTCTTGGTAGGGAAGTGGGAGCGGTTGTTAACAAAGTGCGGGTGAAATGACAATCAATCCATTTCAAATGAGTGAAGGGAAACAGTCAAGTATCTGGTGAGGAAAATTCGAATTCTCTATCGAGTCACATCCCCTCGGCGGTCCTTTCTAGTTGAGAAGCCTGAACACTGGCAAAATTTCATGCTCCACGGTGAACCATGCGTCACCGAGCGCACATCCGCGTTACACTGGCGCGACGTCGCGTGCGGCTAGCTCTCGACATCGCGTTGCGCTTACGTCCGGAGTCGACCCCTCCTCCCCCCCCCCCCTACCCGACCGTATTTGCGCCGTCAGTTTCTATCGTGAAAAAAGAAGCGCCCCTAAGAGGACCATGTGTTCCTGCGCAAGCGGAGAACTTCAGAATGTGGTCGGATCAACGTACCTGTTAAAGAATTTGGGAATCCTTTTCCTTGCTCACTTCAGAAATCAATCAAAGCCTTTCCTTCCACGCGCCGGGGTGGACATTTCGCCACGTACTTCCCAAGCAGTACAAGACCCTATCTGAACCACGTGGTCAGTGCATAACAACTCACGACATTCTTAAGGGAGCGTTTAGTGTGCACGCGACGCGCGACGCGATGAAATGATATGCTCCCATATCGATTCATCGCATCGCGCGATCGATATGGAAGCCTACAATAACATCGCTTCGTCTGTCACGAGCACACTAAACGACTCCTAACGCACACATTTGTAGCTAGCACAGCTTCCATTAACAAGGTATAGGCCTAGCCTGAGAGTTTGTTCCTTAATTTAAGTAAATGACACTAAATAAAGTCATGATAGTTTGAAATTCAAATTCAAAAACGGCGGAATATTTCGGTTCTACCTAACAACTATGACACATGAACCAGCATCATCTTTAATCATTAGGTCAGATAAAGCGCTTAAGAGAAAAAGAGCCAGGAGACAAAAACGTTGAGAACTATTCTTATTGATGGGATCCACTCCATATCTATGTTGTACTTAAATGGTAATTAAAGATAGGTCTTACCTGGCCTAACGAAAGATGTTGGTAAAGATTTCCTGATTGTGAAGAATTGGGCAAATAGGGTAAGTTTAGGAGAGGCTTTGAGTTTCGGGTCTCATTCTTTACCTCGTTTTGCACACGGCTCGATTTCCATCTCAGAATTTCGGTAAACAAACGCTGCATTGGTGACGTCATTAGGGACTACGTAGAATCAGCGAGAACTGTGAACTCCAAGTTCTGCAGTTTTCATACGACTAGTATGCTGGTGGGTTAGGCCACCCTTTGTCCTTGATACTTTATCACAGCTTCGTTTCAGATTTTCACCAGCATCTGCAGTCTTCAACCTCTAGCCTGCTTTTGAATACAATTATGAATTAAATCAACCACAACAGAAGTCCAGCACTTTTCGGAGGATAATGTGCTCTACTCGACCTGTGACCTAAGCTAAACTTAGTAAAATAACTAATCTACCACTATATAATTGAGTTAGCTCCCTGCCCTGTAGATGATGAGGCGTTTCTCACTCAGGTTGGAAACCTGGCTGAGATACGCCTCGCGGAACCACGCCCAATCTCATGGAACCCCTTGCAACGCCTCCGCGTACCTCGCGCGGGCAACGTCTGCCGTTCAACATGGGGCGTTGTTACAGCAGAGGACGCGTAGCCTCCTCCTGTTTGACACAACGGCGTCTGCGCGCGTTTCTGAGCGCCTGGATCCAGAGGACGGGTTCCCTTCGTCGCACCACAACCGTCTGGAGCAGAAGATCGAAAAGAAAGGAAGCAGAGGTCACATCGTCGTCGTACAACGACGAACCGCATGCATAACTCAGCATTATCCCATTTTGAACGGAAAACTTTACCCGCGCCATGTACGGCTCTGCGTACCTCGCGCGGGCAACGTTTGCCGTTCAACATGGGATATTATTGCATCAGAGGAAGCGCATCCTCCTCCTGCTTGACACAACGGCGTCTGCGCGTGTTTCTGAACGCCTGGATCCAGAAGACGGGTTCCCTTCGCCGCACCACGACCGTCTGGAGTTAGAAGAGGAGACACCGTCGTTCTACGACGAGGGATCGCATTCAGATTTGAGAATGAGATGTTGTTACAGCAGAGGAAGCGCATTCTGCTCCTGCTTGATACAACGGGGTCTGCGCGCGTTTCTGAGTGCCTGCATCCAGAAGACGGGCTCCCTTCTCCGCACCACAACCGTCTGGAGTCAGAAGAGGAGACACCGTCGTTCTACGACGAGGGATCGCATTCAGATTTGAGAATGAGATGTTGTTACAGCAGAGGAAGCGCATTCTGCTCCTGCTTGATACAACGGGGTCTGCGCGCGTTTCTGAGTGCCTGCATCCAGAAGATGGGTTCCCTTCGCCGCACCACAACCTTTTGGAGTCGGAAGATCGAAAAATAAGGAAGCAGAGGTCACATCGTGGTCGTACGACGACCGGCCGCATGCAGAACTCAGCATTATCCCATGTTGAACGGAAATCTTTACCCGCGCCAGGTACGCCTCTGCGTATATCTCCCAGTCGAGTATTTTCTCATGGTTAACTGTACATGGCGTGCTCGCGAATACGACAGAAGTCCCATTTGAAGATTTGGTTAACACCAGGACTCAAGTCGATACCAAACGTAGTATTCACCGAGATGCTTCAGTAAGTGTTGTCTTTTTGTTGTTCTGTTAACAAAATTGTTTTGAAGGCCACACGTACTTTTTGTGTGTATTTTCTGAGAAAAAAGTGCAAACCTATAACCCCGCAAAGCGGGCAAGTGCGAGACACGTCGTTAGTATACCTTTGTCCTTGGGAAAAATTTCGAATTTCGAATGATCGAATAATATTCGATTTTCAAAATTTCGAATTTCGAATGATCGAATAATATTCGATTTTCAAAATTTCGAATTTCGAATGATCGAATAATATTCGATTTTCAAAATTTCGAATTTCGAATGATCGAATAATATTCGATTTTCAAAAAGTCGAATTTCGAATGATCGAATTTCGAATAGTCGAATATTCGAATAATCAAATGAACACTATTATTTACTGTCGTCACCCAGTAGTTGACATTTAATTATTTTTTATTACCCACTGTGAAGGAAATGGATGGCTGCTCCATCCATTTCCTTTACGAGACCAAAGGACAATAACAGCGGTATAATGGCAATGAAGCACGCTTTGCTTCCCTAAGAATTCGTGCACCGAGAAGAGAGAAACACCTTCGGTAGGCAGAGCTAGATTGTTATAGGTCTTTCTCTATAGGTTGCCATTTTTCCTTATGTTATAGCGAAGCTTCCAGGTGGTAAAAGAATGATTATCATGGGCGGAAAAATGACACAAAGGCGATCTGGTGCAAAAAGGGCGCACTGGAGTCTCATGAATAGCATTCAGTTTGTGTTCTAGCTCCGTTGAAGAGAAACGGACCCGCGTTGGAATCTAATCTGACAAGACACTACGACTTGGACAGTGTTAGAGCGAAAATGGGGATGGCTCACTTTCATAGGAAACGGAGTATGACTGGCTCTTGTACTCCATAGCCATTGCTCTTCCTCTCTTCTTCAACGTCTTTACTGGCAGAAAGCAGGAGCTTTCTAGGCCCCTGAAAGTTCTACCTCCCTACCGCCCCTGAAAGTTCTACCTCCCTACCAAAATATCTGTGTACAGGCATAACCCTGATCACTTGCGATCCACGTGAATGGCCACAGCACGCTCGACGGCCGGACAAGGAAGCAGGTGCGCAGCGGAGGGCCGCGCTTGCAGCGCTTACTTCGCGTCAACTCACAAGGGAGGTCAATGAACTTCCCGTGGGGATTTTATAAGTGACCTATTGAGCGCTGTGGGGGATTTTCCGAGAGGTACCCCAGTGGTTTAAAACTGAATGCAGCTAAGGGACATTTTATTTAACGAATTTACCGAATTTACCTTTTAACGCAAAAATTTTTCGTTAAAAAGTGGTCGTTAAAAATTTACCGAAAAATTTAACGCACACCCCTGCTGCCCATCGCCTCCCCACCACTCTCTGCTAATCGAAGGTTTAGGGACTTGTACTCCCACAACTCCGGAGATCGAAAGCAGGTTTCGCCCAAACGTCGTCTAGAGGGCTAATTGAGGTGCTGATCGCAAATCTAGTAAACGTTTTCGTGTGATCGCGTGATTCCACATTTTCATGAGTGATCAAGTTTGTCAGTTTGAGTACATAGAATCGCTTTCTTCACCTACATATGTGATCAGACTTGCTTTCCAGACTTCGACTTTGAGATGGAAAGTAGTGCACGAAAAATGGATAATTCAGAAAAAGAAATGACAGATTCGTGGCAGCAGCCTAAATAATTTCCTAAGGCGAGGAAAGAACGAAATCAGTGGTGATGACAACCCCATCCTTACTCACGAACACACACTATGAAATATCGTAAGCGGCCAAATTGTCGAAATTGGATACCATATTCGTGCTGAGCATCCAAAGTAGCAGTACAGGCGATGTTTGGGCGAAAAAAAATTCCGACCTCCACTCAATTTTTGGAGTCACGATAGTACAACACGGCCGGTTATTCTGCACCTTTTCTTGCACATACCATCGCCTATTGTGGTCGACCGTAACACCGAAACCTTCATGATCAGAAACTCAGTTAACCCTCAGGACAACCCTTGGACAAAATTTTATTCTCTACTTACGAAGTCTTGAGAATTACTACAAGTACCTACGTTTGGAAAGTCCCCCCCCCCCCCTGTCAGCGTAGGAGTAGGCTGCAAGAAAACCAATACTACGGAGTGGGTCAAAAATGATACATTTTATAAGAGATGGTAAAATTAGTAAAATTTACAAGAGAAACGTTCTCTATAGAAACCCGAAGCCCGATCAGCACATCCCTGAAATGGACTGAAGCAAAACATTTCGATCATGTTCGTAAATGAGGTTAAAATGAGAATGTGTTCTACACTTACCAAAACGCACAGCAATCCGTAAACACCTCTCCTAGATTCGAACCTGGACCTCTCCCCGCTATCCACACCCCCAGTTTGTCGCACTTGAATGTACCCTGCAGTCCCTTTCGGGAAACCTAATAAATTGTCAGATTTCTAACATCTAACTATAATTAAAGCTCTATAGCATCTGCATGTTAATTTCTGAGTATTTCAAGGTCATTCAAGGCGTCACTTTCGCCTTATCAGCCAGCACTGAAGAGCTACAGTTTTTTGTAATTTTTGACCTACCCAGATGCCCGCAGGACATTTGAAGACCACTATGGTGCTTCTTAGACACACCCTTATAACAAGCAATAGGTCATTTTGGAAATCTCCACGGGAAGTTCATTGATTTCCCTTGTCAGATTGCGTACACACAATTCGGCGCACTTTGAGCGACGCGCGAAACTCAAACGTCGTTTTTTATCATAAGGTCACACTCCCCTGGTTTTCGAAGAAGAGTGCCACTAACTTGTTAAGAGATAGATAAAGAATATTAGAATATTCGACTATTCGAATATTCGATATTCGAAGCCTTCGAATATTCGAATAAACGATTATTCGAATATTGGCCACTTTCGAATATTCGAATAAACGAATAATTCGAATATTGGACTTTCTCGAATATTCGAATAATCGAATAATTCGAATATTGGACTTTCTCGAATATTCGAATAATCGAATAATTCGAATATTGGACTTTTTTCGAATAGTCGAATATTCGAATATTCGAAAATCGAATTTATTCGAAATTCGACTATTCGAAATTCGAATAGGACAAAGGTATAGTTCCTAGGTGATTGTACCGTGATTGGAGAAGCCCGTCTGTCTAAAGCCCCGTTTATACTTCTGACGCCGAGCGACATGTAAAGTGGCCAAATTGATCGATCGCGTCGCTCAATCAATATGGCCACCATACGTGACGTCGCGTCGCTCGACGTGAAAGTATAAACGGGGGCTAACGAGTGCGAAACAGCGAAGTTGTCAGTGCATGGATTGCGGTTCAGCCTTCGATCAATTTATCTCTGCCTGGCGTCTGTGACAATTTTATCAATAGTCGATACTTCTGCGATGGCTGATCTTCATCTCGGACTGGTATACAAGATAGCGCTTCATTTAACGCTGTCAGCTGTAAAAAACTTGCCCCAATATGTGTCGCGTTGTGATTTCTCGGCATGCAAGTAGAATCAACAAATCAACATCTCATGAAGGGAACATCACCGATTGGCCAATCGATAGAATATCATCGACCCCTACTGATCCCTTATTGCTGTTCTCCCAGTCCTGGTCCCCTACTCTCCCTTTTCTGGTTCTGACGCACTAACGGAACGACGTCGGCGACACGTCTTCTGGATCTGGACGCTCGTTGCGCGACGTCAGTGACAGGCCTTCTGAATGCAGACGCTTGCTGCATTTGCGGCACGTCTTGTGGACCCAGACGCCTTTTGCACGACGTCGGTGACACGTCCTTCAAACACGGTCCCCTGCGAGGTCAGAAGGTTTACAAGTCTGCAAAGAAAGAATCTGTTGTGATATATCTTCCACTGTAGTAATACATTGAATGCTGAATACACTTAGGAGTGAGAATTCCCTCGACCTGCAAGTAAATCCACGGTCGCTGCAATTTTGACGACAATTAACCACATCTGCTGAGGCATCGTAGGATTCGTATGAGGTGAATATAACCGGATATTTTTTCCATGGCTTCGTTCGTGCAGAAAGTCAATATCGAGCAAACGTCGATAAGGTGGACAGTTTCACTTTTGGTTCTTTAATACAATATCCAACATCTACATCTCGCTGTAAGTTAACTGGCTCATGGCACGGCATTCATAACCATCACTTCGGATTATCCCATTTTCGTCACAAGCAAATGCACCAACCACATCGTAGACAACATGGCCAACACTACTTCGCCTTTCGGGTAGAGCTCTGTTTCGAGCGCTATGGTGCAACCATAGCGCTCACGGTCCCGCGAGGACCGCTTGTATACGGTATGAAAACTCACTTGCGCGCGAGCGCGAATTCGTCGCTACCTGTCGCTTATACTATTTCTTTTATACTTTTTCTCCTCTTTCCTCCCTACTCTTGTCTTCTTCTTTCTCTCCTTTCAACTTTTCCTGTCTCCCTTCTTTTACCTTTCTAAACTGCCTCACATGTAATTTTGGTAGGTTTAGTCAAAAGTACGAATCAGCTCTTTTGTGTATGTGCGTGTGCGTGGTGCGACTGATTACTACTGACCCAAGCATGCATGAGTAAGCGGGAGTACCTCTTCTCTCATCATAAATATATGATACCTTTGTAATGCACTCTATTTCTTTAAGTGTTTATCATTTTAACCTTATAAACATCATAAACAAGTGTTGATCCATCACCAAATTGCGCTGATCAATTTTCGAATTTCTCTGGATAACTTTCTTCGTGTAGCTTTTACTAATTCTACTAACTAGCCAAGTGTAGAAAACATTATCAACCTTTTGTTATTGATTTGTCTTGCTGTCTATGTTTTCTCGTCCACACTCCCCTACTAGGATAGGTAGAGGGGGGGGGGGGTGCACACTGCAGATAGGGACAGCCGACTTCACCCAAATTTTGCCTGGAACTGTTATACGAGTGCTGATCACAAATTTAACATTCCTTCTTCAACATTCGGCTCTAAAACAGTGCTTTTCGCTACCAAGTAGGACCTTGTAAAAGAAGCCCGACCAGATGAAGAACGTGACGATGCAGACGTAGTGTCTTTACAGCACCCACACCCACCGTAACCTAATGTAATTCAAACTCCATTAACATCAAAAACGATTGCCATATTCGTGATTGGTATCCCAAATAACACTATAGACGGACTTAGGGCGTCGGGAAAAGATAGGCAGCAAGACCTATCAATGATGGGTGAGTGGATATCGGTAATATTTGCTGCACTTGGCAAAAATAGTGAAAGTTGCAGGACGAGAATTTTCAGAAGATTGATTCGCTTTCGGACCACTCTGGATTACACATTCTGGAGAAGTATCAAAGCAAAACTTCTCGATCATTTTTACGAGTGAGGTTACAATGAAAAGCATTCCCAAAACGATTAAAGAACATTACAAGCGATCACCTAGGAATAACATCTCTCCCAGGAAATAATCATGGTTTAATGGGAGCGCGACTAACTACACGACGTAAGTTAGATCTTGCCATATCTGATAAGAGATTGGAAATAGGGTTAGGGAGCGAAAACGATACCCTACGGTGGTCAAACTATACAACACATCTACAACAACGGCCAGCAATCCATGTGCTTCACCTCCAGACTCATACACCGATCCTCCTACATACTGACTCGAAGCTACACTTACAACGCTGAACTTTTCACGGACGAGTTGTCTCGGGCGGAGCGATAGGTTTGGAGCGCGGAACTCATCGTGGAGCGTGCTCTAACTAATGCGACATGCAGGGAACATGAAATCTTGATTATTTTTTAAGTGAACAACTTGAAGATCCATAATGAGGTGTGATCGTACCGATAAGAAACGCAAGTGGAATGCCATTTTGACCAGTTTCTTTGCTGATTGTTACTCTTTCATTCCGTTTTCCTGTACATAGGCGCTGTATGGGATTTTAATGTGTGTTTGCGTTAATATTTGTCACATTCACCTCGTTTCTGTGCTGCTGTACAACAACAAGTTGCTTTGAAGGAGAAACTGATGGACTGCTTTCTCATCAATTATTCGATTCCTCTCAAAAAATATTCTCTACCGATGATACAAGGGACTGCCATTTTGATAGCACCTTTCGTAAAGACGCAAAAGTTTTGCTGTACGTTTTCATTCTCTTTTCTGTCATTTTCTCGCTTCGGTGGATTGACACAGGACTGCTACGACGAAGAAGCATAACATACGTCTCCTTACCTACATTTCTAACTTTGATAACGTACTTCCTACACAACTCTTCCCACTTCAACACAGAACGACTGCAAGCAGCTATAAGTTTCATAAAAAATTGGTCAAATGAGTGGGAGCTGCCTCTTGCTGTCGACAAAACTCATTCACTGACCATAGGAAAATGTGCAGTTAATGCAGAGTACCATATTGAAGGGAAACGTCTGGAAAAGATTGAGGAAGTTCAAGACCTAGGCTATGTTGTAAATGAGAGACTGGATTTTGAACATCATTGTAGTATGCTGGTCAGCAAAGCCTTGAATCGCGGTTACAACCTCTTTCGAATGTTGAAAACAAGGAATCCCAATGTCCTTTATACGCGCTTATAAGATATACGTTCGGCCAATTCTCGAGTGTGGCACCACCGTGTTCAACCCCTACAAGCAAAAAGACGTAAATTTGTTGGAAGGAGTGCAAAACAGCTTTACTCGGAAATTAATGATTAGATGTTATGGCACAAATTACCTTTCCATACCAAGCGAAGTGGACAGAGCTAGACTATTTGGATTGCCTACTTTAAAGGCGAGGAGAGTCAGAAATGATCTACTTATGATGCACGAAATTCTTAGAAGAAAAATACACATTGATCCTGATGAGTTCTTTGTGTTTGCTCCTGCTAGAACCAGAAGTGGGGGATTGAGACTCGCGGACTCGGTAGCAAAAAGCCAGATCAGGTCAAAATTCTTTTCACACAGGACCATAAGTGTGTTCTTTCCAATGCTAAAAGAAGGAGTTCTTGACATGTCTACGACAAAATTCAGATGCTATCTTAATCAACGGTTGAAGCGTGCACTCAAGTGAGACCGGCAGTTATGTTTCCTTCTCCTTGATTTCTCTTTAGTTTACTTTTGTGTCTATTACCTAAATGCTTGCTACCACTTCTTGACGTATAATCGCTATCCTATTTTGTAATTGCTCTGAATGTTCACCAGTTTTATTGTCTACACGTGGCTCGCCCACGTCCTCAAATGAATAAATAAAACACAATCTTTTTGTAGCCATATGTTTTTGAAGTATATTCTCAACCTACCATCACAGTTCTATTTTTGTTAACAAATATGAAATCATAGTTAATAAATCAGGTGTTTTGGGACATGGACTCAAATGATGTTGAGTGTTCCGTTTGCGGAAAAAATATTGCTGGAAAGGAATATTTTCGTACATCATCGCGATGTACACGGTGCCTCTCCAAAAACGATAGAAGAAATGAAAAAACAAACGAAGCTAGTTGAAAAGCAGAGTACGGAAAAGTCCACGCTAATCTGTGAATTCTGTGGAGCAGTGTACACATCGAAAAACGGGCTGAAAAAACACATGAACTCGAAGCACTCAGAGGATTTACCAACCCTGACGACTGCGCCTTGTATACGACTTAGTATACTCGTCATAGCTACTCTATCGAGCTCTAACAATACGTCCAACTCAGTGCAATTTCATTACGGCTTGCAATGTACAAAACAACATTTTCCTGCGAATTAGGCACACGAGGACAAATACGTGCCGTGAAAACCGAATTTTCCTCTTTTACAAATCTAGTTCTCCGCTTTTGAAAGCGAATAGGGTACTAAGCGGGCTGGTACCCGCTTCATTATGAGACCACCCGTTTTAAAAAGCCTTGCCGGTGTACAGCAGGCACCAGCCGCTTAGTACCGCGAATAGGTGAGAGTTCGACAACATAAGTAGTTCTCGCCCACTGCAATGGATGAGTCCTGCGTTCTCCGTATCGTAGAAAACGAAGGGTAGGTGTGTAAGATGAAATAAGCCATCGATTTCCCTCCAGTTCGTGCCCGAATCCCTGTACGTCGCATCAGTTAGAATGCGCTCCATGGTGAGTTCCGCGCCCCAAGCCCATCGCCCCGCCCCCGAAAACTCGTCCGTGAAGAGTTCAGCGTTGTAAGTGTAGCGTCGAGTCTACATACTGTGTACCCACTCGGTCATCCGGGTGCCGTTCTTGTAAGAGTTTAAAGCATTGAAATTGAAGGAAAAAACTACCACAGGTCAGAAAATCGAGCACCTGACCTTAGTATATGAAGCAGTATTTTTGCAGTACTCGTACAGTTCCTTTTACAACACGTGGCAAAATGTCAGATTGCTTCGACCTGACTGCAACTGAAGTTCCAAACCTTCTGCCGGTCGATTTATGAGCATAATTTTCCTGATGAAGTACACAAGCTCATTCCAGGCGTCAGCCTTAGCAGACAGTCTGAAGTGCTGGGGTTTTCCGCCATTTCAGACCTATCTAGATGCTTGCAAAAAAATTTGAGTACCACCGCTATGATGCTTCTCAGAAAGTCCATGAAAAGCTTCAGTAGATCACTTTGAAAAACTCCACAAGAAACTCGTCTATGTACCCTGGCGGAGTGGCGTTCTATCCCCCGCCCTTTAAACAGAGGCGTGGCAAATGTCTGCGTCTCCACTATCTCGTACGGCAGCCACTAGACTCTCGAGCAATCGCAGGGGGTTGGGGGTGGGCGGGCCAGGGGGATGAGGGGATAGAACGCTCGACCCCCATGTACCCTCCTAGTTAATCGGAATTCTGAGGCCTCTCGGTTCGACAATTAGGGTACCGACTGACCTCGGATTCTTTTCTTTTTTTTTAAAATTTAAAGCGCTATTTCACACTCTAAGGGCCGCTTCTGGTATTTCATCTCCTGATGACATTGAAACTCAGTAGTCAAGTTAGAAGATGGCATGTGATTTTGAAGTGGTCGCTGCACGACGTGAACACCTTCTGAATCCCTGCTTTGCACGACATCGGTGTCGTCTTTTGTAACCGAACGCTTGTTGCACGACATCGGTGACGTCTTCTGAATCCAGGTGCTCATTGCAATATCCCAATCCATACCCGACGGCGACACGTCTTCTGAACGCAGAGGCTCGTAGCCCGACATCGGTGACGTCTTCGGTAGGACGGGATTCATACCTTCGCCGCAGAGTGGCGCGGCGCTATGATATCTATGAATATCGATCACACCAATCAATATGGGGAGATTTCGTAACGCTGCACTGCTCGTCGTCTGAAGTATAAGGTCTGTGGTACACTGTCGCCGACTCGACATGGGAGTATACTATAGGCCTAAATCTGGTCTAACCTTGCGCTCGTTGCATTCGTCGGTGACACGTCCTCATACATAGACGCTTGTTGCGGGGTCATGTCTTCTGAATGCGGACGCTCGCTGAGGAATCACCGTCCATATCCTGACGGTGACAAGTCTTCTGAACACAAGTGTTCGTTGTGCAACGTCGTGAGCGCGTCTTATGGATGGATCTGTGGGTTTGTTACACGGCATCGGTGTTTTCCGACTCAAAGTACCTTTCCCTGACGTTGTGCAACGAGCGCACGGTTTCAGGAGATGTGTTACAGACATCCTGGTACGAGCGCCCGGATTCAGTAGACGCTGGTACTCGAATGTTATGCAAATCGCTTCGTTCACACTCAGTCTTCATCAGATATCCTTCATATCGACTCCGCGAGGTTTTTTTTTTGTAACATTATAAACGACGAATGGATGGACTATCCTTGCACAGTGAACCGTAAGGCCTTGTTTAGTGTGCGCGCGACGCGCGGCGCGATGCCATGTGTAGTGGTCGAATTGATCAATCACGTCACTCGATCAATTTGGACACTACGCATGCATCGCGTCGCGCGTCGCGTGTACACTAAACAAGGCCTAAAGCCCCGTTTATACTTCCGACGCCGAGCGACGCTTCGCGTAGCTCAATCAATATGGTCACCATACTTGGCGTCGCGTCGAACTATAAATGGGGCCTAAGCCATGGTGCCCATTGTACTAGTTGGTTGTTTAAATACGTCGAAGAGATATTTAGAATGACTACTGCCACGATTAGTGAGAGCCTGAATCAGCGTTGAGTCCTGAATCGTGAATCGTTCACTTATTCTATCAGCGTTTATGTTGTAGTGTCATCCCGAGAAAATCCGTTGCTGCTTCATTAACTCGTTGGTCAGGTCATCATTATGCCGCACTTATAACTTCGGATGACTATTTGTTTGTTAGATTTATCCATTCATTTCACCTGTTTCCGATTGTTTTTGCGGCGGCCCGTATCTTGGTCATGAAGAGGGCAAAAACCCGCCGAAGGAAGGGTGTTCAGATGTCGAAGGAGCCGACAACCCCTGAACTGAAAGGTATCCTCATGTTCTTCATTCTTAAGTTCTTAAAGCGTCGCTGCTCACTTTGTTTTGATATAGACTATGCAAACGTTTGAAGCTCCGATAATAATTTCTAACATTTTCCACAGGAATGGATGACGATGATGATCTCACCGTTGTGTACGAGAGCTATCGTAACAGATTGTCAACGGGAGAGGATGACGATGATGATATACAGATTGTGTACGAGAGCATTGATTACGAAGAGTGGAAAATGGCTCGAAACATTCTGAAATATGAATACAACATCGTACGTTTGTTCCAAATCAGTAGACTCATTCCATTCAGATGTACGGTTCAGCAAATCTCACTCAGATTCTGTAGACATTCCGGAGTATTAAAAGTTAGTTTAAAGATTTTGAACAATTCCATAGGCATTTCACTTCACATTTCTAGTGCTGTCCCAGTCGCTTAACATGATTTCAGAAACAGAGCTTAGTGCTTTTCTGGGGGTTTTCGCCCGTGTTTTTTTTTATTCAATCATTACGTTAATGATTCGAGCAAAAAGCACGCCCATAGAAAGGAACTAACTAAGAAAGGGCCTCAACCTCCCATAGAGGTTTAGGTCGAGGGCAGACATAACTCCAACGCCGCGCGAACCCTCCTGCTGTCGCGCACGGTGCACGACGAAAATGGGCGAGTTGTCGCGCTCCGACTGCTTCTGGCAGGGGCGGCTAGAAGCGTAATACACACAATCATTGGGAGAACGCGCAGGCTGAAAAACTGGGAGGAGATCTGCTGTAATGCTTTAATAGATTGGAACTTCCGAGTTTGGAAGAACATTGCTCTCTTACTTATGCGTCCACAACAGCCCAGCTTTTTATTGGCTGGCGCCTCGTCATTTTGAGTAAGGAGTATCACATTTATAGAGTTTGCCGCAAATAGGACGGATATCGACGCTACACTTACAACGCTGAACTCTTCACGGACGAGTTTTCGGGGGCGGGGCGATGGGCTTGGGGCGCGGAACTCACCATGGAGCGCATTCTAACTGATGCGACGTACAGGGATTCGGGCACGAACTGGAGGGAAATCGATGGCTTATTTCATCTTACACACCTACCCTTCGTTTTCTACGATACGGAGAACGCAGGACTGATCCATTGCAGTGGGCGAGAACTACTTATGTTGTCGAACTCTCACCTATTCGCGGTACTAAGGGCTGGTGCCTGCTGTACACCGGCAAGGCTTTTTAAAACGGGTGATCTCATAATGAAGCGGGCACCAGCCCGCTTAGTACCCTATTCGCTTTCAAAAGCTGTGAACTAGGTTTGTAAACGAGGAAAAATTCGGTTTTCACGGCACGTATTTGTCCTCATGTGCCTAATTCGCAGGAAAATGTTGTTTTGTACATTGCCAGCCATAATGAAATTGCACTGAGTTGGACGTATTGCTAGAGCTCGATAGAGTAGCTATGACGAGTATACTAAGTCGTATACAAGGCGCAGTCGTCAGGGTTGGTAAATCCTCTGAGTGCTTCGAGTTCATGTTTTTTTCAGCCCGTTTTTCGATGTATACACTGCTCCACAGAATTCACAGATTAGCGTGGACTTTTCCGTACTCTGCTTTTCAACTAGCTTCGTTTGTTTTTTTCATTTCTTCTATCGTTTTTGGAGAGGCACCGTGTACATCGCGATGATGTACGAAAATATTCCTTTTCAGCAATATTTTTTCCGCAAACGGAACACTCAACATCATTTGAGTCCATGTCCCAAAACACCTGATTTATTAACTATGATTTCATATTTGTTAACAAAAATAGAACTGTGATGGTAGGTTGAAAATATACTTCAAAAACATATGGCTACAAAAAGATTGTGTTGGAGTGGGAAGAGTTGTGTAGGAAGTACGTTATCAAAGTTAGAAATGTAGGTAAGGAGACATATGTTATGCTTCCTCGTCGTAGCAGTCCTGTGTCAATCCACCGAAGCGAGGAAATGACAGAAAAGAGAATGGAAACGTACAGCAAAACTTTTGCGTCTTTACGAAAGGTGCTATCAAAATGGCAGTCCCTTGTATCATCGGTAGAGAATATTTTTTGAGAGGAATCGAATAATTGATGAGAAAGCAGTCCATCAGTTTCTCCTTCAAAGCAACTCGTTGTTGTGCAGCAGCACAGAAACGAGGTGAATGTGACAAATATTAACGCAAACACACATTAAAATCCCATAGAGCGTCTATGTACAGGAAAACGGAATGAAAAAGTAACAATCAGCAAAGAAACTGGTCAAAATGGCATTCCACTTGCGTTTCTTATCGGTACGATCACACCTCATTATGGATGTTCAAGTTGTTCACTTAAAAAATAGTCAAGATTTCATGTTCCCTGCATGTCGCATTAGTTAGAGCACGCTCCACAATGAGTTCCGCGCTTCCGCCTCAGACAACTCGTCCGTGAAAAGTTCAGCGTTGTAAGTGTAGCTTCGAGTCAAATAGGGTTGAGTGCAAAGGGGGGGGGGGGGGGTGGGGTTACCAATAGGGCAACCATACACAACGGTTGGTGCTGTAGGAAACTGGGGGATTTTTTGCAGCACTGATGTATTCCATCCCTATAGTAAACGGAGCTAAGTCATTTCTGATGCAACTTCACATACAGTTGTTGTTGATCATACTGGTTGATCGTGGGTCGTGGGTGTTGAACAATGGCGAAATTCCGTGCTCCGCGGCTAATCATGCATCACCGAGCGCACGTCTGCGTTTCAGCGCCGCGGCGTCGCATGCGGCTTGCGCGCGACGTCGCGTTGGAGTTACGTCCTGGAGCCGGTTTAGGTAGCTGGAGGACAGAGCCATGGAACCTGATTACAATTGCCCAGGTTAAGATTAAAAAATGAATCTACTGAGTTCTGTTAAACCTGTTAAAGTTTCTTGTTGAGCTGTTTATACTCGCAGTTTATCATCATGGTGCCGTCGTTTGGAGATGTTTGAAGGGCTCCGTAAGAGAAAGGTCGCTGGTTCGATTCCCAGTGATGACTCGTTGTTTTGCATGCTGTGGCTTATCTTCGACAAGACGGTTATTCTTATCTATAGCACATATTTTAGTGAAGGCATGATCGCATCGAGCTATCTATGATGCCATGATTAACTACATGAGCGTGTCCCCAGGGATAGATGTTGTATGTAAAAATTTATACACATATCAAAGAAGTCAAAATTGGAGCCAGATTCGTGATCAGCTTCCCAAAGGAAATCCCATATACAGGATTTGAGCAAAATCTGTCATCATGACCCCACTACCATAACTGCATGCAACCTACCGATAGCCGCCTCTGTAGACCTCAACAGTCATGGAGAAGGGGTAATGCATATTTGTTTTCATGAAATGGAAGAGTGCTTAATCAACAGGTGGGATCTATCCTAATCGGAGGGACATAGTGACAGTCCGTTGTTTGACTTCCTACGTAAGCTTCCATTGTTGTCCCATTCTCGGAGGTTTTTTATTTAAACTCAGTGCATGCGTTTGTGTGACATCGAATGACATACGCAAATGGAATTATACGGTTGCCCTCTTCTGACTAGGTTAGATCTAACAAATGTTGTTTTCAACGTGGATGTCAAAAACGTGCCCAAACTAGAGGAATAAATGAAGCGGGCGCGTTGTCTTAATGCTATGTTAATGCTTATTTGACGCTTCCTCTGCATCCTCTGATGAAACCATCTAACTCAAAAAGACCGAAGAAACATTTGTGAGAACTAGTAAACCTGTTCAGATGGTCGTCGGGAATATCCCCGTGATTTCAAAACACCTACGGACATTAAACCTAGGCGGCAGTAGTGCGTGACATGACTCCTGGATGCAGAAAGTCGCAGATATAAGAACGCAACTGTGGAGAGGGCGGGGTAACAATCACCGATTTCAATCAGATCTGGTTTATAGGCATAGTGAATGGTGCTGATTACTAATCCGGCATCCATATTTAAAATCTTGGTTGATAACGGTAGATTGCAATATGCATAGGTGAGTAATGATGAGTCACAATGGTAAAGGTTAACAGTTCAAAAAACTTGTGTTCGGGAGGTAAATTTGAACCCATATTTTTGTAGTTGGCATCCAGGCTTTATCCACCCACCTAGACCTTCTTTCAATGCTATATGGGGTTGAAACCCTGACCTGGTGTTTGTCTTCAGTTGTACGCATGAGCAGAATATGTGCTCTGAACCTCAACGTGACATAGTCCGGACATAGGTCTAACTCCGGCTTACCTATGCGTTCATGTGTGGGCTTTTCTGTAGTTCGTCTACGGTTTCTTGCAGTTGACGGTTTCGATTATAACACAACAAGTGCTCCGTCACGCCTATCGGCGTGCCTCGCACTTGCGCGCTTCGCGCGATGTTGCAGTATCACTAAGCTAAGGACAATCACATCGAGCTAGCTGCTCTACTTGTACAGCTTTTTTCCCTACCTAGGAGTACAAAAGGCTTGCAGTACATACAGTGTATAGTATGATACGGCGATCTAATGGTTCCTCACTATTGGTTCTCCCTTAGTGAAACGGTCCCCCATTACTGGTACTGGTCCAGCTCGATGATTCCCCTCAGCGAACGACGTCATCGGCACACCTTCTGAATCCCCAGGTACATTAAACGACGTCTTCGGCACGTCTACCTGAATCCCCAAACACATTGAGCGACGTCTTTGGTACGCCTTCTGAGTCCCAGGCACGTCATGCGACGTATTCCGCACATCTTTCGAATCCCCTGGCACGTAGAAGACGTCTGGGTATTTTCCGCTATTTTCGCGCCACGTAATTTGATCACCATCGATTGACGGTGATCGATACTGCAAAAACAAACTTCAGATTCGTGTTCAGGGACCGCGATTACCCCGGGCCGAAGTTCCCAGGCAGGGAGAAGACGTCTGGGTATTTTTCGCTATTTTCGTGTCGTGATTTCCCCCTTTTTCCCCCGAACTTTCTCCCCTATTTTACAATTTCTGCGGCGGCACCGATCGATAGCATGACTCATCGCTTAGCGCGTTATTATAGAGTATGATGATATTGATCTGGTGTAAATAGTGCCCATTCTGCACAGAGCCACCAGGCAGTTTTGTTTCCAAATAATCTCTATAGCAGTTCCTTCCCAGAATTATGCTGATCTAATTTTCAGGATATAGAAACGGGACTGCCTATTAGGCCTGAGCTGCCGAATAATGGAAACAGGTAAGATTTTGGTAATCTAACTCAATTAATTATTGTACCGGTGTTACCCCATTCACTAAGCACTACTGATTCCAAAGATTTCATTATTTATTCCTCTGAAAGTTTCAAATTCTTTCGTAATTATACAGTTTTCTCGCTTTGCTGGTTTGCAACCGTAACTACAGGGTAAGGGTCGTTCAGTATGTACGTGACGCGCGACGCGATGTAATGATAAGCTCTCGTATCGATCGTGCAACGCGACGAATCAATGTGGGAGCTTATTATTACATCGCGTCGCGCGTCAAGTGCATACTTTGGTCTGTACAACGACTTGCGGTGGCCAGTCGATGAACAATTCAGTTTCAGTTCAGAATTCAGTGTTTTATCTTTCCCAGATGAATCTGGTACCATTTCACCGACCCCGGAGAGATGGTACCCCGAATCGAGTACTGCGATTGGCATAAAATTCTTGCGTACCTTACTTTAGCATTGTATCATGTAAAACATCCCTAAAGATGAGTATGCAAAAAGTGAAAGGTTATCAACATCTTCACCTTCTCATCGTTGTGGAATTTACTGTTATCAGGGTACAATTTCGAAAATGCGTCTGTAGAACCACGTGTGCAGCTCCAAGTTGTGATTTTCAGCCATACACAACAAATCCAGCAGCCAACAACACCACATGGGACTTCCTCAAATTCGGGTGCTAACACTTCAAGGTTTCCACGAGCTTCTTCGGTTCGTGATGCTTTATTTTTTCTGAGTGCTTTAGGTTTTGTAGACGTTTAACATATACCATGTGACGTACGTTTGTAGCAGTTTGACATATCCCTTTTTCCGAACCCTACAACTTGGCCGCTGGGAAGTTTTTTTAACTCCATTTCTTCATCGATGGGAAAGTAGACTTTAGATATGCTCGAATGACCTATTGGAATAGCTATTCGAGTGGGTCTCATTTCAGTTTGAATTCTCGAATTCAAATATTCAAAACATCGCTGTTTTCGAATGAATCAGTATTCGAATATTCAAAAAAAGCGCATTTTTCGATTCAATTCGGACTCAGATTCAAAATTCAAATTCTATTCAAAAGATAGCGTTTTTCATATGTATTCGAATTTGGGCACTAGTTAAAAGCTTCGACTCCACCGACAAGACTTCGGTCGAAAAAAATGTCGAGAGGGGTTATTTGCAGTGCTGACCACGAATCCGATATCGGTTTTTGAAATTGCGGCCGATTACGGTAGGTTACGGTAGCTAAAAGTAGCTAAAGCTGCCGAGGTCATAATCATCGATTTTGCCCAAACTTCGCTTAGGGGCGTTATTTGGGGTGCTAATAACGAATATGACATCCGTTTTTCGTTTTACGCCGGAGTTTGGGAGAAATCGGTGACCATTACCTTAGTCACCCGTACCTTCCGTAACCTACAGTACTCCAGCGTGAAACGAAAAGCGGATGTCAGATTCGTGATCAGCATCCCCAATAATCCCCTAGACGAAATTTCAGTGACCCTGCCTTGAGCAATCGGTGACCCTGCCTTGAGCACTCTTGTTAACGGTGTGGTTGGTCTCCGACCGAATCGTGAAAAACGGATATCAGATTCGTGATCAGGATCCCAAATAACCGCCCTAGACAAAGTTTCAGTGAAAAAATTTTTTTCGACCGAAGTCTTGTCGGTGGAGTCGGATCTTTTAACTAGTGCTCGAATTTGAAGGTTCAGGAAAATCGCGTTTTTCGAATGCATTTGAATTCGAATATGCGAAAATTGTGAGCATTCAGTACCATTAGAATATTCAAAAAAATTCGAGAGCACAACTATACGGCATAAGCATAACTGTAGTGAGCATGATCCGTTAAGACACCAAGTGGATTTTTGGGAATTTCCGACACATTCGCTACAGGTATGGCACATGTCAACAGTCGCAAACACCACGTCAGTTATACTGGGCTGCTTTAATACACGTCCTCCACACGTCTTCAAACGTCAAAACGTCAAGGGGGCGATATCGGTGAACTTCTCATCTACGATTATAGTTTCTACATGGTGTCACTCACGACTAAATCACCCAGGGTAGAAAAGACCGTCAAGAATTGGACGGGTTGCCTCACAGTACCTAGGCGGTAGTCGTCGCGGGACCACTTGCTCCATCAGCTCATCGAACGATAGAATGCGCTCGGTGGTGAGGCCGTCGGTGGAATTTTTAGCTTTTCGTTGAGCCTTTTTCCCGTTTAAGCCGTTTTATCGTGTTCATTACGTATTTCTTTCGTATATCCGTGTTTGTCGTGCTCGCGGTAGACATCTTTTTTTTTGTTTCTCCACCGTTTTTTTTCACGTTACTCCGCTATAAGGAAAAAGGATTTACGGTACAAAAATAATCGAAAAACGTTAACAAGAATGTAGCAAACGAAAGAAAAAAAGTTCGGCAAGAAATGTGAAGCTGGGGAAGCAATTGCGAAACAACACGAAACAACAACACATAAGAAACATGGAAAACGGCGAAGCAACAAAAAATGTGTACGACTAACAGGAGAAACACGATATACGAAGGGAGCATGAAATGAACACGATAAAATGCGCAAAGTTGAGAAAAACATTTCAAAAAAGGTTGCACCGGCGGCGGCCTCATCACCGGGCGCGTTTATTTATTTATTTATTTATTTATTTATTTATTTATGAATACGTCAAAGGACGCGCCACATAAGGAAAAAACAGAAACAACAGCAGAAAGCAGACGAACGATCACAGCTAATCTTGGCGGATTTCCCATGGAAACAAGCGTCGTCCACCTATCAGTAGGTAAACACTGACAACAAGAACTCCAAAAAAACGAGAAAAAAGGGGAGGTGCTTAGTGCGGAAGAAAGGGTAGGAAGGCAAAAAAAATTAAAAAATAAGCGCTTGATTTTTAAAGACCCGAGCGGAGTTTAAGGCCTCCGTTAGAAGTTGGTACATAGGCAGCCGATTTAAATAAATTAGATAAACCAGCCGTTGACGGGCAGCGCGTATATCGGCGAGGGCCAACGAAGAGCATGTCCCTAGACAGTCCTCTAAAGTAGGCTTTCAATAGTATGTGAACAATTCCAAGCGGACCATAGTATATATTGGAACATGACACCTGTGGCCCTATGGAACGCCTTACGCAAGTTACCTAGCACGTAAGTTCAAAATAGCTCGTAAGCCTAGAAGATTCAGCAACGCCAGGTAGATAGCTGCCATAGGAGGCGTAATCGAATTAATAACAGGATGTTTCAACTTCGTAAAAAAAACTAAAATACTAGATTAACAGGCCTTCAGCACTAAGCACCGTGAGAATAACTAGGCTAATCTGATTGTGAGTATAGCAGTCCTAAATTATCTTAACAAAAAAGGGAGACTGTCTGGTCACACTTGAATCCATGGAAAATTTACAGATGTTCCAATGATGATAGTCTTCAAACTTTCAAGAACTTTAGCGGTGAGTATGTAAAAACGCTAACGCAACGAAGAAACAAAAACAAGGAAGAAAAGAATAATGCATACATCATTAGGGACTAAAACGTTCTCCTCTATGGAACACTCGTAACCTACGAAGACTCAGAAAGCATCGAAAAAGAAAAAAACTACAGAAATAGACTCGAGCAATCATTGTTTTTACGACCTACATTTTCGCAATCCATGACGAGGACGTTTTACTGGAGAAACTAAAAATTTGAGGGTGATATGCAACGTCAAGATGAGTGGAATAGTAGTCTGCTAAGATCGAGCTTATTAAGTTGCTTCTTAAAGGCGCAGCCACTAGTTGCTCCAAAGAGAGTCGCCGGAAGTAGTTGGAACCATCTTGTACACCTGACAAACACATTATTAAACATTACATTATACTTTTTGTTGTGAATCTTTGAGCGTTATACTGATTGACAAGCTGACGGAGAAAGCGGTCTCGCAACGACCGCCCGGGTACTGTGAATCAGCTCGTCCAATTCTTGACGACAACTCGTGGCTACCCTTAGCGATTTAGTCGCGACTGTAACCATGCAGGACAGTCCTACACAACGTTTTGTGTTGTACGAAACTGAAAACATTATGCAGCACTGGTACATTGCACACCTACGGTGAGCTGAGCTAGTCCATTTCTGATGTAATTACAATGCACGTGCCTTCATTCCACTCGTCGTTAAACGTACTCCGGAACAAAGTGCGGACGAGTTTCCGGACGAGTTCTGGGCGCGGCGGGAATTTCAAACCGCACTCTCTTTCTCAGCGGCGGTCAGAGACGCAGAGAGACGGGATTCTGTCGGTTCAGTCGCGACGTAGCGGACATTACTCAGGGCCTTCTAGTGCTGCGGATTTTTTCCCATTTTTCTCGTCAGTTTCCCTCAACGTCCCCAATTACCTATAGGTCTACCAAGGAAAGCAAGGGAAAGTGGTCTGCAATTGCTAAGATATGAAGAAAATGAAAAGAAAAGTGGACACGGTCAAGAAAAACACAGACGGTGATGAGAACGCCGTCTTAAATGGAGCCTAAAATAGAAGCGAGGCAAGACGTTACTGAGCATTTTGCCAAAGGTAAGGAACACTGACAATTTTTTTGGTTTTCACACGTGGTCAAGCTCGGGTAATCGAATTCCTTATGGTTGAGGTCGTACTATTCGAGTTGTGTCCTGGAACTGTACCACGCAACCCCCGATTGCTGCTTTCTTTGCGCTAAGCTAAAGTGTTCAGAGAAGCAGAAGAATGTTTTGAGGGAGGGTTTTACACGGCTCAGGATTGGGGCATTGGCCGCCTGATCAGTTGTTGGCACTAGCTGAACTACAACGAACCGTTCCGAAACGATACTGCAGAATCAGTCCATGTGGTGCAACGTACCGACCTCATACTCCCGTCGCATGCCGAAAAACGGCTCAAATAGGGTCGGGGGGGGGGGTCACCTTATAAAAGGTGTCACCAACACGAAAAAACGAGACAAGGCATACTGATAGTAAAGAAAACAAACCTACAATGATGTTGCTCTGTTTAGGCAGGGGAAGGGACTCCAGGGTGTGGCTCAAGTGACGCACCCGTGTTAAAATTGCCTACATCTCGGAGTTTCCTCCCTTGTCTAATTAGGAGGCACATAAGACGCGGACCTATAATCGGTAGCTCGCTTGCTTGACTTCTCCGTAATTCGAATACCCTGCCCTAACGTTCCTCTCATCAGTAATAGTGTGGCTAAATTTATACTTGTAAGCTTCACGATAACCGTGAGTGTTCCATCTTGGACCTTTCTCTGTGTCTCTAACAGCGGCAGAGAAGCGAAAACGCGATTTGAAACTCCCCCGCGCCCAAGAACTCGCCGGGAACTCGTCCGTACTTTGTTCCGGAGTACGTTTAACGACGAGTCCTTCATTCCAAGGCTAACATCCACTGCGTACAAGGCAACTTCCCCCCCCCCCCCCCCGAGCCTGTTTGCGCCCCCAGATCCGCCACAGACCGTGATACAACATTTGTACGTCGAAGACGAGCGGGAAATGGCTTTCTGTGGTGCTCGTCAGCTGGGAGACCTCACTTATGACTGACTTGGAATTTACGTGTTAAAACGTGTGATGGAAGACGTGTGACACCACTGCTGCATAACTGTCGTTATGGTGCTTGCGTGCAATGACGTGAGAGACAAGTCGAGCATAAGGGCCTGTTCATACTTCGAGCGTCAAGAGCGACAAGAGCGACTGGGGCGACGGACGTAGTGTGGTGTACGTAAATAATTACGTATTTCACACTACATTCGTCGCGGACGGAGTGTGGAGTACGTAATTATTTACGTACACCAGCCTATATCGTCGCCCCAGTCGTTCTTGCCGCTCTTGTCGCTCAAAGTATGAACAGGCCCTAAATGAGGGACAATTCCCCGGAGTGAGCTTGTCTGAAGAGATTTAGCCACTGCAATGCACACATACCACAGTTAGGGGAAGTAACGGCTATAATGTGACTCACTTCCGGTTCCGTTTATGGCCAAAGAATTGACAACAATTGATGCTAGAGAATATCCACGACGCTATTTCGTCCCTACTACCCTCCCCTCGAGTTTCAAAACAAGAGCTTAGCAATGAGTTGCCTGGATGACGTTCCGGCTTTCCTACGTTTTGTTAATTGTTTGCCTTCTGATTTTTGTGTTTTCCTTTTTTCCATTTCAGAAGAATGACGCCACGGTGCGAGGCAACCAAGGTACGGATTCCCTTTTGTAAAGAATGAGTTGATCGTTTTTCAGATTTGCTTAAGAGCTGTTATAGAAGAAAAAAGCAGTTAGGCGGATGTTTAGTATCGATGAAAGCTCATGCGCTTGGAGGGACTCAAACCCGCACCTTCCGGGCGGCGCTGGTGGTGCAATGCGGAGCATTGATAACATCGAAGCAGAAGGTGCGGGTTCGAGTCTCGCCCGAGGCAAGAGATTTGATCGAAACTAAACATATTTCGAACGAGTCGATCGTTGATTATATACTGTTCGAAACCCCAAGGCAATACTGAACGCAAATCCGAACACCAATAGTGTGAAACACTAGAAAGGAAAGGCTTCCTCTGCAAATCAATCTTCATTTATAGAAGAGCTCCACCCTTCGTTTATTTTCGATTTATAAGGAATTTGTCCAAAATTGTTTGAATGAAATTTTAAGCATGGATGTATGTACATTCGGATCTTATAGGGAAGAGGGCGCGTGCGCACACGACAAACTCTAGGATGTCGCCCACTACCTGTTCGAAGAAAAAGTCTACGGGTAAAGTTGTCTTGCAGAAGATGCATTTCTTTTTATATGGCCAGAAAACAGATTAACTAGACTTAAGAACAGGACGTATGTAAGTTTTATATACCTTCGAAAGGATTGATTCTTTTCTAGTTGTCAAAGCCTGGAGATATTTGATGCTCATAACATAGCTGTGTCACACATTGTTCGAATATGCTTTTCGAATTCGAGATTCTTGTCGTAATAAAAGTTCAAGTCTCTAACTGGCCAGGAAAGGGTCTCAGGCGTAGGTCTGAACGGGGAAAATGGATAGTACTGCGAGAATCCCCACCCTTCATGTAGTAGAGAAGCACGTTTCGTTTTTGCCGAGTCCTTGAACCAAAAGAGCTCTTTAAATGAAACTGTTAGGACACATATTCGACTCATGGCCGCGCAGTGTGCTGAACGTAACCAATTCCGCTTTACTAGGGAAGGGTTTCGACCTCCCGTGGAACTTCAAGTTGAGACCAGGATCATTAGAAAGAGCTCGGAATGTTGATTACGAATATGGGTGTCAGAATTGCAAAATGAAACTCCTGAGCGAGTTATTGCCTGCCGAAATCGGGGGCCTCACCACAGGCTTGCTGTACGACGCACCGGGCGCGAGAGTGGTGAGTCATTGGGGCTCCATAAGAAGGATCCGCCTGCTGCGGCGGTGGCGCCAGGGTAGCGCTCACGCTCGTCGGTCGCGACGTCATTGGTTCGGTTCCTGCTGCTGCCCGTTTCTTTGCAAATCATAATTCATCCTGGAAATGACCTGTTGTTCTGAACTATGACATGTGTCTAATTAAATAGCCAGGAAATCTACCATACACGTTTGTAAAAATGCTTGAAGGCAAAAAACTGCTATGGTGACATTTTTATTTACTCTGGCACCCCAAATTTAACGAAAACAATGACCACCACCTTTGCTGGTGAAGAGGACATAGTGAGTGAAGAAAAAGCAGCAGATGAACGACATCTAGTTCTTCCTTATTATACATTCTACTTGCGTTTTTACTTCACACATTTTTTTGCTTTGTTCCATGAATGCCAAGGTTGTTAGAAACACCTCTAGTTACTCAATATATGATTTAGAATCCATTTGTGCAAAATAGTAAACAAAAATGTCACCATAGCAGTTTTTGCCTTCAAGCATTTTTACAAACATGTATGGTAGTTTTCCCGGCTGTTTAATCAGACACATGTCATAGTTAAGAACAAAAGGTCATTCCCAAGATGAATTATGATTTGCAAGCAAACGGGCAGCAGCAGGAACCGAACCAACGACGTCGCACCCGACGAGCGTGAGCACTACCCTTGCGCCACCGCCGCAGCTGTCGGGCCCTTCTTACGGAGGCCCGATGACTCACCACTCTCGCGCCCGGTGCGTCGTATAGCCAGCCTGTGGTAAGGCCCCCGATTTCGGCAGGCCATAACTCGCTCAGGAGTTTCATTTTGCAATTCTGACACACATATTCGTAATCAGCATTCCAATCTCTTTCTAATGATCCTGGTATCAACCTGAAGTTCCACGGGAGGTCGAAACCCTTCCCTAGTTAGTACCAGTGGGTGTGGAAGCATGCTAGTCGCCGTGACGCGACCGAAGTCGCTAAAATAGACCGGGTATGGGTCCCGTTTGGTGCCGTAATTAAGTTGCGTTGTTACAGGAGCGGACGAGGAGATTCGGGTTCGCGCGTTTGACATATCGATGTTGCGTCAACGCCTCAAGTCATTAGGTACGAAGTTGAGTTTTCCTTGAATGCAAGGGTGTGAAGATAGTATCCGGTTTCAGCTTCTTCAAACAAGACGCCCGAAGGTTCTCGGAAGAGGAGGCATCAAGAGATCGGGTCTTCTATGGGATGTGAGGGGTCTCCATCCGTTTCATCCACAGTTGCTGCGACTCCTATGGCACAGAGAGCGCAGTGAAAACCCCTGGTCAAAATACAGGAGAGTGCGTTTTCCTCATACGCTCGCCCCTGAAGAGCTCTTGCGTATGGATATGTGCGGGACCCATCATGTCGACCTCATTACTGTAGCCAGCGCAATATTTCAACCAGCGTGGTTTCTTTGAAATTTGATTGGCATAAAACTACTCACCCATCGCCCCTTCCTAATTCGATGGTAGGTGATCCTATAAAGCTCTTATCATCCAGTTTCACCTGCACTGGCAATCGTGACTGAATTGTGTTTAAGCATCTGGCCTTGTGATGTCGCTGTTTCTAATCTATAATTGAATCGCTTCAGTTTTCGTTGATGTTGGTTTTGGAATTGAATTCATATCAGTTTCTTTTCATAAATCTACACAGAAGCCTTCCGGTCATTTCTGTCTCATCCCTCTAGGGTTCTTATATGAAGGCTTCTCTAGAGTGGCCGTTTTTGCGTGGTGCTGATATGTGAAGGGTTTACCAGCGAAGACGTTCTGAAAGTGCTTGAAAAGGCTGTAGTCGATTGGCCTGATGAAATCTGATGAGTAAGGCGCATGTTATACTTCGGCGACGCGTCACCAACGCTGCGACACGTTACCGGCGACGTCGCCGGCGTTGCCAGAGACGTCGCCGACGTCGTCGAAGCGTCTGTGGCGACGTCGGCGACGTCGTCAACAGGAGAGCATCGGAGCACATTTTTAGCATCGCTGTGCGTTTTCAAAGTCATCATTAGGTAACCAGACTGCGGATAGAAACGCTAGGTGATCACATCTGCTTCGAATTTGCTTAAATTGTGTGCTTTTCTTAGTATGTTTCAAGACTTGATGATGATTTTTGTTTTGTATGAACGGTAGCCTGCTCGACCATTGTTAATCTCGCGAATCTTCCCTTACTAACCACATTTGCTTTTAGAAGGAAGGATATGTATGATCTGAAGTCTGATCTGACTATTGATTTACCAATTTAACGATTTTACCAGCGTTTTCGTTAAATTTCTTTGTTGGAGTTTCGCAAAGGCCTTTTTTGCTAAATCGCATTTAAATTAAATTTACGAGGAATTTTCGAAATTCAAAGGAAAATTTAACTCTTAATTAATATGAATTGTATCTCGAAAAAGCTCTTCGTAGAGGATTGCAGTATCATCTCAGAGAATCGACGGGCCGACGACGTCTCCGGCGACGTCGGTGACGTCGTCGACGCGTCTGTGGCGGGTGGTGCAGAACAGCAGCTCATAGCCCGCTTCGCGTGGTATTGCGAAACGTGTGGGCGGGCGTTGTCGTGCAGAGGATTAGGACCTCTTCTGTTGACCAGCGCTCACGCAATTTTCGATATCCCGTCGATTTCCTCACGGAGGACTCTCCTATGATGGATCGGCCTGATTCCTGAAAGTTGTAGTGAATCACGCCAGCCGCCGACCACCACACTGTTACAGTCACCTTTTACTGGTAAGGTTTTGGTTTTGGGAAGTGTCTGAATAAACGAACGATGAACGAGGTTGCACACAAACCGCCAGAACTTTCCGGCCAATCTAATACTCCTGCAGGTAACGCCTCGAGAATGTTCGCCACAATTTGGCATAAAGTTGTCCTGACATGACATCCAAAAATTTAGAGCGAGGCAAGAAAAATGGTCAGTACTTTTTCCTTGACCCAATATGTTTGCAATGGCTGACTGGCTAAACACAAATAACCAAAGAGCTATTACTTATAACGGATTTTGAGGTCCGCCATCTTGGAGCCATCGAGATCTCTCTAGAGAGATCTCTGTATCAAAGTCTGGCCCCATAACCCATAATAGCACTGGAAACGTACAAATATCCACCCCGCTATCCGGACCTGATTTGCGAAGGTTCTACCAGTGAAGAAGTTCTAAAAGAGCTTAAAAGGTGGTGGTCCGGCTGGCGCCAGGTCTGATGAGTATGGCAGGTGAAACAGAACTTCAAATCCTAGTTCTTTCAATTTTCGCATGGGGATTTGCGAAACGTGTGGGCGGTCGTGCAGAAGAATGGGACCAGTGCCAGCTGCAGCCACGCAATTTTCGGAACATCTCCTCGATTTCGTCTCAGAAGGACTCTGCTGTGATGGTTCGGCTTCTTTCCATAATGTTGTAGTGGATCGTGCCAGCCGCCGATCTCCATTCTGTGACCATCGCCTTTTTCTGGTGGGATTTCGGCTTTGGGAAGTGCCTCGGTGTTCGTCGACATCAACCCACTGTCCTGATCGTCCTTGGTTATCGTATAGAACCCACTTTTCGGCACATGTGACGACTCGATCCAAAAACGGGTTGTTTTGATTCCGGAAAAGCCAAGAAGAACAAATTTCGAAACTCTACAGTTTCTGGCGATCACTCAAATCGCGTGCCATCCACTTTCATCTTCGATCTTTTTCACCTTTCCGAGTAGTTTCAAGGCATCCGTAACAGCAGAGTTAGGCCCCGTTTATACTTCGACGCCGAGCGACGCGACGCCACGTATAGTGGCCATATTGATTGAGCGACGCGATCGATCAATGTGGGCGCTTTACATGCTGTCGCGTCGCTCGGCGACGAAGTATAAACGGGGCCTTACTGACTCCTAGACTTTCCGCAATCTCACGGACAGTTGGCGATTGATTAGCTTCCACGAAAGCCTTCAAATTGTCGTCCTGGATTGCTGCAGGTCCACCGCTTTAGGTTGGGCATCTTCAAGGTTAAAATCTCAAGGCATCCGTAAATTTC
The DNA here is from genome assembly GCA_947396885.1 of Heligmosomoides polygyrus polygyrus. Classification (NCBI taxonomy): domain Eukaryota; kingdom Metazoa; phylum Nematoda; class Chromadorea; order Rhabditida; family Heligmosomidae; genus Heligmosomoides; species Heligmosomoides polygyrus. Next base: position 13,335,284 of record OX377206.1, read on the forward strand.
TCGAACCACCGTTGCACGGCCCCTTCTCCGAAACTATTCGACATCACACATGGTTGATTTGTCGTGCCGTTTCGGCGGTGGATCGACCCAGTTTGAAATTGAAATAAGTTATTATATTACTTTTGCTCAAAGAAGACCTAAGATCTATGTTTGTAGTCCACAACATATTGTCGAGAACTTGAGCAAAAGTCAGCCCTAGGATAGAAGTGATACGATCATAAATAATTAGCAAAGAAGGAAGATATCTGCAGTTAGGAATGCACGTTGTGGTGTGTGCGTGGAGCCAAATTAGGCAAATCTGATATCAGACAGGTAGAGGTGATGAGGCAAAGCCTAGAATCTGCACGAAATGCGTTTTCGAGACCATTTAAAAATTTTAGAATCTTACTGGGCGTCTATTCATGCCAGGTGATAATTGGTCAGAGACTAACAAGGGAAGGGTCCGAAGCGTATGTCTGAACGTGGGGGAGCGAGTCATATAGGGAGAATCCACATCCCTCAATTGGTTTGAAAATGTGTTTATTTTTTGCCAAGCCATTAAACCCAAGGAGTAGGGGGTCACAATGGGATATGGCGCAGCACGCGTTTGGGGGTCTTGGGTATACGCCCGCGATGCTCCTGCAGCCAGTGGCTCGGAGCGCAGGTGGGTAGAGGGTTGGCTCATGCGAGGGAGGTCAGGATCAGGGCTCCTCTGCGTTGCTGCACCTTTGCATTTCAACTGATTGGTAGAGATTTGGGGAATCTGACGTCTACACCATTTTCAAACGTTTTCTGCTCCTTTTTCCAGCGATGCGTTGTGGTATTGAACATGGTGATGTATAAATGTTCAACACCTTTCCATACATAGACCAATGACCTCGGGAAAAGCCATCCTGCTCGGATTTTCAAAGGGGACCACGTTGTGACGTCGGAGGTGGTTCAACTGAGAAACGAGGTGTGCGGATCCCACAAATTAAGCTAAACGGCTTCGATACACTCTTTCCCTCATGTCTGCTTGTCACCTGGAAATCAGAGGTCTGCTGAAGGTTTTCTAGAACCTAACACCAACAATGTCTGCGGACGGTCGAGTGGTGATCCACCTGCTCTCGGTGAAGTGTGGCCCACCTTTAGACAAGGAATCTTAGAGGGAAGAAATCAAGCTGGCCGAACGGATGGCCAGCACACCCAAGGACTTCGAAGCACGTTAACTTGAAGTTGACGAAGACGAACAGCTGGAAATGGGTGAAGAAGAAGAGGAAGATTGGGATCCGCAAGATGAACTGGTGGACGTGCAGAGGCAAGCAAGCAGTGGGCATATGATAACGTTTTCGGGTGGAACTCTTGTTTCGGAGGAAAGGGTACGTCTTCAATTGGATTTCGGTTGCGTGCTCATAACCATGGAGGAGGACACCGCGATTCACTACACAGGCACTTTGTACCTGTGTATCACTGGTGCTGAACATTTGTCACCATGTTGAAGACCACAGCGTACAGCTGGGAAAATGCGCAGAAAACGTCTGAAGGCGGTATAGACGTCAGAATACCCCAAATCTCAACCAATAAGTTGAAATGCAAAAATGCAGCAGCGCAGAGGAACCAAACCACTGACCTCCCTCGCACGAGTCAACCCTCTACCCACCTGCGCTCCGAGCCACTGGCTGCAGACGCATCGTGGGCGTACAAGACCCCCAAACGCGTGCTGCGCCGTATCCCATTGTGACCCCCTACTCCTTGGGTTTAGCGACTTGGCAAAAAATAAACACATTTTCAAACCAATTGAAGGGTGAGGATTCTCCCTATATGACTCGCTCCCCCCGTTCAGACATACGTTTCAGACCCTTCCCTTGTAAGGAGCGAATGTGGGTGAGGTCAAGATAATTACGGGTTCCCTTAATTTAGATCACCTCGGACTCAAAAAGTCTAAAATCCTGCTAAAATTTTCACGTCAGATCATGTTGTTCTGATTCCAGCAATATGTATTTCATTGAATACTGTCGACTTTGAAGGGAATTGTGGCAAAGCGGCGGAAACGGCGGATTAATCTACCGCCGGCCGCATTTTGGCAGCTATTCACTGACATTATACCAACATTACTGTAGTTAGTACGGTGCTTCCCTGTGTGTCGCTGATTAGCAGGGAACATGTCTCTTCTTGACCTAGTGTGACGCTTGTACCACGGGGGTCGAGCGTTCTACCCCCTCGCCCCCCTGGCCCGCCCACCCCAACCTCCTGGGCTTGCTCGAGGGTCTAGTGGCTGCCTTACGAGATAGCGGAGTCGTAGGCATTTGCCACGCCTCTGTTTAAAGGGCGGGAGGTAGTACGCCACTCCTCCTTGTACCACAGTATGTTCACATTATCTATGAAACGCTCTAAACAATTCAGGAGTGCAACGCCGTGTAGGTGTTCCGCGACTTCGAGGTAAATGGCCTTTACTGTTAGGGATCGTTTAGTGCACACACTACGCGCGACGCGATGTTATGGCAAGCTCCATATCGATCGCGCGACGCGATGAATCGATATGGGAGCTTATCGTAACATCGCGTCGCGCGTAACGTGTGCACTAAACGATCCCTTATTGTTAGACAAGTGAATATGCACGCGTGCCTTAGAATTACCTCCGAGCGTAAACGTTCCGAAAGCCCGAAGGCTCGCATCTTGTGCTTAATAGCAGCATCATTAGAATCTTATTTTATTAGAAACACACACACATAAATCTCATCTATACTCAATACAAAGTGGTATACATGAATGCTACACAAATATGTACAACACATAGTACAGTTACCAGCTACTAACAGTATTCTCGTCTCTATCACAAAGGAATTCAATTTCACCAGTATTAAAACTCTTTTAGATAGGCAGACAGATAAACAGAAGTGTTTCAATCGTACGCAATCTCTTTCTCATTGGAGAAGCGAATTTAAGGCTAACCATCACCTATACAATATTAGTTCATGTGGTCGAGGGACAGATTCCTCAGGATGTCATCCGGGATGTTGGCCTTGAACACAGCGTTCTCAGTCTCAAGGCGGAATATCTGAAACGAGCAAAATTTAGGTGTTTTCAGTCTCAAGGCGGAATATCTGAAACGAGCAAAATTTAGGTGTTTTTTTTTGCAGAAAAAAATGCTGAAATATTGATTTAAACGATTAATAGAATCTGGAATCTATTACTTCCACAAGTTTCCTCAGAGCGTGATTATTGATGAGAGGAAACTATTAGCCTTGTTATGTAGCTCGCATTTTTCAATAAAGACACGTTATCCAGCTGAGCGTTGAAATTCCCTTCTTGAAGCTCATCTTATGTAAAACTTCAACCATTCATTTTTTGTTTAGACAGTCTTGGGAAAGATTTGTGTCCCTTAAATGGTGAAGTCTTTAAAGCCTTCAAAAACTGCTTTTGTCTGCATGCGCTTGAATGCCCATGTCTTGTCTGAAGGGCGAATGCTCAACTTTGTAGCTGTGTACACGAATTTTTTGAATATTCGAATCGTTTCAAATGCTCACAAATTTCGAATATTCATTTCAATTTCGAATATTAAATTCCAAAATATCCTAAAAAAGCACTTCTCTTAATATTCGAATTTGAATTCATTCGAAAAACGTGATTTTCTGAATATTCGAATTCGTATACATCCGAAAAATGCGATTTTTTGAATGTTCGAATTCGAATTCATCCGAAAAAAGGTGGTTTTTGTATACCGAAGTCGATCACGTTTAAAAACCACGATTTTTTAAATATTCGAATATTCGAATACATTCGAAAAGCGCGATTTTTTCAACATTCGATTTCAAGTATTCAAATTCGAACGAAACTTCTTCGAATGCCTACTCGAACGGAACATTCGAGCAGAACTATACTCTCTTCACCGCTTTTCAATTCTCAGACAAAGAGGGTAACAAGCACTGTTTAGGGGCCATATCTCCAGATCCTTAAAAAATAAAAGTGGCACATATTACCACTGACGGAGGCACTCTAGAATGGAGTTGAGTATGTGAGTAGTTTCCTGACTGGGTTGGTGAATTGTTACCACACTTGTCTGGTAAGGATAAACACCGACTCGTTCATCGGATGATCATCACTACTCAGTGCATAGGCCAAATACGCATTCAGATTGCCTTCACGACACCCGTGGAAGTATAATGCGTGGCGCATTCCGGAAGGAGGTGAGTAATGCCGTTATTTATCATTGGTCACTTATGTGGAAGTGTGGACTATGCATACTGAAAAGCACGAGGACGACGTTTAGAGAAACGGACGAATTTCTGATGCCCCATTCTCGCTCTATGGAACAAACACCTCCAAATGCTAGGTGTATGTACCTAGGTTACGGGAGTATCATGGTCAGGGTCCAGTGCTGGGAAGGAGGAAACGAGCGGATTGGGGAGCTTTCAAGAGCGTCGAAGAGCTCTTGAAGAAGACGAAGAACCGCTGCTCCGTGTCCATTTATTCGATTCCACTGTCCTTCTTGCGTTAAAGTACTTCTCAGAGACCGGGCCCATACAAAGTGGGATGAACACACGAACAACAGCTCGCAGTTGGGAATCGAGAGAACGGTGCATGGAGTGGCGAGATTCGCACAAGTGAGAGAAGGCCTCCGGAGTTCCGAGTTTTTTGTTGCTTTTATAGAAAACTACGCATTGATCACACTGGAGGAATATATACTGCACTTGGAAGTTTTCGAGGGATGTCGTCTCAGTTCTGATCTGTTTGTATTATCTCATAACCCAGGTGGCAAAGTGGAGTGGCAATACCACTACACGTTTGTCTAGAGTCTACTGTTTTCAAGATTTCAATGTGGACTACACCTATTCGGACGGATCAGCTTACCAAGGAAGGCTCTTTCATCGCCACCACTGATGAGGGAAGCGAAGTACATAAGCCCCAGTTTACACTTCTGTCGCTGCACGGCGCGGCACCATGGTTGGGATAGATATCGACCGGACGGCGCGAAAAGTCGATATCTATGGCGATCACGGTGCCGCGTGATAGCGCAAGTGTAAGGGCCTCTACAGAGTCTCGCGGCAGCACCGTGAGAACTCGTCCAAATCGCTCCCGCCGCAGTGGGACCCGCGCTGCCACTGTGGTGGAGGCCGCGGCGCGGACGAGTTGTCGCGGAGCCGCCGCCCGCAAGGGTCCTCGAGGGCTGCCGCAGTTCACGGCGGCTTTCACCCGCAGCGCCAGGAGCTGCGGTTGAGACCCGCCGGAGGGCGTGACCGGATGGGAAGCTTGGAGGAAGGGGGGTTTTCTTTTGTTTCCGACCGCTGGAAGCTTGGGTGGAGGGGGTTTTGTTTTGGAAGCTTTGGGGGACGGTGTTATAACAAAAAAAGGTTATACACTCTAAACATTCAATAGACAAAAAAGGTTATACACTCTAAAGCAAAAAGAAAAACAGTTAAAGCTAAAGGTACTCAATAGAAAGCAGCATATTAACACTAAACTGTCAAACCATCATGATAGTTGCGCAATCCACATTTGGTAGTACAAAATCCCACGACATTTAAGAGTGTATAACCTTTTTCGTTTTACATCTTCCCGGTGATATAACAAACAAGGTTATACACTGTTTAAACAATAAGAAAAATAGTTGAAGCTAAGAGGTACTCAACAGAAAGCACCTAACTGCTGGAGCGGATGCAACACAGACCAGAAGAAGTAACTGAACCTCTCACAAGGAAATAGAAGACAAACTCAAGAATCCCACCACGATTTAGCAACCGAATCGTTCAGTCTAAAGCATTAAAAAGCACTCCACGGAAGCTCGCTTTTCAGATGAGTCAGAAGAAGTTCTTACGAAACGTTCAAACAAGTTGGAAAAAAATCCAATGCCGCCGAAATCCATTCTGTATTTCTTCGTTCCTCCCGGCAAAAGTACGCAGTACTGCGTCGCGGGGCCGCACCACCCGCCGTTGTCATGGCGGGCCTGCGGCACCCGCAAGACTCTGCTGCTGGCCTAAACTAGGGCCAACGCATACCACAGCACACAGTCGACCATCTGGTTTTACAACAGATGGTCGACTGTGTGAAAACAGGTAGCCTTCTGTTTTCACTTAAACTGTCAAAGATCTAACTGATCGCCCATTAGGTGGGTCAACTATGTAATGTGTATCGTAGGCATCCCGCTGGACAAAAGCCGTTACCAACTGGGTTCCGAGAGGTGTCAGAAGGTGTCAGAGTCCGACCAACTGATGCGTTGGTCGGACTTGTTTGTGAAAGTCCTGAGTGAAGGTTATGATTCCTTTCGCGATCTTCGAGCGAAGACAATCCATGGGAACACTCTGGCACGTGACAGAGACGAATGCAGACGTTTCTGACGCCTGCTCGAGCTATTCGAGCGAAACTACAGACTGTGTTAGTGATGCCCTTAGCCATGTTCTTATCTCTACCAGATGTTCAGCGGCCTAGCGACCGTCAACGTCTGGTTGGGGGCTTCGCCCCCAACCCCCGAAAATAGAACAACCCAATCTTCCTCCATTCTCCTTCCATTTTTATTAAGTAAAAATCGGTTTTAGTATATAGATTAGTGCAACGAGATATGGAAGGGCCTTCACAGCTCTTATAAGACCATCTACCCTCTACCGCATGGAGTGAGAGTCAAGCATGCACATGTGACACTGAGTCTCGACTCATGTGTCAACACGTTTCCGCGACGTCTATGACACTTCTGCACCCCTACACAAATGCCACGACTTCTGTGACCCGTCTTCTTCAGAAAAAACTCGACGCACATTGGACGATATTGAGAGAAAAGACTGATCCCCCCTTATCCCCCATAGTGGTCCTCCTTTGTTGATCTCCTCTTCAGTGGTGCCCCTCCTACTTGTTCCCCTTACTCGGAAACCCTAGGCAAGTTGGACGTATGCGGCACGTCTTCTGAATTCCTGCGCGCGTTTGGCGACGTCTTCGGCATGTTTTCTGATTCCCTACGCAGGTTGGACGATATTGAGGGAAATACTGGTCCCCTTATTCCCCCTCTTGTGATCTCCCTTTGCTGATCTCCTTTTCAATGGTCCCCCCCCCCCCCTCCTAGTGGCCCTCCTTACTCGGACTCACTACGCAAGTTGAACGTTCTGAAGCCCTGCGCACGTTGGACGACGTCTTCAGCAATCGTAAACTTGGACGATCCGTCGCCGAGGTTATCAGTTCGCTAGCAATCGCCCATAGTTGAGCTCAAAGAAAGCCCGACTGGCATACGCCGTACTGTCGTAGGCATTTCTTGGCTTCAGTCCTCATTCCCCGTGACGGACACGCGACATTAGCCGATTATGTATAGTAGGATGTCAAACAGATAAATGTGAACAGTAAGGATCGAAATGGCCCACTAAAATGAGCCTTGATACTCAGGTCCTCCCCCATTTAACACCCAACGTTTAACACCTAATAGGTTTTACAGAATTGCGGTATACGAGCCACTTTCAATCAATATCGATTCGGAAGCCTACACGAGTAGAGTTTTTGAACCTTCGTATAAGCACCTCCACCTAACGCATTGGTAGCTTTCTTTGGCACGTGCAGCTAACCGCAAAAAATCATACTCTCTACAATATCCAACATCTGCTTGCTTAAGCGAATGAAAACACGTACGTGCGCTTCCAGTTCAGTGATTTTTCCTCGAAGCACGTCGAGTTCTTCACGCACAGCGAACATGAGATGCGTCTTCACCAGATCCTGAAACGACGGACAAGTCAAGGACGCAGAACAGTGCCAAATATAGCCGTCATATTATAAACAATATCAATGTTTTGCCATGACAACGATCTGATGACTGTGATGAGCGCTCTATCATTGGTCTCACAGTCTGACGTTCAGACGAAGGCAAAGGTCAGTGACGTCAGGAGACCATAATGGGAGCATGACACATCCCACTTGAGAAACCTTGCCAAGGCCCCAAAACGTTCCATCTCTGGTTTTCTTCGTGATTCCTCGCAGTTCAGAATAAATCATAGTGCAACGGGAAGAATTGCACGAATTCGGTGGCTCGCAGAGAAGAGAACAAGAAGTCTGTGGATGAGAACAGTTCGCTATTCATTACCTGTTAAGAAACACCCATGCTCTCATCACAAGCAATGTGATCTACACAATCGATGTAAACCGCTCATACGCCCAGATCACTCGATAGTCCAATGTGCAACAGTCTAGAGCAAGCTTTACACTCTTCCTGGGTCATGAAACTGCTACCTTACCTAAGACTTGAGAATTTTTTTATTATCTGGGTTTCAAAAATTGTTGCAAATGTGCATTCTAAATAATTTTAATATATCGCACAGAAAATATATGGGTGGATGTCTTGTCTTTACCAACCTAAATAACTGTATACTTTGCTCTATACGCTTATATATTCCATATTCTATGTGACGGATGAAAAAATTATCGCTGAGGACCCGGATAGTTAGCACGCCAAATATTGATTGAATCCGCAACCCAATTAATATACGTTCATTCTTGATCTGGCCATCGATTTTCGACTTCCTTGAGCAATCCTGCCATCCTTCTTGGATCGTGACACTGCTACCTTACTCAGTTCATGAAAAAATATATTGGCCCGATCCTAGGAATCGTTGTGAATGTACATTCTAAATATTTTTAGCATGTCGCTTCGCAAGAGCATAATGAATTATTTGCTTTAACCAGCCTAAATAATTGTATGTTTTGCTCTATAGGCCAATATTTCCCATATTTTATGAGATGGATGGAAACATTGCCGCTGAAGGCCAGGATAATTAGAGCGCCAAATATTGATCGGAGTTGCAATTCAATCAATATACATTCACTCCCAATCTATTTGATCGTGCAGCTTCCTGAAGCAAGCCTTTCACATTTCTGGGATTATCACACTGTTGCCTTATTCAATTAATGAGAAATTTTTATTCATCGTGTCTCGAAAATGGTAAATATGCATTATAAATATTTATATGAAAATGTTGCACAGCAGAGTTGTGGAGCATTACATAATTAATGCATGAAGTGAAAAAAGATTAAGCTGAAGCTGACCGATTCGGATTACCTCGCGCTTTCACTCGATAGAATGAGTTCAAATTTAGCGAATTAGTTCACCATTAACCTGGTGAAACACAGCTTCTCCTAATACCAATACGCATAGAGAAAAACACAAAAAACACGTATTTCGTAGGGTAAAAATGGGGTTGCAACGAAAGACAGGAAAGAATGACCAGAACTGTGTAGCATTTAACGGCAGATTGATGAAGGAAGGAAAACTGGGACTTGAAACTGGTTCGACTTTTATCTTTAGGCCACTGCGCTTTCAGCGACAAAGAAAACAAATAAGAGAACAAAATTAGAGAAGCCTTTCAAAGTGTCGCGCAACTTTGAAGCCAACTTCGAAAAATTAAGGTCTGTCATCCTTATTAAAATAGCGGTTTTACGAAATTATTCTGGTGGTGGTGGATTGACCTTATTTCCATGACACTTTAGCGGCTCCGCAGTCGTTAGAGCATTATTGGTGTTGCTGGTGTATTAAAGAATGTAATGTTGCGAAGATCTGTAATAATCACTCTGGATTGCGCCACACACTCCGCTTACGCTTATTATTTAGGCTGATTGGCCTCGTATATTGCTCGTTATAATACTTGGTCAATCACTTCAGTGATCTACTTTGTGGAAAATATGTGGCGCCAATTTATTGATTTAGGTCCAATAGGGTCTGGGCATATGATAGCGCAGCTGGAGTTGGCGCTGGCTGCCATGTGTACCTTGAATTGAGATTCCTTGACTGATTTTCCCTCCTAGACGGGTCGACTCTTTTGCCCCTCCGGGGTCGGAGAACTGGTAGCGACCTTGTCTGGGGAGGGGGGGGGGGCTAAAACACTGGTTTCTACATTGGCTGGCCACTGGAAACCACTCTATAAGCCAAACACGCATTCAAATTGTCCCACGATATCTCACAGAAGCAGAGTTAGTATCGCGTCCTACGATAAGATTTATAGGCGCCGTCCTTTTATCCTTTTTGTCCTTTTGCATCTAAATTTTACTCAATTATTTAGATTCAATTTCCGAAATTTCCTTTCAAAAACAGCCTAGGCGAAATTTTCTTTTAAACCGTTACAAAAATTGGAGGATAAAGAGTGAAGTACGGCGTCATTTAATCCCTTTTGGGATGCGCCACGCATTCTACTTCTATGGTATGTTGTGAAGGCGATTTGAATGCGTATTTGGCCACACAATGGTTTGCTGTGGCCAGTCAATGAATGACTGAGTGCTTTATCCTTTCTAGACAAGTCTGCTACCAATTAATCATCAACCCCGGAGAGATAGAGGATCTGATTAGTCCCGTAGGGGAAATCCGAACCAAGAACCTGGTATGGGTAACACGCGGTAGCCTGTACCTCTTCCGACTGCGCTACACGAAAATTACAAAAACTGTTTCAATAAAAATCCATCATTTATCTTAAGTGTGATAGAAGTGCTGGTTGGCGTATGCGTGAGAGTGATCCAATAATCGATTTGGAAGCGCGCTAACGGCGCGTTCGACCGGCTGCGCCATTCGCGTCAGGGCGCCAATTTCTAACAGAAAAATTTTCAATTACAAAAATTAAAAGTAATAAAATAATAAATAAATATATGAATAAAATGAGATTAATTAATAACAAAATATATTAAAACAAAAATGAATAAAAATAAAGAAATAAAAAATAATAAAAAATAAACGAACTTAATAATAATAAATCTTGATAATTATAAATTACAATAACTTATAAAATCATATTTTATTACCTCTTCGAATTGTAGATCACGGTTTGGCTGACTTATTTTTTTACTCTCCTCATTTATTTTCACTTGCTAATTGTAATTCTCTCAAATGTCTTTAGCTCTTTATCTCTCCTTACCTATTCTTCCTCTTCTTTTCTTCATATCTTCTCTCTTCCATTATTTTCTATCTATCTCTCTCCTTTTATAGGCAGATTTAAAAAAAACCTTAAAATATACTCCTTTTCTTCATTGAAGGGCCACGGGAGGAGTATAACACAAAGGTTCGTCTGAAGGCAGTGGCGAAACGAACCTTTTAATATGTTTTATATTTTGTGACATAATAATCTTTTAATTAATTATAATTTCAAAAATTCTAATATTTTAACCTTTCTTTACTTCTTTAAATTTTACATTTAATTATGTTTTATATTCTAACAGGTTAACGCTTAAAAAATGCAAGCCACCAGTTTCTCATTGAAAAATGTCTCCACAAAAAAGTTGTTAAGCTAAAGCAGCAATAAAAGAATTGTAGAAAATGAATGTTGTAGAAAGTTTGAAGCAGACTCACCATAGCCTGTTCGATCTTCGAGTCGATGGCCGTGGTCGACGGCTGGCCCATACCGTTGTTGCTAGCTACAGCGCTGTAAGAGTAGAACATTGTTGTTTCAGACGCTGCTATCGGGCGATGAACGCGGTTGTCAATCTTCTTCTATTACAAAACTATCATGTGATTGTCGTAGTTGAAAAGGAAAGCGACACAATGAACGTGACAAATCAATCCCGTACACGCGCTCTCTACCGAGGATGGGCAACCCCCAAGAAGAAACCTGACGTGTCGTCTCTACACGTGACGGTTACGGTACATAGTACGAACATACCTCACAGTATACTGGAGTATGTTGTTGATATGGTGAAGCCAAATACTGAACAGTAACGCCGATATTAGTTGGAATTTCACGGCTACCGAGTGGAAGCAATCAAACTGGAACCACAGCGCCAGCCTCGCATCCCACGCCGACCCGTTCTTTTTGCGGTCGCGTGAACGTGAACTGCCCAGTTCTAAGGAATTCCAAGACCCCATTGCGCTCGGAGTTTAACCAGAAGTCGTTTCTGGAATCTGCGGCCGATAAGTTCCATGGAAGCGCCGCGAGTCTCAAACATTTTCAGGTGCCGAAGTGAAGAGGAACAAAAGCAAGTGCACATGGATTCCAGAACAAGGCCTACAGCCGTGTAGCACTAGAAAGCCGGAAAATTTTTCGGAATTCTGATTAGTACTGGCTGTAAAGTGCATGCAACACTAGGGTGTTGAATACAACAACGTATTCATGTGGAAAAACGGGTGGGAACAGTTCCCTTACGGAGGTTCAAGTATTTAGATGTTAAAATTAAACGTTGGTGATGAGAATATTTACCGAGCTTCTAACAAAAGTGCTGAAATAATTTTAATACCATGGAGGCTGAATGTTGTATATTCTATGTATGGAGACTACTCTCTCATCCTCTCTTCCTCAATCAGGAGTTTCTCCTCAAATATTCTACTTTTTTATTCTTTTTTTTATTCTTTCCTCGAATTCAACAATTATCCGGAGAGCGTTTCGACTCCTGCAAAACTAAAACGGAATCAAAATATGAAGGATAACTTCTAGCGGGTTCGAAATGCAGTAAGGCAGAGGGTAAAATTGCGGAATGGCGGCTGTACTTTCAAATGGCTCCGAAGGGAAATTGAAGGCATGGCGCATTCCTGGAAAAAGCTCCCAAAGTTGTCGTAGAATAGTGCGTTGGTCAAATGACATCGGTGGTATAACGGTGTAGCATACGGCCTGATAAGCAGGCGGTGCGGGTTCGCGTTCCGCGTGGCGCCGGGAGTTTTGATCACAACTGAATATTGCTGCGATATCTTCGAAAAGATGCCTTACATAAGTGATCATCGCCTTAAATAACCTATCTGGCTATGTGTAGGCGAATAAACTTTTCCATCTCTGGAGTCGTGAAACCACGATACCTATAAGCGAAGTTTCCTTTCTAGCGTCCTTTTTCGTTGCGATTCTTCACAGAGTGCTTTGGCAGATCTTTTTTAGGAGGTGCAAAAATGTCCCACCACAGGAGAACCAAACCAGAAACCACTCCGTTTCACCACGCCGCTCAGCTATCGACTGCGCCACCATTGCTCGATCGTCGTCGCCCTTCCGGGCTACTTGGGAACGCCCTCTGAAAGCAGGAAGAGGGCCAACGCCGCCAACGGGCCAACGTACATCGTCTCTAAGCCCTAGTTTATACTTGCGCCGCTACGCGGCGCGGCACCACGATCGCCATAGGTATCGATTTTTCGCGCCGCCCGGTCGATATCCATCCCGACCATCGTGCCGCGCCGGGGGGCAGTCGTTCGGTACACCGTGCTGCTCGCCTCCCACTTCCCGCCCTGCCAGCGCCGCCCTATTTGGACAAGTTTGCTGCGCTTGAAACCGTCGTTAAATGGAGTGACATCGTCCAAAAACCTAACAACTGATAGGGGACGATTGGGAAGCGCATCTCGGGGAACTCTGAAGTCATTTTCCAGTAGGTTCGGTAATGGAGGCTGTTGAGGAAAGGAGAATATCCTTCTCTCTAGATTCTTTTAGTTTTCACGCCAATTCTTTAAATTTTCGGCATTTTCGGGAATTTTTGTTCCAAATATGGTGAACAATGTTCTGACTCTTGTCTCAAGAACGAAATCAGTACAGGATAGAGATGCAGGGCCAAGGGAAGTGATTAGAAATGCGATGCCTCCATGTGAAGACAGAGAAACGGACATCTTGTCCTCAGCGCGCCCCTCGCCCCGCCCTTTTCTGAGGGAGGTGTATCCAACGACTCTCCGCCTGCCGCGCCGCTCAGCGGCGCAAGTGTAAACTAGGGCTAAGGCCCGTTTATACTTCCAACGCCTAGCGAGGCGACGGCATGTAAAAAAGCCAAATTGATCTATCGCGTTGCTTAATCAATACGGCCACTATAGGCGTCGCGTCGCGTTGGCGTCGCGTCGTTTGGCGTCGAAGTATAAACGGGGCCTTAGGCCCATCTAGGATGCGCTCTATCATATCATAGGTGAACCTAGCCTCTGCACCCTCCCAACTGGTATAGCGCCGTATTTGCACGTGAGGTTTTTACGGTTGGCGTCGAAGTATGTATAAACGAGGCCTAACTCTGCTCAGAGTTGTATTCGGATCAAGGTACTTGAATTTTGTTATTTCGTAGTGAAAAGCGATTCTGTCCACATACAACACTTGAGCAGTTCCGACTTACCGCTGAGATGATCTCCTGGTAAGGCCACCACTAGACTCATGAGCAAACACAGATGTGGAAGAGGTGGGCTTGTCAAGGGACAAGGAATAAGAACGTGCGCTTCCCGACAACTTCGTTCCATTCTACAGCACCCTTCCACTGAGTTAGAAAGAGACCGCGAATATCATGGGGAAACAGCAGCAGGTGGCTGGAGCTTAAAGCATTCTCACGGGATGAAATGGCAAACCGACACACCATCACTCCCTCCCGACTAAGACTGGTCTTCGTTTTTTACGAAAAGGTACACGATGACGTTGCGATAGCGACAAAGGTATTGCTAATGCATAAGGGAATTACAAGAAACTAGAATTCGATAGAGATCGGGGTGGTGCTAATTTTGCAACGTCTGGGCCGGCTCAATGAACAGCGAATTATTGGTTCTGGGTAGATCAGCAGTTCTTGACCTCGTCGTATCAGCAGGGTATTCGTACAAATGATGCTCCCTTCATCGATCGATCTATCGAAGCAACGCCTTGTTTTTAAAAATTTCGTGCCATTTTTCTTCCTTTTCTTCCTGTTTTTAATTTCTCTCAAATCCCCAGGAATTTCCGCTCTCCAAATGATAGAAATTTATGTTTCGTTTTTGAAATGACTTTGAACCTAGCGGGTTTGGGCTCTAAATTCCTACCATGGAATCAGGCAGTCGCAAACGTTGTATCTTCCAAATGTCGAATTAAAAAAAAATACGGCACTATTGTACTTTATGGACTCCAGAGGACAAGGTGAGGTCGAAAAAAAATTCGCCCAAACTTCGCCCATGGGGGTTATTTGGGGTGCTGATCACGAATCTGACATCCGTTTTTCGTTTTACGCTGGAGTTTGGGCGAAATCGGTGACCAATACCTTAGTTGCCCGTATCTACCGTAACGTACTGTACTCCAGCGTAAAACGAAAAACGGATGTCAGGTTCGTGATCAGCACCCCAAATAACCCCCCTAGGTGAAATTTGGGTGAAATCGGTGGTTATGACCTCGACAGCCTTAGTGACCGGTACCTACCGCAACCTACCGTAATCGACCGAAATTTTAAAAACGGATGTCAGATTCGTGATCAGCACCCCAAATAACCCCCCTGGGCGGAGTTTGGGCGAAATTTTTTTTCGACCTCTCCTCGTCCTCTGGAGTCAGGTGGATCCCCCTTATTGAGATTGCGCCAAATACTGCTTCATAGGCGCAGAACGGAGGGGTCAGGTCCTCTTTTTGATCTTGCAGCATTTTTGCATTTTTAAGCATATTCTTGTTTTTAATTTATGGTATCTTTTTTCCTGATATTTTTTACGAAGGCGCGTGTAGCGTAGTCGGAGGAGGCGCCGACTGTCGCCTACACCCGATGCAAGGTTCCTGGTTCGGATTTCCCGCCCAGGCTGACCAAGCCTTCCATCCCTCCGGGGTCGGTGAATTGGTACCAGACCTGCATGGGAAGGATGAAGCGCTGACTTGTTCATCGGCTGACCATCGCAAGTCATTGTATGGCCAAATAAAGGATAAAGGATAAAGGACGGCGTCCTTTTAGGATGCGCCACCCATTCTACTTCTACGGGATGTCGTGGAGGTGAGTTGAATGCGTATTTGGCCATACAATGACTTGCGGTGGCGGGCCGATGAACAAGTCAGCGCTTTATCCTTCCCAGACAAGTGGTACCAATTCACCGACCCCGGAGGGATGAAAGGCTTGGCTGGCCTGGGAGTGAAATCTGAACCAGGAACCTGGTATCGGATGCAGGCGACAGTCGGCGCCTCCTCCCACTGCGCTCCATGCGCCCTTATGGCCAAATACGCATTCAAATCGCCTCCACGACATCCCGTAGAAGTAGAATGCGTGGCGCATCCCAAAAGGGATTAAATACCGCCATCCTTTATCCTTATCCTATCTTTTTTCAGCATCGCATTGAATTCAGTGGCTAAACATAAAAGAAAACTTTTCTGAGACTGAAGCCAAATTGTTGTGAACAAGGATCAACAAGTGGTAAAGCCTAACGTTACAGCTCACATATTTTACACCCTAAGAGTTGTAGTCATTTTTGTATAATATTCCACTCTCTTCGTCTGCTACTTAAAGCTAATTGCAGCATTCGATTTTTCGCATTCTGGATTTTCATGATGTTGTCGCTGAAGGGGCTCAAGAGGATCTCGGTGCTTTTCAGTGTCTGATCAGAATGTGCCATGAATGCCTCTATAGCTGTGAAAACCCGGATTGAACGACGCAGATGTTCTCACGACATGCAGGCCGTTGCCAATTGAAAGAGCTAAAGGTGAGCGGATTGCATTAATCGAATCGTCTTTCCGGTGCTTGCCGTGCTTTCCGCTTCCTTCGTACTGGTGACGTGGTATTTGAACCGTTTATCAAGGCTAGAGATATGCACATGAGCTTCCCTTCTTTTCCACTGTTAATGTATGGGAATAACCATGCTATACCTTGAAGCATTCCAGGGTTAGGTGGTAGCGATCTATTTCCGAGTACTGATAGCTTAAGCAATTCATTTGCTAGTTTATAGCTCCCTCCCTTTTGCACCGTGTTCCTTTAATCCAATCAATAAGATAGAATCAATACCTCAATTATGCCAAAGGTCAGTCTAAAGTTATCTAAAGTTAGTGTTCAACCTGTAAAGCATGCGTTTTCATAATTCGGCTTCATTTGTAGTTCACTATTCATATTTGCAGCTATGGTGCGTGGTAGCTCAGTCGGGGCAGGCGGCGGCTATCGGGTGCACACCGGTTCGGTCTTCATGGTTCGAGTTTACTGTCTATGTCAACCATGCTTTTTCTCCCCCTGGATTGGTGAATTAGTACTAGACTCGTTTGCAAGGATGATACACTGACTCCTCCATTAGCTGCCTTCTATATACATATTGGATACGACGCCTATTCGGATAATTCGGATCCGTAATTTTTTAACCCTGGTTAAAAGAATTGCGCAAACAATGGATTTTTTTTAAAGCCTGGATCTTAGGGCACATAAATTGAGGTGACTATTACCAGATTAGATTTTCGGATAATTCATACAACTGATTTTAGTCAGGAATCTGGTATCCTATCCAATTCGGATATCCGATGTGAGATCCAAGGATAAATCAGCCCTTTGGATCATGACAAGGTCCTTCTTGTTAAAACTAGTCATCTGAATCACTCTAAGATCCAGGGCTTTTCAAAAATGACTGACCATTAATCGCATAATCTTTTTAACGGAGTTCGAAAAAAAATGACGGAGTTGATTAACGGAATCGGCCTCGGACCTAATTTCTACTGTCCACCGCAAGGCAATGTATTGACAAATAAAGGATAAAGGATAAAAGACGGCGTTATTCAATCCTTTTTTGGGATGCGCCACGCATTCTTCTTCTACGGGATATCGTGGAGGCGATTTGAATGCGTATTTGGCCATACAATGACTTGCGGTGGCCAGCCGATGAACAAGTCAACGCTCTATCCTTCCCACACAAGTCTGGTACCAATTCACTGACCCCGGAGGGATGAAAGGCTTGGTCGGCCTGGGCGCGAAATCCGAACCAGCAACCCGGTATCGGGTGCACGCGACAGTCGGCGCCTCCTCCGACTGCGTTACACGCGCCCGTATTGGCAAATACGCAATCAAATTGCCTCCGCTATATTTCGTAGAAGCAGAATTCATGGAGCATCCTAAAAATTGATTAATTAACGCCTACCTTTATCCTTGTCCTTTTTGCCAATGAACGAGTTTTACTCAACGACCTAACGTCCTTAAACTGGTTTTTATTACCTGCAAGCATGTATCTGACATGCTGAATTGCCAGGCTGTTATCATCTATTGGGGGATATAAAAACCTGAATAAATTGCTTGTAGTTTCAATAAATCAACTGCCGATCAGGGTTCGATAATGGGCGACTTCGTACATCAGTCACACTCACCTGGTCAGAAGATCAGAGCGCTTTGGATTGACACGGCTCTTTACTTCACGCGGAGCCAGAGAACTCTCAAGACCCCTTTGAAGACGTTCATCTGTCGTTTTGCGAGTGGAACGCTGAGAAGCTGAAAGAGAAGCACTCTAAGGAGTTATGCAACTAGATGTCAAAGTTTGGGAGTAAAACTTCTGTCACTGCGAATGCGGCTGCGGTTGCACCAGACTGTTCGAGAATCTGAGTTCTTTTCACTTTACTGCCGAAGATTCGAGAGCTGTTGCGCACTTTTTAGCTGCTTGAACTCTGCAGCAGCCGCGACGCGACCGCATGCGCGTCAGCAGCAAGAGATATTTAACCTCTAAAGACGTTGGGAACCGCTCACCTTTTATGATAGTCAGAGTTTTGTCATTGGAATACAAGTGAGGAGCAAGATGTGGAGAAGCAGAGGTTCTCGAGAAGGCAGGAGTAGACTGAAAGTACGAAAAATTAAGAAAATCACGGCAATATAGAGGTTGAGCTCATGTGTACCAATGCCGTATATGTGAAACGATTCTGACGAATGCACCCCCGAATGGTTACCGTATACTGGTTAGCGATGGAGCGCGGAAACTGATAAAAAGCTGTCTGCGCCCTCCTGGCTTAGAGATCGCGCATCGGCGTTTACGTTGACATTCTATCGATCTCTTGTTCTCCCGCGATGGCCTCCCGGCAAGCGGGTCGTGGTGCAGTGGATAGTGGAGCCGCTTGATGCGAGGGAGGTAGGGGAGGGGGGGGGGGGGTGTTCGGTTCCCCAGCGTTGTGCTTGCATTTCAACTGACTACTTGGGATTTGAGGAGCTTTGACGTGCATGCAACTTTAAAGCATTTTTTGCGCATTTTTCCAGCCGTATGCGTTTCGCCGCTCGAAGAGCGCAGAATCCTGCTGCGGACCCAGCCCAACCCAAGCAGTTTGGATGACAGCCACCCTGGAGTCCCTTTGCTAGCCTTCTTTAGATCCGCATTCCCTGGGCGACGAGAGGTTCGCGTGTGTGATGCGAGGAATGAAGGATTTCGCGCTCTATCGCCGACGGGCGCCTAAATGATACGATAATCATTCAGGGGGGGGGGGGTCGTCAGGATCGTGCTAGATGCATTATAAAGTCATTCATTATGTCTTGGATGCCGGTGCTGTAATAGCTACTGGCACAGTCACGGGCACAGTTTCGTAAAATTTTTAAGGAAATTCTGAGTCCGTCAAAGCGCAGCATGCCTCAAAAATAGCTCATCCGAAGCCGCTCCGCAACTGCAACGAACGCTATATCTTATCATGAAGGGTCGTCAAAGCGAACACTGTTTTCAACGAGATTTAAATAAAAAAAAATCGCAATCAATGCAAAAATGCATTGTTTAAGAGAAATAGTGACCCTGTCTCCCTCAGCCGAGATTGTCGCATAACGCTCCTCCTTTATACAGAACTATTTACCCGTCCTGGTACCACCTCCAGGTCCCCTTCCTCGTCGCTCTCCTCTCCCGAGGTCCCCATACTGCCCAACCACTCCCCTGCTCCTCCGCTCCTCCCCGCGACATCTGTGACACGTCTTCTGAATCCGGCAGTCGTTGGAATGCTTGGGTGGGAACACGCATTCTGAACCAGGGCGGCTCTTGCACGACGTCGGTGACATGTCTTCTGAATCCGGGACCCCTTTGCACAACGTCGATGGTGTCACGTCTTTTGGATCTGGATTGGATAGGGACACCTGTTGCGCTACATCGATGATGAATCGTCTTCTGAATCCAGTCACTCGCGGCACCACTTGAGCAGCACGCCTTCTGAACCCAGACGCTCGTTGCACGACGTTGTTGACATTTATTCCCAACCGGGACGCCCGTTGCACGTCTACGTCGATGAAACGCCTTGAACATAAGGACGGACAAATGGACAGATGCCAACGAAATAATAGGATTTTTACAGATCGAAGAATTTTTGCGCCATAACGCAATTCATGCGCACTCATGCGCATTCAGGCTTCCGCTTTTATTGAAGAGTTACAAGCCTTCTCGAGTACCGTAGGGGCCTGTTTATAGACCGAGACGGCATCGAGTGAAGCGATTTGTCATGTCGCTCAAGCAAAGTGTGCATATCGATTTTTGGCGCGAAATCGCACGAGATAAATCGATTCGCATACTTTGCGCGAGCTACTCATCGTCAATTCGCTCTCGTCGTGTTGTCGTGAGCTATGAACAGACTCTTTGAGCTCGCCTTCAAGACCATGCTTTCTGCAAGTCTGGAAACAAAAGATGTTATAAAGGATGAAGGACGACGTTACCCAACCCCTTCTTGAGATGCGCCACGCATTCTACTTCTACGAAATGTCGTGGAGGCGATTTGAATGCGTAGTTTGCCATACAATGACTTGCGGTGGCCAGCAAATGAACAAGTCGGCGCTTTACCTTTTCCAGACAACTATGGTACCAATCCACCGACCCCGGAAGGCTTGGTTGGCCTGGACGGGAAATCCGAAGCAGGAACCTGGTATCTGGGGCAGGCGACAGCCAGAACTTCTTCCGACTGCTCCAGACGCGCTGTCGAAAGAGTAAAAAGGATATCAATGCAAAAATTGGTGGACGTGTTTTTCAACTATTTAGGCATGAAGCATTTTCAAGACGGTTTTGTCGAACCCATCTAAAACAGAAATTGGAGGCCCCGATTCATTCTTAATTATGTACAAAGCACATTCCAACAGAGCGATGTTTATTGACCTCACCTAATCTTCCCGTTCCTGTTCTCCTACGGTTTCAGTTGTAATGAGTCTGCCCACGCGTTGCTTTTGTGCTTTTTTTCATTTTTTATGGGCTCGCCACTAACATAATTACCATTTTTGGTAACAACATCAAAAAATAGAGCGAATATAAGTGCATTTTGCCGCGCGGGGTAGATAAACTTGGTCTTTTCTTCGAAACACCTATAGATTGAAGCAAATCAAGACAATCCTCACCAAACTCATTTCTTTTATAGAGAATAAATTAGTTTTCACCGTTTCGACAGAGCGCAG
This sequence comes from Heligmosomoides polygyrus polygyrus, assembly GCA_947396885.1. NCBI lineage: Eukaryota > Metazoa > Nematoda > Chromadorea > Rhabditida > Heligmosomidae > Heligmosomoides > Heligmosomoides polygyrus. The sequence continues at coordinate 13,356,191 of OX377206.1, forward strand.
CATGAAGAAGCAGAATGAATGCGAATTACACAGCAGCATCGTAGGATGCAAACAATCAAGCTAATAGAAATTCCTTTCTCGGCTGATCGTTGATTAATTCACGTTCTGTGCGCTTGTTTGCAGTCGGCGATTAATTAGGAGGAAGTATGCATGCATTCAATAAGATCTGGAGAGAAGGCAACAAATTTACTTAACACAGAGTCCGAGTAATGACCACGACTACGTAGTGATGACGAACTACGATTTCCTCGTTCCAGGAACATCTCCTTTGCTGTTGTAGCACGCTAATTTAGCTGCAAGATTTTTGATAACTTCTGGGAAAACAGGATGAGGGATAGACATCGGAGATAATCATCCCCTTCGGATTTGGTCGATTTGTGGTGTGTGTGAGACCGACGCCTCCTGTCGATTTCACTGCATGCGCACAAGGGCTCTATAGCAGGTAAACTCCCTGAGGAACAATTAGGAGAATTAGCGAGTAGGTTTAGTCTCCAAAGTGATCAGATTTAGTCTTTGAGTTTATTTCGCCATAGTTTTAGTAGTAATGTTAACGATGAAAGTAATAAAAAGTAATAAAGTATAAAGGATAAAAGACGGCGTTATTCAATCCCCTTTGGGATGCGCCACGCATTCTACTTCTACGGGATGTTGTGAAGGCGAGTTGAATGCGTATTTGGCCATACAATGGCTTGCGGTGGCCAGCCGATGAAGAAGTCAGCGCTTTATCCTTCTCAGACAAGTCTAGTAGCAATTCACCGACCCTGGAGGGATGAAAGGTTTTTTTGGCCTGGACGGGAAATCCGAACCAGGAACCTGGCATCGCTTGCAGGCGACAGCCAGCGCCTCCTCCGACTGCGCTCCACGCGCTCAATAAAAAATAATAAGGATCTATATTTGACAGAAAATAGGAACAACCCCCTCAAAGGCCGTTTCGTTCTATAATAATAGTAATAATAATAAAGGGCTAAGCGGGTCGGGGGGGGGTCACCATGAAATTCAGCCCTATAGTTCGTTCTATAATATATTGCACAAATTGAAAATATTAGGTTGTCCCATAAGTCCCGCCGTTTTTTTCAACGATTCACTGCAGATTTCGCCGGCGGTCTCTTGCATAGCGCTGCACAGCTTTCGAAAGAGAATGATTTGCTCTATCAGAACATGTATTGTATTTCTTTTTTTCATCATGAATTTTGTCAATTTTTAGGTCGTTGAAGTGAAAAGTGAAAAAGTGAAAAGGTAGCCATTTGCGCACTTGTTCTCTCCGCTTAGCTTTGTAATTTTTTGCTCAGTTTTTTATAGCATTCGGAAGACAATGTTCTGTGCTACAAGAATATGTGTTGGTCCTATTTTCTCGCTTGCCCTTTATTGATTTTTAGCCCATCAAATTGGGAATTCCGACTTTTCCGTCCGAATTTTTACCAAAACTCCGGTTCTGTGGTTGGACTTTTTTGCATGGTGTTATATGTCGTTTGGAAGAGGATGTCTTGCTCAGTAAGAATTTGTGTCGCGTTTGTTGGCTCACACTGATTTCTGTCAAATATCAACAACTAAAGAAGGAGAAGGAGTTGTTGGTGAAGACGATTTTTCTCTTTTTGGCATTTTGTTGATATTTAATAGAAATCAATAAACGCTACACGCATTCTTATAGAGCAAGACATTTTCTTTCGAATGACATATAGCACCAACCCAAAAGGTTCAACCACAGAGCAGGAGCTGTCGGCAAAAATAACCATCCTCCTTCGGACGTCCCAATTTGATGACCTAAAAATCAATAAGGGACAACTGAGCAAATAGCACCAACACATATTCTTGTAGTACAGAACATTGTCTTCCAAATGCTTAAAAAAACTGCGCAAAAAATTACAAACCTAAGCGGAGAGAACAAGTGCGCAAATGGCTACTTTTTCACTTTTTCACTTTTCACTTCAACGACCTAAAAATTGATAAAATTCAAGATGAAGAAAGAAAGCAATACATGCTTTGATAGAGCAAATGATTCTCTTTCGAAAGCTATGCAGCGCTATGCAAGAGACCGTCGGCGAAATCTGCAGTGAATCGTTGAATAAAACGGCGGGGACTTATGGGACAACCTAATATTACGCAGCACTGGTGTGTTCTACCCCAGTGGTGAACTGAGGTAGACCATTTCTGATGTAATTTAGCATTCATGTGCGTTCCTACCAAGGCAGATAATCACTCAACACAAGTGAATCCATGCATCAAAACAAACAAACTAATAAGAGAATCCATAGAAGGCAAGAATAACTATGAAAAAATAGACTTTAGGGAGGGCGCCTGTAGCTCAATCGGAAAAGGTGCCGGCTATCGCGTGCACCACCAGGTTCTTGGTTCGAATTTCCCGTCTAGGCCACCAAGCCTGCCATCCCTGTAAGGGGTAAAAGACTTGTTTGGGAAGGATAAAGCGCTGACTTGTTCATCGACTGGCCAGCGGAGGTCTTTGTATAGTACGCAGAAGTAGAATATGTACGTGGCCCATACTGCAGGGGATTGAGTAATGTGGTCCTTTATCCTCTTTATCTTTTATTACGACGTATAAGACAGCCGTGAAAGAAGCGAACAGTGGAACACTAACACACCTGAGAAAGGAAAACGGTGAACGACACTGTCGTTTTAAGAAAATAAACAAGAACAGACAAAAGTTGTGAGGTATCTAGAGGTGGCACAACAAGAGGTACATGGTCATTAGAAATTAAGGATGTTTTCGAGGCCAATCTCATGAAGAAACCAAATTGGCTGAGTAGTGGCTTAGCCCAGTTCATAAGGAAACATATGCGGATCCAGCTCTTGCTGCGAGTGAGTGGCCTCGAATACGAGTTCTAGGCCGGCCATAGCTTAATTTTACATTGCCACCTCTGGTTATAGGCGATATGGTTGTATAGAAAGCTGTACCTAATTTCAAATCTAGGAATCGGAGAGTCATTCCAGAAATTATCCTAAATAACATGGCAGGCAAGGGCGCGTGTAGCGCAGTCGAAGGAGGCGCCGACTGCAGCTTGCACCCGATACCAGGTTCCTGGTTTGGATTTCCCGCCCAGGCCAACCAAGCCTTCCATCCCTCCTGGGTCGGTGAATTGGTACCATACTTCTCTGGGAAGGATAAAGCACTGACCTGTTCATCGTCTGGTCACCGCAAGTGATTGTATGGCCAAATACGCATTCAACACGCCTCCACGACATCCCGTAGAAGTAGAATGCGTGGCGCATCCCAAAGAGGATTGAGTAACGCCGTCCTTTATCCTTATCCTAACATGGCGGGCATATTTAAAATTTCTACGGTTTTTTAGGGTGTGAGTTCCAAAAAAGTTGTTCCTTATTCCAGATCTAGGAATGCGAGAGTAGAAAAATCCGCTAGATCAAATCATAAGTTTTCTAGTAAAATTATTTTGAATCCTTTACATCACTTCAATATTCATTTTCTTCCAGGGAAACAAGGCTGTGGTGCCACATCCTAGATTTGGTCTAACATAGGTTTTGCACATATTGAACAGTACATCTTTAGGTTTTCGTGGTCAAACTCTTGATAATTCGGTATGTACGTGCACGCGTCCCAATCAGCACATGGTTAAACTATACCTTCATAGAAACGATTTTTATATCTTTGCTCAAACCTGGAGCGGCTGCTATAGAAGATAGAAGGTGTTAGAAGGATGTTTGGTTGCGATCAAAACTCTTGGACGATCCATCTGCAGGTTTAACCGATTTCATGCTGATATCAGCGGCCGGCTCACCCCTATATCACGGATGAGCGCTGATAGGTGATTGCTTCTAGGAAGATATTGTGGATGTTCCGTTCGATTAAACAGCGCTGGTGGTGTAAGGCGTAGCATCGCTACCCTGAAAGCAGAAGGTGCTGGTTCGAGTCCCGAGTGGCGCAAGAGCTTTGATCGCAACCAAACATCCTTCCAACACCTTATACCTTTATATTCCAACATTTTAGGGTTTATAAACTTACAACGCTTTCAAGACTTTGAGGTGTCTTTGCACGACGTGAAATGAGTCTTCGAATCATCAGTTATGAGAAAAGTAGGCGGTACTCACTTTCGCGAAGACTTCGTTGTTCTCACGATCGCTCTCGCTGGAACCGTCGAAGGGAATGGTTGGATTGCCGGCGCTCTGCCTGATTCCAGGAGGAGCGTAGTCGATGTTCAGAGAGCGAACAGATCGGGCTAAACGTTTTAATCAAGCGTTCCTAGATTACCTACAGAATATGGCGGTACGTAGTTATGTGATGGATCGAAAATCTGGAGCGAACCACGAGAAGAGGACGTCGGACGAGGAGTGACAGCTTCAGGTACACGTGTTTTCGGTGTGGTTGTTGCGTCCTTATCATAATAATCGAAACAGTTCCATCGTCCTCGTTTGTATTTGCTTTCGAGTGGAACAATCTGAAAGTAAAACACAGTCGAAGGGTGATACCGGGAGCTGCTATAGTGGTAGGGAACTACATCACTAACAGAAGATGGTAACAAGGAATCGTTACAAGAATGGAATGTGAAAGAATGCTCGTTCTCAAGAACGGGCACCTACTTATTAGATAGACAAGGAGTTCTCTTGTGCACCACTTTCACATCAAATTGGACATTTTTCAAATCAATTTAGACATTTTTCAAACCAAATTTTGCACTTTTCTAAGCAACTTTTTAAGACTCCTGAAATTAAAGCGAACCCTTCCAAATCGAAATGAGCTTTTTCTACATTTATTTAAAATCTCTCCAAAAGGCTAGAATAATTTTTTGTTCAAGGATAAGTTAGTATGCCTTTTCTAGAGGTTTTACTTCAGCTTCCCAATAAGTGAACTCGTTGTTTGAAATTATATAAAATCTTTTTTTTTTGAGGAGAAATAACGGTTCTCAGCTTGCTTTCAAAAAAGAAGAAGGCGGCCACTTTTAGTACTAAGAAAGAGATTGCGCCATGCCATCTGTCAGAAATCGCAATTTTTATTCGATTGATAGCAGTATTTAATTTTGCATGGAGTTTGACACCTGTTAATGATACAACAAAAACATAAAAAAAACACACATATCTTAAGTTTAATGGCTCATGCAAGAAGCATCCACATTATAAACCAAAACGGAAGTTGCAGCGAACTTTTTCAGTGCATGGGATGATCTGATTTTTTTTAATGAGCTATATTCTCACTTCTTTGCTGTGATTTAAGACATATCTTAATTTAGTGTTTTTCTCTAAAAATTAGAAGTTTATCAAAATTATTACAGGTGAACTAAAGAATTTCCAACAAAGTTATGCCAAATTTTCCTTGAACAAAAGTTTTTCTGACCATCTTATTGAGTACGAAGTTTAGCTTGCTTAAAGGTTACTTTGATTTCGAAGAGGTCGCTTTGTTTTCAAAAGTCTTAAAGCTAGCTTGGAAGAATGTCCAATTCGACGTAAAAGTGGTATGTTTTAATATAGGTCTTCAGGTTTTTTTTCGCAGCTGCAATCAGTTGTAAAAGTAGAAATTCGATTTTTTTGAGTGAACAGTTAAGCGCTGGATGCACACAACTGCGTGATTTATTGATTGAACCACACTGTGCCGTAATTGGTCATCGAATAATAGCTACATAGTGGGGTCACTGTAAAACATAATAGAGGTGCTGTGTGCTGAATATTTCCTTTAAGCTATCCATCACCATTTTTAATTTTGGCAGCCTTTTACTTGTTAGTTTTTATATTACCTTGTAAAATTAGGTGTCTTCTCAAAGGTCTAGAAAACTGCTATAAAATACAGAATCAAGCTCATCAATATTGGGCGATTTCAATCATTGTTTTGGGATTATACGGTGTGGAAAGCTTCTAAATGATGATGCGATGACTTTGCATTCTCACCTCCAATATTAATCAAAGTACGTCGATTCGCGATTGGTTGTTGAAACACCGTTTTCCGTTATTATGTAGATCATGATGGGTTGCCTACTTTCCTGCTTAATTCCGAAGAATTGTAGTGCCACCTTACTGTTCTTAGAGCTATATGACCTACTAAAGTATGCTCTTCCTAAAGTACAACTTTTATACTCCCTCAAAATAAAGCAGTAACTCCTGCCAACAACTCCGGTGAGATCGAACTCGAGTAACAATTAAAAGTAAATTCATATTTTGCGCTAGGTTTTACATGGAGTTACCTAAGTGTGGTCGCGGCGATTTTCGCTAGATCCTGACCTCTCGAGCTTTTTAAAGTAAAGCGCAGATACGGTGCAAAAATTTTGACCGAATTTGCCTTCATCTACCTCGAAAGCATTGCTTTGCTTGATCATCAGAAAACATTTAGAAGAATCTACATAAACGTTCGTTTCTAAGTGCGCAGCCACCAGATCGGGCGATCGATACCAAGTTCCGCATGCTAGCCACCACCTTACTTCCGGTTCTGCAGAGAGGAATGACAAAACGAGTCATTCCCAACCTATCGCCCGGCCAGCGAAGGGGTTTGAAAGAAATAAAGGACCTTACAGCTTGTGGCTCTTTAAGAGTGGGCGTCAGTGACAAAGGAGGGGAGTTTGTGGTCCTACCACAAGAGCTTGACAGAGCTATTACTAGACTCCACCTCCAGGACCACAGTGTCTACGTCGAATCCACGTGCAAGGAATTTACAGCCCAGTCCGAGCGTCTCAAACAGACGTGGTCAACGATTGCAAGAGAAGCCGGATTCGATGGTAAGCTTATTAGAACGCTCAAGTGCGTTAACCCGGTCTGTCCGGTGCTATACGTACTCATCAAGACCCACAAGTTGCCCACGGGAGATGCACTCAATAACCCTGCGGAGTTTAAGGTTAGACCTATCATCAGCGGCGTTGGGGGCCCCACAGATCGCGTATCATGGTTACTAAATCTGGTCCTCAAACAGGTCCTCAAGTTTCTGCCGGCCCATCTTCCCAATACCGCTGCTTTCCTGGGGAGGCTTAGGGGAGTGTCATTGGGAGAAGGCTGCGTTATGGAGTCGTTCGATGTAGCATCGCTGTACACGAACGTCCCTAAAAGTAGCGCAATGCAGGCGGTGTATGAAATTCTAACGGCACATCAGGACCAGCTCATTCTTTATGGACTTTCTATATCACGAATTATGACACTCATAAGTGGGTGCCTGGAATGCAATGTTTTTAGATGGTCCAATAAGTACTATAAGCAGGTTAGAGGGCTGGCTATGGGCCAGCGTCTTGCTCCGGTATTGGCTATCGCTTTCATGTCTAAAATAGAGGAACCCGTCGTGGAGTGCAGAACTCTACTGTACTGTCGCTACATTGATGACTGTTCCATTGTATGTGCGACCCAGAACGAAATGGACATGTGTTTCGAATTGCTCAACCAGCAGGCAGAGCATATTAAGCTCACAAGGGAAAAACCCACTGATAACTGGTTGCCGTTCCTCAACGTCCAAGTCAGTTGCACGCGGGGCGGATTCCATACTAAATGGTATCGTAAGCCCAGTAGTAAGAACATCATCGTGCACTTTAGGTCTGCTCATCCATCTCAAACGAAGAGGGCCACGATTAAGAACATGTTCCGAACGGCGGCGGCGGTATCCTCAGACAGCGATCTCAAGTCCGTGTCATTGCAAATGGCATCTCGAATCGCGGTGTCCAACGGGTATCCCGAGCAGAGCCTGGCTAAAGGTCATCGAACACCGGCAATGGCAGCGAGACATCAGAGCGACAATAAAATTCCTTTTAAGGTGCCTTTTGTCTCGGATGATTTCAGTACCGAAGTGCGAAACTGCATTCGCAAAGCTGGTCTTGATAGCATGGTCCGCATCATCGAGGTTCCGCCGGCCAATCTCAAGGCACGTCTCGTTAGGAATCGACTATACGATTCCTGTTGTAAATCTCGCCAGTGTATTATCTGCCCATTCGGTAAGGAGGGAGACTGCATGGTCTCTGGTGTGGTATACCTTATAAAATGCACGGGTTGCAACGGCGAGTACATTGGCGAGACGGGTAGACCCCTTGGGGAGCGCGTTAAAGAACATTTGGGCATGCTTCGTAGGTGCGATATCGCCGGTCCGTTGGGTGAGCACAGGCTACGATGTCACAATGGCGCAGGCATTGACGTGGCGGTGACGATATTGGCACGCGAGTTCGAGATCTCGGCGCGCAAAACACTAGAAGCGCTGTGGATTGCCGCTAGGAACCCCACGATCAACAGGAAGGAGGAACGCGTAGCGGTGATACAGGAGCTGGCTCCGTACGTTGACCTTTGCGGTCTCGAACCGGAGGACAGTCTGCCAGAGGCTAGCTAGGAGGGTGAACCGAAGGTGACCTCATCTCCTCATGTGTCGCCTTAAAAGGGGTACCGTTCGCCCATTTGCACTGGACTCTTTGTGTTACCTCCTCGTGTTTCGTCTCCCTCTCCTACCAACCTCTGATTCTCCGCTGTGGTCTGAAATGGCTCTTGGACGGATGGTTTTTCAAACTCAACTTGACTCTTCCAGGCTCTGAAGAAGGCGGTTACGCCGAAACGTTAGCCGGAATAAAGGATCTGTACTAATCTTGGCTCGTCAGCTACATCACTTGGGTATTCATACTGATCAATATCATGCCAAGATTCAATGACAGTCGAACATGGAATCTACATAAAATGGGCAGAATACCGCAGCAGACATATGTATTGGAGCGGCGAAAATGTGGCCGAAATGTTTGCCGGTCTATACAATCGTGGCCTGCCGTCGCAGTGCCTTAGGTGAGCAAATAAATGGCGCGACCATTCGTACGGTTATAGTTCTTCGGAATCAGCGCTGAAATCTATTTTTAGTCCAATAAACAGCGCCCGTTCGTCGACAGTCATTGTGAAGTGACAAGTACTCAAATATTTTGCCGCAAAAATACGCTGCAACGCAAACCAATGAGCTCAATCTGAGCATCTGTCAATATTAAGGTGGTTTTTAAGAGAGAAGTATAGAAGGTGATCTAGGAGAATTTGGTAATTATAGATTAGAGCTACAAAAATATTGTTGAACTCACAGTAAAGGATAAGAACAGAAGTAGGCGTCATTCAATCCGTTGCGGAATGCGCCGTGTTTTCTATTTCTATGAGATATTTTGGAGGCAATTGGCATGCGTTATGCGCCTGTAGAGCGACTAGCGGTGGCCGGCCGATAGGCAAGTCAGAGTGTACCCTTTGAAGACAGGTCTAGTACCACTCTTTCGATTCCGGATCGATGAAATTTGGCTTTACTGGACTACGCACCATAGTTCCGCGGGATCCATTAGGAGAGAGTTGAACAAAAATCTCATTTGGCTTACAAGCTTTACAGTACATGTCGCGAAGATGCACTACCAGGGTGCGGGAACGCATCGTTGCTCTTACCGTAACCGCGACAGCCAATCAGGCCCCGTATCAATCACACAGGCAGGGCATGTGACTTGCTGTGGCGATTACTGTAGGAGCAACGGCGCGTTCCCGCACTCCTGCAGTGCGTCTTCGCGACATGTACGAGTTCTACTTTAAGCGAAACCCTACCTCACAAGTAACGAAATGATCTACTGATGATATTCAAAATGATTACTCAAATGCTAGCACTACCACTTGTCGAGTTCTACACGTTGCAAAATTCAAACACAAGAGGTGGAGGTAGCCAAGGCCAAAAGCTCTATCCGTGCTTCCTTTTTACCCCTTTTTTCTGAGTTTTTAGGAGTATCAACAACAAAAAAACACAAGCGCTCCCTAATTCTCTACCCTAGTTTAAAAGGCTCGTTGACAGATATCATCTAGGATGACTAACTATTATAGTTCTTATGCGTTGTGTTGTAGTATTCAAGTTTTTTGTGTTTTTGTTTCCACAACGTGTAATTTCCTTATTTACACGTCGAAATAAATAAGCAAATAAGCACGAATGGTAACAGTAATGCTATGTGACATTTAACTATTAAAATTGATGTCTCCAAGAAATTTGTAAAATAGATTTTTTTCGTACGTGTTGCTCTATTACAGTTTTATTTTTTAAGTTAATTAACTAATTCGTTTGTTTGTTAGGAGACTATCATGCAGCGAAATGACTGTATCTATATATCAAAAGATTTTACCTGAGATTGACATGCTAAATTATTTACATGAACTTAACCGATTTCTTTTAATATTCTCTCCCCTATCAGTAGTACTGTCTCAAAAAGTGGAAACTGTCTGCATTCTAAAAAAGCTGCTGTTTTCATCATATTAAGAGGCTTTACAAACCGAAAGATTTCTGGCTTTCCAGAGTGAGCCCAGATAGCACAGTCGGAGGAGGCGCCGACTGTGCTCTCTGGCTGTGGCTGTGTGGCTGTATTCCAGGAACATGGTTCGGGTTTTGGTTCCCGCCTAGGTCAAGCAAGCCCTTGATCCTTCCAGGGTCTGTGGCTTGTTACTAGACTTGTGTGAGAAGGACAAAACACTGATATGTCCGTCGGTTGCCCTCCCCCCACAGTTCAATGAATAAGCCAATAAGGATAAAAGGTAAAGGACGGCGTTATTCAATCCCTTCTAGGATGCGGCACGCATTCCACTTCTACGGGATATCGCGGAGGCGATTTGAATGCGTATGTGGCCATACAATGAATTGCGGTGGCCAGCCGATGAACAAGTCAGCGCTCTATCCTTCCCAGACAAGTCTGGTACCGATTCGCCAACCCCGGAGGGATGGAAGGCTTGGTAACCCTTCGCGGGAAATCCGAACCAGGAATCTGGTATCGGGTGCACGACTGTCGGCGCCTCCTCCGACTGCGCTACACGCGCCCTCATTAGGATAATAGGCCAAATACGCATTCAAAATGCCTCCACCCAAAAGTAGAAAAGTAAAATGCGTGGCGAATACTAGAAGGGATTGATTGACGACGCATTTCTCCTCTCTGTCAGTATCCTTAAACTACTGGAATTGATTCGTACACTCACGCACTGTATAGAGCGACGTTTATTTCATTGATGCTAGAAATGTCTTTCGCAGTTCTGCAGCAAAAGACTTGCTCGAGTTTTCAGCTCATCTCTGCTGTGCTAAACGCTTTAGTCACAACGACTGCTTGTGAAAAACTGGCACGAAAGGATCGTTACGCAGGTTGTAGATCGTTCTTCAAGGAACGATACGCGGTCTGTAGATCATTCTCCAAGGAACGATGGATCGTTACGCGGGATGTAGATCATTCTCCGAGGAACGATACGCGGTTTGTAGATCATTCTCCAACAAAAGATTTTAGGAGAAATCGAAAATTGTGTTATGTAAAGAATTTCAAAGTTTTGGGGCACTTATCGTTAGAATACAATACACATGTGAGCGAATTATGCAGTTCTGACTCACGATTGCTTGTAGAATTCTGGTGACCTCAGTTGTTTCTAAACACTTTCAAAAAATAACGTTGTAATTTCACAGCTATACAGCACCGAGTTGTCAAACGAGAGCAGCACGTCTTGTCCTTGTAAGAAGGCAGTCAGCGATTGCTGCCCGAGTGCTCTCTCTTTCTCATAGATTGCTAATCAGCACCGCCACAACAACGGACAAAGCAAACAAATAAATAGGAAGACGAACCCGAAAACGTGATGGAGTCGTTGATGCCGTTGCCTTGGAGTGTGAGCAACGCGAGTCGACCGACTGCGAGAAGTTGGATCGAGTAGATCTGCTGCTGTGCTTGACTGAAAATGAACGGGAATTAATCGGGCACAACTGTTGGAAAACGGGATTTCAACAAGAACGCGAACTAGTTCGAGACTGAAGCTATGTACCAGGTGGATCCTAACTCCTTGAAAGGTCCTTGAGGACCTTGAATTAGTTCTTAGGTGCAAGGAATCGACATAGTAGACGACTAGGAAGAGATGAGAGCAGAAGACGTTGCCTAAGCTGATAAGCCGACGGCGAGACAATACTGACGAGCAGCGAGATTAATAAGTGCTGAGTGGGAGTGAGAGAATTACTATTGAGACCGACTGCTAGAATCAGCGCGCATTGACTGCTATAGTTGTGTCTATTCGACTATTTTGAATAATTATTCGAATAAATTTTTCGATTAATTCCAGGTTTTCGAATACTCGGAACTTTCTAATTTTCGATTTCCGTTCGAAGTCGATTTTTCAAAAACCAGGAAGTTTCGATTTCGAATCATGTAATGTAATAAATTATTCGAATAGTTATTCGAATAGTGGAATAACTAAACCATATTGATTGCTTCCGCAATCTGAAGAACAGTACTCTGTAAACCTTCAGCTAGCTCTATACCCTAAAGTTCGCTTTCATGAGTCCGTCTTACATCGCCAGAAACCATTTCTTTTTACTTTTAAAGCGTTAAAATCGCCTATGCCTTTAGTGGTCTTTCAAGAGTGTGCACAGAGGTATATATTTTAAGCTTCTAGTTGTTTTTAGCCTCTCAAAGGTCTTTTGTATAATTTTATGTGATCTTCTCTTACATAATGGTGTCTTCAACCTCGTGTTTGTGGTGTACTAAGCCGAATGCGTAGAGAGAAAGCATGTAGAACGACCCTTTTTATTCCGGCGCCCACGTCCACCTAGTCTCCTAATCTTTGTGACCGGTTACGTTCCACAATTTAATAATTATCGTTATTATTCGCACTGAACGCATCTTACATATACATCAGTGAAGAGGAATGCGTTATAACCTCGTTGAATGTGCAAAATCATTAAGTTTCATTCAGCAAAATTTAATGATTTTAAATAAAAAATGTTTTAAAGCTTTAATTTTCTATTCTATTTCTAATGGTATAGTCACTCTTTGTAATTTAATTTATTTATAATTTATATATGCATATATTTTGAGTTGGACGCATGTAGCGCAGTCGGAGAAGGTGCCGTCTGACACGCGCACCCTATACCAGGTTCCTGGTTCGGGTTTCAAGTAAGCCCTCCATCTCTCTGCGGTCGTTGAATTGGTACCAGACTTGTCCGGCAAGGATAACGCACTGTCTTGTTCACCGGCTGCCCACCGCAAGTCATTCAGTCTATGGGCTAAATACGCATTCATGTTACCTCCACGACATTCCGCAGAAGTAGAATGCGTGGCGCATCCCAAGAGGGATTGTGCAACGCCGTTCTTTATTCTTTTATAATATTTTTAAACACATATTACCAACATATTAACACATATTAACATAAATAAATAAATAAATATTAAATTTTGATAATTAATCATTAGTAGCTTAAAGTGCCTAATTATTAGCCTATGAATTTAATTCAATTAAATCAGCTCCGTTTTAAAAAAAGTTTATGTAGAGAAAAGTTTTAAATTTCTACAAAATTTATTTTTTTTTTTAAGTTTCAGTCCCAAAACAGAAAATTAAAAATTTAAAATAAGATAAAAAATAAGATATTATGCTATGAAAGTATTAAACAAACAATATTACAATCTGCATCAGCCAGATTCATTAATGAGCCACAGGGAAGGTATTCATATAAAGGAGATTCGAAATGTTAGATTCGCCTGAGAGAAGACGGCGAAACGAAAAAACGAAAAAATTCATTTTTACTTCTTTGTCTTATCCAAATATATTAAAATGTTTTCTACATTTTATTTATTCATTCAAGGTTTTCAATAAACTTCTAAAAGCGGTGGCCTTCTTCCCTCTGCTACAATCTTGCTAAAACGCGGTATATAACAGCAGAGCTGTGAAATCTGAGAGAGCATATGTGTGACAGCGAGTACAGGTGTAGGAAGCCGTGTCGATCCGTGATAGACTGGAGAGAAGTTCAGCAAACATTGATTGATCGGTTAATTTCTTAACATCACACAGTGTTTGCATCGTGTTGCCACTGATCAAAGTATGCTGCGACATGAGGCTTAAACTTCCCAGCCGCTATGAGCTGTCTAGAATTGCTCCTTACGCAGCTGGTGCTCATGCAAGGAATAGCCGGTGATTTTCTTTTTTGCCGAAAAATATTTGTGGGGGTGATTAGATCAATTGAAAAGCACATGGCAAGATGAGCCTCTTGCAGATTTAGAAACTTAACATGCTTACGGCGCATAGAAGTGGAACGCTTGGCGCATCCTCAAGAAATTTTTGGGAAGCGAAATACTTTTAGTCGAGCTTCTAAAAATAGGCGGTTATAACACAAGCGTAAATCTTGATTCTGAAGCAGTTGATAGCAAGAGTAATGGAAAAAAAATCTTTCTGGACTTGCAGTGGGGTTGAAATGAGGAGTCCCATACCATGTCTGTTAGGGGTCGTTTAGTGTGCACGCGATGTTATGGTGAGCTTCCATATCGATCGCGCGGCGCGATGAATCGATGTGGGAGTTTATCACTGTATCGCGTCGCGCATCGCGCGCACACTATACAACCCCTTAAACATGGAGTGAATTCGGAGTGCACAAAGTGAAGACCGACATAATACGGAAATGATCCAAGAACGTGCAGATATAGTCCCTCCTCGAGAGGAGCACGCTTTTGGACTACACCTTTTGGGCTATCACTACATACTTCTTCGAACTACTCTTTAGGATTGATGAAGCAGAAGAGAGGGACTACAAATCACTCAGAAAAAGTTTAAAAAAGTCCTTAAGCAACGACGCTAATACTATAGTTGAAAAAGGCAGAGCATTTAGGTTTTTTAATTTATAAAAATATAAAAAAGACCATAAAGATTAAAACCCTTTCTTAGAGCGCTACTATTAGATTGGAAACTATATCTTCGTTGTTTTATTTTCATTTCATTCTGAATCCCGTTGAAAGTGTTTTGCGCAATTTTATATTCTATTCGAAAGAGAATGATTTGCACTATCAGAAGGAGTGTTTCGCTTTTTTCATTTTGAACTTTGCAAATTTTTATGTGAGTAAAGTGAAAGATCAAAAAAGGAAAAAGAATTCGCTGACAGACTCCTCTCTACTTCATTTGAGATTTTTTGCACAAAGTTGTATACCTTTTATGATGGAGTGCTCTGTTCTACAAAAACATGTATTGAGGTTCTTATTTGTTTCGATTTTCGTCATTTTTCAGAGCATTAAAGTGAAGTGTCCAGAAGGCACATTTTTTTTCAAACAGCTCCTACTCTTTGGTCAATTCCTTTGAACAGTGCCACATGTTTTATGTTTTATAAAAAAAGAAGAGTCTGCGTTGTCAAAGTGTTCGCTGCGTTTATTTTCTCATGCTGACTGCTGGCAATTTTTGTGAGCGTTAAAAAAAGGCAAAAAGTACCTTCACCAATTTTTTTTCGAATAGCGTCACATGTCATTTGAAATAGAATGTGTCGCCCTATCAGAATATACGCTTTGTTTTTTTGGTCATTCTGAATTTTGCTAATTCTCAGTTCATCAGGTTTAGAATAAAAAAGCTAATCAAGTAAAAGTAGGAGCTGTTGATAAAAATGGATTCTTCCTTATGGGCACTACAGTTTAATGTCCTGAAAAACAAAAGAAATAAAAATGAACGGAATCAGCCAACACATGCTTTTATAGGACATATTATGCATCTTCTTTTGAGTGGTGCATAATTTGTGTCAAAAATCTCAAACGTAAGCAGAGAGTTGCCGGCAAAGGTCATTTTTCCTATTCAGGCTTCCATTTCATTGACCTAAAAATTGGCAAAAGTCAGTTATTGTCTTTTGAATGAAACAAAAAAATTTGCAAAAAAAAACATTCAGCAGGTTTTAAAATAAAAAATAAATAAATAAAACTGCGGGACATAATTCCCAACTTAATGATTCGATTGTAAAGATAAAGTTCAGCGCTTGTCAATCCCTGTTTGGAATGTGTTACACGTGTGCAGCTTCAACTGAAATTCGATAAAGCAATTTGAACACGTTTTTTTCTATATAGCGACATGGAGTAGCCAGAAGTAAGAGAAGTTTATGTTTTATCCTCTAGACAAGTCTGACACCATACCCTCTATTTTGCGAATTTTCGTCTTTAGAAGCTCTCAAAGAGCTACATTCATTGCACTAATACCACAATACGGCAATGTTTTGCTACAGGAATGGTCAATAACATGGAAGGACATGACTATTTTAATTTACCTGCATTATTTTAAAAATCTATTTGTCTTAATTTGAAGAAGCCCTAAGGCCCCGTTTATACTTCCGACGCCGAGCGACGCGACCGCATGTTGTAGAGTGGACAAATTGATCGACCGCGTCTCTCAATCAATATAGCCACTATACGTGGGCGTCGCGTCGCTCGGCGTCGAAGTATAAACGGGCCTAAGAGACAGCTTAAAAACGGTAGATAGAAAACTTCGGACAAAACACCTCCAGCTTCAGACCGAACCATCTACTGGGCTTTTGTGTTTCAAAACGCTTTGCATTCTTCGTATAATTCTTCAAATAGTGGTTTGTCAGACGAAACTGAAAATTTTGGATGCTTTTTTATGGATGCCAATGCAGAATTAATGTAGAAAGGCTTAAGTGCTATAAGTGCGATGGTATTTAAAAGAAGAGCAAGCAGCATGAACATATGAACGAGGAGTGACAGTTTATTTGCGTTTAGTTCAAATGTGTAGTAATTTTTACAATAGAATAGCGTTTTATTGTTTAAGGTTTTTAGAAAATGACGACGGTCGGCACAGGCAGATAGGATACTGGCGTGAATTTTGCATAAGAATAATACCCTCACTAAAAAATGCTACGCGCGATATAATAACAAAGGAAAGAACGGAGAAAAGAGCGAAATGAAACGGAGACATAGCGGTGGAGTAACAATTCTGGCGAGACCCCCTCCACACTTATCAGCCTAGGTAATAAAGGTTTCTTCGTTCTGATACCAGGGCAGAGTGCGATTCTGCGCTATCAGTAAAAACAGGAAGGTCAACTCATGCGTCTTGGATTAGGAAATGAGTGGCAAATGTGAATGTTTGTTACTTTATGCGTTCAAAATTTCTATGTCACACAGTGCAGAACAAAACATATGGCTGTTTGCTGAAAAGCCTTGAATTTCGTTTCCCTCCCTTTCAGTTTATTTTCACAAAAAGTTTACTTTGAAAAGTGTGGCCTTAATTCAATTAACATTTGTAGGAATTGGCTTGAGTAAATGCTCAAAAAACAAATCAGTCGAAGAAAGGACGAGTTCAAAACAATTGATATTGTTAAAATGTGTATTTATAACTATTAAATGTTTAAATATGAATAAATAAATACATGAATTTACAGTAATGTAGTTCAGCCTAGCTCCTGTCTCCCAAGCAATTTTTGTTGAGGAAGAATGAAGCAAACGTCATAATAGCTGCTGCAAAAATTATTTTAAAGAAATGAAATCCTTGCTTCTATGGTTTTGTTGTAATCATCATCTTTTTTGCCAGGTACGCTAGGATCGATCGATTAAGGCCGCTAAGAAAGGAGCTGTGGCGTAGTTGGTAAGATGCCGTTTGTGCGATACACCTCGGATCGATTTTATGTCGCCTAATCCTTAGTTTAAGGCCCCCACAGAGTTCTGCGGCAACGCCGCTCGCCGCAATGGTTAAGGATAGGGCAGGGACGCCGCCGGCGGCGAACTCTGCGTCTCTGCCCTATGATGAGGGATAGGGCAGCGGCAACGCCGCAAAACTCTGGGGGCCTTTTTATACTTGCGTCGCTGCGCGGCGCGGCATCATGCTCGGGGTAGATATCGACGGGGCGACGCGATAAATCGATATCTATGGCAATCATGACGCCGCGCCGCGTGGCGGCACAAGTATAAACTAGGGCGAACGCCCAGACCGTCAAAGTATTCCATTTCTAATTAAAAACAAAATAAAAGAAGGAGGATGTCGATGAAGGATGACTATTTGTCTAACCGCAATTGATTGCATAAACCAGGTAGGTGTTCAAAAGCGCTTCACCGATATCCTGAAAGTAAAGTGTGTGGCTCGTTCCAAAAATGGACTGTTTATTGAGTATCATATTTTTTATGGTAAGCTTCAGAGCACGACTGCCGCTGATTTAAACCTCAAACCTAAGTACTTGCAGTCTACATAGGCGTTGCTAAGCGACATATAAACGGCAATAGTGTGATAATACTCGTCATTTAACAAGGTTGTGTAGGTTACCATTTCAATAGAGGAATTAGGGCGATTAAAGAGCCTGGTTCGGAAAAAGCCTATCAAGGCATCAGACGAATCCACCAATATATTCCCGTGGAAGTGTTGCAGTTGGAAATTTCAAAGAAGTGGCATCCCTCACCAGTGCAAACTCTGACCGCCCGCATTTTTCTTTTACCTATTTCTTCCCTTGCCAATGTAGTTATGAGGCGCGTGAAGAGCAGTCGGAAGAGATGCCGGCTGTTGCGGGCACCCTAGCTTCCTGGTTCGGATTTTCTGTCCAGACCAACCAAGCCGTCCATCTCCGGGGTCGTGAATTGGTAAAATCAAATAAAAGTGTCAAAAAAGATCAGAAAGCGAGAGTGGTCTATCTCTGGAGCCTTGTGAACAACAGCTTCGCAGGAAGAAATGACCAAAATCGCCAAATGGTCAACTCTCGATTTCCATCTGTCCCTGGTTCTATGTTAGGTACACTAATAATTAACCTATAGTGTCAACACCGAAAGATCTGGTGTCACCTTAGCAGCAGCAGACTGAAGACCAGCCAGCCAGCCAACGTGTTGGCCAACACGCGGGAGTCATTTCCTGCACTTAAGCGTTTGCCGACGAGGATCTATCAATTCTGATGTGAGGAAGCGTATAGGTTAAGTCAACAGGGATGTCGCATGATCTGACCGATGAGCACCCAGAGCAAACACTGGCTTCAGTTACTGAGATATTCTGAAGTTCCAGGCTTAAAAACTGCTATCTCTCTATTAAAAGGGTAAGGATCAAGGACGGCGTTATTCAATCCTCTTTGGGATGCGCCACGCATTCTACTTCTACGGGATGTCACGGAGGCGTGTTGAATGCGTATTTGGCCATACAATGACTTGCGGTGGTCAGCCGATATACAAGTCAGTGCTTTATCC
The DNA here is from genome assembly GCA_947396885.1 of Heligmosomoides polygyrus polygyrus. Lineage (NCBI taxonomy): Eukaryota > Metazoa > Nematoda > Chromadorea > Rhabditida > Heligmosomidae > Heligmosomoides > Heligmosomoides polygyrus. The sequence goes on from OX377206.1 coordinate 13,375,024, forward strand.
TTACCAGACAAGTCTGGTACCAATTCGCCGACCCCGGAGGGATGGAAGGCTTGGTTGGCCTGGGCGGGATCCAGGAACTTGGTATCGGGTGCAGGCGACAGTCGCGCCTCCTCCGACTGCGCTACACGCGCCCGGTATCTCTCTCTTATCTATCTTTATCCCTGTCTAGAGAGGCACATTAACACGAATGTGAGGTGATTTAACAAAAATCCAACCTGGGATATATTTCTAAGAAACTTTGATCGTACACAAGCCGTAGTAAAAAGAACCACCTAAGTAGTGGAGGGAAATAAAATTACAGCAAGTGAACATAACTCAAATAGATGAGAAGTAATAAAGATAAAGGAGAAAAGACGGCGTTACTCAATCCCTTTTAGAATGCACCACGCATTCTACTTCTGCGGGATGTTGTGGAGGCGATTTGAGCGCATGTAGGGTCGTGACCTGCGGTGGCCAGCCGATGAACAAGCCAGCGATTCACCCTTCCTAGACTAGTCTGCCACCAATTCACGGATCCCAGAGGGATGGAAGACTGGGTTGGACTGGGCGGGAAATCCGAACCAGGAACGTAGTATAGGGTGCGCGCGACAGCAGGCACCTCCTCCGACTGCGCCACATGCGCTCCACACTGGGTGTTATGAAGCAATAAAACAATACAACACAGGAACAGCTCAAGAAAGCAGTCGGTGTCAGACGAACGAATGAAGATAAGATAAGATAAGAGCATGATAGGTCAAGATGAAGATGGTGCCGTCAGGGCAATTTATTTTTTTAAAGATTTGAGAGTAAGAAGTACTCCGACTATAGCCAACCAATGGCGCCAGCAATGGAACAACCCTCCGACGAAAGAACGCAGACCTGACCCTACATCTAGAGCGAGATGTTTTAGTTTTTGTGGTCTCACCCCGAGACCTAGATGAGAAAAAATTGAAAAAAAAAAGATCCAAAATGATCCAGGCCCGAGTAGGGTTATGCATGTCAGAAAATGCGGCGTTATTAAATTTCTTTTTGGGACGCGCCACGCATTCTGTTTCTACGAGTTGTCGTAGAAGTAATTTGAACGCGTGTGTGGCCTGTACAATCACATACGGTGGCCATTCGATGAACAGGTCAGTGTTGTCTTTTCAGCATTTATTTTTAAGACTGGTCTGGTACCAATGCCCCCAGATCCCGAGATGCTGGTCTGAGCGGATAACTCGAACCGGCAACCTCGATTCGACATACAGACGACAGCCGGCGCCTCCTTCGAATGCGCTACCACGCATCAATTTTGTCTTTCGTCAATATTTCAATTTAATCGGCAGAATTTTGAAGCCATAACCAGTTAATCTTTTATCCTTTATTTTATGGAGAGAATCCAGTTGTAGCACAACGGATCTATCAACGCTATTGGGCGTAAGGCATATTCATGACAACTGAATCGCATCACAAGTTTTGGTACATGTCGCGAATGTGAGCAGCATTAGTGGGTGGGAGCTCGACATTCAAAGATAACCAAACAGAAAGCAGACCAACACATGCCAGCCGACCACGGCACCGATTGTGCATGCCCCCTCTGAATGGCACGCCCATTCAATGCGGTCAGATAGATTGGATGGGGCGTTCCCATCTCCCAATGCTGCCCATCTGCGCGACATATACCCAAGTTTTTAGTGAAGTTGTTTTAAGAGGTCGAATGTGGGTTTTATAGGCCTCTACGAGAGTGGTGGGATCTCTTGTCCCTCAGACTTTGGAAAGATTGTATGTATAGGAGAAGGAGCTGTTGATAGCACTTTTTACTTGAGGGAAGAGACTCAGGTTGTCGATGAATAGCAAGCGTAAGCCAGGAATATCTATGAAACATTCTAGTTCGATGTCAACAATTTTAATACGTGGCAAAACGACGACAACCAAGATTGAGAACCTTATTGGGCTGGGAACTGAAAAAAAAAGAATTAACAAAGCTAACGGTAGTCTAGGTCTCGGATTGAATGTCGAGTACAGCAGAAAGAAGTGCCACAATCAAGTCCCGTTCATTATTCTGCACCTCATGGTGCAGTTTTTGGCCGTATGTCGGTGAAAGAAGTGTGTCAGAAGATCTGCTCCGGTGTTTGCTCAGCCGGCGTAAGGTTGCACACGAAAGGAAACGGCACTCGTCAGTGAATGGAAACGTCGACTGCAGGAAAGTGGAGCAGGATCGCTACGAACTGTTTGAGAATCAAACTTCCCATAGTTCCAGAATGACTCCTTCTATTAGATCCAGGTAAGTGGGAGCAGGTGACTCACTTGTTAGACGTCATGCGGCAACTTGGGGTCTAAATTATTATATACCAAGGCCAGCAACTCCCATCTGATGGATTCTGACCAGATTTCTCTGAATAAAGGATAAATCTCGATGTTGGTCAATCCTATAGCGGGATGCGCCACGCATTCTGCCTCTACGAAATGTCATGGAGACCATTTTGAATGCGTATTTAGGCAATACAATGACTTTTGTTGGTCACCCGGTGAACAAGATCGCGCATTATCCTTCCTGGATAAGTTTTCTACCACAGCTTGACATTTTATTAAACTTTAAATATAGATTCTTATCAATTCAAAGACATCCCTGGGAGATATAAGAGGTCATTGGCCTGATCGGGAAATCCGAACCAACAACATGGAATTGGGAGCAGACAGCCGGCGCCTTTTTCGACTGCGCTACCACGCGCTCTATTAGCGATAATATGTAATGTTTTTCTGTTGAATCTACCCAAAACCACCTAAAGCATAGGTATATTGTCTGTCTATAGCTTTTTCAACGCATATGCAAGAGAGGAAAAGTGGTTGTACTTTTTTTGGGAAATTACGATCAACAACTGCTTGCTGAGACACGTTCGGTACACGACATTGCTATTTAAACTACCGATCTAACAAAAAAATTTAAATCAACGAAATTCAGAAGAAGAATGATGTCATCACGTGCATAGAATTTCAATGGAATCGAAATATAGATTCCCGCTTCCCTGCTCACGAAACCTCTACATTGTATTTGAAAAGAAACGAGAAAAAAGGTATCTCTTAGATTAGATTATCATCCCGATATCACGGGTGGGTGCTGATAGGCGAGATTGCTAGGAAGATATCGTGATGTTGTGTTCGGTCAAACAGCGCTGGTGGTGTAAGGCGAACATCGCTGCCCGGAAAGCAGAAGATGCGGGTTCGAGTCCCGCCTGGCGCAAGAGTTTTGATCGCAACTAAACATCCTTCTAACAGCTTCTTAGATTAGTTTTCTTTCCACTCTTATATGTTAATAAAATAAAAAATTAAGGAATACATAAGTTCTCCCAGTAGGTTGACTGGGCTTTTGCTTTCTAATTTATGAAATTAATTTGGAAGTTGGATAACATATTTACACGCTTTCACCAAATAATGTGCGCTGTAAATGAAAGCTAACATTTTTTCCTAGACCTCAAATCAAATATCGGCAATTTTTCAGAATTCCAACTTCCACTCTTTAAATATCTACTTATTTGCTTTGATTGCGTATTTTCTAGCATATTGAGAGGGATAGGGCTACATCTCATTTTTTTGTTTTCAACTTTTCTAATTTTTGAGAACTCTGTTTTTAGCTGCTATTTCTAGAAAAAAACCTAACTTTTTAGTTCCTCGAAATAGCCTATAGATTTGCATGCATCACTGAGACAGTTCCCTTCAGTAATATGAAAGACTTTTGAAAAAACTTTACGGTTCTATGGTGGCTACGTGTCTCATTTCCTCGAAAAAAAGTGTTATGGTCGAGAAATACGAAATGAACCTCCACTGACCGCGTCGAAGTTAGGAGGTTTAGAGAAAGGAATTCTCACAGACTCTCGATCGCTTCATGTTGTTGCTGTCGCCGCCGATCGGAATTCTCTAGACCGTGAGAAGCTCAACCACTCTATCAAGCTGTACGGCTAGCCTTATCTTACAAGCTCCCTTTGGAAGAGAATGACGCTCTGACGTTCTGCGCGACTACAGCACCTGGCGCACTTGTGATTCAGCGTATGAATGAACGACAATGCTTATTACCGCATTGAATGAGTAATTTTTGCATGACGTCCGGGATTGAATTATTTTTCGGTGACGAGAAAACGTTATAGTGTAATTGTATTTCCAATCTATTTCCTTTAATTAATCCTTGGGCGCGTGCAGCGCAGTCGAAGGAGGTGCCGATTGTGGCGTGCACCCGGTGCCAGGTTCATGGTTCGGATTCCCAGCCCAGACCAACTAAGCCTTCCATCCCTCCGGGGTTCGTGAATTATTCTTGGAAGGATAAGGCGCTAACTTGCTCATCCGATGGACCCCGCAAGTCACTGTATGGCCAAATACGCATTCAAATTGCCTTCACTCCACGAAGTAGAATGCGTGGCGCATCCCAAAAAGGATTGAGTGACGCAGTTTCCTATCCTTTATCCTTGATTTTATCCCTTCTCGTTCATGGTGTTGCCAGAAGCATGAAATAGAATATGCTGTACAGTCAAGCACAGAAAGTTTTCTACGAATCAAATGAATTAATTACGAGTGGAAATCTCGTCTCGTGACGCAGTTTCGGCCCGAAAAAGACGTTCCACGCTAACAGCTTCTCCTCATAATTTCACACGACAGACCTCACGTCTGTCAGTGGTACTCCTTCCCTCTATATATAGAAGAGTTATTCGTTTGTTGTGCATGTTCTGCAACAAAGAAACAATCAACAAACCGACCGAAGTCATCTATCGTCGTAAAGATGACGTGAACCATGAATAAATCTAGACGTGCTTCATGAATATCGATAAGATCGCCCGATATTAATCAATGCGCTTACTTTTGACATCGATTTCCTTGCTTAATATGGGGAGTGCAATTATAGTGACCAGTAGACTGGACTTTCCTTGAGCTCAACCATGGGCGATTGCTGGCCAACTGATAACCTTGGCGGCGGATCGTCCAAGTTTACGATATATTCAGCGGGCAACGCGTCAGGGTATGAATGGGGACCAAGTGCCGAGAGTAGGGATTCAGAAGACGTGCCGTATACGTCGCTCAACGTGCGTCAGTATTCAGAGCACGTGCTAAAGACCTCCAACTTGCGCAAGGATTCTGAGTAAGGGGGCCAGTAGGAGGGGAACCAGTGTGAAGATGGGTCAGCAAACAGATTTTTTAAATATTTTCATGCAACAATTTTTTTCCAGAATTTTGCTATCGTTACCTAGACCTGTGAGCTTTGACACATCTCAGGACAATCTAAAGCTGTATGAGCTGAAACACGTTCAAAAAACAGACGAGAGAGAAGAAGCTGAAGGCGAGACTGGATTGGCTTAGCTACAGCTCGGCTACTTTTCTGGAACAAACAAGTACTAAGTAGGCTCAGGAGCTGACACGAAATGCAAAACAATGACTGCCTACTACATCAATCACCCGACGGCGCGTACATAAACGGCTTACTTGCCGTCAGAGGAACTAATTCGGACTCTTCCTGCCAGCTCCAGAAAAAGTTGGTGTGGTAGCATTGCAATTCGAAGGGTTGATTTTGTGGCTTTCCGAAGACACTGGCGAACCTCTAGCGCGTACGTCATCAGAAGGTTTCTAGTTGAAGCGTTGCTCACGTGAAACGCGGAAATTGAACTCGAGGACGAAAGGATGGCTGGCCAAATGGGGTCTCGTAAATAGCAGTAAATGTGAGCGGTTAGAGAAAAAAACAAGGTGGAGAGGATGAGGCGACGGGACAGGCAGCAATGGGAACAATGGAATTTCTGAGAATCGTTTCATTTATTTTCACTTATACACGGAAATCTACGCTAGAAGGCAACACAGGACCGCTTCCCAAAAATTTAAACGTTGTTTTTATGAAGTTTTTAACTTGTTTACTCTGCCACATTTTTAATAAGCAAGGGCATTTTTTAAAGGGTAAAGGATATAGGGCGGCGTTATTCAATCCCTTTTGTGATGCGCCACACATTGTACTTCTACGGGATGTCATGGAGGCGATTTGAATGCGTATTTGGCCATACAATGACTTGCAGTGGCCAGTCGATGAATAAGTCAGTGATTTATCCTTCCCAGACAAATCTGGTGCTAATTCACCGATTCCGGAGGGATGGAAGGCTTGGTTAGCCTGGACGGAAAATCCGAACCAGGAACCTGGTATCTGGTGCAGGCGACAATCGGCGCCTCCTCCGACTGCGCTACACGCGCCCGGGCATTTTTTAGATCTTTCTTAGATTAGATTAAAGCAAGGTGAAAACAAAGAAATTAAATTATGTGCTAATTTTTGAATTTATCGAAGTGTCGCTTTGCTATCTATCTTCAGGCGACCTTTTTTTGTTATAACACCTTTCCGTGAGGTCAACGGTGAAGAGGAAGGTGTTATAACTTTTTTTGAATGCATGAAATTGTTAAGTTTCATTCAGCAAAATTTAATGCTTTTAATCAAAAAATGTTTAAAACATTTACATTTATATTCTATGTCTAATTTTATAGTCTCCTTTTTATAATTTAATTTATATATGACTCATAAATGGGCGCGTGTAGCGCAGTCGGGCGCGTGTAGCGCAGTCGGAGGAGGTGCGACTGTCGCGTGTACCCGATACCAGGTTCGAGTTTCCCGCCCAGGCCAACCAAGCCTTCCATCCCTCCGGGGTCGGTGAATTGGTACCAGACTTGTCTGGGAAGGATAGAGCGCTGACTTGTTCATCGGCTGGCCACCGCAAGTCATTGTATGGCCAAATACGCATTCATGTCACCTCCTCGACATCCCGTAGAAGTAGAATGCGCTGGCGCATCCCAGAAGGAATTGACTAACGCCGTCCTTTATCCTTTATCCTTTATCCTCATAAATATTCACATATATTTATATATTTTGAGTTAGGCGCGTGTAGCGCAGTCGGAGAAGGTGCCGGCTGTCGCGCGCATCCAATAACAGGTTCTTGGTTCGGATTTCCCGCCCAGGCCAACCAAGTTTTTATCCCTATGGGGTCATTGAGTTGGTATTAGACTTACCTAGGAAGGATAAACCGCTGACTTGGTATACTATCAAAGAATAAGAAATGATATAGAAGTACTTCCATTTATGGAGATAGTTCAACGGAAAATGGTGGTGTATTGAATGTGTATGGTGAGTTACTTTTATGTAATAAAAATTTATAAAAATTTAATAAAACACTAAATAATCTAAGATGCATATATTACGCTTATTTGTTTACTTATTTTTTTCACTTGTTTGTTTATTTGTTTTAATTTTAATTAAATTAAAATAGAATTGCCTATAAAATAAAATAAAATAAAAATTCCTCATTAAATTGACAATAAAAATGGATTTATATGTTTTTATATAAACCGAATTGAAATAAAGAATATAATAATTTATTAAAATTCAAATTCACGACAGAGTTAAACTAAGTCTTATTCAATGCTCCTCTTCTTCACTGAGGCGGCACGGGAGGAGCACAAAACAAAGGTTCGTCTGAAGAATGTGTCGAAACGAAGCTTCCTCCTACTTTTTCTTTAACCTTCTCCTCTCTCCTCTATTCTCATCTCTTGTCTCTAGATGTCTTACAGTTGCTTCCTCCCTTTCGTTTTTTGTGTTTTCTACTGCTCATCGGCTGGCCATCGCAAATCAACGCATTCAAATCGTCTCCACAACATACCATAAAAGTAGAGTGCGTACGCATCCCAAAACGAATTGAATAACGCCGTCTTTTGTCCTCATTTTCAAAGCCACAAAATGTCACAAGTAAAGAAATCAATTGATAGAATTAATCTAATAGCTTCCTCAGACTTACAATATTCAGATTTGGTTTGAGAATATATCAGATCTTCTGCAGGTCTTGAGCAAATTTTCGGCACTAATGAAAAGTAGATCACTACCAAATAGTCGCACAGTCAACCGCCGATCTACTCATTCTGTTTAGTCCCTACCTGGACAGTTTTTTCGTTAGAGAATTCGAGCTGGATCGCAGGAATAATTGCCAACTCCCGATACGCCGTGTTGCACATGCTCATGGTCGTTGGCATAACCGGTTATGTACAGGTTCCCATAGGGATCTTTATGAACCTCGGTCTCCATCTGCTTATTCTTAGACCTAGTGCGTTTTGATTCAAGCTGCTCTCTGAATTCGTGATAGAAGATGACGTAAAAAAAAAGTCCCTTTGAATAGATGTAAAGTGATTCCCAATGAAAGCGGGTACGCAACTCGCCAGAATAATCAGGCATTTCAATAGCTTTCAAGAACCATAAATTTGACATATATAAATAATTGGAAAATACAAAACCAAAATGGAGAATTTGACGTAGTAGCTCGCGATCAATAAATAGAAGCCGTCTCGCTTATTTGCGATGGAATGGGGTGCATTGAATATGAAAATCTGGAGGCGCTTGGAATAAGAGCGTGACTTGTACGGTCACTTTCAGGCGTCACCAGGTGGTAAGATTTGTTTTTGCAGCTCCCTCTCCGTCGTAATTCTCATACAGATATCGTTAGAACAGACGCTGCGGTTGTGGGGGTGCGAAATCGAACCGATGATCGATCGAACAAGTGCACCTTCTATTTGCTGCGCTACATTCTCCATTTGTTCCTCGGAGTACAGAAATAGAAAACTACTCAAATTAGATTTGCGCTATTTCTTCAAAAATAGTTCGTCCACTGTGCAATTGAGTGTTTAACCACTGAGCGATACCTCCATTATGTAGGGTGCATGGTAGCGCAGTTGGAGGAGACGCCGACTGTCGCCTGCACCCGATACCGGTTTATTGGCTCGAATTTTCCATCTAGGCCAACAAAACCTTTCACCCTTCAGAGACGGAGAATTGGTACCAGACTTGTCTGGGGAGTATGAAACGCCGACTTGCTCATGGGCAGGTCACCGAAAGACATCGTATGGGCCAAATATGTACTTATTCAAATCCCCAAATCCCCTCTACGACATTTCGTAGAAGTAGTATGCGTGGCGCATCCCAAAGGAAATTCATTAACGAAGTCCGTTGTCCTTATTTTAAAAAGACTACACATGTGCTTTATACGAAAAGACGTGTAGATTCACCGTTTTTTCTCGACCAGCTGGCGTTTGAGCCAACATAGTTTAATTTGAAGGAAAGGCTTAAATTCAATACTTGGACTAGCCTGTTCAACTGGTAGATAGTATTCGTTTGTTTATTTATTTATGCGCGTATGGCAACACACGGAAAATGAAACTACACACGGAAAAGTTCGGATTTCTTGCCCAGGCCAACCAAGCCTTCCACCTCTCCGGGGTTGGTGAATTGGTACCAGGCTTGTCTGGGAAGGATAAAGCGCTAGCTTGTTTATAGGCTGGGCACCTCGAGCCACTGCATGGCCAAACACGCGTTCAAATCGCCTTCACGACATACCGTAGAGGTAGAATGCGTGGCGTATCCCAAAAAAGATTGAGTAACGCCGTCCTTTATCCCTTATCAAAAAGCAGAGCATTAACCCCTCACAGGAGCACTATACCGTTCCCGGTTTCATTTCAGGAGTTCTCAGGGATCGACTATTCACTCTCCACTATCCTGATCACCCCCCTCCAAACTTCAAAGTCGGAAGAAGTCAATGGCTTGATATTCATATCACATTTGCTTTGGCAAGGACTCAATCTGCTTTCATCAAGTTCCTTCGCAATGAGCAATGTTTTCTTCTATGTTTCAATAAGGATTAACTTACAGTACACGAGCTGAGAACTGCGCTTCCAATCCCTTGTTTGAGTTTCTTCAACAGCCTCAGCTGCTGTCCCATTATACGAGGGTTTTTATTTAAATTCAGAAGATGTGGTTGTGTAGTATATGATTACGAACGCAACTTACACTTCGCGGTTAGCCCTCCCGACTAGGATAGATAGCACATCTTTTTTTCTTTGCACATATTCATGTCTGCTGGTCGCTCATACATACGTCAGAAGTATGGGGAGCACAGAAGAATTGTGCATAGAACAGAGCCAGCAGTTTGTGCTCTAACAGGTGGCATCTTTTTTCCACTCGACGGAATGTGATCCGAAACATTCGTGATCCTTTGAAGTGCTAGAATTCAGCTTCAGAGGAAATCCCTACTATACCTAGAAGTGGCTCCACATGGTTTAGAGATGAAAACATCGCAAATGTACGTATCTATACTTCCGAATCGCTACTCCTTCAATTTATGTCTGCATGAATAGTTGGTCGCATAAGTCGCAGTCGAAATAGGTCGCTGTTCTTGTCTTTTCCATAAATTTGTTTTTGATTAATTTCTTTAAGTAAATCGCAGTGACATACCCCTTTTGGAGTTTAATTGTTGGAATCAGAGGCAACTAGTGATTCGTAGTTGCACAGTATAAAGAAGTGTTTAGAATGCACGGCGCATTCTAAAACAGGGTGACATTCCCTTTCTAATCTTTATGCTCTTCACGCGTTATAAGCGTTTACTGCCTAGAAATTCCTGCTTTCTAAAACACACACACAGTTAGGTTCTCTATGGGTGGAGGTGGAATGCATTGCTTAATCTAGGGAGCCAATCAATAAGGATCGATATAGGGCACTACGTTTTTGTTTATTAAAATATCAACCATTAGTTTAATCAAATTAGCGGTAAGTTTTAGGATCATTTGTAAAAGATCATTTGTAAGATAAAGTAATTTTATTATATAAAAACAAATAAGCAATAAGTGTTACAGAAGATCATGAGTAAAATCAATAAAAATAGCAATATCAGAAAATTTTCACAATAAAGTGCGAGACAAGTGTATTTGAAGGAATTTTCTAGAGGGGAAAGGACAGCTCTAGAACGAGTCCGTAGAACAGCTGCATCTGATTACCAACGCTAATAACAGCGGTCCGAGGTAGAAGCCAGAGAGCAGAAGAGATGAGTAATGGAGTGAATTATTTATGATCGCTATGTTTTATGGGAAGCCCACACATAATCCCAGAGAGTAGCAGATGAGCCGGAGCGAGCGGAGATGAGCGGGAACGAAGGCGGTAAAGAGCTCTTTAACAGCCGCCCATGGGTTTTTGAGGGGGTAGCCTGGATTGTTGGCCTGCTGAATTCAGCAGTTGGGTTAGTGCTTAGCTCACAATCCCTTCACAAAGGGTAAGAGAACCTTGCAAAAGGTTTATTCTCCATTTCTCGATTGTCTGGAATCCAATTCTTCCCATTATGGTGGCCGTGGGAAAAGCTCTCAACGTCAGGCTGTCAATTCTGACGAGAAGAATAGATCATTGGCTACATTCTCAGCGATAAACATTAAAAAGCACGGCACGTCGATGTTTATGAAATTCAAGACCTGGGAAGCATGCACCACCGACAGATGTGAAAGTCGCTCTCGCTCTCGAGCTCACACACGCTCATGCTCGCTGTCGTTGGTGTCCTGAGCTCGGTTCAGTATGTCGAGGAGGTAGCGGAACCCGACAGACAGCGCCTGCTGCTTTCGATCAACAAACACACCGCAGCGCTGGCGGCACAGCACAGCAGGAGCGTGAGCATCAGCATCAGCGCCGGCGGCAGTCAGTCAGCCAGTCAGTCAGCCGGCCGGCCGCCTGGCTAGTCGGCCAGCCAGCCGGCGAGCACGAGCTTACCGGGCGTCGTCCAGAGAGAGAGAGAGAATCACGTGAAAAAGCCGGAACATTATCTCAAGAGTTTTCGCGCCCGCGACCAGGCGCTTTCGGGCGCACCGTTTGGCGGCTCCGCATGACATCTTATCGCCTACGTAAGCCTCCAGGTCGTCTGATCCGAACAGGAGGCAGTCAGCTGGGGGCCGAGGTTAGAGATTACCTTCCTGTGGCTTCCAAGGAATTCTTCTGTCTCACCCGTCGACTGCTGCGTCACCTCTTGTCCGCATAATCAACTATGCATGTACGCGGTCCAGAGTCAGGGTTGATCCCTGTTGAGTGCCATTGTGACCCAGTGACCTCTTGCTCCTCCTATTTATTTATTTATAAGACAAAAATTTAATAATCACGCGTGATAACGATCACAGCAGCGAACCATCCAGTCCAAATGGAACTAACAACCTGAACTATTAACGAAACAAATGAGGAAACAGAAAGCAGTATAGTAATGTTCCAGCGATCACTAATCGAGAATCACGATGCTCAAGTGCTCTAAGCTGTCAAAGACATGGTAGAAAGATTACTACTGGAGATCGAATTGAAGGAGGAAGCAGTTCTATTAGCAAAAAAACTTTATTCGCTGTGACCACACGAATCTCTTCCATATTCGGTAAACATGACGAGCTTCACATATTTCAAATTCCTTTTTACTGTCTAAATTACGACAGATTTATACACGTAATAAATAAAAAGGATAAAGGACGGAGTTCATCAATCCCTTTGCCCCCCCCCCAAAAAAAAGGCATTCTAGTTCAACGAGATATCATGAAGGTGATCTAAATGCGCATTTGGCCATGCAATGAGTTGCTGTGACCAGCCGATGAACACGTCAGCGGTTTATTCTTCCCAGACAAGTCTGATACCAATTCACCGACCCCTGAGGGTCGGTAGATTTGGTTGGCTTGGGCGGGAAATCAGAATCAAGAACCTGGTATCGAGCGCCGGCGACAGCCAGCACCTCCACCGACTGCGCTACTCCTGCCCTATACACATAATGCGGAGAATATTAAGTCGGAGCGAGAGCTTCCAGTATTTCAGCGCTTTAAATGTATCCGACTCTCTTTAACTCCTGTAAATCCATGACATGATAATAGGCTTTGCAACCATTGCTTAGGAAAATAAATGCGGTTATAAAAATGTATATAATATAGAAAAGCTCTGCAGCTGCGTTAGGAAGGATTGGACTAAAAAATAACAATGAAGTACTGATATAATATTTTTCGAAAGAGCGATGGAATAGAGATCCTTGGAATGGCATAAAACCTTGCTCAGTCTTGATGATCGTCCAGTGAAGTAGATGGAAGCGAAGTTCGAATAATTTCTCCACAATTCAATCCAGGGTCTTGGTGCATAAAAAACAACGCGTTGAGGCGTCTCCTTGCATTAGGTTGTCCGGTAAGTTCTCAGCGTTTTGAGTGCCTCACTTTGAACTACCATAACTTTCTCTAATCTTATCAGATTCAGTCGAAATAAGCACCTTTCGAATCACCACACTTTTGCCAACGGGCTGCCAGTCGAGGTATCTCATCAGCGGAAAAATTAGGTGGTCGAGATCCGAAAAAAATCCGAGGAAGTTGATGTTGTTTTGGCCTGGTCCTGATTGATTAAGGTTCTACAGCGAGAAGTTCTGAAAGTGTTTGAAAAGGTGGTAGACGGTTGGTGAGAGATCTGGAGAATACGGCGGGTGAGGCAAAACTCCAACCCTTAATTCGTTCTATTCTCGAATAATGATTTGTGAAACGTGTGGGCGTGCGTTACCGTGCAAACGAATCAGACGTCTTCTGTTGACCAATGCTGGCTGAAGTTGACGCAATTTTCGTGTATTTCATCAATTTCCTTACAGTATTACTCTGCTGTGATGGTTTGGCCTGGTTGTAATGGATCACACCGGCCGCCACACAGTGACCATTACCTTTTTTGGCGGAGGTTCGTCTTTGGAAAATGCCTAGGGGTTCGTCGGCGTTCAACCACCGCCCGGAACGTTTCCTGTTATCATACAGAATCCACCTTTCCTCATAAGTGATCAGTCGATCCAAAAACGGGTCACTTTTGTTGCGTAAAAGTAGAGAAGAACAAATATCGAAACATGACAATTTCTGCCGCTCACTCAACTCGTGGGGCACCCACTTTTTGAGCTTTTTTGCCTTCCCAAGGTGTTTCAAATCATCCGCAACAGCAGTTTTACTGACGTCTAGCTCTTCCGCGATCCCGCGAACTGTTTGGGATGGTTCGGTTTCCACCGATCACTTCAACTCGTCGTCCAGGATTGCTCTAGGTCGGCCGCTACGGGGTCATCTTCGAGGCTGAAATCTCCGGTCGAAATTTACTGAACCACTGGCGCACAGTGCTTCCTCCAACACTATCAGGCTCCCACACTTGACTGATTTGTTGAGCTGTCTCGGCTGAAGATTGTCCCAATTTGAGGTTAAAATAAAATATCGCATGGAATTGCTCCTTCGACATACTTCAATGAGCCCTTCAAGAACAGAAATATAAAACAACGTTGAAACATAAATTAGGTCAGACAGAGTGAAAAATTCTGTACAGCAAGTAGCATTATTGCGCAATGCAGGTTGAATTTTTACTTAATAATAAACGAATAAATATGGTAGCACAAAACGCTGAAAACATGGATAAGGAACGAGAATTATTTTTTTCGAAGACCGGCCAAATACTATGAAGAGCGGATGATAACCAGCAGCGTAATATCGCTTTCGAGGAATATGCAGAGGAACTAGTCTCCTAGAATTAACAGGAATCTTCTAGGACATTCACAGTGGCTCACTTTTGGCATGTGTACCTATTGCTGGCACAACCTACACCTTTGTTAGAACTGAGCCATATAAACAAACCTGTAAGCTGCAGCAAAACTTGCTAATCAGAATCTAAAGACGAAGAAATAAAACTCATTAAAAATTTCACCTGTTCTGGCAAACAAACTGTTCTAACCCACCCAATTGGCAAGTCAAAGTAAAACGCCATTATATTCATCCGTACAAATACTGTAGAGTTCGGATTTGAAAATTATAATTATATTCCGATAACCTATAGCCGTGTCGCTTTGAAAACTTTATTATTCCGAATTTCTTAAAGAACTTTCAGCGAAGAAATTTTATATCCTGCATAAGAGGGTATAAAAATGTATTCCTTCAGTTTTTTCTAGGAGTTTTCGGAGTTTTTCGTGCCTAAATATTCACAACAAAATGTTATTTGTTGCCTTCTTTAGCAAAGGTTTGACAAGTGTAAAAGTTTTTAGCACGAATAAAATGGTTTACACTATACGAAGCTATGATCATGTGACTCCACATAAAGTAAAAACGGCGGAAACTTTCGGTCTGTCCTAATAAACCCGTGATCATACAAGTCAAACCTAAGTACAATAAGGAAACAAGCGATGCGAACTCATTTCAAGAAATCGGACTCCTAAACTAAGGCAAGTCATGCCAACAAAGTTCTCACTTTCGGAGATAAACCAGGTAAGCTCCCTAAGCTGCCGGTAGGTAAGGAGGGAAGACCTGACCTGCGACGTTAAGACTAAGGATAAAGGACGGCGTTACTCAATCCATCGTGGGACGCACTACGCATTCTACTTCTACGGGATGTTGTTGAGCTCGTTTGAATACGTATTTGGCCATACAATAGCGTCGGTCAGCCGTTGACTACGTCAGCACTTTATCCTTTCCAGTCAAGTCTGGTACTAATTCACCGACCCCAGAGGGATAGAAAGCTTGATTTGCCTGGGCGGGAAATCTGAACCAAGAACCTGGTATCGGGCACGCGGCAGCAGGGACTCCCACCGCCTGCGCTACACTCGCCCATTACCAAAATATCTGCTAGGGATACCTCAAACATAAAAGCGTTCGAGGTAGGGCATTTTCAGGCGCAGATCACATCCAAAAATCGATATCTAATTGTGCTAGCGACGCTCTACCTGCATTGTTATGGGCAGGATGCTCTCTCAATGCGTCCTCTTCAATTAAATCGCTTGGGTTTTCTTCAATTCATGTTTATCAGGAGTTCAAATCCTGCGCTACATGCGCCCTAATGATACGTAGCCCCCCCCCCCCCCCCCGACAACGCTCAGTGGGGTCTAGAGCCAGTTTCTTTGTGGGAGAATTTCAAATAACATGAGTAGGCCAATCTTGCTTCTTCTTACGCAGACTGCATAGTTATTTCAAGCAGCTTCTCCCGCTCGGACCCATTAGGAATATCGTCATACTCCACGTCATAGCATATCACGAACAACTTCCGGAGACACGTCGTTCAGATTCGCGGAGAAATCCTACCTATTACGCGTTGAGGAACCTCATGGTGGTATTCCGATATTCTGCTGAATTCAGTTAGTTACGGCTCTCGATCACGACGAAGCTCACGAATTGGAGTTTTTGTTCGTCAATGTGGCGTTGGTCGCGTGTTCATGCATCTTACATAGGGCCCTGGTCTCTGAAGCGTGTGTCAGTGCAGAAAGAACAGAAAGGGTACGCATGGTATGGGACGTTCTTCGACTTCTTCACAACTTCTTCAGCACCCCTGTGACACGTTTCCTTTTTTCTGGAGAGCGCACGCTGTTTTTAGTTCAGGGCGGCGTTTACTCGAGTAATGCTTCAGAAGGAACCACGGTCATTGAGTTGAGCTGTGTACATGCACGCTACCCAAAAATTTCACGAGCCTGTTTTTTCTCCGCAATAAGCGGCCATCGGGATTTCGAAATAGAAGACGACGTCAACGTGAGGAATGGAAGAAGGATGAGGAAGGTGTTAAATGTAGGGTATAAGCTATTACCTCGAACATATCTGTCCAACCACCAGCTTACGTGATTTCCACTTCAAAAAGTAAATCTAGAGCAAACATCAATGACACCGACTTATAATGGTCAGCTGAACTTTGCTATATTTGAACGATTTTAAAATTTTCTACTAATTATTACGATTGGGCACGTGATAGCGCAGTAGGGGGAGGCGTCGACTGTTGGGTGTACCCGATTGCAGGTTCTTGGTTCGGATTTCCCGCCCAGGTTGCCCAAGCCTTCCATTACTCTTGGGTTGGTGGATTGGTACCAGATTTGTCCGAGAAGGATAGAGCTCTGATTTGTGCGGTCATCCCCAGTCATTGTATGGCCAAATACGCATTCAAATCGTTTCCACGACATCCCGTACAAATAGTACGCATGGCGCATTCCAAAAGGGATCGAACAAGGCCGTTCTTCATCCTTTCTATCCTTTAATTACGACTACATAGCTTACAAAAGTTTATATGCATATTAAGCCTGCTCTCGTTCACTCGGAAGCTACATTGGTTGAGCAGTGGTGCAAATCTTATCTACACAGATAAAGATAAAAGGTAAAGGACGGCGTTACTCAATCTCTTTTGGGATGCGCAACGCATTCTAGTTCCACGAGATGTCGTGGAGGCGATTTGAATGCGTATTTGACCATACAATGTCTAGCGGTGGCCAGCCGATGAACAAGTCAGCGCTCTATCTTTCCCAGGCAAGTCTGGTACCAATTCAACGACCCCGGAGGGATGGAAGGCTTGGTTGGCCTGGGCAGGAAATCCGAACCAAGAACCTGGTATCGGGTGCACGCGACAGCCGGCGCCTCCTCCGACTGCGCTACACGCGCCCACTGCGCTACATGCGCCCTCTCTACACGGAATTATAGAAAAATAGTGAGAGCGAATGTTGCAGCATTAAGGTAGGGGAGTTGAAAGGAAAAGTTGAACAAAGAATTCTCAGGATTTTGATCCACTTCACGATTTTGTCCACCGTGTACGTGATGGAGCTGAGATATTTACATAAATGTACCTAGAAAACAACGACCTGCGACGGCCAGCAAACGCAAAAAATAGGAAAGGACAGTGTTCCACGTTCTTCAGTTAAGCCTAGAACCAATTACTCGGATCAAAAGTACTTTGCTGGCTGTCTCGGTAAGGAAGCAGGAACTCGATCCGGTGGTCTAGGTGCACCGAACCTCTTCCCGAATGCGCCATCTGCATTCACCAATGAAGAGAGCACACGGGAGAGTGGAATGATTTTAAGCGATGAACTGATGCCGGCGCACCAAACCTCAGCCGTATTTAACCCAATGATTGTAATTTCCGCCTAGTAATCCGAGATTATGTACTGATCGGTACGATAATCTGTTCACCACCGAGTCAAAATGACTCACTGATGGCCGCAGAAAACATCCGCAGATTAACGCACCGAAAGTGGAATATTATCCACCAGCAGGCAGCTGACCTAGTGGCCTGACTAGCCACCGGCTTAGGTTCGTTCTAGGAATCCAAAAATATTAACCGATCAATATACCATTTTCATCTCGAATTGAACACTTTTCGGGAGCGACATGGGCGCGTGGAGCGCAGTCGGAGAGGCGCCGGCTGTCGCCTGCACCCGATGCCAGATTCCAGGTTGGGATATCCCGACCAGGCCAACCAAGCCTTCCATCCCTCCGAGGTCGGTGAATTGGTACCAAACGTGTCTGGGAAAGGATGAAGCACTGACTTGTACATCGGCTGGGCACCACAAGTCATTGTATGGCCAAGTACGCATTCAACACGCCTCCACGATATCCCGTAGAAGTAGAATGCGTGGCGCATCCTAAAGAGGATTGAATAACGCCATCCTTAATCCTTGATACCATTTTCATTTTAAATTGGACACTTCTCAAATCAAATTGGGCAACGTCAAATCGGAGTTCTAAGCTAACCTAAGATCTTTGGAATCAACACAAACTCTTCCAAATTAAGACGAGCTTCTTCTACATCAAACTGAGAACTCTCTAGAACGACTAGATTACTTTTTTGTTCAAGAAAAAAATTAGTATAACTTTCTTGGAAGTTCTAATCACTTCCCAATAAGTGAACACAATGTTCTAAGTTGAATAATTTTTTAATAAAATGCGGCTTTATTGAAGTTCTTTTTATAAAAGATCGGGAAGGCAACCATGTTTAATCCTTAAAAAAGATTGCGCCACGCCTTGGTCCAAGACGTCACTAATTTTATTATATTATTTCATTTTATTTTATTTTATTTATTTTATTGAACGTTTTATTTTATTAATTGATTATTGATTGATATAATATGATTTATTTATTTTATTGATTGATATGATATTGATTACTGCTTCCATAGAATTTAACATTTGTAAGCGATACAACAAAAACAAGAACACACATCCTTATTTAGATGATTTATGTCAGCAGGATTTACACTACCAATCAAATAGTCACAACAAGATTTCGACTGCATGGCGCTGTCTGATTTTTTATGGGCTATATCATAAATTTTTTGCTTGCTTTAAGATAAATTTTGAATCATTATTTTACTTCAAAAAAAAATTTGTAAAATAGTTACACTTATTGGGGCAGGTTAACTAAAAAATTTCAAAGAAAGTTATGCCAAATTTTCCTTCAACAAAATTTATCCTAGCCATCTTATTGAGTCTGTAGTTTTACCTGCCTAAAGATCATTTTGAATTGTAAGAGTTCAACTTGATATCAAAAGTTTTTAAGCTAGTTTAGATGAATGCTCCATTTGATTTGATGAGTGTTTAATTTGATTTAAAAAGAGTCCAATTAGACGCGAAAATGGTGCAATTATGGTGAGGCCCGTCCGCCGGTCATCATATTTTGGTGAACCCCAACTAAAACTATATATGAACTTTGAAAAAAGATCGATAATGGTCAGTAGATCAGCGATGTTTATTTTGTGAAGCCGGTTTCCTTGCCACGATTTTCGCATTATTCCCACTTTACAGGTTCCACTCTCGATAAAAGGAAACTATCGATGGCGGTTGACCATCTAGTATTGTCTACGTGTTATGGTCCAGTCTAGTGGTGATCATGTGGCCACTTCAGACTGTTCTAACCCCGGTCAGAGACAGATAATTCCGCTTGAAGTGTGGGTACCTTTCCTCCCGACCCACCGACCAGTGTGGGGTAGAAGGTTGGACAGACGGAAGGACGCAAGGACAGATTAGCTCTCTCGGATCTATCCCAGTCCGAGGGAGGCATGCGTTGTTTTGCCTCGCCATCCCCTGCTTTAAATCTGGCGTAGAGCTTCAGCTACTGCCAAAGGATAGGTAGCACTCATGCAAACTCGGAGAATGTGGTGGTGTTTGTAGTGAGGTTCTGGGCGCAACTGCTACTTTATCGCTGCTCCCTCCCAACTAGGAGTGATCAGCTCTTTGATATAGTTAAGTAGAAGATGTGCTCAAGGTTGCCTTGTCGCAAGGAAATCAGCAGCTGCAAATGTAAATTGGCGCACAACTACGTCGACTAACGTGCTGTTCTTCATCGGACAAACGTGGTTTTATAACGTTACCAGGGCGCGTGTAGCGCGGCTGGAGGAGGTGCCCGCTGTCGTGTGCTCCCGATACTAGGTTCTTAGTTCGGATTTTCCGCACAGGTCAACCAAGCCTTCCATCCATCCGGGCTAGGTGAATTGGTACCAGACTTGTTTGGAAAGGAATAAAGCGCTGATTTGTCCATCAGCTGGCCACATTGTTTGACAAATACTAACGTAAACTTCTTGTTTGGCCAAATACGCATGCAAGTTACCTCCACGACATCCCGTAGAAATAGAATGCTTGGTGCATCCCAAAAAGGGATTGAGTAATGTCGTCCTTTATCCTTATTCTTATAACATAGCTAGCTGAAGGTAAAAGAGTGGGTTAAGAGGAAAAGGCCTCCTTGATCAACCTCGGTGTGGTACGCACTACGCACGCTGCTTCTACACTATATCGTGAAGACGATTTGAATGCGCATCTTGCTATTCATGTACTTCAAACAAAAAGGATTTCCGCTTGATTTGTGGCTTTTTGCAACGTTGGCGGTAGCAGTACAAAACCGATGTGATTAAGCCTCATTATCCGTGCCAATAGGACGCGTGGAGCGCAGTCCCGAGACCAGGTTCCTGGTTCGGATTTTCCGCCCAGGCCAACCAAGCATTCCATCCCTCCGGGGTCGGTGAATTGGTGCCAGACGTGTCTGAGAAGGATAAAGCGCTGACTTGTTCATCGGCTGGCCACCGCAAGTCATTGTATGGCCAAATACGCATTCAACTCGCCTCCACGACATCCTGTAGAAGTAGAATGCGTGGCACATCCCAAAGGAGATTGAATAACGCCCTCCTTTATCCCTATCCTTTATTCGTGCCAATACAAGTAGCTCTGCTCTAGTACACAGAGGTTGGACAAAAAAGAGTGGGTCGCCAAAGTGTGAAAAGGGGAAAGCCAAAAAAAAACTTTTTTAAGCAAACAGAACGGATCTGCATAAAGAGCGATTAATTTTATTTTTTCATTTTTTTCAAATTTTTTTCACTGGAAAAATCTGTCAGATGTATAATCTTCAAGTCAATCTTCAGTCTTTTTTAGCCGACTTTTTCAGGTGTAAAAACCTTCGAAGATTGTCTTGTCTACGAAAAGTTCCGTTTCTTAAGTGAGAATATCTGCATTACATGGATAGTTATTATACTTTTTGCTTTATAATACTATGAAAATTTGGATTTTTTTGTACCTGCATCTAAATTCAAGAACAATGAAAAAGAAGAGTAGGACATGGGTTGGGCGCGGAATCGATCCAGAAATCGATTTATGAGGTGCTAAGCTGCGTTACATTGCTGCTTCCAGACGCTTCAACTTCTCGAACAACACACATAGCTCCTTCGTCTATCGTTATGAAGACAAATGAATGCGGACTTCTAAACTGCTTCACTGCTTTGATTACGTGATGAGCCATGCTATCCCAAAATATTGATTTGTCGAAGCATGTCACTGCATAAATCAATAGTTTTATGGTGACTTTTTAGACGAGCCATCATGTCGGCTCTTTCGGCGGTTAACGAATGGAGCACTCAACCGTACGAGGCTTGATTTACGATGCTGCTGCAAAGCTGTTTCCTCCGAAGATTATAGCTACTAAGGAACAACCGGCAGTTTAATCCATTATATAGAATCGGCACGCGTAGCTTTTTTCTTTAAATTTTTAATCAAACCTAACTATGACTAGCCACTAACCAGCACTTTTGACGATGATTTTCACGGAATATCACCTTTTTGAAGTGGGAAAAATGCCGCAAAACAATTCAATCTGAAGGAGGCATATGTAGCTTGTTTTCCCCATTATCCCACTCCCAGAGTTTGTGCAACAGCTCCAGCTGCTCAATGATGATATCAGGGCTCTCAGAAATATTCAGGAGGTCGAGTGGTGTGGCAAAGAAGTGGCAAGAAGGGGCTCAACTGCCATTTTGGTGCTGCCCATCCCGATTGGGATAGGACGAAGCTACACGTTTCTCTAAGTCTAGCTATTATATGGGGGGATAAATAAATATGGTACATGTCGCAAAGACGGGCAGCACTGGAGGTCCGGAACGTGCCAGCCAATCACATCGCATCAAATCGGCACGTCATTCGCAGAAGGCCCGTGCGGTTAGTATTCTTGTTGATTGGGGTGTGCTCGCTCGGTGCTCTACTCGGCTATGATTGGAAGGAGCTGGCTCCCACCTCGCAATGCTGCCCGTCTTTGGGACATAAACCCTAAATACTGCTAGCAAATAACAATATTAATGAGTTCAAATATGAATTTCAATTTTAAAATAAGACCGGAACTCATCCTAAAACCCATGCACCCCAGTCGTCATGATACAGCAGCGAACATGCGGCAGCCGCGCTGATAAACCGGCTGTTGGTCAAGGTGAACGTGTTAGCCGAGATTTTGACGTCGACACTTCAACGTTGTTTTGGTTCCAGCACAGCATTCGCTGAACGAGCGAATGATATCAACACTGTGAACCAATGGGTTTGATTTGAACCACTGATAAGCATGAATAAAAGAAAATCCAAGCGATTTAATTGAAGAGGACGCATTGAGAGAGCAACCTGCTCATAAAAAAGCACGTAGAGCGTCGCTAGCACAATTAGATATCGATTTTTGGATGTGATCTGCGTATGAAAAATGCCCGACCTCAAAAGCTTTTGAGGCTGAGGTATCGCTAGCAGATATGTTGATAATGGGCGACTGTAGCGCAATCGGTGCGGTGCCGGCTCTCGTGTGCACCCTATACCTGTTCTTGGTTCGATTTCCCGCCCAGGCGAACCAAGGCTTCCATCCCTCGGGTCGGTGAATTGGTACCAAACTTGTCTGGGAAGAATAATGCGCCGACTTGTGTCTCGGCTGCCCACCACAACTCACTGTACAGTCAAATACTCATTCAAATCGCCTCCACGACATCCAGTAGAACTATAATGCGTGGCGCATTCCTTAAGGGATTGAGTAACGCAGTTCTTTATACTTTATTTTTTCATTTTGGTAATACTGTAGCCATCCGGCATACCTGCTTCCTTGGATACTGACGTCGCCCAAGAAGGCAAAAATATCGATCGATAGTGGTTTTACAATATGTGATGCTTGACTTATAGCTTACTGGAAGTGTTCTTAAAAAATAAACCTCTACTGTTTGTTTTAAGGTTATTATACTTTCTTTAAAAGACAGCCCATCACCTTCACATATGAGCGGTTCCTACTTCGAGCGTTCACTTGTGAACAAATGTCGATTGTATCGATCAGTATTGATAGATCAACTCATGTAGTTTTTACTAAAAAGGATGTTTTCCAGCCGTAATATTTAGGTAATGATCCCGCAGAACGGTTAACCTCGAGCAAGATTTCATTACATACAAGTTGTAGTGGAAGCCCCAGCTAATTCTACGCAGACGCATTTACAGACCGACGAACTAGCCATTTTGGTATAGGCCGCGTAGCTGAGCAGCACTGGTAGGTGGGAACGCGTAAACCAATCAGACCGTATGGAATGGGCATGCCATTCAGAGAGGGCGTGTGCAGTTGGTACCCTGGGGCCGAATTCATCAACGACTAATCCGCGGGTATAGGGGGTAGAGAT
>OX377206.1:13398691-13708936 GCA_947396885.1 Heligmosomoides polygyrus polygyrus
ACCGCCGTAACCTTGCCAATTCGTAAGATAATTTACTGTGCTTTAACGCTTCACTAAAGCATATGACTGCCTGCGGAATCCACACGTTCCAGCCAGAAAGATTGGAAGCTGACAGAGTTATCGGGCTCCGAAAACGCCCGCGCGTGCAGTTTAGAACAACATCGGTCGATTTTCTCCGCGTTCTTACTCGCTCAGATTACAGTTCTTGTTGTTCGCAGTAACATCCTGCAATTCAATACGAAAAGCTTTATCGAATGGTATAAAACTTGGCCCGGTTCAAAAGTATCGTTTTCGATGACGTCATTGTCCTTCTGCCGCGGCCTTGGGCCGTCTCACCTTTCATGTGAAATTGTCAAAAAATCGATGTTTTTCGGAATTGCTTGAGAGTGACACCATTCGATAGAGCTTTCCGAGGTAAACAGAACGGCACCACTAGAACTGTCGAAAACTCAAATGTGGACTAGTAAGGGCGGAAGAAACTCCACCGCCGTCCTCCGCCGCTCTAAAATGGCAAATGGGGCTAAGGCAGTATAGGCAGCTGGAGAGTTAGGAGCAGATCATCGCAAAGTGCCTTCGGTGTTTTGCTCGTCCGCGAGTTTGCATGCCTTTAACTCGCCTCATGTACCCGCAGCGGTCGACCGAAATCTGAAAAAATCGTGTCACACATGCCCAACCTGCATTTTCGCACCGCCGTAACCTTGCCAATTCGTAAGATAATTTACTGTGCTTTAACGCTTCACTAAAGCATATGACTGCCTGTGGAATTCACACGGTCCAGCCAGAAAGATTGGAAACTGACAGAGTTATCGCGCTCCGAACACGCCCGCGCGTGCAATTTAGTACAACAACGGTCGATTTTCTCCGCGTTCTTACTCGCTCAGATTACAGTTCTTGTTGTTCGCAGTAACATCCTGCAATTCAATACGAAAAGCTTTATCGAATGGTATAAAACTTGGCCCGGTTCAAAAGTATCGTTTTCGATGACGTCATTGTCCTTCTGCCGCGGCCTTGGGCCGTCTCACCTTTCATGTGAAATTGTCAAAAAATCGATGTTTTTCGGAATTGCTTGAGAGTGACACCATTCGATAGAGCTTTCCGAGGTAAACAGAACGGCACCACTAGAACTGTCGAAAACTCAAATGTGGACTAGTAAGGGCGGAAGAAACTCCACCGCCGTCCTCCGCCGCTCTAAAATGGCAAATGGGGCTAAGGCAGTATAGGCAGCTGGAGAGTTAGGAGCAGATCATCGCAAAGTGCCTTCGGTGTTTTGCTCGTCCGCGAGTTTGCATGCCTTTAACTCGCCTCATGTACCCGCAGCGGTCGACCGAAATCTGAAAAAATCGTGTCACACATGCCCAACCTGCATTTTCGCACCGCCGTAACCTTGCCAATTCGTAAGATAATTTACTGTGCTTTAACGCTTCACTAAAGCATATGACTGCCTGTGGAATTCACACGGTCCAGCCAGAAAGATTGGAAACTGACAGAGTTATCGCGCTCCGAACACGCCCGCGCGTGCAATTTAGTACAACAACGGTCTATGTTCTTCGTGCTTTTACTCGCCCAGATGACAGTTCTCGCCACAGCTGCGAGCATGTCATCGTAAAGTGCTTTCAGTCTTGTACTCGCCCGTGCATTTGGATACCATTAGCTCGCCTAGTCTTCCTGTGGTAGTCGACTGAACTCGGAAAAAATCGTGTGACACAAGGTTAGCCTGCATGTTCGCACCGCTGTAACTTTGTCCAGTCTTAAGCTGGGTCGCTATGTTTTAGCGTGCTTCTTGAACTTTCTACTACCTACAAAATCCACAACTTGCAGCCGGAAAGACTCGAAATTGACAGAGTTATTGCGCTCAGAACACCCCCGCGGTGCAATTTGCGATTGACTCGCCAGTCGATTGATAGGTTCGATCCTATATGCATTGTGCACAGCGCACTCCAAAGTCTTGCCGGAACAGAGTACAGCAATTCCTGAGTAGGGCGGCTGAGAGTTTCCCATAAAACTCCCTAAATGCTCACTCTACAAACTGTCCCCCCCTCGATTGATAGGTCCGATTCTGTATACATTGTTCACGGCGCACTCCAAAGGCAAGCTGGACAGTCTTATAACAATTCCTCAGTAAGACGGCTAGGAACTTCTGAAAAAAATCCCTAAACGCCCACTCTGCAAGCTGTCGCGCCCACTCGATTGATTCTGTCGGGCCTATATGCATTGTTCAACTCTGCTGAGATTTATATACCAAAAGATAGAGCTTGAGCTGCTGAGTTCAAATATATGTTTATTTGCGCAAGTACTCGATTTCTAAAGAAGTTATTCAAAAAGGCCGCTTTGGAACGCTCCAAAGCGGCCTATGTTGGCCGGCGCGGCTTTTTCGGCCAATGACCAAAAGACATGTCCGGTACTGTAGCTGGAGCATTCGGAGATGTTCGTTCCGTTGAGCGAGAATGGGGCATCAGAAACCCAACCGTTCTTCACGAACATCGTCTTCGTAAGATTCAGCTGCAGTCCAACGTTCCCACATACACGATCGAAGTCGGCCAGCATTCGCTCCGCCTGGCTGATGCTCGGTGTTATGAGCACGATGTCGTCAGCGAAGCGAAGATGGTGCAGCTGCTCGCCGTCGACCTTCACTCCCATGTCTTCCCATTCTAGTTCGCGCATGACGTTTTCGAGAGTGGCGCTGAAGAGCTTCGGGGATATGGTATCCCCTTGCCGAACCCCTCTCTTCACGTCGACGACGACGTCGTTGTAGAATGGTGAGATCTTGGTCGTGAATCCACTGTACAGCTCTCGAAGGACTCTGATGTACTGAGTAGGAACGCCCTGGGTGAGCAGGGCTTCCATGACCGCTTCAGTCTCGACGGAGTCGAATGCCTTCTTCAGGTCGATGAACGCAAGGCACAGCGGCAGCCTGTACTCTCGCGACACTTCGATGAGCTTCGTAATGGTGTGTATGTGGTCGATCGTGCTGAATCCTCTCCGAAATCCTGCTTGCTCGCATGGCTGTCCTTCGTCCAGCGTTCTACTAATCCTATTCAGGATGACTCGAGTGAACAGCTTGTAGACTACGGACAACAGGCAGATCGAGCGATAGTTGCCAATGTCGTGCACGTCTCCCTTCTTGTACAGCAAGACGGTCCTGCTGGTCTTCCACTGAGAAGGAACCTTGCACTCCGACAGGTAGCGTGTGAAGAGCCGCGCCAGGGTGTTGATGAGCGCTGGCGGGAGGTTCTTCAGGTGTTCGGATCTGATCCTGTCGGGACCGGGTGCTGTACGTTTCTTCACCGACGAGATGGCATGTCGGATCTCGGAAGGGAGAACAGAGGGGACGACGTATCCATCCTGCGGAAGATGGCATGGGGGCAGGTGGACGTGGCTATCGAAGAGATCGGAGTAAAAATCGTGGATGACCTTCTCCATGGTCCTTCTGGAAGAGGTGACGGTTCCGTCGGGACGTCGGAGAGCGGTCATCTTGGTCTTGAAGTTGGCGAAGTCTCGGCGGGCATTGCGGATGCTCAACCCTGCCTCTGCAGCTTCAGCCAACACTTCCGCCCTTCTCTCCTTAAGATCATCCTTTATCGCCGCTCTGCATAGCTTCGCAAGCTCGGACGTGAGTTGGTAGTTGCCTGACGCTCGTGCTGCTCCACGCTGGCGTATCAGCTCGAGAGTTTCCAGAGACAGACGTCTCTTGGTGGTCTTCAAGCTCTCAGCTTCCTTAGCACTATCGTGGAGATGGTGCACGAAGCGGTCGTATTCCTCGTCGACGTTGTCCATGACGGCATCTTCCCAAAGGCCGACAAGAGAGGTGTAGAGGTCCCAGTTGATGGTCGTTCTGGGACTCCTCTTCTTGAACTTCGCGGCCTTCTCTCCTTGACGCGAAAAGCGGAACCTTGCGCGAAGGAGGCGGTGGTCCGATCCTGTGTAGAACTTGGGGACAACGTAGACGTCGGTCAGGCAATACTTGCGATTGAAGGGTATAGGGGGTAAAGATACCCACGATGAATCCTGCGTCTCTGACTCTTGCCTTATCTCTATCTGACTCTTATCTTATCTCTACTCCTTATACCCCGCATACCCACGGGTTTAACTGTTGACGAATCCGGTCCTCTGATAGGCTGGCATGTGTTAGGCCTGTGCTCTGCTTGGTTACTGTTGGCTGGTTCGCTCCCACCTACCAATGCTGCTCATCTACGCGACATGTACCGCCATTTTTGTACAGGATAAGGCCTACCTTAACAACTAGCTGACCCTGCACATGCCAAGAGATCTGTGATTGGAGCATGAAACTCCTATAACAGTAGAATGCGTGGCGCATCCTTGAAGTAACTGCTAAGCGGAGAATCGAGTACGCCGTTTACACAGCTAGCCTTCGCTCATCGCTCATTGTGTTCAGTTTTTAGAACAGTCTTATTTTTTTCACAAATTGTGAACTAGTTTAGCCAAAAGAGTCTAAAGAAGGGCGTGTGGTAACGCAATGAATTCACCACCTTTGTGCTCGAATGACTTATTCGAATAGGTATTCGATTATTCGAAAAGTCGCGTTGTTCGAATCCACCCAAACTCAAATATTCAAAAAATCGTCTTTTTTAATGTACTCACATTCGAATATTATGAAAACCTGCGGTATTCAAATATATTCGAATTCGAATATTCGAAATTTGTGAGCATTCGAAATCATTCAAACGCTCAAAATATTTCGGGAACTGAACCATAGAAGAGAGGCGTCCACCGTCGCATGCATCATGGATCTAGGGTGTTCGGTTTCCCAACAACGCCAGCATGCCTTCCATTCCTCCACGATCGAATAAGTGCTACCAGACTTGTCTTGGGAGAGTGAAGCATAAAATTGTCTCTTACCTGATCACCCCAAGTCGTTTTTCAGCCAAATACGCTTTCATCAAATTTCCTCCAAGATATCCAGTAGAAGCAGAATGCGTGGCGCATAACACAAAGGAGGTTGATTTTTATTCTTCTCAAGAGGCGGAACAAAACTTAAAAAAAACAGAAAAAAAACTTAAAAACAAAACGGAACTGCCTCTTAAAGCGTAAATAATGGGTAACACTTTTTATTCTTAAAAACGCAGTGCAGTGGGAGTGCTTAGTATAGAAAAATGCCCGGCAAATTATTGTGCAATAGGGAAAAAACTCCTGAATTTTTCCTATGAGCAACTGAAAATTAACGCTGACTAGTAAATCCAAGATTCAGACCTAGATTTTCAAGGCTCTCCACAGCCACTGTCGGTTACACAACGATTCCCTGCTTCCAGATATGTAGTCGTAATGTGCCGAAAACCCAAAAACGGCTTGTTCCGCGACCATAATTCAGGCTTGAGATGGATCGAAGATTGATGGTCTTTAAGGTTATTACGGCCAATTTTTGCAAGAGAAATAAATTGGTTGTAGTGATGTTTTGGCAATGATATGTAGATTTCAATACTTGGGGATGCACAAGAATTGCACAGGAAACGACGCACGTAGTTACTATGTAGAGGGAGTACAGAAGAAATCAAGGAACTGTACAGGAGATTAAAAGTGCAAACGTTTAGGAAGATCTGTTCAGATATCCTTAGCGACAAAAGCGATCTAAATTTCCTAACAGTAGGCCGAATGTATTGCATTGACATGCTGCGCGGATATCGGTCATAGTAATCAATTAGTGATTGATTTCACGCCTAACAATAAGGGCTTGTTCATACTCCCCGACAGGAGCGACACTCATCGATTCGTGCAGAGCTATCGCCCTCGAAAAATCGATACGTGTGCATTGCTCTGTGGCTCTTGTCGTGGAGTGTGAACAACAGAGCCAAAACCACTGACGATTTGTAACGTCGTCCCGCACTATGACAGCCACAGTGGTCCAAAAAAGGAGAATATTGAGTTATCTTTAGGAGTGGTCATACTCACTGCAGTTCCTATTTTATGGCCCTGTGCAAAATTGAGAACTGAATAGAAGCGAATTTAAATTTTAAAATTTCGGCTCAGATGCGCTACAGCTACACAATCGCGGTTTTTTAAATTCAATTCCGTGATGCTGTTTTCATGACGTGTGTGTATGTATGTATGTATGTATCTATGTATGTGTATTTATATGTGTGTGCGTGTGTGTGTATGTGTGTGTGTATGTGTGTGTGCGTGTGTGTATGTGTGTATGTGTGTATGTGTATGTGTGTATGTGTGTATGTGTGTGTGTGTGTGTGTGTGTGTGTGTGTGTGTGTGTGTGTGTGTGTGTGTGTGTGTGTGTGTGTGTGTGTGTGTGTGTGTGTGTGTGTGTGTGTGTGTGTGTGTGTGTGTGTGTGTGTGTGTGTGTGTGTGTGTGTGTGTGTGTGTGTGTGTGTGTGTGTGTGTGTGTGTGTGTGTGTGTGTGTGTGTGTGTGTGTGTGTGTGTGTGTGTGTGTGTGTGTGTGTGTGTGTGTGTGTGTGTGTGTGTGTGTGTGTGTGTGTGTGTGTGTGTGTGTGTGTGTGTGTGTGTGTGTGTGTGTGTGTGTGTGTGTGTGTGTGTGTGTGTGTGTGTGTGTGTGTGTGTGTGTGTGTGTGTGTGTGTGTGTGTGTGTGTGTGTGTGTGTGTGTGTGTGTGTGTGTGTGTGTGTGTGTGTGTGTGTGTGTGTGTGTGTGTGTGTGTGCAAAAGACGAGCAGCAACGACCGTACTAACACCACAGGGAAGTGGTTATGGGATCGGTGCGCAACCACGTCTTACAATCGTTCAATCTTTCTAACCACGGGAGGAATTATTCAGGGCTGTGTGATAAGAAGATGACGGAGTGAACCGCAAGTCGTGTTATCTACCACTATATAATTGAGTTAGCTCCCTGCCCTGTAGATGATGAGGCGTATTTCGCTCAGGTTGGAAACCTGGCTGAGATACGCCTCGTGGGACCACGCGCAATCTCACGGAACCCCTTGCGACGCTTCCGCGTACCTCGCGCGGGCAACGTCTGTCGTTCAACATGGGATATTGTTGTATCAGAGGAAGCGCATCCTCCTCCTGCTTGACACAACGGCGTCTGCGCGCGTTTCTGAGTGCCTGAATCCAGAAGACGGGTTCCCTTCGTCGCACCACAACCTTCTGAAGTCAGAAGAGGAGATGCCGTCGTCCTACGACGAGGGATCGCATTCAGAATTGAGCATGAGATGCTGCTGCAGGAGAGGAAGCGCAGCCTCCTGCTTGACACAACGGCGTCTGCGCGCGTTTCTGAGTGCCTGAATCCAGAAGACGGGTTGCCTTCGTCGCACCACAACCTTCTGAAGTCAGAAGAGGAGATGCCGTCGTCCTACGACGAGGGATCGCATTCAGAATTGAGCATGAGATGCTGCTGCAGGAGAGGAAGCGCAGCCTCCTGCTTGACACAGCGGCGTCTGCGCGCGTTTCTGAGCGCCTGGATCCAGAAGACGGGTTCCCTTCGTCGCACCACAACCTACTGAAGTCAGAAGAGGAGATGCCGTCGTCCTACGACGAGGGATCGCATTCAGAATTGAGCATGAGATGCTGCTGCAGGAGAGGAAGCGCAGCCTCCTGCTTGACACAGCGGCGTCTGCGCGCGTTTCTGAGCGCCTGGATCCAGAAGACGGGTTCCCTTCGTCGCACCACAACCTACTGAAGTCAGAAGATCAAAAAGAAAGGAAGCAGAGGTCACATCGCCGTCGTACGACGACCGGCCGCATGCAGAACCCAGCATTATCCCATATTGAACGGAAAAGTTTACCCGCGCCAGGTACGCCTCTGCGTATATCTCCCCAGTCCAGTATTTTCTCATGGTCAATTGTACGTGGCGTGCTCGCGTGTTCGACAGAAGACCCATCTGAAAATTTGGTTAACATCAGGACTCAAGTCGATACCAAACATAGTATTCACCGAGATGCTTCAGTAAATATTGTCTTTTTGTTGTTCTGTTAACAAAATTGTTTTGAACATCACACGTACTTTTTGTGCGAGAGTATCCTCTGAGAAAAAAGCGCAAACCTATAACCCGCGAAGCGGCCAAGTGCGAGACACGCCGTTAGGCGTGTCGTAGCACTTGTAGTGTTATAAATCAGATGTCGATTCGAAGAGTGAAGAATGCGTGGCGTATTCAAACTAGGACGTCAGGTGGAAGCGCATTCACAGCAGGCGCCGGCTGTCGCGTGCACCACAAATCGAGGTTTTGGTTCGGGTCTCGCACAGGCCAACCGGTCCTCCCATTCCTCCGGTGTCTGGACAGGTCAGCGTAGTCAGACAAAGAGTATGTATAGGTCATTCTGTAGACGGAATACGTATTCAATTGTCGCCTCGATATTTCGGGAAAGAAGAACGAGTGGCGCATCCCAAACAGAGATTATGTAATACCGGTCACTATCCTTTATCTATTATCCTTTATCCTTTATGATACTAAGAAACGGAGTAGCACAGAAGCGTATTTTTTCAATAATTGTTGTTGTATCTTCCGAATTAAACCCTTAGGTTTGTTCGCATTGACTTCACTCATGTAGGTTTCTTTCAAGAATCTTTCGCCAAGAACGCAACCACACGGTTTTTTCCTTGACGCTTCGTGAAGACCTTCAAATATATTTTGACATGAGTAGTTTTTTTTCAGGGGACAAGTGTAATGTTCACAGGTCAACAACTACGGAGTCCCAAAACTGGTCCCTTTTGGCTGCACTTTTGTTTCCTGTTACTACGAATATGTTCACAACTGAACTGAACTCGAGAAGCAGATGTTCTCCTAACCGTCGAGCAGGTTTCGTTTTTCCAAACTAATAACGTTATCTTTACAACGATCTTCTTGAAAATCTCTAGATTGTACTCTTATCGAAAGTTTCATCCGATGTGAATTTGCTCGTCAAAAAAATATGACGTTATACCGCGCATTGAACTAGAGAACCAGGTTACGTTGAGCTATGGTGTGGTAGATATGTCGATTACCAAGAATTGATCGATTGAATTTCATTGATTTGGTGGGACACTCGAACTTCAGGGAAGCGTGTGGGGTCTTTTAACGTTTTGATTTGGGCAGAATTCAGCCTGTATGTATGTATGTATGTTCTTAAGGACTTACTAATAAAGCGAACTGTTTTAGTTACTGTTATGGTTTAGATAAAAAGCATGGTACCAATTTTACCGAAATTTAATCAAACAAAAAATAATCGATAAATTATACAGTGCTGTGTGTGGCTCCTTATCTGACCGTCACAGAAGCTTCGTTCAAGCATAATGTTGCTGTCTCGACTCACGTAGAACAACATCCGGTCTTAGTCTGAGCAGAGCGTGATAGTAGGAATCGATTAGTACATGGTTAAAGGCGGGTTTATTCGAATTAACAAAGCGCTTACGTATCAGCAAAATTTGCCTTGGCCAGTTTATGTTATTTGCACAAATCCTTTTATTTAAAGAGTTTGTACAAAACAGAATGGTGTTCAGTGAACTGCTGAAAAATTCGGGTGACTGCTTCGGAGGCCGGAGAAAATAAGCCGAAAATCGCTCAGATTTTCACGACAGCCACGCGGATACTGTTCACATTGACTTGGATTGCGCCACTACTTCTACTTTATGTGGTACCG
Source organism: Heligmosomoides polygyrus polygyrus (assembly GCA_947396885.1). Classification (NCBI taxonomy): domain Eukaryota; kingdom Metazoa; phylum Nematoda; class Chromadorea; order Rhabditida; family Heligmosomidae; genus Heligmosomoides; species Heligmosomoides polygyrus. The sequence continues at coordinate 13,408,225 of OX377206.1, forward strand.
TACAATAACGTTCCTGTCTTTTGGTTTTTTGGGCTGAATAAATCCAAAAAACTGCCGTTTTCGCCGTTTTCCCATAACTCCCTTCAATATGGCCTATTCAGAAATAAATGCTATCCTCCGGATCCAGCGTGAGTGATCTATCCAATAATGTAGGTATCATCCAGTGATGTTACAAAGACTTAGTTTTAGTGACCTATAAAACCTGACGGCAGCGACCCTCCACCTATCGCTTGATATAATTGCACCGACAAGGTGCAAGTTTTATAGAAGTCAAATTAATTTTTTTCTAAAACCACTGTATGGTACTTACATCGATGGATAGATTGCCAACATTCAATTTGGAAAGTGGTTATTGTTTTTTGAATAGGCATTTCTAAAGAGAGTTAGCCCCAGTTTACACTTACGCCGCCACGCGGCGCGACACGACTATCGCCATAGATATCGATTTTTCGCGCCGCCCGGTCGGTATCTATTCTGACAATGGTGCCGCGCCGCGCAACGGCGCAAGTATGAACTAGAGCTTATGGGAAAAAGGCGAAAACGGCAGTTTTTTGCACCTGTTCCGACCAAAAACCTGATGACAGGAGCGGCATTGTAGTATTTTGAATGCATTATTCATTACTACAGTTCGTTTCTAAGACCTGCGATCAGAGTACTGTTAAGGCCCCCGCAGACTTTTGCGGCGTCGCCGCTGCCCTATGCTTAACCATAGGGCAGAGACGCAGAGCTCGCCTCCAGCGGCGCCGCCAACGGCACCGGCGGCGTCGCTGGCGGAAATGACTTGAATCATTCCACCCGGCGGCGCCGCTCCAGCGTCTGTCTGTCTGCGCTCTGCGCTCTGCCCTTTCGCGGCGGGATCCAGAGCGGAGACGGTCGATGCGGGCGCGCGATCGTCATCGGGGCACGTTATTGTTAAGCACCAGTCGGTCCCGACTAGAAACAGTACAGTATCTCGCCATCACCGCTTCCACTGATGATGAGTCAAGCCGCTGAGCGGCGCCGCAGAAGTCTGTGGCGGCCTTTAGATTATTCTTTTGTAAGTGTTGGTAAGTTGTTGACAGAAAATATCGCAAAATACGTTGCTAGTACGGTTGCGAAATCTAATTACTGAACCAGTGAGTCCACCAGTTGCGCCTACCGTCATTGCGGAGACCACAAATGCAAGGTGTGACCAAGAATTTCGGAAACCACGTTTTGGTAAAAGGGTATTGGCTTGGCTGGGGCACGTAATAGCGTAGTCGGAGAAGGCGCTCCTCGCGAGCACCCGATTCCAAGTCCTTGATTCGGATTTCCCGACCAGGCCAACAAAGCTCCCCATCCCTCCGGGGGGGGGGGGGGGAAGGTGTCAGACTTGTCTGGGAAGGATAAAACACTGAGCTCTTCATCGGCGGTTGGCCTCCGCAAGTCATTCTAGAAGCCAAATATGTACGCGTTCTAATTGCCTCCACGACTGCCAGTGGTAGTACAGTGCGTGGCACATCCCACAAGCGGATTGACTGACGTCTGTTTTATAATTTATGTTGGCTTAGCCTTTCGTTTTAGTTGCTGCTATACATTAACGTCTGCATATAGTGCAGTGACAGAGAGAAGAACCCCGCTTCTATTAAAGTTCGATTCCACACCGAGGTTGAGAAGGAAGTCATACTTATGATTAGTTAATTAGGAACTCAGACTTGTTTGGTAAGGTTACATGGGGCTAAAAGACAGTGCAGCTTTCGACATTTACTTCCTGTTCTGAAAATATGGCACAATCTCCGTATCATGTCTGAGGACAGCTCGAAGATATACTCAACGTGGACTGAAGTCTCAATTGCTCTGACCATGAGTGGTATCTGAATCTTCAGTTGATTCGTGCAAGTGCGTCTGTTCTTGCTGCGCTATGTGGGCTTGATTGTTCTATAGAGTGAATTTTTGAAAGTAAAAATCGCTGTAGTACGTGGGAAGAGGGACTTTATCAGCTTGGTTTTCCCTTCCATATCTGACGATGAATCGTCCAATCGATTAATCGTCCTGATGAAACAAGGAGAACGAACATCCGTGCTGCTTTAACATAAAGCATAGAGTGGATCCTACTAGGTAGTTTGAGCACGATTGGCACGTGATAGCGCAGTAGGACGAGGCGTCGAGTGTCGCGTGTACCCGATTCCAGGTTCTTCGTTCAGATTTTCCGCCAGAGCCGATCTCACGTTCCATCTATTTGGGGTCGGTGAATTAGAACCAGATTTGTCTGGGAAGGATAATGCACTGCATTGTTTCCTGGCTCGTCAGCGCTAGCCATAGTAAAGGCCAATTTTCCATACAAATTGCCTCTGCTACATCCCGTAGATGTGGAATGCGTGGCGCACCCTAAAAGGAATTGAGCAGCGCCGCCCTTTATCATATATCCTATCATCCAGTTTATTGAGTTTTGGGTTACATTAGAGAATCTACTAGCTGATTTCGGATCAACGACCGGTTAATTGTACCCAGCTGAACGTTTACGAACCGCTTGGCGGCTGTATAATCCGCATAGACTGCCCAGACTCCAAGCGGGTCAACTAAAATGTGCGACAGGGCATGTGGAAGTCACGAAATAGCCCTTGTTCTCTGTTCTCTGATGGCCTTAGGCATAAAGCTACTCTAGTCTTACCAGTCACTCCTTGCAGCAGGCTGTTCGGGTAATGGAATGTTCGCCAGCTCAAGCTAATAGCTCCAGTATTTTTAATGGTATCTGCATGGTGACGAGACATTTCTGTCAACAGCTGGGTTGTAGTGTTGCTAAGGAACCAGGGAACTCCTTCCGAAAGCCTAAATGCGCAAAAAGAGTGAAGTGACTGCTTTGCTTTGCAATAACCCCTGAAACTTTTGCAGCCACTGCCTTCACACATGTAATCGCCAGTATATGAAAAACGATTCAAGGCTGATGTAAATGGCACCACTACTCACTTATCCTAAGGCCTATGAAATTCAAAAATCACTTGAAAATGAATTTGTTTTTCTAGCAGCTGTAATTTTCTAGTTTGCAGAAGTTCCGCTTTTTAGAAGGCTTCTTGAAAAGAAGTTTCTAGAAGTCCCTTATTATTATATTTGGGAATTAACTGTTTAAAATTCGCTTAAATATTTTAGTGCGCAACGTATAAAGGATAAAGTATAAAGGACGGCGTTATTCAATTTCTTCTGGGGTGCGCCACGCATTCTACTTCCACAGGATGTCGTGGAGGCGAGATGAACGCGTATTTGACCCTACAATGACTTGCGGTGGCCAGCCGATGAAAAAGTCAGAGCTTTATCCTTCCCAGACAAGTCTGGTACCACTTCACCGAGCCCGGAGGAATGGAAGGCTTGGCTGGCCTGGGCGGGAAATCCGAACCAGGAACCTGGTATCGGGTGCACGCGACAGTCGGCGCCTCCTCCGACTGCGCTACACGCGCCCGGTGCACAACGTAACTGCGCTGAATTACAGTTAACTGGTCAGAAAAATTATTAAACATATTACATGAGGTATTTACTAGTGTGCTGAAACAAAGCTCCTTTAAAAGTGTAACAGTATCTGAAAGATGGATTTTGCTCATTGTTGTTGTTGTTTTGAAGTAATCTGGCTGTATGACATTATGGAGACCACCACTTCTACTGAACCGCGTGTAATTTTACAGAATAGAATATTTGTGCAAGTTGCTCACTAGAATTTAGAACATTCTTTAAACACAAAAAATTTCAGATTTGATAAGCAGCTGTAGTCGAAATTGAGAGGGCCGAAACGTTTAGTCAAGTATTTCGTCCAAAAAACCGCTAAAATGTTCGTTGTCTTCTGTGCTCAATTCTATAAGCTTCCGTCCTTTAAGCAAGCTCTACAGAAGAGATTTTGAGGAGATTTTGAGGAGTTTAGAAGTACGCCGTGTTATCGAAATTTAAGAAACGGGAATCTATAAAATTGCAAAAGGGAAAGGAACGAGAATAGAGAAATGCGGAACAAAAGAATCAAGCCGCTATTCCTGAGGGTTCCTCAGAAGCCGCTCTACTTTCCAGGAGCTAAGTATTCTCCTCAACAGCAGAACAACCACCACTCAAGCCAGCAGTTCAACTGCTACATCGGCAACTCAAGAAATAGGGCCCGATTCCTTAGAGAATGCCACTCGAACTCACTCAGCTTGCCATTCGCGTACGTCGGCAGAGGGCTGTCGACGTCCGAGTCCGAGCTGTCCTTGGCGAACTCATCAATGATGGTGAAGCGTCCTTCGGTAGACGCGAACAACTTCGGGACGGACTTTCTCGGCAGCTGCAACATTTCGTGGATAGATGACGTGCTACTTCGAAGTCTCAGCTAGGCCATCAACACCTAGCCTGTGATTAGTAGAAGCGTAATCGATTAGGGTTAAAGTGTAATGTTTTGATATTGAATAGTATTTACCATACCATGGCAGAGCGACGTCGGGGCGATCAGCGGACTCTAACGAGTTCGTACGGGACGGGAGAAACGCCCCCAATTGCAACTACCATCACCGACGGACAGTCATCTGAACAGTCATCGGAATGTAGCCGCTTCATCATCATCGTGCCCGTGACAGTAGAGCAGGCCCAGTGGATATGCAGTTCTCTTTAGCAGAGCAGATTAGAACAGTCACTCGGAGGAAGAGGTCGAAGGATTTTACCGTAGCTGACTGGGATAATACGGGCAAGTCTAGCTCATTTAGGCGACGTGTAGGAGAGTAATGCAGAGCCCAAGTCAATAGACGTTTTCAGCCAGGTCTCGTACCGAGCGAAAAAAACTGTGTCAGAATGGATGGACGCAATATCATTAGGTGAGATCCTGTTTCGACACGCACGCATACAGAGAAACGTCTGGTGACGTAAACCTGTTCTCTTCATCACACCTGGAAAAACGCAAAGTTTTCGGAATATGAATAGATGGATGACTACCGGTATCTCCTCCCTCATTCTCGTCTACACCATCCGACTAGCAGTTGACACCCTCATTCGTCTAGTAGTCCTGAATTGTTATGCACGGAATAGTTTACCAGCGAGGAACATTATATTAGCCAAAAACTCGGTGGAAGTTAAAATATTCTTTGTAGAGAGTTCCACATAGAAACAAGGTTGGTAGGTTTATTAAAAGATAAAAGGGATAAAGGACGGCGTTATTCAATTCCTTTGGTATGCGCCACGCATTCTACTTCTACGGGATGTCGTGGAGGCGACTTGAATACGTATTTGGCAATACAATGACTTGCGTTGTCCAGCCCATGAACAAGTCAGCGCTCTATCCTTCCCAGACAAGTCTGGTGCCAATTCACCGACCCCGGAGGGATGGAAGGCTTAGTTGGCCTGGGAGGGAAATCCGAACCAGGAACCTGATATCGGGTGCACGCGACAGCCGGCGCCTCCTCTGACTGCGCTACAGGCGCCCATTAGGTTTATTATAAAATTTAATGATAATAACTAATACATATCACTTTCACATCAAATTGGGCAGTTTTTAAAATAGATTGGAGACCTTTCAAATCATACTGGACACTTTTACATTAAAAGTGAACGCTTTTCAAACCAAACTGGACACTTTATCACGTCAAATTGGACACTCTTCTAAGCTAGCCTAAGAATTTTAAAATCAAATTAAACGCCTTTAAAATTGAAACAAGCTTTTTACAGGGCAGGCTAAACTACAGACTTTTCAAGACGGTTAGAATAAATATTTGTTAGCGAAAAATTTGGTACAACTTTTCATGAAAGTTTTTGGTTCAGCTTCCGGAATGAGTGTAATAATTTTATAAAATTAGTTTTTCGCAGAAGAATTATAAATTACGCTTGGTTTTGAATGGTTTTGAATTTTTGAAAACGCAACAAAGCAACAATTAATTAGTGTATTAAAAACTAAATTGCGTCACGCACTCGTAAAACTGATCGCGATTTTTATTTGATTGATAGTGTAAGTGCTGGTTACATAATGCATCAAAATGAGAATATGCGTGTTTTTTCAATTGTTTTTACTGCTTCGTTTACAGACGTGAAACTCTATGGAAACAGCAATTTTGCATAGAGCTAAGCCTAACCCCATCAGAAAAAGGTGATGTTCTCGGTTTGATGGTGTAGTCTTGGATGAGCGCATGGCGCAATCTCTTCTTTTGGTACCAAAAAAATTGCCACTCTCCTGCTCTTTGAAATAGGTTAAAAACCATTATTTTTCCGCAAAATAAGAATTTCGTAAATAAAATGTACGCTTATTGGGTAGGTAACTAATCCATTAAAAAAATCGTACTAACGTTTTCATTGTACTAAAAAATCATTCTAACCTTTGTGGGGAGAATATTTAGTTTAATGAAGAGGCATATTTCGATTTGGAAAAATTTGCCTTGAATTCAAAAGCCTGAAGTTAGTTTAGAAGGGGGCCCAATTCAAAGTGAATATTGTACATATATGTGGTTGTTGCAAAATTACCAGTTCTCGTTTGAGTAATGTTTCAGCATTAATAATTAAACAAAACCTTAAGCGAATGCAGTCACGTTATACATCGTTAGAAAGCACATTTTTACGCTGTGTTACGAAATTGTCTACAATTCCTTTATGACCTCTTCTTCGGTGATTTCGAGTCGCTTGCGAGAGCGCGCCAAAACAAGCAACAATCAAAATGTTGTAGTACTTCAAAGAAGTTGCTTCAAAACGGCCATTATTTTTGCGCCATTCTAATAACATGTTGAATAGTGAGCAAAACAACCTTGTCGCCAGATGAGTAGTCCGCACTCTTAATATACTTTAATTGCTTTGATTTTCCTTTGTCACTCAGAGCGGGCCCACTTTCTTTCCTGAAAAAAATGCTATGCAAAACAACCTTCTACAATACCGCCTTTACATTTTTAAGCGAATTATGTGCAAAAACGTTAGACAAAAGACAAAAGACAAAGGAGGGCGTTCCTCAATCATTCGCATTCGCATTCTGCTTCTCTTACTTCTGTCGTGGAGGTGATTTGAATGCGTATTTGGCCAACAACACCTTGCCGTGACCAGCCGATGAACAAGTCAGCGCTTTATCCTTCCCAGACAAGTTTGGAACCTATTCACCGACCCTGGATTGATGAAGAGTTTGGTTGTCCTGGGCGCTATCACGTGCCCAATCGTAATTATTATAACAAAAATTTTAAAATCGTTCAAATATAGCAAAATTCGGCTGACCATTATTAATCGACTGCGCCACATCGACTGCGCCACACGCGCCCCTAAATAAAAGCAACGTGAACGAAAAATATTATCATTATTATCCGTGCATAGCAGTGGATGCACTCTCCAAATATTTGAGCAACGTTTGAGATGTGTATATTTTATTATTATTTTTTTAAATGTATATATTTTTGAGATGTATTAGATTTGTTATAATGGCAAAAATATATGTAGCATGCTGATGAAAATGTACCAGCTTTTAATTTGGAAGTGACGCGCAGTTATAGAATTGGATGCTGTGGGTGTTTTGAAGCGTGATGTAGAAGCGAACGAACTACAATTTTCTGCATAATTGTACATTCGCCATCTACGCCTTCGTCAAAGCATCTCATGGAAAGTGAATCTTACTCAGATGCACGTATAATCACTTTATGAGAATGTATCTTTGATAGATATTATAAATAATGAGAATGTGTTTAAAAGCAAATCTGATGAAATCTCTGCAGGGCTTTATAATACAATGGTAGGATGTTGAAATAACCCTTCTTAATCTGTAGTAACTCAATATAAAGTTTCGGACGCAAGTGCTTTTAGTCCTTGCAAGTTGAACAGCAGCACATTTTTTTATCGTCTGGTAGAAAATTCATCTGACACGCAACTGTGGTATTTCTGATGTGATCATCGGGAGTTATTTAGAAAGCCAGCGAGTTTCTCAGCACATTCTTTAACCAGTATCGAAGGTAAATAGTATTGCAGATTTCCTCCCTGCCCCTTCTTCAATGACCTAGGATGTACATATAGAGCGAAGATACCAGTCGGATTCATTCCTAAGCCCTAGTTTATACTTGCGCTGCCACGCTGCGCGGCACCCCACGATCGCCATAGATATCGATTTTTCGCGCCGCTAGGTCGATATCTATCTCAACCATCGTGCCGCACCGCGCAGCGGCACAAGTGTAAAATAGGGCTTGACGCAGGCGCGACTATTTTTTGAGTAGTAGATGAAAGTGTTGTGTGTCTGACGTAGGAACAACCCATTGATGTGGTTCCACCACCTATAGTACTTCATAAATCGCCTAAGGAAATCACCGAGGTTCTGCTCTAGTCATAATAAAATTGCATTTGCATACATGTGCTAAAGAAGACTGTCAGTGAACCTCTAAATGCATTCCTTCAAAGTGCTGCGCAGCAATGGCTGTTGCTCTTAGGCTTTTCGGATCCTAGCCTAGCCGGTGGGGGGGGGGGGGACTCCACTCCGATTATTTTTAGGCGGAAACACTGAAAGCAAACAAATTCACAAAGACTAAACTGAACTGGCCTACGAGAGAATCTTTCTTCGCAATCTCCTAGTCGGGAGGGGTCACACTGCCTACATTTGTTTTGCTTTTCTAACTATGCTCCGACTAGGATAGATCCGGTTTATCTTGACGATGTGCTCTCAGTGTTTTTCAAAATTGTCCACAGCACGTGTGTAGAGCTGGCCAAGCTTGTAAAGAAACTGCCTGAAGGAATAACGGAATGTGTGTGCAGCAACACGTGTCAGTCGAAGGTGAAAAACCCGTGAATGGTGAACATCTGACGACTGCTTATCGCGAATAAAAAGGATTGATCCTCTAGCCTCCGCTTCGAAACGTCATTGGAATCTTCTGACTTTTTGAAACAATATGAGTATTTACTGGAAGTGCGTAATCAGCCATATATTTCTGCAGTAGGTTGGACTTTTGCGGCGTATATATTAGGTTGGTCCAGAATTAATGTTTTATTTGAGTCATCACATATTCAAACTCAAATAGCTCCGTTCATAGATGAACTTATTAAAGAGGTAAGAACTATTTGAACTTACTTGTATTTTTTCACATATTTTTTGCTGGACTGGAGGTTCACATGATATTAGAATCTGAGACATCGACATAATAGCGAAGGACGGCTTAGTGTGTGATAGGAGATAGCAAGGTCTTAAAACTTGGACAGAATAACCCAGTAGGCGCTCATCGTCATTCAGTAACGAGTTTAGCTCCTCAATGCTCCTGTATATAAGGAACTTTGCCCTAACCCGGGACCTAACCATGGGAACTCGCAGTCCGAGCTTTCCTCTTACCGTCCTATGCTACATATGAGGCTGCTCCAGCTGCTCTATCAGGAAGAACTGAAGGCTCAACTCACCACATGCGCATCCAGCGGGATGAGCCTTCAGTTTATTTATTTATTTATTTATTTATTTATTTATTTATTTATTTATTTATTTATTTATTTATTTAGAGTTACTGTCACAGGCGTAAACCATCCAACAAAATGAGAAGGGTAAAGAACGGTGTTGTAGAACAACACATAAAACTATTACAAAATTACAGACCATTAAAATATGCCATTAATACATCTAACGTCCTATGTGATTACGAGATAGTAAGATCTTAAAAACTTCAGCTGTATCACCTGTACCACCTGTCGTCCCGATGATCATCGACTTGCTCGAGCGGGCGCCAGCAGTGTCTCCATTCGTCCCTGTCGCGTGCCAGAGTGCTCCAATGGATCCTTCTCGCTTGAGGGACACGAAGAGCGTCATATCCGGTCGTTCATTCACGAAGAAGTCCGACCAACGCGTTGGTGGGCGTCCTGGTGTTATCTTGACTTAAAAATTTAAAAAGAGTAATCCAGGAGGCGCTCATCGTCATTCAGTAACGGGTTCAGCTCCTTAATGCTCCTGTATGTAAGGAAATTTGCCCTAACCCGGGCGGGACCTAACCATGGTAACTCGCAGTCCGAGCTTTTCTCTCATGGTTCTAGTCAGCGGAACACCGAATAAGTCTGTTGGCCTTAGTAATAGCTTACCAGAAAGTATTTTGAACATCACCGGAAGATCTGCTTTTCTCCTCCTGCTAGAGAGAGGAGGTAGTCCGAGTAGTTTCGATCTCGCAGCACCACAGGGGACTAGAGCGTACTTCAATCCAAAACGTCGCATTACCAGCTTACGCGTAAAGCTGCCTTGAACTCCTCCTAGGAAGTCAATGTCTTTCTTCTTGATTGGATCAAATACGACCTCTTCACTTTCAACTATGGAAGGTACATTAGTCTTATATGCTCGCAAATATACTAAGGGATCTCTCGTTCATAGGACTTTGAATAAGTTGTAGATCCGGCAGTTTGCTCTCCCTACAATATTTTTGTAGTGGCTATCAAAACTTAGGTCAGCCGACACTACGAAACCTAAGTCTCGCACTTCTTTCACTGGTTTTAGAGATAAATCTCCCAACTTCTACTGCGAGTTTTTGGAAGGTTTTCTGGACCCAACGACCATGTAGTTCGTTTTTTCAACCGCTAGGGGAAGATTATATTTTTCCGTCCAGCCGTCAGTGTAGTCAATTGCTTCTTGAACAGCACAACAATTCTCGGGTTTTTCAGGGGTATTATTGATTTTGATATCATCCGCGTAGAGTTTTGAGACCACTCCAAAGCTAGAAATAGCTTCCGGTAACTCAAACGTGTACGTTCGGGTTCTTCCTACAAGTTAGGTGGAGCAACCCCATAGCCAAGTACATCACTACGCAGGACTTCTATGTAGGTTGATGAGTTGTCAGCTGTCGCGTGCACTCCGATTTAATCTTTTTGATTTAAATCTTGTCCAGGCTGTCCAAGCCTTACTTCTCTTAGGAGTCGGTGAATAGCTGCCGAACTTCTCTGTAGGGGATAAAATACTGACTCGTCGATCAGGTGGTCTACGCGTCATTATAAGGATAATGGTAAAGGGCAGTGTTACTTAATTCCTTTTGGGATGCGCCACGCATTCTACTTCTACGGGATATCGTGGAGGCGATTTCAATGCGTACTTGGTCATACAATGAATTGCAGTGGCCAAACGATTAACAAGTCAGCACTTTGTCCTTCCCCACAGATCTGATACAACAAACCACGGATGGGTGGAAGGTTTGGTTGGCCTGGGTGGGAAGTCCGAACCAGGAACCCGGTATCGGGTGCACGCGACAACCGGCATCTCCTCCGGCTGCGCTGCACGCGCCTACAAGTAATTATTTAAAGCAAATACCCATTACGAATGCCTACACGATATCCCGTCAAAGTAGAATGCTCGTATAACTGTCTTCGCTGTTTCAGGCGTGGTATGGAACCTGGACGAACTTAAAAGGCGTTTTGAAATTCGTCTGGAGTGTTTTCAATTGCTTCCTGTCCTGTCATTGCTGATAAAACACTGGCAGGAGTCACAGGTAGGAAGGCCTATGTCAGCACTGGACAGCCGATGGTCTTCTGCAGGTGCATGGATGTTCAAATAGGTTGTCGCTGAAGGGAACCTGGTCTGCAAATAGAAATGGACAGGTTTTTTGAACTCACACTTCTCTGTCACATTCTCGGTTCTTCTTGGAGCTTGCTGGCTTACTTCCATTTGGCCGTTACCTGGGACTCCAGCGATGTAACTGTAGGTTGTGCTCACCTTAACAATGAACCTTTGGAAGAGTTACATTTCACGGCTGAAGTAGTACTGTGCAAAACCCTCTTGATTGCTAAAAAATAATCCTTGTAAAATTTGTTGGCACAGGTCTGTTTGAGCTAACTTTCAATTGAAAGGCCCCTGTGTTTTTCCTATGTCACAACTAAAGTACAATCTAGAGATTTCATCGCATAAATGGTAGAGGACGGCGTTGTTTAACTCCTTTTTGCGGATTGCGCCACGTGTTCTACTTCTACGGGATATTGTGTAGGCATTCTTAATCAGTATTTGCTCTATATAAGGACTTGTGGAGACCATCTGATGTTCGAGTCAGTACTTTATCCTTTGCAGACAAATTCGGCACCAATTCACCAACTTCTGAGAGATGGAAGGCTTGGATAGCCTGGACGAGATTTGAATCAAAAACATTGAATCACGACTGCTGACGCCTCCTCTGAAGGCGCTATATACGGGGTGCGCATTAATTAGTCCATTATAACTGCAATTCCAAAAAGTCCGAAGTCCGTTTTACTTTCTTCCTTCCGGCCGATAAGTATAACTCCTACCCCAATAAAGATCATGGAAAAAATTCTGCGGGAGAAACTAATCTCACGTCTATACGAAAACAGATCTATTCCTGCCCAACAACATGGCTTTATTGCTGGTGCTTCCACGTCTACTCAACTGTCGGACTGCATTTTTGACTGGAATCTTGCAACAAATAATGGAGACTCTGTGGATATCATTTACTTCGATTTGTCAAAAGCTTTTGACAAAGTTTGCCATAGCAAACTGCTAGCAAAGCTTTATCAAATGGGCATTAGGGGATCCCTTCTAGCTTGGATCAACTCTTATTTGAGTGGGAGGCGCATGCGTGTCAAAGTAAGGCATTCCTTCTCAAGTTGCTATGATTGTACAAGCGGAGTGCCCCAGAGGGGTGTATTATCCCCGATTTTGTTCCTAGTGTACACCTGCGATCTTCCTTTCTATCTAGTTACTCACCCTCTTGTCAAGGTACAAATGTATGCTGACGATATAAAGATTTACGGGACTTACAATGATAAAAATAAGTCGCAAGTCTGCCAGGCTTTATCACAATCCATCAACAATATGATGGAGTGGGCTAACACTTGGCAGTTACCTGTAAATCTTTCGAAGACATCAGTTTTTCATATTGGGAACTCAGATAATAACGAATACAGTTTCAATAGCTGCGTTATTACCTCCGTATCCGAGGTTCGAGATCTTGGAGTCTTTCTAGATCGTAGGTTAACCTTTGAGTATCACATCGATACCATTGTACGGAAAGCTTTTAGCACTCTTTTCATGATTTGCAGAAACATCAAGTGTGATGATAGCACTATACTTATTAGTTTATATAAGACATATGTCATCCCAATACTAGAGTACTGTTCTCATGTTTGGAGTCCTTTCACAAAAAAATCACAATCCAAAATTGAAAAGGTGCAGAAAACTTCTACAAAAATTCTATTCTACAGGTGTAATCGTACTCCAAGTGAAACAAGAGTAACTCCTAGTTACGAAGAAAGGCTTAGACATTTCAACCTCAAAAGCCTTTTCTATAGACGTGTATTCTCTGACCTAGTTTTTTGTTTTAAAATCCTAAAAGGCGAATCAAAACTTACAGCTAGCAAATATTGGGTTTTCTTGCCAACGACAGGTCACCGTAATCATTTCCGTTTCCATTATCCTAAAGTGAAGAAGAAAAATCGCGGGAGAGTTTTCAATTCCTTATTTTATCGTGGAGGTCGCTGGTTGCAAATGTTACCTGCAAGTTTACTAGAAGCTCCAAACGCCAATGTTCTTCGTAGAAGGTTGAGGAAAATAGACTTACTCTCAATGCTGCACTTAGAGGACATTACATAGGTTCATGCAGCATTGGTTCACCTTTTTTTTTACATGCTTTACGTCGTCGTTTCCTTCTTGTTTAGCTTAGTATTATGCTCTTTGTTAATGTTCCATACTCAACATTGTTGTTCGCTTGTTCGCCTAACATTCCAGCATTTTACCCTTGTTTTCCCAATTCTTTTGTTGTTATTTGTTCGACTTGCTGCCACTTGTAAACTTTCCTGTCGACCCTTTCCTACCACATCCCAGCTGCTGTAGTGTGGATTTAATGGGAGCGGCGGACCTACTAAGATGGTATCCGGAGCCGTTACCTCTCGCGACTTGCAGTGTTGGCGGGCCACTGCTCGTTTCCCATTAAATTATCCACTTCATCAATCCCCATAAACCCTCAGGCTTCTATTTCTTCCTTCGTTTTTTTTTAAATCGTTCCTCTTGTTGTTAATTTAATTTTGCTCACACCAACTATTATCACGAATCGCTATGTTGTGTTGTTGAGGAGTTTAGCTTTTTAGCTTTTTTTTTCTTTTTTTTAGTCATCTCCACTGTTTTTTAACGCCGTGTCCATGTTGCTTGTCTACTGCTCATTGCGCACAGTATTGTGCAAATAAAAATAAAATAAAATAAAATAAAATAATTATGGGCCTCAAATAATCGCGGTGCCATAGTAACACAGAGAGATCATGGAGATCAGCCCAGACTTTCGTAAATGCAGCTTTGGGCAATTTAAAGTTGCTATATCTTGTAGCTGAGATCTTCCGCCCTAAAACTGACTAGACCGAAAAGTCAATTGGATTCAGATCTGGTGAATTTGATTGCCATTTTTAGTGGGAGATGAAATTTGGAAGCTCGCGTTAATACCACCGCTGGGGCCAGGTTCATCAACCACTTACAGGCTGTAAGTGGCGCAACTAACCACGAAACCCGCCATTCGGCCGATTCATCAAAACGTGGCTAGTTAAATCCGGCCTCAGAACCGGCGTATCCGTTATTAGGCTGGAGTGCCCGGTAACCGCTACCAGGGTGCAGCGGTTGTGCTCCACAACTAAACGGTGACCGAGTCGCAACGAATTGCCATCACTTAGCGCGAATTTGATGAATCGCAACTCGCGGTTGTGAGCCGCTGACGGATAATAACGGTAACGGGTGATAAGATTTACCTCCGTTCTCGTTGATGAATCGGGCCCCTGAACGACACCCGACTTGTCTGCAAAATCGGAGTCCTGTTGAAAGCACCATGGCTTGTCTCTGAAGTAAGAAATGGACAACGGCTTCAAAACTTTCTCCACGACTAATTTCAAGTACATTTCCTCATTGATCTTCACTCCAGCGTTGACGAACACCAGTGGCGTCTTCTCATCTGAGGTTACCGCACCCCAAACCATAACAGAGCTCAGGTATGCAGTATTCCCGGTGGCTTTTCCTCTAGAAATGGTCTGCTTCTTATCTGCTGCGAGGATCCGATTGTTTTGAATAGGTTCCATTGCGAAAATTTTCTCGTCACTGAAAATGGTGCTCCTGCGTGTCATCCAGAAGTCTCCTGCATCTGTTCAGCTGGACGTTCTTCATTTGGGCCAAGAGTAAATTAGCCGTCTGTTATCAGTAGGTGCGAAGTCTCTAACTTCCCTCTGACAATGTTTTTCGCTGAGGTAGCGCTGACGCCTTCCTCTTTCCTCATCTTCATCATTGAGCGGCGAGGAATTTTTCTCACGAATCCTTCTTATGGTATCAGACGTTGCAAGCGAAGCCTTTCTACATCATCCTTTCCTGCCCGATGTGTTTTCAGCTCCTCGAGCCATTCAATGGTCTTTTGAACCAATCGCTGGAAAAAAAGATAGAAGATGAGCAGTTTTCTTCGACTCATGGCCTTCCTGGTGCAGACCCATGATCGCGGCGCGCTTCGGATGAGCTTTAGCCATAGTCTATAATGCTAAGAACGTACATAAAAGTTTCGGGTAGCATAAAATAAACAGAACACAATTTAATGGCATATAAATTTTCGGAAAAAAATCTCGCTCGCGGTTCAAATCTGCAAGTTTTCGCCGAGACCCATAACTAAAATTCACCCCGTACAACGCGCCCTTCCACCATATGTTCCTATTAACAACACTTCAAATTATATTTTCTTGGTTGCTATGCAGTGGAAGTCGTATCTGACTATGGAATAATTACATATTTCTGTACAACGCACAGTATTTCATACGTTTCTGTACAACCATTCCATCGCTTTTTTTTATCTCACCAGGCCTACCGTAATCCGAATGTCAGAGCGGCTCGTGGCGTTGGATTCATCTGATGACAATTGCTGATACATCTGTGTGATATTCATATCGCAGTCAGATTGTGCACTCATCGTGAATTTCGAGCGATCGCGCTATTCATCGGATCAAGAATTCAGACTGAGTCATAACTTGGACGACTTTTTGCATAGACCGAATGCATTCCTGAGAGGAAAATTTCTCGCCGTATCTCTGTTTTACTGATAGTTAATAATTTAAAAATGTTGAACACATAACAAAAACTGGACGCTCAGAAATTTGCACAAGATTTTTAGATGCTTTATTGCATGTAACTGCTTTAGTTTCATACTTGAAAACCTAGCTGCACTTCTACTAGATCAGGGAATCCATGCAGTATTTTTAATGTCTTTTGAAACATTTACTGATGCAATACATAAGGAATATTGTATTCATGAAAGACTTGGTACAAAGGGTTTTCTAGACAACCATCAAGGATGTATCCCAATGCAGAGCGATTCTTCCAATCTCTGCAGATAACAGGCATCGAGCAATAAGCCTACTACAGAATTGGGTGACGTAGTACACATGCAGCTACCTGGATTTTTGCCCTAACTGGTAACGCCTAGCAATCCATTTATGAATCCCAACGCCTTCACCAGGTATGTTGGCCAAGGAATGTCCTGAATACGTAGAAGGTTGTTAAAAAGGTGATTTTCGGCGCTCAATCAATGTTGAATCAGGAATCGAAGGCTTCAATCTGAGAAGACCTACGTTAGGTACTAGGGCAAGCGCCAGGCGCGCCAGAATCTGATTCGATTTTTAGATAGACACATCATAATGCACCGCATGTCTGTAACTTCTGACGTCCCGCAGTAGGTCCTTTTAGGTTTTTTTTTTTCGTTTTCATGTAGAGGAGAGCCTGAAACAGGTAGATCACGTGCCTGTCACTTTGCGACCGAGGTCGTCGCGAAGCGATTCATTTACCCTCTTTCTATCTCTTCGGCCTGCTAGGACTCCACGGTCTCTGACCGTGTTCGCTGGCGTGTTTGGAATCTCTGGCGCGTTTGTAAAGCTGAGGCATGAAGCGCGAACGCTTAGGCCTATTTTATACTTCGGCGACACTGTTGTCGGCGACGTTGACGACAATGTTGCGCGGCCGCTACGCACTGCGTGGCACCCGCTCAACATTGTCGTCAACGTCGCCGGCAACATTGTCGAGCGTTGCCGAAGTATAACTTAGACCTTATTGTTGCTCCGCCGAATTCGGATTGCTTTCCATCAACTGATGGGCGTCTTTCTCGCCGTTGGAGCTCCTGTCGCTGTCGTTCTCTCGTTCGAACAGTAGGATAATAGTATGCAGCCAATTTCAACACAGCCGCTTATCGCAAACATTCGTTCAGATTCGTCAATGGTAGAAATTTTCCTCCTTTTCTTCACGGGTCTCATCAGAACTCATTCCACAGATAGCCCGTAGTCACTTCTATATGATCGAGGACGGCTTGATCAGTGAGTATGCAGCCATTCGCTTATCCAATAAACTAAGCTCATTTTTGTGAGCTGTCTTCACTGATGAAACACAGTACCTAGGGACAATTTGAACTTGTTGGCTTACGCTGGTACCGGCAAGACTTTCGCCAAGCTCGGAAGCATACATCATAAACGTAAGGGTATTTATCCGGTCAATTCTGGACCCTACACTCCAAGACCAACATGATCGCTCTCAGACCCTCAGATGGAACTACTTCATCGACCAGGGGATAGTGGAAATGGTCGTCTACGAGCTCTGCCCCGATCTCTTCGATAGCCACATCCATGAGCCACGCCACACGACGCCATGTCATCTATCACAAGATGACGGGTGCTGGCTTGTGGCTTCTGGCCTCCTTCCCAAGATCAGGCGCGCCATCTCATCGGTGAAGAATCTTAAAGTACTCAGTTTGAAAAATATAGTGCCCTTCCGAATTGAAGGCTAGCTCTAAGAGATTTGTGCCAACAAACTCTACGAAGATTATTATATTACGAATTTCACAAGTTTTTTTTTTGTAGAACTGTCGTCACTGGATCAAGAGTTCTTTCAGTCGAATGGAACCTGGAAAAACTTAAAACCCGACAGGATCAGAGCCGAACACCTGATGAAACTTTTGCCAACGCTCATCAACACCCTGGCGCGGCTCTTCACACGCTACCTGTCGGAGATCAATGTTTCGTCTCAGTGGAAGAGAACGCTGGACGAAGGACAGCCATGCGAACAAGCGGGATTTCGGAGAGGATTCAGCACGATCGACTACATACACACTATCACGAAGCTCATCGAAGTATCGCGAGAGTACAAGCTGCCGCTCTGCCTTACGTTCATTGACCTGAAGAAGGCATTCGACTCTGTCGAAACTGAAGCGGTCATCGACGCCCTGCTCACTCAGGGTGTTCCTACTCAGTACATCAGAGTCCTTCGAGATCTGTACAGTGGATTCACGACCAAGACTTCAACATTCTACAGCGACGTCGTTATGAACGAAAGGGGAGGGATCGTTGAAAACGGAACTGCACAAAAATTCTTATTTGACTCAAAGTTCTGATTGTGGTTATTGAAAAGATTTTCTTTTTTGTTTGGGTGAGTCTGTCACTGTGATCATCTACCACAAATGAAAAATACATTGGAACATTGAAGTTGGCCAATACAAGCTCAACACTGATCAGCAAAAAGTCCGACTCTTCTTTAATGGAAATCCTAAACTCCAAGCTCCACTAAAAGCTCCCCAGAAAGCCTTTATTCAACCTTGACTCGAAACATTTTCACTAAGCCTCAAGTGGCTGATATGGAGGTTGTAAGCTCTCTTAATGATGTTTTGTTGCGTTCAAAACACAAGCCCCAGGAGGGACTCGAACCCGCACCTCCTCCTGACCGTGCAGGAATATTTTACGCTATTACACCACCAATGCTGTTTGGTTGAACTCAACATACAGACCTCGCTGGACCCATCAGCCTTCACCCGTATATCCGGATGCGCCGGCTGCTGATTAGACCGCCGGACCGCAGGAGGTGCGAATCGAGTCCAGGCGGGACGGAACTACAGTTTTCATCGCAACCAGACATCGTTCAACCTTGGCTGTCTTTCCTTACCACCCCACTCATCTGCCCGCGCTACCAACGTATTGCCATACTTTCAAGCACACTGACAGGCTCATTGAACATAGGAAGCTCAGTAGCAAACCGATGCTGAAACTAAAGCTGAAACTGTTTCCAGCGAATTTGCTGCAGTTCGGATTTATGTGTCACTCACCTTTATAATCCTTAAAAGCGGAATACGGAGTGTAGCAATTCTGAGAGTGTTCCGTTGGTTTCCTGAATTTTCTTTTGGCTATGTTTGGAACTTCTGAGGGAGTGAAAAGTCCAACTTTTTTTGCACAGCTTAACTTATGTATAATAACTTTTATGGATGATAATGTTGTTATCAGAAGTGAAAAATGAAAGAGGAACACTATTTTATAAGAAGTGAAAAGCTCGAAACTTTGAATCTAACTTCTATAGTATTCGTTTCTTTACATTGAAGCAATATGGGACTAATAAACGTTTCGACTGCAGATGGCCCGAGTTTCGGATGGCATACGCTCGAGCAAACAGCCGAACAGATGTCTCGCTCTCCCATCGATGACACTTTCCTCCAAATGATTATAACATCTTCACGGCTCTCACGCATCGGTTGTTGCACGTGCCACGTAATTCCTATGTTATACTTCGGCGACGCTGTTGTCGGCGACGTCGGCGACAGTGGGGCGCGGGCTGCACGCACTGCGTAGCACCCGCTCAACACTGCCGCCGACGTCGCCAACAACAGCGTCGCCGAAGTATAACATAGGCCTGAGTGAATTTCCTCGTGAAAGTTCGTTCACTGTTGGGTGCCTTTTAAGGCTGTTATAAAGGACCTTTTTATTTAGAAGGCCTTACGATTTAATATGTTCGGTTTTTTCACAGGCGGTCGATTTGCCTTTAGAGAGCTTTTGCAATTTTAATCATTAAAAAATCGATTTCAGAATTTTGGCTCCAATATTGCAACTCTATCCTTCTCTGTTAGCTTATTCGGTCTTACTAACAGGGAAGGGGGGAGGGAGAGAGAGAGTGTTGTAAAAGTCTGGATTAAACTGTGATTAATGTGTATTAAACTTCTATGAATAGAACAAACACATCGAAGGAAAGGCCTTCTGGAAGTATAAAGTTCGCAGATTTCTTACAAGGGAAGGTTCCCAACTTATAGTGGGCGTTACTACGATAGGATGTAGGACCGTGTGAGCGGAGTCCAGAATTACAGTTAGTTTTTACTGAACGCCTTTTTAAAAACCGGAAAAAGGCGTAAAAACGTGTGCGCAACACTCATCAACCCCTCTAACACCCCACGAGATGTGCTTGGGTGGCGCAGTCGGTAGGAGTGCCGCCTCATAGTATTGGTCATGTTATTGATTGATTGGTCGTGTCTCAGTGTTTGTAGGTTTTGTGCAGCTGAGATCTTCAATTTCTTTAAAAGCGAACTCCTCCTCACAATACTTGATTGGCAGCGAGGCGTAGCGGCACAAGTCTAGCGACCTCGTTATTTAAAGCTGCGTGATGATGTCGAGCTACATTTTTGAACTATTTAGTTGTAAATGGCAAATATTGCATTAATTTAGCGTTTAAATCTGTTTGCTATCCAGTGTTTCTGCTACTCTCTTCATAAAGTAATAAAATAGATGAAAGGATAAAGGATAAAGGAAGGCGTTATTCAATCCCCTTTGGGATGCGCCACGCATTCTACTTCTACGACATGTCGAGGAGGCGAGTTGAATGCGTATTTGGCCATACAATGACTTGCGGTGGCCAGCCGATGAACAAGTCAGCTTTTCGTCCTTCCCAGACAAGTCTGGTACCAATTCACCGACCCCGGAGGGATGGAGGGCTTGGTTGGCCTGGGCGGGAAATCCGAACCAGGAACCTGGCAGCGGGTGCTGGCGACAGCCGACGCCTCCTCCGATTGCGCTCCACGCGCCCCTAATATTAACAAATAAACTAAATAATTACTTATAAATGCCAATAGAAGTTGCAAAAAACAAATTTTTCCGTGATTTGTACAGGTTGTCTGGAAGCTTTCGCTTTTCATTGTCCGCGCGTAAGAAAGAGAAGTGCATATCATTTCCTCCCCCAGCTCGAGGCGGTCGTTTCAAATAACAGCATGGCGCTGGGTTCTCTCAGAGGTCTGCGTTTCGTAGCTGGGAATTAATCCGATTATAGCCGGATCCGTCATCGTCTTCAGTTGCGCTGAAGGTCGAAGCGAAGCAGCCTGATGTGACCTGACATCTCTTTGATAGAAACGAAGCCGAAACGATTTTATTAAACGAGAAGAAATACGATTTCAAATTCCATTTGAATTCACGTGGGAAAGGTAGGAATGGAAAGAAACAGCTCTACTCTTGGTTGTATAATATGATATAGTAGGATAGTAAGATAACAATTTACTTTCGCATATCAAAATTCCCAAATTCCCACATTATTTCAATCGCTTTTAATTGTTTAGTTCAAAAAAATAAAGGATAAAGGAGAGCGTTACTCAATCCCTTTGGGGATGCGCCACGCATTCTACTTCTAAGGGATGTCGTGGAGGCGATTTGAATGCGTATTTGACCATACAATGACTTGCGGTGGCCAGCGATAAACAAGTTAGCGCTTTATTCTTTCCAGACAAGTCTGGTACCAATTCACCGACCGCGGATGGATGGAAGGCTTGGTTGGCCTGGGCGACAAATCCGAACCAGGAATCTTGTATCGGGTGCAGGCGACAGTGTGCGCCTCCTCCAACTGCGCCGTACGCGCCCTCGAAGAAATAAAAATTGAAAATGTTACAAACCTTTGGAGGTGAGGTAATAAATTTAACTTCAACCACTCAAGCCAATGCATACTTTATCATAAGATGCTGTAAGTGCTAGACGCAAATCGCTCGTCAGCTCATCCAGGTTGTCGTTGTCCTTCGCAAGTGTTGCAACTGAATGACGGAGATACCCGCCATCTGAACCCATCCTGTGGCGTCTTCAATCTGAAAATTCACCTATGAGAACTAGCTCTGGCACGAAATTTTCCACAACCTTAGCTAAATATATTTTTCTCCGAAATAAAGGTTCAAGCAAGCCGTTAGGTTCTACAATTTTAAACTCACCTAACCAAGGAAGGGTCTCAGGTGTAGGTCTGAACGGAGAAAATGGATAGCACTGCGAGAATCTCCACCCTTCATATAGTAGAAAAGCATGTTTCGTTTTTGCTGAGTCCTTGAACCTAAAGAGCTACGGGCCCCCAAAATTGGGGATGCACTATTGCATCGTCACCCGTACCTACCGTAATCGGCCGAAATTTGAAATACGGATGTCAGATTTGTGATCAGAACCCCAAACAACACCCCTGGGCAAGGTTTGGGCAAGAAATTTTTTCGACCTCTCTTCGACCTCTGAAGTCGTGAAGGTACAATAGTGCTTTAATGGTGGTTTGAATCAGCTTATTTCCTACACATCTCCTTCACATTTATTTCACTCTAAATTGTCAAATAAGGGGTTACTGTGAGCTGTGCTTCACTCACATTTCCAGTTTCTGAATTACACAATGTTTTCTGTTTTTCAGCGAATGTTAAATCTTACAGCAGGTACGGGGTGGCTCGGGCTGTCGAGGTCACAATCACCGATTTAGTCCAAACCTCGCCCAGGGAGGTTACTTGGGGTGCTGATCACGAATCTGACATCTGCTTTCTCGTATTACGCTGGAGTACGTTAAGTTACAGTACGTAGAGGTGGTTAATTTTTTTCATGGTCACCGTTTTTTGCCCAAACTACGTGTTGAGCACGAATCTTACCTTTACTTGAAAATTTAGAGTGAAATAAGTATGTAGTAGATGTGCAGGAAGCAAATTGGTAAACGAGGCGGCAGTCATGAAAAAATGCAAAAGTAGTGCACAGCACGGGAGTCGAACATCTGACCTAGTGCCTGCGAAGCAGCCCCTCAACCTACTGAGCCATCGACTCGCTCCCCTCCTAGCCTTTCGCAGCTTCCCATATAACATTGCGCACGCACGCATGCACGTGGGCAGGTGCTGACGGTGCGCTGCTGTACCCCGCCTTCGAGGGCCCGTAGCTTTTTGGTTCAAGGACTCAGCAAAACGAAACATGTTTTTCTACTATATGAAGGGTGGAGATTCTCGCAGTACTATCCATTTCCCCCGTTCGGACCTACGACTGTGACCATTCCCTGGTAAGTAGACATCGCAAAACATTGGACGATAGAGCGGTGCAATCTCAACAGTTCATTCCTGTTTTTTCCTCTTTGGACCAGCTAGAGCGCTTCAGACTTCAAGTACGGGAGGAGGGGGAGATTCAATAAATAGTAAATATTGATAATAAATATTGTATTCATTCAAACGGTGTAAACCATTTTTCTAACATTACGTGCCTTTCTACTTTTACATTTAACAGATATGTATGTTCGTCAATGTAGGAATTGATTTCGCATATGTAATCACTACAAGGGCGCTTTTGAAATAAAGTGGAATTTTGAAATTTTAATATGTGAAAGTAGTGAAAGTTTATAGGCGTTCTTACAGGCTTTTAACTACTTAACTTAGGTTACGGTGGAATAAAGTCCACCGAATGCCTGGTCCTTCGAAGTAGTATTTTAAAGGGTATTACTAGCGCTTCCGAACCTTTTGTACGATGTATGTAGTCCTCGTCATTACCGATTCAGCTAACAGCATTATGCTAAAAAGTCAACTTCACAAATTCCTTGTCAAAGACGAAATAACGGGGAAAAGCTGCAGCTCCTTAACCGCTTCTTTAACCTGTGTCTCCATCCGTTTTGGAATGGAGACACTTCCTAATGGTTGCATAGTGCTTGTGGATGCATAAGGTAATGCAGTAGAATGCAGAATAACGCCACTATAATAGAAAACTTGAAGAATGTTCGTCTAAGCAAAGGAATAGATGAGGCATGATGAGGGGTTCGATCCCCTCGCATGGTGCGCGCCGGCAGCGCCTCGCGCCACTGCACCATTCGCAAATAGTTAAAGGATGTGTAGGACGGTAGCGCCGCCTCGTGCTACTGTTCCACACACCCCTTGATCTTGTTGGCAATCGATTGCGTTTCA
Organism: Heligmosomoides polygyrus polygyrus; assembly: GCA_947396885.1. Classification (NCBI taxonomy): domain Eukaryota; kingdom Metazoa; phylum Nematoda; class Chromadorea; order Rhabditida; family Heligmosomidae; genus Heligmosomoides; species Heligmosomoides polygyrus. Next base: position 13,432,044 of record OX377206.1, read on the forward strand.
TCTCTAACAGAAGGGGTCTTACAGGTTCAACTTGTCAGAAGCTCAATCAGACGAGGCTTCACCGATATAGCCGCCCCACTTGCGCAGAAAGCCGGTAGCTTAGCGGCTTCAACGCTTATCCGCAAGGTGCTGAGAGGGTGTAATCGATTCCAATCGATGAATCCTTATCCTTCGTGACCGATACTACTAAAAAATTTAAATTACTATGGAAGTTACCATTGAAAGTGTGGTATTGGTAGAAATATGTAGTGTTGACCTAAGTGCAACTGTCTGTAAGGTGTTGGGAGGGTTCTGATCGATTCTGACCAATGAATCGTTATCCTGTACAGCGGGTACTACCAGAATATTACAAAATCGTCAGAAAGCCGCCATGGAGAATGTGTTATGGGTAAAAGAAAAGAAATGGTAGTGAGGAAATAAGTGCATCTGCTCGCCAAAGAATTCAAAGGATCAGACTGAACTGAGAGCTCGTCAAATCTGCAGCCAAAGTACTAAGCTAAGGAAATTGACCCCCCCATACAGAGGCTTTAGTTGACCAGAATTTTTATTTCTAATTTAAAACTATCCGGTCTCCTTAATACTGTGCGAAATTGAAATGGGGCTCGTGCGTGCTCCATCGCACTGGTGCGATTTCTGCTCCGAAGTGATTGATCTGCAAAAATCGATAGTCTTTCAATTTTATCCGATCAATCGATGTCATTAACTTAACGGGTGATTCCTTCGGCAACGTCACCAACGATCTCAGAGCGTTCCGATCTCCTTACCTTAGAATTGTTGCAGCAGAGCCGACGAGCTTTGGGTTCAATCTGATCCTTGAACTCTTTGGCGAGCGGGCGCACTTATTTCATCACTATCATTTCTTTTCCTTTACCCATAGCATACTCTCCATGTTATGTTCCTAATTATTTTGTGATTTCCTGGTAGACGATCTATGGATCGGAATCGATCAGAACCTCCCAGAACCTTACATACCCTAGCACTTAGGTGAACACTCCAATTTCTACCAATAGCACACTTTCAATGGCAGCTTCCTTAGTAATTTAAATGTTTTTAGTAGTATCGGTCACGAAGGATAAGGATTCATCGATTGGAATCGATTACACCCTCTCAGCACCTTGCGATAAGCGTTGAAGCCGCTAAGCTACCGGCTTTCTGCGCAAGTGGGGCGGCTGTATCGGTGAAGCCTCGTCTGAGTGAGCTTCTGACAAGTTGAACCTGTAAGACCCCTTCTGTAAGAGATGAAACGCAATCGATTTGCCAACAAGATCAAGGGGTGTGTGGAACAGTAGCACGAGGCGGCGCTACCGTCCTACACATCCTTTAACTATTTGCGAATGGTGCAGTGGCGCGAGGCGCTGCCGGCGCGCACCATGCGAGGGGATCGAACCCCTCACCATGCCTCATCTATTCCTTCGCTTAGACGAACATTTTTAAAATTTTCTATAATAGTCGCGTTATTCTGCATGCTATTGCATTACGTTATGCATGCGCAAGTCCTATACAACCATATGGAAGTGCCTGTATTCCAAAATGGATGGAGAGGCAGTTGAAAGAGGCGTTTCACGAACTGCATTCTCTCTTATTCCGTGTTCAGTTGAGGAAGTTGTGGAATTGGATACTACGTTGACTTTTAAACGCAATTTTGTTAGACGAATCGGTTATGACAAGAATACACTGCTTCGTACGTAAGGTTCGGAAGTGCTGGTAATACCGTCGAAAGTAAGTACTACTTCGAAGGGCCACGCATTCGATGAACCTTATTCTTCCGAAATATAACGGCAAACCAATTAGCAACCTCCTTGGAAAAATTTAGTCGAAGTCGGCATCTAGGACTCCGATAGCTTTACTAAGCCGCGCCTACTGTAACAAGCCGTAGTCGACCGAAATTTTAAAAGCCGATACGTGATTAGTGCACCAAAGTAAAAAGTTAAAAGCCCGTAATAGCATCCATAAATGCACAATCTCTTCAAGGAATAGTCGGATGCAAATGTTTATAAAGATGCACTATTGCACTTTCATAACTCCAGACATCGAAGAGAGGTTGAAAACATTTCTCCAAACGTTGTCCATGGAGCTAATTTGGTGCACTAATCACGTATCGGCTTTTAAAATTTCGGTCGACTACGGCTTGTTACAGTAGGCGCGGCTAAGTAACGCTATCGGAGTCCTAGATGCCGACTTCGACTAAATTTTTCCAAGGAGGTTGCTATTTGATTTGCCGTTTTTCCTAAAGCACATTTATATTTACAAGATATTTCTTATGCCAGATGTAGTGCCAATGCGTTGAAATGGACTGGAAAATATCCGCGAAGTCACGTCCTAACTGATGCTGACCTTTTCATGCTCTTCTAGGAGCAGATCTATCTTAAATAGCATACGATGACTAAATAGCAATGAAATATGTAAGTAATCGGTTCCTTGACGACCACCATCTAAACTCCTCGGAAGTGCAACGGAAGGTGAGAACAAGAGAGGCAGTTAGAACTGTTCGGAACAGGAGCCTGTGCCCTGCGATGGTGGGTCGTATGTAGATTCTATATACGGCACCGATTGACGGTTACATACGACATCAGGCTTTCTACTGAATGCATTACCTGCACCCCCTTATGGTTATTTAGCGTTTTGCAGCTAGCTGAAAAAACATTGAGTTGAGGGAAAACTCCTGAACGAAATTTCTTCTTCATTTCAAAAAAAAAACCATAGTTTGAGCCCAAAAACAAGTACTCAACCGTCTTGCAGCTCTTCGATTTTTCCTTTGCTCAGAACTACGATCTCGCATGGATGAAACAAAGGATCCAACTCCCGTCACCTCTAAAAACATCCTTGGGAAAGTCCTCCCTGCATGGGTAGAGAGTTAACAAACCACAATACTAGTCATCGACGCATCGCACGAATTACCCACTTCGTATACCACCACCACCTAAGTAGAAGAAGCATTATCCAATGTGAAGGTGTTTAACTACGTTTTTCTGCTCACAGTCAAGTGTTTTATTTATTTATTTATTTCGTGGCGTGAATCACAGCAGAAATAAAAGGATAAAGGATAAAGGACGGCGTTGCTCAATCCCTTCTGGGATGCGCCAGCGCATTCTACTTCTACGGGATGTCGTGTAGGCGACATGAATGCGTATTTGGCCATACAATAACTTGCGGTGGCCAGCCGATGAACAAGTAAGCGCTTTATCCTTCCCAGACAGGTCTGGTACCAATTCACCGACCCCGGAGGGATGGAAGGCTTGTTTGGCCTGGGCGGGAAATCCGAACCAGGAACCTGGTATCGGGTGCACGCGGCAGTCGCGCCTCCTTCGACTGCGCTACACGCGCCCCACAGCAGAAATACACGCATATAATGGGATATGAACGAGCGAGTGTTGCCGATAGTTCCGAAGTTTTACGTTGTCGCAGAATTAATCGGCGAAGCGGACCGCTCACTTCAAACTGCTATAATTCCGCTTGAACACAACTCCATTACTTAAAGTAGAAACCTCTAGAATTCTTACATTTTTGCCAACGAATATTAGGCTGTCGCAAAATTAATTGCCGATACGGGTCGCCTACTTCGAACTGCTATAACTCGGCCTAAACACAATTGTATTAATCAGTGTGAAAACAGCCAGAATCTATTCATCCTTGCCAATAAACAGGTAATAAATCTAATCCTTTACAATAAATACTGGGATCACAGAAATTAGCGAAATCAAGGAGGGCATATTCAACATCGACCAAATTAGTGCATGGTTTCTGAGGCAAATGAGAATCCAGAGCTCGAAAAAAGTGACAGTCAATGGGGGAAAGGTTGGGAGAATATGGTGGGGGAAGGAGAACTTCGATGCCTATATGGTCAATTTTCACTGAGCGATTTGTGAGGTGTGTGGCCTTGCGTTGTCCTGCAACAGAAGCTGCCCTTCTCTATTCACCACTGCCGGCCACAATTTTTGCAACCTCTCATACATTTGGTCTAAATCACACCAGTAAGACTCTGCCGTGATTCCTTGATCAGGTTGCAAAAAGCTGTAATGACACCTTCACAAGGTTACGGTTACTTTTTCCAATTTAAATTCGGAAAGTATGATGACTCGATAGTCGCTTCGGTTCATGATTTTATGAAGCCCTAGAAAAAGTCGACTAAAAACACATACGTTTTCTGAAAGAGCCGGAAACCCTACCAAACGGTATGTGTGGCTCTCCTTGAAATGGAAGGTCTTTAGGGTAAAAACTTATTTATCTATACCTACCTCGAACGGAGATTAATTTTGCGACAGGCTAATACCACTAGCGCGAAGATCACAAGTGATTAAACAAGCCATGATTCTTTTTTCTCATAGGTTTTTCTTTAAATTATTTCAGTCGATAAGCTTTCTATGTTGACCTCGAAATAAGGTTGAAGCCTAATTACGGGTTCGTTTCGAAGTACTGGGCGCGTGAAGCGCAGATGGAAGAAGTATCTCCTTCGCGTGCACCCGATATCAGGCTTTTGGTTCGGATTTCCCGGTCTGGCCAATCAAGGGATCTGTAATTTGTACCAGAATTGTGTGGGAAGCGAAGTGCTGTTTTGTTCATCGGCTGGCCACAACTATACCCTCCAGTATCTATGAGTTGATATTGGAGGGAAGGGTATGTAGATAAAACGTTGACTGCTTATAGACTGGCCGGCGTGTCATTGTATAGGCCAATTACGCGGTCAAATTTCCTTCCCGACATTCTGGAAAAGTAGAATGCGTAGCGCATTCCAGAGTGGAGTTCACTAATGCCGTCATTTCCGCTTATTCTTATTCTCAAATGAAAAATTGGCTTGTCGCCAGTAGTGGATGAACATCTTGATAAAGTGCTTCAACATCAGTATGTTTGCTTGCTCTTAGATGCTGATGTGTATAAATTAGGTTATTTATTGCTACTACCATTGATTGGCTCGTATAGCGCAGTCGGAGGAGGTGCCGGCTGTCGCGTGCACCCGATACCAGGTTCCTGGTTCGGATTTGCCCGTCCAGGCCAACCAAACCTTCCACCCCTCAGGGGTCGGTGAATTGGTACCAGACTTGTCTAAGAAGGATAAAGCGCTGACTTCTTCATCGGGTGGCCATCGAAAGTCTTTGTACGGCCAAATACGCGTTCAAATCCATCCACGACATCCCGTAGAACTAAAATGCATGGCATTCCGAAATGAATTGAATAACGCCGTCCTTTGCCTTTGATCTTTAACGTAATGAAGTGTTTCAGTAATTTCACATTTTTAGAGCCGCAGCCCTCCTATGTAGCTACGAAACTCCGTCGAAGCAGCTCGGATCGGCCAGGCGTCTCGAAATTGCCAGCCGACTCAGCTGTCCATGTGTAAGTAAGCTGACCAGTTGTTCATGTCGGTGTCGATTGTTTCGGGCGGAAAGCCTTTGAATGTACGCTGGGTGGACTGGATGCCCGGAGCTGGATCAAGCGCTTCTTCACATGGGCCCATTTGTACAGACCATTGACGCTGCTGCTGCTGCTGCTGCTGCTGCACTATGCAAACTATTCCTTAGGGAAACTGGTAGCCGTTTGGGCGCGGCACAGGTTTCACCGAAGGCTTTGTTCGCTATCTGCTACATGCTTCAATACGTCTGCTTTATTTAGCTGTCAGTCCACTAACAATATGGCCAAGTCCGAAGATGTCCAAGACTTTGCTTAGCGTTTAGGATTTTAAGCACCAATGTATTGAATCGAAAGGATTTCCATGGAAAATATGCTGAATTACGTTACGGTGCCATTATGTTCTGGTGTAAAATCAATTTGTTGATTCTGGATGTACTGAAAGACGAGCTACCGATGGCCTGAAGCGAACCTTAGCCCATGTGCAACAGCAGCGTCATCTATTTCTGACCATGGCTTCTCTGCTTTATGCCTGTCTAAACGCCTACATACATGAAGTCTCTATGTTTACCTTTGTACAGAACTGAAAAGGCTTTTATTTTTATTCATTTTTTTAGGAGTAGGTTGCAAGATTATCATATTTGTAAAAAAGCAAACAAAAGTTCACGAAAAAGTTACAGTAAATTTCAAGAAAATACAGTCTACAAAAAGTTTTCACGAGAAAAACGCGACACAGACATGTTAGTCACATTTTGCGCCTTCGACTCTAATCCGAAGCAGATAAATAAAGGATAAAGGATGAAGGACGGCGTTACTCAATTCCTTTTTGGGATGCACCACGCATTTTGCTTCTTCGGGGTGTCGTGGCGATTTGAATGCGTATTTGGCCATACAATGACCTGCGGTGGCCACCCGATGAAGAAGTCAGCGCTTTATCCTTCTTAGACAAAGTCTGGTACCAATTCAACGACCCCAGAGGGATGGAAGGCTTGGTTAGCCTAGGCGAGAAATCCGAACCAGAAACCTGGTATCGGGTGCATGCGGCAGCCGGCGCCTCCTCCGACTGCGCTACACGCGCCCACCGAATCCGAAGCAGATACAGCTCATAAAACACCTACTTTGTGAAAAACTTGGAATCCTTTAAACAGGTAAATTTCGATACCCAATTTTTAAAGATGGATTAAAGTTGTTTTTCTTTTATTTAGCTTTATTGCTAGTATTGTGAGATGGGCGTGTTTGGCGGCCCCGACACTCGTGTGCATCCAAGTCAAGTCTTCGTGTTCGAGTCCGGCACAGGCCGACCGATGCCGATACCATCATTTCAGGGTTGGGAAATTATCGTGGCTACTGCTGCTCTCATTCAAATGTACTGAGTTCTCATTTAAAATGGCCGATTATTTTTTTCTGGTCCGAATTGGAGCACACTCATTCCGAAGTCATCAGATTGCTTAAGATTTATCGCTCTACATTTCAGAGTGAACTCCCTGTCAGTTCAGCTAGTTCTCAATGTAAATAATTTTAAAAAATCATAAATCAATTCAAATCACCTCCACGACATCCGTAGAAGTAGAATGCGTGGCGCATCCCAAAGAGGATTGAATAACGCCGTCCTTTATCCTTTATTCTTTAATAACAAGTTTGTAACGAGCATTCAGCTCGTGCACATCATCCAATCGAGTCTGAAATGTACAGTTTCAGGGTGGCGCCTGGCGTAATTTGGACCACCTGCACATTGCAAAATTTTTATCGTCCTGTGCTTCTATATGAGTTTTAAGCATAATCAGAACCTTCGCTAGCAGCAATGCTAGAACCTTTCAAAAAATACCTGTTCATTTTTATTGTATTATTTAGCATTCCTTGCATTTTTCTTCAAGCTGTAGTGTGTGTTGAAGCTTGAAAATGCACTAATCGATCGATACGACCACTTTTTTAAAATTTGTGACAACTGTAAATTCAAGCAAAACACAATCAATCGAGTGTAAAATGCAAGAATTCAGGCAAGTGCGTGGCGCTATCCCTTTCGCACATATGTCAGAAAATTTCTATTTTCTTGCGCTTCCATAAATGTTCTCAAATTCTTCAGCGCCTTTATTACATAGCAGCAAACTCACGATCTTTCGAACAGTGCTTACATTTTTAGGACACTCTGTGTATTATTTGTGTACAAAATGAAAAGAAAATATGTGCTGTATTAAAGGTACGTTGGTTCTGTGTGATATTTTCATGGACAACGTAACCTAAAGAGTATATGAAACTTTTGATGCTCCATTACACGGGAAGAACGTTCTGAATGCAGTGGAGCATTTAGGGCCATAACGGGCCGTAATAAGCTCCGCGGCCCAGGAAGACCCCCAGCGGAGAAGTTCTCACTTTCTCGATCGCTTTCTGTTGGACCGACACCTCGCTCCTCACACTCAATGGTCACCATCTCGCACTTCAAATTGATTCCTCCACCACCACCTCCACCTCCTCCTCGTCGTCGTCGTGCTCCTATTCTCATTGCGTCGTCGTTTCTCATATGATTCTGGTTTCTTGCACGGCACCTCAACCTTGAAATGCCTCAGCCGATGAGCACCACAGAGATCGTGGCTGTGAAACGTTTTTTCCTTATAAACCGACGCTGAGGCCTTCCACGTAACAATTTGGACAAATTCGGCTAAGCTGATTTCAGTTTTTTTTTCAGTTGTCTTACTTCATAACGTCACGAGGCTGGGGTTTTCCTTCTTGTAGTTTTCTTTCATTTTCCTTATTTTTCTTTTAAATAAACTTATAAAGTGTTGAAAAAAGCTCGCTTCGTCACTGGCTTCAGTCGAACTTTTTGTCATAACTTCTCTCCGGCGGCTCATCAGTGATTTGGGAAGACACTATGCAAAAAAAGAACGGAATTAGAGCAAAACTACCAAAATCAGACTACGAAACGGAAAAAACTGATTGGAGGACCTCTGCACTCATCGACAATTGTTGTGAAATACCTCAAACTTGGGTAATTAAATTAAATATTTAAAGTCCCATTTCATTGTACAGGTAGTGCACGCAATTTAAACGCTTCACAAAATCGCTTTGGAACAGAAAACATGGTGAAATAAATGACATTAAAATTTTTCCAGCTTGATTTCAACGCCACTTTACATGCCTTTATGAATGCATGATCATTTAATCAGTCTAGAAGATTGCCTTAACACTGGATCTAAAAACTTTTTGAGTAATCACAAAACTTCGGTGATGTACAATTTTTTTAAACAAATACCAAAGCGCAGAGAAGTAGACCAAAATTGACAACTGTGATTCAGTGTTGGGAAAACAATAACTACACTGAAGCTGGTTGTTAAAGAATAAACAAGAAAGGGCGACGATCCATTTCCTTTTTGCACCACACATTCTACTTCTAAAATCATGAGTTTATAGGGATTAGGTCGTTGCATATGAAATGACCGATTTTGGTACCACAACTCTGGTCGATTGTTCATGGCTATGAATGCTCCTGTTTCAGACATTGTACATAGTTTCTGAAGGCGCAGAATCTCCTGCATTCTTAACATTTATGGCATTTGTGACAAATTTGCCTCTTGCCGAGTTTTTGACGTCGTTTTTACAGTATGAATCAACGTGTTATGCGGGTGCTCTACTTGTATGAATGGAGAAGTAGACACAGTTCTTTCAGTTCCTCACAAGTTCTGAAAGACTGGAGAGACTACCATAGCGGAGAAGTACTATGCCGACCTTGAATTGATACACCAGAAGTAGGCCGCTTTGGTCAAGCGAAGAGGCCCAGTTCTTCTTCATGACGACGCGCGTCCGCACGTTTCAAAAATTGTTGTCTAGAAGCTGAATGAATTGGGGTGCGAAACTCTGCCACATCCAGCATATTCACCATGTCTGTCCCCTGCCGATTATCATTTTTTTCAAGCATTTGGATATTTCCGCATTTTTCGAGAATTCAGATCTTCATGTGAAGGAAAAAATTCAGCAAGCAGGACGATGTCAAAAACAACTTCTTGTATTTTATTAATTTTCGTAGTTCTGAGTGTTATAAAAATGGAATGTTTATGTAATTCTCACGTTGAGAAAAGTGCAATAATTGTAACGGTGCTTAGCCCAATTAATAAAATTGTTTCCAAGCGAAGTTATGATCGCTTCAAAGTTTTCAGTCAAAATCGGCCATTTCATATGCAACTACCTAATAGTAACGTTCAAGGAAGGGAAAACGCACACTTTACTGACCGGTATTGTATTTAGCAATCTTGGTGTCACAGTCTAGAGTGTTTCTACGATTTCTTTGATATTTTGTTGTACTGTAACCCCTACTGTTCACTCTTTATCAGTAGACATGACACGTGACACCATTGGAGTGAAACATCGCGTTGAAATTCGCATGGTCGTTAACTCTCGAACTACCGTGCACGTGCAGACACGTACATTAATGGCGGCGGCAATATAATTGGGCACGGCCGTGAAATCTTCAAGGTCCAAAGGGCTTCACTTTCCTTTAGAACTTCTCTATGAAATTCCATTCCCACCATGACTTACATAAACATAAAAACTGGAGTGTATTCGTGTATTGCGTACAATACCGTCCTTAATTCGTGTATAATCCACGCGTTGCGAAAGATTTGACGTCGCAATCGCGTAACTTTATTCATAATGGTCCCTCTGGAATTTGACTCACATCAGACGTTTTTTCGTCTCAATGCAAATGTAATGGGCTTCATAGAAGTTAATTTAGTTTAAAACTAACCTATATGCGGCACGATTTTCTCCCAGGCGCCGTTATGTGTTTTATGTACTTGGCTTCCGAAACCTTCGCTGAGTTTCCGATTTCCTTCTCAGGATATCTCATAAACGCTGCAGAGCAAATTTTAGATATTTGTTTTTCTATCAACAAATCTATGCTGAGAATGAAGTGATTATCATTTTGAGATCAAACGCTAGGAATTTCAGGGCAATTGAACGTCTTTTAAATGCGACGTCAAGAAACCGATTCTCCAAATCTGGACACTGCTTCTCCTGGCTGGGCGTGTGTAGCACAGTTGAAAGGAATGCCGCCTGTCGCGTGCACCCGATACCAGGTTCTTGGTTCTGATTTTCCACCCAGGCCAACCAAGCCTCCCACCCCTCGATGGGTCCGTGAGTTGGTACCAGGCTTGTAGGGAAGAGATAAAGCGCAGACTTCTTCATCGGCTGGTTCCGTAGAAGGAGAATGCGTGGCGCATTGTAAAAGGGATTGAGTAACGTCGTCCATATCGTTTATCCTTTATGCACTGGCTATTGGTCTTTGCAGTCAAAAACTTTTTTACGCGTTGCATTGAGAAAATTGCATTTTCGCAGCACTACTAAAGAGACCTCGCAAATAAAGTTTAATAGTTAGTAATAATAGTTTGGGTTTTCTAACTAGGAACTCTCCGCTTTTCCGTCGCTAGCAAGGACTTTTCCAGTCTTCAACGAGACGTAACTTTTCGTGTAGGTGTTGTAGTAATGTAATGTAATGTATGCTAGGTATTTTAGTAATATAATGTAATGTAGTAATGTATGCTGTTGATTTTGTTAGTGAAGTTTTTTATTTTGCAAGCGTCAACTCCTGCCTAACTTTTTTTATTCAACTTCTGAGAATTTTATGTGCAGACAGTCGCGCTAGGGCGCGTGTAGCGCAGTCGGAGGAGGTGCCGGTTGTAGCGTGCACCCGATACCAGGTTCTTGGTTCTGATTTTCCCAGGCCAACCAAGCCTCCCATCCCTCCTGGGTCGGTGAACTGGTACCAGACTTGTCTGGAAGAGATAAAGCGTTGAATTGCTCATCGGCTGGCCACCTCAAGTCATTGTATGGCCAAATACGCATTCAAATCGCCTTCACGACATCCCGTAGAAGTAGAATGCGTGGCACATCTTAAAAGGGAATGAGTAACGCCGTCCTTTATCTTTATTTTATACAGTTGCGCTCAACAACGATCACCTTGAAGCAGTGTAAAATAGACTCCAATATTGTGAAATTGCACAGATTTCAAAGAATCAGAACTTTTTATTCTAGCTAGCAAAGAAGGCAAGAGTTTTAAGAAGGTAAGGTGGAAGAATTTATTAGCGCTCACAACAATGCTTTGTTACGATCAATACTCCAATAGCAGGTAGGACTCGAACTCAACCCGTTTCAACCTCACTGCCAGCCACTTAATGTTTAAAGGACGTGAACTGAACTGCATTTTTAAAGCAAAAATTAGGTAGCTAAGAGTTTCAAAAGTGTGAAAGTTCTTGTGAAGATGAGACCTTCTTTATCAGCGACTATAAATATGGGAGAGAAGAACATCACCAACCATTTTAGTAGCATTTTCTATAGTTCTAAGTTCAGGTTTCAAAAATGTCGTATTAAGAGTCTCTTGGACAAAATTCGTTTTCAGTTTTGTAAAAGGCACCTGGTTTTATTTCAAAAACGCTTGTTTTTGTTTGAGAAGGAGTTCAGTTTGATTTCAAAAGCGTTATGCTTGCCCAGAAATACGTATGTCCAATGTGATGTAAAAATGGGTAATGTTTAGCGGAATTTTCACATGTTCCAATACCACATACATATATTGCTGGTGATTATTTATTTATTTATTCATTTATTTATTTATTTATTTATTTATTTCTTCATCAGAAATAAACATAGTCATGCATTTCATAAGTAATGACACATAAACAAATACTACGTCACACAAATTTAAAACAAACATAAAATTAAACACAGCACGTTAACATAACTTTTACGCACCATTAAGGACTTGAACAAACTCACAGACATGTTTATGATATTCTCATCCTCACCTAATAATAAGTTCAAGTCCTTAAGATTTCTGTAAGTGAGGAAGTTTGATCTCGCCTGCGATTTTGGGACAGGAAGGTAAAGCCTTAAGTTCCCTCTCCTATTCGTAGTCAGAGGTGCACCGAAAAATATCGTGGGATCTATTGAAATTCTATTTGTCAGCATCAGTGATCATCAAATACATAGAAGTACAGTACTTGGTGCGACAAGAAATGAACTGACTAGCGCTGATTTTCTCTTTTCGATGTTCATTTAGAGTGATACTCTAAACGAACATAAAAAGCACAGCTGATTGAACTTGTTCGTGCACTCTGATGGATCGAGCAGCATCCGCTTCAAACCTGTGTTCTCAGCCACATGTTCATCAGCCGAATTATGGGATTTGAATCCTATGCTCTGTAGCTATTGAGTGCACTATGTCTTCGCATTACTCATCGCATAAGAGTTTGTCGCTTATGTTGGTGGGTTTTCCGTTTTGGAGATATTCTCCCACTTGATCCTCTCAATCGGGGTGGTGTCGGTTTCTTGATTAATAGTTAATGAGCTGCAACCATTTATTTATTTATTTATTTATTTATTTATTTATTTATTTATTTATTTATTTATTTATTCAGAGCGTAAGCACGACACTCACGCGCAAAATAAATGAGAAAAAGCAACAAGTTCTACCAAAAAAAGTCACAAGACAACAATCAGACGTAGACAGAGGCACCTGAAATTCTGACGGCAGCAATGAACAGAATTTAGTCAACAGCAGAATTTAGTCAGCACCAGTTTCTTGAAGGCATGCATGGATAGGGACAGGAGATTTTCGTTTTCCGCAAACAGAGAGTTGAGCTCCCGAAGCCTTCTATATATCAAAAATGAAGATCTGATCGTGGTTTTTGCAATAGGAACCTGCGGAACCATTACGATTTAAATTTAGATTTTTCCTTCCTATTTTTTATGTCGATACTTCTTTTTCTTTTGCTGCAGCTTTTCGTTCTATTATAATCGCCGGTTCCACTTTTCGTAGTTCTAATTCCTTTCAACCAGCATTGTTGTCGACCGAATTTTCCTGCACTATTTTGCTGAAAATATTTGCTGGGTCTCGCTGTATGCCTCCGGGGTGCGTACCAGTATAATGAGGTTCCTGAAAGATGGAACCCGCCTGCCTGGTGATGCATGCCCAGGGAGTTATGGATTGGAACACATAAAACAGGGTGTTCGGTCGTATGTATTTGCTGGGTCTCGCTTTAATCGTCAGACACCTTCCATGTTGCTTCTAGTGGATATACCTGCTTATTTTTTGTTTTACTTTCAAACCCTCTTAAATTTGGTAATTCTTTGATGCTTCTCCTTCACAAACATTCTTATGATTCGATCTTTCAAACTTTCCCACCTCTAGTTATATCTCACTTTGTTGGGAGAGTGCGATGTCTGCTGAAAAAGAAAACCTGCTCTGTGGCCAGTCGGTTGTGAATGATTCTTATTTTCTGTTGTTTACTATTTGATTCGACGGCTTATTGTCCGATTTTGTTTTATTCTCCATTTTCTATTTCCTATTGTCGTTCTCTTCAGGTCTGGTTTCTGACTGTTTCCATATAGTTCAAGTTTAATTTGGCGCGTCATTAGTGACGTAGTAAATAAATAAATAAATAAATAAATAAATAAATAAATAAATAAATAAACTCTGTCACCAATAGGAAATTCTCTTTTGTGTAAGGCGACAATGCTCCGGCTATCCAAAACAAATCCTTCCCTACCGTAGGATTTATCCTGTTCAGGACACGGTTCTCTAGTGTTGCTAATAAGAGGGAGTTCGCGATGTTGTTTCGACAGCATTCTTTGATAAGTGGCGCCTCGCTCGTTTGGCAGGCAATAAACTTGACTCGCGCAAGTGCTCCCATGGGTTCGAAGACCGACGATTCTGGTGCGCTGGCGCTGCTGACGCTGGCGACCGGATTCGAGTGCCTGATGAAGCCCTACTCATGATCTGTAACCGAAGACCTCTTTCTTTCATCTGTCAGCTTTTCGGCCTTCGCTAACGCTTTCCTCTTGTCATGGAGAACAGGTGTTTTTTTTTCTTGGGTCATGTATTATTAGGTTGTCCCATAAGTCTTCGCCGTTTTTTTCAACGATTCACTGCAGATTTCGCCGGCGGTCTCTTGCATAACGTCGCATAGCTTTTGAAAGAGAATGATCTGCTTCATCACAACGTGTATTGCATTTCTTTTTTCATCATGAATTTTGTTAATTTTTAGGTCGTTGAAGTGAAAAGTGAAAAAGTGAAAAAGTAGCCATTTGCGCACTTGTTCTCTCCGCTTAGGCTTGTATTTTTTGCACAGTTTTCTATAGCATTTGGAAGGCAATGTTCTGTACTACAAGAATATGTGTTCGTCCCACTTTCTCACTTGCCCTTTATTGATTTTTAGGCCATCAAATTGGGACGTTCGAAGGAGGATGGTTATTTTTGCCGACAGGTCCTGCTCTGTGGTTGAACTTTTTGGGTAGGAGTTATATGTCATTCGAAAGAAAATGTCTTGATCTATAAGAATATGTGTTGCGTTTATTGATTTCTATTGAATATCAACAAAATGCCAAAAAGAGAAAAATCGTCTTCACCAACAACTCCTTCTCCTTCTTCGGTTGTTGATATTCGACAGAAATCAGCGTGAGCCAATAAACGCGACACAAATTCTCACTGACCAAGGCATCTTTTTCCAAACGACATGTAACACCAAGCAAAAAGTCCAACCACAGAACCGGAGTTTTGGCAAAAATTCGGACGTAAAAGTCGGAATTCCCAATTCGATGGCCTAAAAATCAATAAAGGACAAGTGAGAAAATGGGACCAACATATATTCTTGTAGCACAAGACATTGCCTTCCAAATGCTATAGAAAACTGTGCAAAAGATTACAGACCTAAACGGAGAGAACAAGTGCGCAAATGGCTACTTTTTCACTTTTTCACTTTTCACTTCAACGACCTAAAAATTGACAAAGTTCATGATGAAAAAAGAAATGCAATACATGTTGTGATAAAGCAAGTCATTCTTTTTCAAAAGCTATGCAGCGCTATGCAAGAGACCGCCGGCGAAATCTGCAGTGAATCGTTGAAAAAACGGCGGTACTTATGGGACAACCTAATACATTTTTGAGGTTAACATGGATCTGGTTACCCAGCTTAATGTAAATTTATTCAAAGAATCTACAGATATCAGTGTTTATGATGTTTCTGTGTCTCGAGGTTGTTAGTGGAACTATTTATTGCCCTGACGTTTCGACCGTCTCGTCGTCTTCAGAAGCCTAAAAATGGTTCGCGGTTTTACCTGCGCAGCCTGCCCGACCAATCGCCTCACCTGCGCTAGCGTTTCCAACGTAAATTCGAAAAGACAATGCTAAAAGCCGAAAGGTGAAGGCAAACTCATACGATGCTCCACCGCCTCGAATGTAGCGACTCGCTACCACTCGGCGTTAGTAGACCAGTACCGAATAAGTAGTACTGCCCGCTTTTCATACATTAGTAGTACTGAGGGCAGAGCGGTCGCTCCTGGTCATTCTCGCAGCTCGCAGTGCGGTGCAAACGGTGCGAGCTCACTCGTTATGGGCAAACACTCATTACGGTTGTTCATTCTTGGTTTCCTAGAAGAAACCCAGAACGTTTCAAGCGCATTCCTAGAGGAAATCTCTGTCTCGTGCGCCAGAATTGTGCACTTAACACCATACTCCTCACCGTTGTGCTCCTCGGCCCTATGCTTGCCTAGAGAAGTTGACATGTTAACGCCTTTTGCCAGCTAGATGTTCCTTAATTCGAATATATAGAGTTCTCCCCGATTCCCCTATGTATGTATGTGCTATTACAGGTCCCGCACTCGATCCGATAAATCACTCCGCTTTTTGCGCAATCTCCAACTGCAGAGTGGGGGCAAGTAATGCAATGACCTGACAGGCACTGCTTGTCGTAGAGTCTATTCCGTACCAGCTGCTTTCTAATGTTCTCATTAGGAATGTTGACCAGAGCAACACCATCTTGAAGACCTGCACGGACAATACATCCACGAACTGCAGCAGTGAACGCGTCAGAGATAAAGGGGAGACATAAGGTAAGCTAGTCCTGGCGGCGTGGAACATTACGGTACCCCCCCCCCCCCTCATCTTTCGGTGGGTTGAAGTGGTATCGAATAGCCGCTGTTAACTGAAATTTTCGAAGCTAATTGCAAGGACACTTGTCGTTCTACTTCGCCGCTACTCACATCAACCGCTGTTCTGGCCGTGTTTTTGACAATGGCGCTGCAACTGGGTGTGAATCTACAGATTACTTATTTAGTGAATTGCGACTTGCAAGCTGCATCTTCACAACAAATTCATTTCACTTCTTGGAGTAAAGGTAGACGTAGCCGACCATTCTCGAAAATCCCTCAAATTTAAGGTAAGGAGCGATAGAAAACGGAAGAAATTTTCACAGAATACAATTTTAACACTAGAATAAGATTTATCCAACCGGATGTTCTACCCGAGGTTTCTATTGCACAGCTATTTGTGTTGAATGTAGAATGAAGCGCTTTCCGCCATTTCTGGAAGGTAAATATGGTTACCTCATCTTTAGTAATGAACGAGAGAGGTGCTTCACACTCACGATTTAACAACGAAGCCATTATTAGCCTTCAAGAGGACTTTGTTTTGCCATTTGCTAGCCGACAAAACCTTCCCCGTGTTCAATTTGCCTATCTAGCCATCAATGCAAAAAGCAACGAACTATTATGGGAGATTCTGCCTCACCTACTGTACTCGCCCAATCTCGCACCTTTGAATTATCACTTACTCTGATCACTACGACTTCTTTTTAGTGGGATATTTTACTGAAAACTACACCCTTTTTATCGTATCGATATTGAAAAATTGCCCATTAGAGCAAAGGTTGTTGACAAGGACGGTGACTACATTGTTGGTTGAAATTAAGGTTTCGAAAAAAACTTGTTCCGTTGAAGTCAACGTCAAAATGCAACATCACTTATTGGATAGCCTAATTTTTTAGGTTGACATGCCTCTGGTTTCTTACACTTACCCAGTTAATGTAAATTCATTCAAAAATTTCTACACATAACTTATTGAGTGATTCGCTTTTTCAATTTTATATGTCAATTAGAGATAAATCTATTCATAAAAGAGTGCTCCGGTTAGAACGCGACGAATCTATCCTAATCGGGAGGGGACAACCGCAAAGTGTCAATTGTGTACGTCATTCCATGCTCCAGAACTATTCTCTGAATGTAAAACGAAAGCCCTCGCATTGTTGGAGAACACCTGAAGCTCATCTAGAAACTCTAGGCAGTGAGTGAAGATGAAAATCACTATGTGCCCCCTCCGATTAGTATAGATCCAACGCGACTCCTGTTATAACGCGGATTTGGTCCGCACCTGCAAAACACGTGTTGTAACGAGCGCGAACTCAAACGCGACGGTGTTTTTATTTTAATGGTATTTTTCATTTTGAATGCTTCCATATCATTTAGCAGAAGTAAAATTCGTGCTGAATTCCAAACAGATGCGGACAACCGCTGTACTTTATCTATATCCCCTATTGTACCTATTATTATTATACAAATTAAGTATTATATTTTAGCCATATATATAAATATTTTTTGTAGCTTATCACATCAGACCAATACGTACTATTGTCTAATCTTTTACAGTACAAAAAGGCAAACTTTTTGAAGAATTGAAAAAAAAATTAAGTGAGCTCAAGGACTGTGACAGTCTTGCTTTTCATCCCATGCTACTGTTAATTGTTTCCAGTGACAGCATAAATATACGCGTACTTGTTTTTCTTTCTGAAAACTGACTTGATCTACAATTTTAGCTTCTATTTTTCAACGCACCTCTGCTTCAATAGCCTGCCCATTGCACTCTGGACAGCTCCCTAAGTGTTCTGTGTTTATTTTTTGACGAGGAGACACACAGTTTCTTCTCCATTCAAAACGTGCTTCTTTTTCCGTGAAACACCTGACTATCTGGCCGTGCGGAATCAGCCGGTGTTTCAAGACCGCAGTGACCATAAGCACCCACTTGACGACCGGTTTTACGTTGGTGACGCGCGCTGGTCCACCATCATCGGGAGTTCGCGCGTGCTGAAATAAAATTGTTAGGAATCGAAACCAGTCCGGACCTCGGACATAGAAGCGATGGCACGCTGTGAGGAGCGTGAGGAAACACTAGCTTTCTCGGCGAAGCATTAATCGAATTTAAAAAACCTAGAAGTTACTGAATATTCGCTGCATAGATACCAGAAAGTTTAGTCGGTTTAGTGAGTGATTACCTATTGTTATTCTTACTATATTTTGCCCGTATACATGTTCTACTGGTTTATGCGCACAGCTTTGTATGCGCAAATAATAAATAAATAGGTATAAAAGACAAAGGATAAAGAACGACGTTTTTCAATCCCTTCAGCGATGCGCCACGCATTCTAGTTTTACGGGATGTCGTGGAGGTGATTTGAATGCGTATTTGGCCATACAACGCCTTGCGGTGGCCAACCGAGGAACAAGCCAGCGCTGTATCCTTCCCAGACAGGTCTGGTAGCAATTCACGTGCCCCGGAGGGACGGAAGACTTGCCTGCCTGGGCGGGAAATCTGAATCAAAAACCTGGTATCGGTTGCGTGCGACAGCTGGCACCTTCTCCGACTGCGCTACATGCGCCCAAATAGATAGGTAAATAAACACGTTTCAGAGATGCTTATTTAAAACAGACATGAAAATTGATGGCAACAGGGAATGAAGGTGTCATTGCTAAGAACGTGATAAATGTCACTTGTAACTTCCTTCGGCAAACAGTAGATAAATCATACATTTTATTTCTTTTCCTGTTCAAGTCAAGGTTCAGCAAATTTAAAAAGCTATCATTCCGTTACTTTTGATGGATATGGGTATGATTTGATTCAAACTGCTAGTAGCCTGACACCATTTTTTTTGAGCAGTCCAAAAAATTCTTGCCTTAAATGTGATATAAAGTGACCATTTGCTATCGCTTGTCTTCTTCCTATGCTTTAGCCGTGCCTCCTTTGTTCTTGAAGCTGTTACCCCGACTCATATGACTAATTTAGTTTTGAAAAAGCTATGCAAAACCTACACTAACCAGTAGTTGTCTATCAGTGGATAGAGCAAAGCGAAATATCTCCGCAATTCGAATCTTCTCAATTTTATGTATTTATTCGTTTATTTGTTTATTTATTTAAAGTGCACTAAAAATGCGCCGCTCGAAGAAAATTTTTGAAAACACAGTAACCAAAAAACATTCTGTGAGGCATTACTACCCACATTAGCAGAGTCACCAGCAAATCGTGGGTCATCCGTATGATTATGTATATTAGTGTAAGAAATCTGTCTATGTATTCGTATTCGGAGTTTCAATTCAAAATCCTACAGCGTATATAGAAGTATGACGGAATACGGTAGAAAAATGTCAAAATACTTAAAGAAAATTTTAAACAATTCATGCATTTGAATACTTCATCGTTCAGCCTCTTAGAGAGAAACAGAATTCTTTAATAACTAGAATGAATATTTTGTTCCCGTTACCATTTACTGTAAGCCTATAGCACCTCACATCCTTTTAAGAGACGTGATCATAAGCGATCGTTAGAAAAAGTGTTGAAATATTTGTCTAGGTTTTAACCATCGTCATTTTTTAACACAACATATTTTTTCAAAATTTTGCCATCAAACGAGAGTTTTTGCTTTGCTTTTATTACCGTCGAACTCCAGAAATGATAGTGGCAGAGTACTGATAGTGCGAAACGACCAAATCACGTGTGGTGATAGCAGCTAAGTGCGTTTTAATAGTAGCTTAAATAACTCTTTAGAAAGCGAAGCAAAGTTGCCATTTTGGTATTTAATGTTGGAATTACCCTCAGTATCGCCTCTTTTGACACTAACAAAGGATTTGGCTTAAACCGATTGTTGTTCTGCCGTTGAATAGAAAAAAAATAGAAGTGGAAAGTAGAGGTTCGCAATGCTCAACAGAAAATGAACCTGTGGCGCATACCTCGGCGCTGAGGTCTTCGCTCAACTTCTTTTGTTGACAAAGAAACTTATCCAAAACATTGCATATAATCTCCTAAGGTAATATAAACTGACTACATGCAGCACTGGCTGCAAGAGCTCTAATTTACGTAAGAACAAACCGATCTCGACCTATAATAATTTCACACTTAGGTGAATTTCCAGTAAATCCGGCGATGAACATGGCGTGCTACTCTACCTTGCCTAGAAAGAGTAAAGCAGCATGTTTAGTAGAAATCTCGGATGACACTGGTTAAGCCTGTCACATAGGGTATTGGCTAGCAAAGCGATTTAGTGCTAAAGCAGTTTGTCGGATGTGAACTTCGTGGCGGAGTCTGAAGGGCTGATCGTTATCCGAGTATCATTTGTCATTCATTTTGAGGATAAAGAATGCCGTCAACGTGTTCCCTCTCCAGACTCGCCATGCATTGCGCTTCTAAGGGATGCAATGGATGTAATTATTTATTTATTATGTATTATTTATTTATTACGTCCCGAAGACGTGCTCACACGAAAAAGCGACTAAGAAGAACAGAAAATCGCATAAATTAAGGAAAAACAAAAAGACAAATAGCACTGGAACTGGGTAAAATACAGTCTAATACAAACAACCATGCACAAAACAGCATTCAATCAAACCAAACGGAACGCAAACACTACAACAAAAACAATAGATGGACAGCGGAGCAGAAGAGCTTTTGAAACAACATCTCATTTTGCACCAATCTTATCTTTGAATTCTCACCGTAATCAGGTTGCGAAATTAACCTTTCAAACCAGTTTTGGTGACCAGTCGATGAATACATTATTTTAGATTGAGATTTATTCAACGTGGAGATGTTCCACGGGATTTCTGAGAGAAAAACGAAAACAAAAGCCAACCCAAAAAACAAGACAAGATGTATACTATCGCAAAACGTAGTTATGAAATAAGGGCAAATACTTACTGAACTGTAACTGAAAAAATGAACTCCACCTAGGTCTACATTCCGAAGAAAAATGAATGAAAACAGAAAGACAAGAACTAAGGAACAAACAAAAAACTACAAAAGACCAAGGATAAAACTAAACCAACAGACCTTATCTATGCTGCAAGAACACAACGCTCTTTTTTGATAAAAGACCTGAACGACCTACGAAGTAGGGACAACAAGCTTTCCTTAATTAAAAATCTGTACTCATGAAACACTCTGTTGCAAAAGATTGTTTGGTTTTAGCGACAGCACCTCCAAGAACGAGACCCCCTTGCGAGTCCTCCTTGGAGAGAAGCTGATTGTATCAGTAAGATCAGTTGAGACTCTACCAGTTAAAATCTTGTGAACCATCATCAAACCATTTATGTCTCTCCTGCTTTTCAAGGAACAGAGCCCTAGTTGACTGTTTCGCTCCTCCCATCCAGGAACTAGGTTGTATTTTAGGCCAGTACATCTAAGAATAAGCTTACGGGTGAAATTGTTTTGAACGCTTTTTACTACTTTGATGTCCTTTTTCTTGTAAGGATAGAACACAGTGGTGCCATTCTCTACAATGGAACGAACATAGATTTTGTAGGCTTTCAAGAGTAATTTGGGGGTTTTTGTTCTGATCGTCTTGAAGAGATTGTAGGTTCTAGACATAGCCTTATTTGCCAGTGCCTTACAATGTGGAGCGAAGTCTAAATTTTTGGTTAACAGAAAACCAAGATCTCGCACGTTTCGACATTACACAAGTTAAAATCACCAATACGATAGGAAGGAGAGATAACGGTTTTACCAATGCTGAAGACCTTGGATTTCTCAGCTGCCAGGGGTATGTCGTGAACAACAGCCAAGTTTTGTACGTAATCGACCGCTTTCTGTAATGTTTCATCATGGATATATCAGTGGCTCGAGAAGACCCGTCGATCGTCGTGGGTACATCCGCATATTCGCGACAATTTCGCGCTCCATTGACAAAAGTACGCTTCACTGGGATCAGCTGTTGTGGCGAGATGTTGGCTGTGTTTTTGTATTTCTTATTAAGTGTCTTTTTTCTTCTTTCTCTCACTCGAGCCCACTTTTGTCATCGTTGTTGTGTAATCGTCGGCAGATGATCTGCACTTACAATTGTTAGTGAAATGCATGTATGACGGTTTTGTGTTAGGGAAAACGAACTGTAGCAGACCTTCACCTTTTAGATGTTCGTCTACAAAGACTACCCCTGAGCGGAATCGCTTTGTATAAGCTAGCGTCTTTGATTAAGCTGACAGAATTAGCCTCGATAGGTGGATCTGCTGTATATTAAATGTTTTCGTGTTGGTGCTAGTCATAGCGGTTTTTAAATAGATCAGAACGTTCAAGAATTTCGTTTCTGCTGTTGCACCAAATATTTAGGCACTAGTTAAAAGTTCCAACTCCACCGACACGACTTCGGTCGAAAAATTTTTCGCAGAAACTTTGTCTAGGGGGTTTATTTGGGGTGCTGATCACGAATCTGACATCCGTTTTTCACGACTCGGTCGGAGACCACCCATACCGTTAACAAGGGTGGTTCAGCCAGGGTCACCGATTTCGCTGAAATTTCGTCTAGGGGGGTTATTTGAGGTGCTGGTCACGGATCTGGTATCTGTTTTTGAAATTGTGACCGATTGCGGTAGGTTACGGTAGCTACGGGTAACTAAGGCTGCCGAAGTCATAAGGGGTTATTTGGGGTGATGATAAGGAATCTGACATCCGTTTTTCGTTTTACGCTGGAGTTCGGAAGGTACGGGTGACTAAGGGCGACCATTACCTTAGTCACCCGTACCTTCCGAATTCGTGACCAGCACCCCAAATAACCCGACGAAGTTTCAGCGAAAAAATTTTTATCGACCGAAGTCGTGTCGGTGGCGTCGGAACTTTTAACTAGTGCCAATATTTTTTCTGGACGTCTATTTATCAGGGTTCTTCTACCTTTCCCTCGATTCGTTTAATGAATTCGAATCGTGCCCTATGTATACCCACCGCGGGTGAGTGGTGGCCGTACCTTCCAGTAATTCTACCCATACCTTCGGCTTGATGAATCAGGCTCTGATGCTCTTTATCCGGCTGTTCGCTAGCCGATCGCACATTCTCTTCTTTCTTTTTCTCTCCGTTTCCGTTCTGCACGTCTACTTTTCCCTCCCACAAATTATCATTTTCCCATAACACCGACGACCATTGCCGAAAAAGTAGCGGTTGGAAAGATTTTTTCCGCTCAGATGTTGGTCATGTTCCAGATTCTCAAGGCTAAATGCGACCGCAATTGATTACTCTCATTCCCACGCACAGATGATGAACACGTCGTCGGGAACGGGATTATGTCCAGCATTCCGGAACAGATGCGATTGTCGACCTCGCATCTTAACCTTCAATAAGCTCACCTATCAATAAGCCCTCTAGTCTCGTCGGTCTGGCGATTAGCCGTCGGTCAGCGGCTGTGTGCGCATCATACATACACTTCCAGCGGACGGCGAGCTCTGTTGTTCCCTGGCGTTATGGTATCGTTTCCATCTGTAGTGTAGAGGAGGTTCTCAGCAGCACTGAACTGGCGAGTGACGTGGACGTGGTCGGACTGCGAAATTTCTGCCACTTGAGGAGCTCGATTGTCAAACAAGTGGAGCCTCCGGCCGCCGCCGGCTTTCGTCCCCTAGTATCCACCAGCCGTCCCGTCTCCTCCTAAGCGCTCCCAACCTCGTTCCATCCCACTATGTCAACAGCTCGTCCATATCGCCCTATCTCCACCTATTGTTACAGAAGTCGTTTCGTGCTGTAGAGCTTTTCATCTTGGCCTAGTCTCGTGTCAACCTTGGGTTTTAGGTGTTTCGGACCAATTTTTCGTTTTTAAACTGCTCGAATTTGCTTCGATCTTGCTTTATATCCGTATTTATTCATTCATTTATTTATTCATAGCTTGTGGTAACCACAAAAATGAAAGCCAAAAACATTAGAATAGGAGTTTTCCGTACTAACTTCTTTAAATTATTTGATTAATAATTGAAATTAACTCACTACTATTATTCTCATTTTATGACCATGCATTGATTCAGGCTCTTGAAATTTGGGGTTCTGATGACAGCACAATACCGAAACATACGAAATTACAGTGTATAGTGATATCGTGTTTTAATTTGTTGATCAACATGAGTTACCTTAAATTCTGCAGGGTTGCTTTGTTCGTTTCCACCCTGTTTTATAGACGCACTTAAGGTGCAGTTATTGATAAATAAATAAATAAATAAACTGACCGCAATAATCGTAACGATCGTACATGACCGTAATTTTCTTTTTGTCATTGGAATTTTGTCTGTGATAGTCGTCCGATAACAACATTAGTGGCCTTCCATTGCCGATCGACGTTATCGATTTTTGTCCCGAGGTGGACGCTTAGGATATGAATGGCGCGATTAAAGTGTCCGATAGACAGGCTTCTTTAAAAAGTAACCAAGATTTGATGGACCATTATAGACTCATAGGGAGAAGCCCCATCCAGTGGTCGAAGCGGATGTTAGGTCGACTCAGCACTGATATACCACGTAAAGAAAAGTTAGTACGTCTGTTTGTCCGTAAGTTTACCCGCGCAATATTCATGGCCGTTCGACGGTCTTTCAGAAACGCCACATTATTGATTGATTTACTGATTTTTTTGAAGAACTGGTTTTTAAGTTGAAAGCCTCATCTAGTGGATCCGCGCGAAATTTAGAGCCGTTCGAGGGTATATTAAACATGATAATTAAACTAATAGCGTTCTTCAGTTCTAACTCAGATGCATTCATCTGATGATCACTATGAAGAACCAGAAGTGCCCTACTCGTCCCTGTGACACTGAACGTTGAATCATTTTTCCTAGTCGGGAGGGGCAACCCTTAAGTGCCGGTTTCGTATGTCATTCGATGCCTCACAACTACCTCCCGTGAAGTTAAGTGAAAGCCCTCGCATCATGGGACAGCAGCCGAAGCTCTCGTAGAAACTCAGGCAAGGGATTGAAGACGCAAATCACTACATGCTCCCTCCGATTAGGATGGATCCTCACCAATCTTCAGAAATTTATCTAGTTATTAAAGGGAGCGCTTCACCGCTGATCAGAGGAAAATAAGCGGTAGTTTTAGTCGAGAGCTCATTACTTTCTAATAAAAGTAGCTACAACCACGATAGCTGTAAGGATTAGAGCACTAAGGATATGCTACCTACCAATCGGTATGCTACTTTATACTATTGAAAAATTTCTAATGAAGTAGTCCAATTTTTGCAGGACCAGTGGCCCACCCTGTACTTATAAACTCAGTGATAGGTGACTATGATTAGCCTGCAAAAGCAACAGGCTGAAATACCCTGTAGCTCCCACATATTACCTATTCATTGTATGGCCATTAATAACGAGTGTAGCGCAGTCGAAGGAGGTACCGGCTGTCGCGTGCACCTGATATTAGGTTCTTGGTTCGAATTTCTCCCCCAGGCCAACCAAGCTTCCACTCCTCCGGAGTCGGCGAATTGGTACCAAACTTGTCTAGGAAGGATAAAGCGCTGAGTTCTCCATCGGGTGGCCCCCGCAAGTCATTGTATATCCAAATACGCATTCAAATCGCCTGTACGAAATCCCCTAGAAGTAGAATGCGTGACGCATCCTAAAAGGGATTGAGTAACGCCGTTCTTTATCGTTATCCATTATGTGGCCATTAAGCGCTAATCATCGTTAATATCGCTGTGCTTGTGTAGACTTACCAAATGTCCTTTTTCGACGTGGAATCCGCTGAGATCCCCCTTGTTCAATCGCTTTCGAGAGTCTGAATTTTTTAGCGAATAGGTCATTTTAGTGTGGATTTAGCAAAGTGCACCTTCGAACCAGAACTGTCAAGAAAATTCCCAATAAAACTTGAATCTTTGTCCGGACTCAACATGTCACTGCCCAATGACGAAGCCTGAAAACAAGTCGAACCAGTTTTCTGACAGACTTGACCCCATTATCCTATCAAGTCATTGCGTTGCTAGTCAGTTTCAAGCCTCTTGATGACAGCTACAGTTTCGGAAGATTCATAGAAGGGGAACACAGCACCCGACAACCCCGGACCTAATGTGCACCGAAAAGAACGAGAACGTGTGAACAACACCAACCGGGCGGTGAAGTGCAAGAACTCTCGTACTATGTATTTATTGACAGGCGTCCTCAGAAACCTCTCGTGATCCGAGAATCGCGCTACGTACGCAGTTTCGTCACGAAATGCGTTCGTCATCCATCGCTTGAACAGGTTTTTATCGGAGGTATTCCAGCGAAGGGCTTGAAAAGACGGCAAAAGTGAGCAAATAACAGCTGGCCAGCATTTGTCGTCTAGCACCGTATTCGGACTATCGTCGCGAACGATGACGAGACATAAATCGGAAGTGTTGAGCAAGCATTTTGAAGAAACCAAAGAGTGACAAGGTCGGTGTCACTTAGCCTTTTCGAGGAACGCGCCACGCTTTCATTTCTTTGAAATGTCGTGATAGCAGTTGGGTATACACATCTAGTTGCGGTAGCCAAGGATTAGTCAGTGTTCTAATCTTACCAGAGCTGTCTGGTATGTACCAATTTGTGGACCCAGGTAAGATAGAGGCCTTAGGTGTTATTGGCCGGACAGAACTATGAACGAAATCGAGATACAAACTGAGAAAGGCGCAATCTCTGACTACGCTATGTAGTGCAGGATGTTAACCTGCGAACAATCCCATATTACAATTTGGATTAAAATGACCAGAATTGGAATTCGATGAAGACTTCATGTACTCTGACTGTTCTAGCTACGTATTTTAGAAAGGATAAGTCTTGCGTGGGGCGTGTGGAGCGCAGTCGGAGGAAGCTCCGGCTGTCGCCTGTACCCGATACCAGGTTCCTGGCTCGGATTTCCTGCCCAGGCCAACCAAGCCTTCCATCCCTCCGGGGTCGGTGAATTGGTACCAGACTTGTCTGGGAAGGAAAAGCGCTGACTTGTTCATCGGCTGGCCACTGCAAGTCATTGTATGGCCAAATACGCATTCAACTCGCCTCCACGACATCCCGTAGAAGTAAAATGCGTGGCGCATCCCAAAGGGGTTTGAATAACGCTGTCCTTTATCCTTTTATTTAAGTCTTGCGTTCTAATTTTTATGTCGGATACTAAGGATGGGGCACATGTAGGGCACTCGGAGGAGATGCCGTGTCGCGTGCACCCGATACCTGGTTCTTCGTTCGAATTTCCCGCCCAGGTCAACCAAGCCTTCCATTCCTCCGGAGTAGGTGAATTAGTGCCGGACCTGTCTAGGAAGTATAAAGCGCTGAATTGTTCATCGGCTGGCCACCGCAAGCCATAGCATGGCCAAATGCGCATTCAAATCGTCTCTAAGACATCCCGTAGAAGCAGAATGTGTGGCGCATCCCAAAAGGGATTGAGTAACGCCGTCGTGGTACCTTAATCCTCTATGCTAACGATGCAATTTGAAAGAGCACTTCAACTGAGCACTGAGTTGAACAGCCTCCGCTTCGCTGCGCTAGAAGAGCGTTATGTTCGGCTCAGCAGACATAGGAGTGGAACCAAGTCAGAAATCGATTCGTGCGTGCACAGCTGGTTCTTCCAACCGACTGCGCCACTTGCACATTAGCCTTAGGTCAGCGACAGAGTTGCCCGGCATGCCACCTTGCCGCTATTCGCGAAGCGTCGACCACATACCTCAGCGGGAGCCATTCTCAAGCGTTTATGGTCAATATAATCTAGCCATAGTTCTCGGCGACAATATTCCAACAGAATGTCACCGAGAAGTACGGCTACATTTGTGAGGCATGGAGCTGCAGATGCATCATGACAACTGTTCCTCAGCGAGACTCCTACCACATGTGGGCGTGGCTTTTGAATGACGGAGGCAGTTTCCGTTATTCTCTGGACCGTTTTAAACAGCAAGATTGTTGAGTGTAGGGAATATATATAACATCCGGAAATGGAACATTTTGATTACTTGGGCACACTCTAATTGCTCATAGGTAGTGACGTTTTCCCTACCCTCATTCGTCTTTAGCTCTTTATTTTTGTCATCAGGTTTTCTGTCCTTTACCCGAATTGACCTGCCAAATTTTTCTTATTTTTCATAGTAGATTCTGGAAAACTAGCGTTTTCGCATGAATATTCTATGAGTAGTTGTTTTTATCTCAATTTTGTAAAAATTTAAATAAAAATCATAATAAAAATTAATAAAATTTAAATAAAATTTACATTAACATTTGTCTCGGTTTAGCTAATATTTTTAAGTTTTATTTTTTAGTTTATATTTTTTTTAGTTTTATTTTTAAGTTTATATTTTTAAATAACGTACTATTGTGCTTGGATAGAAAAATATAAATTAATAAATTAATAAAATAAGGCGCGTATGTGGAATGAGCTTGGTTATGGAATAATGTCATAAACAATTAACATTTCAAAGCCTCTTCTATGACATGAGCATTTTTTATTTTTTTAGGGACTTCTATTATATCTCATTTGTATTTAGTTGCTCGTCACTCTTCAGCCATTTTCACTACAAAAAAAAACTCTGAATATTTTCATTTTCAATCAACTGTATTCGTATTTCTAGAAAACGCAAGGCTGTGAATATTTCACCTTTGAAAATCGTCCAAAATTTCTATTCAGGTTTCACGTACAGGCTTTCTCCGAGGCCACGATGACGTCGCTATTCTCATGTAGACTGACCCTTTGATCCGCTTGTGTGCACTCTTTCCACGGCACGGCTTCTTTTCAAGGTCAATGAACTAGAAGAAGGCTTATGCGATTAGAAGCGCGAGCGTACGGTTACAAGGCAATGAAGGCAAATCCTATCCACCTCGAGCAAATACTATCCTTGTGCAAGCAGTGAATGGAGATCGACCTCTGGTATGTGATGTGTAGACCTAGGAGATGACTTGTCGCCATATAGGTCGATTACTGTAAGAAAAATATTGTTGCTTCACCAGTTGAGTGGTGCACAATGCTGCTTCTTCTCGTTGGAGAACACTTAATCTCTGGACAAGTACGAAAAAATGCAGGAGTGCTAAGTCGGTCAGCCTTCTACTGCCTATAATCAGTGGCATGTTCAGTGCTAGTTCTCTGAATTTTTCGAGAAATTAGGGGACTTCTAGGGCAATACACGAGCTTTAAACGTTAAATGAAGGACAAGAAGAAACGACAGCATTGGTCAGACTTTGCCTGGAATGCGCCACGCATTCGAGTTCCTCGAGATACGAAGCATGACACATTCCTAGTGAATATTGTTTGAGATAAGGGTGCGTGTAGCGCAGGCGGAGGATATGCCGGCTATCGTGTGCACCCGTTACCAAGTTCTTCGTTCTGATTTCTCGCCTAAGTCAACCAAGCCTTCCATCTATGTCTGAGAAGGATAAAGCGCTAACCTCTTCAATAGCTAGCCACCAGTCATTGTATGGTCAAAAACGCCATCAAGTCGCCTTCACGACATAACGTAGTAGTAGAATGCGTGGCGCATCCCAAAAGCGATTCAGTAACGCTGTCCTTTATCATTTATCCCTTATTGGTTGACGCCGACGTTTAATTACAGCTAACATTCTGTTGAGCACCATAGATGTCAACGACGTCGATCAGCACGTGTTTCTTTATTTTCATTATTTAAAGAAGTCCCAAAAATGACGTCATCGAGAGCAGAGCTCTGGTGGAAGTTTTTAGCGTCCTCTGATACTCGGCTTCACGCCAAAAACTGAAGGACGTTATGTAATGGCTCACATGACGGAAGGCGACCACCTGTCCGGCGCTGGCTAAATGGTGAGAATAAGGTCGCGACTAACGAAAAGAGAGTAGCTCCCGATGATGTTGATCAGTTTTCAAGAAAACAATTTGTGATGGAGTGGCGGACCCTGCTGGGAACCTCCCACTCCCATAAGACGCTCGTCGCCTTCTCTTCAGATTCCCAACTTCTGGTGTAGCTCCCCAACTTCTGGTGGATTCTGTACCAGTTGTCGTTCATTCCTTTCGGTTTCGCTCCACATGCACTACAGTGCAGTAGCCGCTTGCAGTCTGCTGAGGTTTTTTGAGCAGAAGTGGGATGATTGTTGGTGTCAGGTCTAGTTTTGAAGAGATTGGTTCAGGGATTCGTGGTGGTTTTAGGCGTTTTCAAGTTTTTCCGGCCGCTCGGCTGTCTCTGATTCAATTCGAGTCGTATCGTCGGCCGTCGTTGAAAACGTTTTCGTTTGCATCTCGTACTTCATTGTCATACAAATCTTATGTATTCGCGCGTCTTCAAAGAGCTTGTTGACATTTTAAAGGTTCTCCATTAAAAATTGTTTTTTTGGTGTTCAGGTGTTTGTTTTTCAGTCGAAATTTGTATTATTTCTGGGCGGTCCAACATGTCGGTTGGGTCACTTTTTGCGGAAAACTTGCCTTCACAAGCTCGTGCCGCCTTGGCCGTTTGTGAAGGATTACTGCTACTTATGTGGTGTTCCACTTCTTGCTCTATAGTTTTCCAAAACATGTTATCCAGCGATTTTTTGCTGTTTGTAACTTAGCGACGCCTCCACGAACCATCATTGTCCAATATTTGATCATGGGGCTGTGCAAATACACCGCATATGGCCATGTCCACTGCGCGATGCCTTTTCTCCTCCCGTCAACGGTTCCATGCGATCCACATCTATCCGAATCTGCTATCTTCGTCCTTCTTTTTACTCTCTCGTCCTTCAAATTCCTCTTCATACCAGTTTCACCTTCACACGAAATAATCCAGTTTTGGAGCAGGTGCCTAGTATTTCTTTTGGGGCGAGCCCTTGAAAATGGGTTACCCGCCACTAAGCGGAGGCTGGACATGTGAAGGGAAGATATGCCTGTTTCCTAGAATTCGTTGTTGTTGTACCGTGGACTAGAATAAAAATCCACTCGAACAGAATTTTTACTATCAATCAATTGAAGATCGCGTGAGTGTTGGATGAGAGCGTGGCGCAGTCTGTTTCTGCTGAGCTCCAAGTTTCTTTTCTCTTCCACATACGCTTAAAGACCTCCAATAAGGGACTAAATCTCTGAAAAGGCTTTGAAACTAGGTGCTATTCTTTGGTTTCCCTTACTATTCCGACGCTATATGCATCGCTTCCGCTTCCGTTAATGCTCAACAATAATCTTGAACGATTCCCGTGGTGATTCGATAATCGCAGCAAATACTCAGAGCATACCCAACCCTCCAGAATGCTCCCCTCCCTCGCGATCGTTTTCTGTTCCTCCAGCTGCAGTCCTTGAACAATCGCAGAGAAAACTTTAATTGTTGTTGGGCATTGCTAACCAGTAAATGGCCGTAACACTGGACTTTTTCTGATTGAAAATTATCCTAGCATTTATGTATAAGTTACAAAAAAAGTTATAACATCTCCGTTATTTGGAAAAATCTTTTCCATTTCTTTCACTTAAATGCGAGCTGTGGCAAATATCCGTGTTTTCTAGCACAACAACACCGGCCGTATGTTTTGTTCCTTGAGCGGAGAATGCGTAAAAAACGTATTTTCTGCAGCTCTTTAAAAGCGCTCCTCAAACTGCGTGCTTTAGGAAATAAATCCGAAATTCAAGATCAGCATTGAATGACATATCCGATGAAGTGAGAAACGCCTGTAAATTTTAGAAATTTTGATACGATAAGTTATATTCAGGATGCGACCTTTGGGTGTAATTTATCTTCCGCGAGGGAAGGGTCCGCTACGCCAACCAGGGGCCAAATTCATCAACGACTAACCCACGGGTATAGCGGGTAGTGATACCCAGGATGAAACCTGCGTACCTGAGTCTTACCTTATATCTATCCGACTCCTATCTTAACTCTACCCCTTATACCCCGCATACCCACGGGTTTAATGGTTGATGAATCCCGCCCAGGATATAGACCATCGAATCAACGTTTTTAACATTTACTGGGCATTTTTCTCTTTATCGGATATATCATTCGATGTTGATCCCAATTATGGGATTTATTTTACAAATCATACAAATTGAAGAACACTATCAAAAGGCGGCGGAAAAGGCGTTTTTTGCGCTTTTTCTGTCCAAAGACCAAAAGATACGGCCGGTATTGTATTCACTTGTGACGAGCCGTATTCTGAAGACAAATATCACCAGGTGCTGACTGCTCGGGGGCTTCACCTTGTGATTTCCTCTCCTTTTCCTTTAGAAAATATTTCGGACTTTTCGAGACTACCCGATCGTTTCCCTTAAGCAGAAAAGTGCTTTGAAAAAGAACTTCGTTTCATAGTGGCCACACAACTAATGTTAAAAGCGCGGTCGAAATCGCCGGCACTCACGTGTACTAGAAATCAATTTAACGTTCAAAAATTTAAGGTTGAATATTTCCTTTAAAGAGTGCAGTCGTCACGCTTAAAACATTAAGAAGGTTAAAATTTTAATGAATACAACTCAGGTCTGAAATCGCAGCACTTTTAAGGCCCGTTTATACTTTCGACGCTGGGCGACGCGACGCCACGTATTGTGACCAAATTGACTGATCGCGTCCCTCGATCAATGTGGCCACGATACGTAGCGTCGCGTCGCTCGGCGTGGAGGTATAAACGGGCCCTTAGGGATAGCCTTATTTCAGAAGCGATTGTATCGATTTATCATCAGCAACGAATAAATTGCTACTTTACAAATTGGGGGTGTGTCTAGAAATCCTTGGGTTTCTGCTCGCATTCTCAAAGGCCTCTTCGTGCGGTTAATGTATGAGTGCGTCGAAGGAGCGTGAGCTCTCACCAGCACCTAAAATCGATTCATGGTTCATGTCCCGCCCAAGGCAGTCAAGTCTTCCATTCTTTATTAGAGACTGAGTAGGTGTCACGCATGTCTGGGAAAGATTAAGCATTGACATATCCACTTATCGGTCGCTGCGAGCCATTGTATAGGACTAAGAATAGATAAGGGTAAAGCACAGTGTTAATCAGTCCCTACTTGGAATGCGCCGTGCAAATATGCAATCGAATATCATCTATTAGGTTGTCCCATAAGTCTTCGCCGTTTTTTCAACGATTCACTGCAGATTTCGCCGGCGGTCTCTTGCATAGCACTGCATAGCTTTCAAACAAGAATGATTTGCTCTATCAGAGTATGTATTGCTTTTTTATCATGAATTTTGTCAATTTTTAGGTCGTTAACGTGAAAAGTGAAAAAGTGAAAAAGTAGCCATTTGCGCACTTGTTCTCTCCGCTTAGGTTTGTAATTTTTTGCGCAGTTTTTTTAAGCATTTGGAAGACAATGTTCTGTACTACAAGAATATGTGTTGGTGCTATTTGCTCAGTTGTCCCTTATTGATTTTTAGGTCATCAAATTGGGACGTCCGAAGGAGGATGGTTATTTTTGCCGACAGCTCCTGCTCTGTGGTTGAACCTTTTGGGTTGGTGCTATATGTCATTCGAAAGAAAATGTCTTGCTCTATAAGAATGCGTGTAGCGTTTATTGATTTCTATTAAATATCAACAAAATGCCAAAAAGAGAAAAATCGTCTTCACCAACAACTCCTTCTCCTTCTTTAGTTGTTGATATTTGACAGAAATCAGTGTGAGCCAACAAACGCGACACAAATTCTTACTGAGCAAGACATCCTCTTCCAAACGACATATAACACCATGCAAAAAAGTCCAACCACAGAACCGGAGTTTTGGCAAAAATTCGGACGGAAAAGTCGGAATTCCCAATTTGATGGCCTAAAAATCAATAAAGGACAAGTGAGAAAATAGGACTAACACATATTCTTGTAGTGCAGAACATTGTCTTCCAAATGCTATAAAAAACTGCGCAAAAAATTACAAACCTAAGCTGAGAGAACAAGTGCGCAAATGGCTACTTTTTCACTTTTTCACTTTTCACTTCAACGACCTAAAAATTGACAATATTCATGACGAAAAAAGAAATGCAATACATGTTCTGATAAACCAAATCATTCTCTTTCGAATGCTATGCAGCGCTATGCAAGAAACCGCTGGCGAAATCTGCAGTGAATCGCTGAAAAAAACGGCGGGGACATATGGGACAACCTAATTCATACTCAGCAAATGTATAGTGCTTGATCATTCGGCGAACGGATTTAACCGACCGACCTTTCTTTACTCTTTTGGCTTACCATGATGTTAAGGGTCCCCTTCGATAGGGAACGTAATAGTGTCGCTTCTTCACTCAGTTTCTCGTTGACATCTGAATCGCAGTGTCGACGGCATGACATTTTTCTGCTCGAATATCTCAGTTTTTTGGCGCTCAAGTAGCTCGTGGTAGCCTCACGGAGAGAGTCTTGGTTCGTGTTCCATCCTGGCTGACCAGTTTTCCATCCCTCCGAGGTCAGACTTGTTCGGGAAGGATAAACCGCTGCCTTGGCCATTGGCTGGCCACCGCAAGTAATTGTATAGGACAAATACGCGTTCAAATTGCATCCATGATAGTGTGGAAGTACAATGCGTGGCCCATCCCAGAAAGGAATTGATTTATCGTCGTCTTTTATCCCTTATTTTGCGTCCAGGTTTTCTCGATCCTTAAAGCCTACACTAAAGAGCGTCGGTCCGTTTCTCCTTAGACGTTCTAGTACCTAGAGAAGAGGAAGCTCACGTAGAGAATCCTCTACCTCCAACAAAGGCCGAGCAGAAGCGGCCGGATCTATCCTTGTGGTGAGGACAATTTTTTTGTTCACTTTGATAAAGGCGGCAAAATTGAGAATGGATAAAGGATAAAAGGATAAAGGACGGCGTTATTCAATCCCCTTTGGGATGCGCCACGCATTCTACTTCTGCGGGATGTCGTGTAGGCGACTTGAATGCGTATTCGGCCATACAGTGACTTACGGTGGCCAGCCGATGAACAAGTCAGCGCTCTATCCTTCCCAGACAAGTCTGATACCAATTCACCGACCCCGGAGGGATGGAAGGCTTGGTTGGCCTGGGCGGGAAATCGGAACCAGGAACCTGGTATCGGGTGCACGCGACAGCCGGCGTCTCCTCCGACTGCGCTACACGCGCTCAATTGAAAATGGAGAATGTCGAAATCGAAACACTGAACTAGACCACTATTGCGCCTTTCCGTGTTAAGCTGGTAGAGTCTCACCGTTTCTGTTTTCACTCTCCTGACGATGATCCCTCCTCTCTAGGATAGATCTGAACGGCCCTTTCCCCTGGATTAATCTACCCTATGGTTTACAAAGAACATGGTAACCGCTTCGCGGATGTCATTCTCGCTTCCGTAACGCTGGGGTGATCTTAAATTTCGCATCACTCTCCGATTTTTGAAGCCAAAAAAGCTAATCTCAAAAGCAGCATAGAAACATGGATCGAAATGGTTCAGTTCGCTTTCTTTAAGCCTAAAGTAGATGCTGTCGAGGATGTAAGCTGTTAGAACTATGTTTTGTTGCGGTCAAAACTCTAGCGCCGGGCGGGACTTGAACTCGCACCTCCTGCTGACAGGGTGGGAGTGTTCAACGTCTTTTACATCAACGGAGCTCTTTGATCCATCGGCTCAACTGGTCCCATGCTGGTATTAGTGCCAGGCTCATCTCGATATACGGGTGAGAACTGGTGGGAGGTGTTGATATTACGTACGATCAAACAGCGCCAGTGGTGTAATGGCGTAGAGTATGTATTCTCGCCCGTTAGAAGGAGGTGCGGGTTCGAGTCCCGTCTAACGCTAATGTTTTCGTCGCATCAAAAAACGTCGTTGAAACATGGACCGTTAAGAAGACCGCCATTAAGAGCACTGTGCACTTAACGCGGCGTCTCAATGTCATGGCCCATCAACGGTCACCTCAACTTGTCCGACCACAATTACCAGTGCAGCCGCGAAAAAAACGTGGCTATTGGTAGTCCCGATGACGTCCCCACGATGTCGATGTGGAGACAAGGCGCGAGGAACAAGAGCGTTGACGGCGGCGGCTGCGAGAGGGGTGAAGAGGCGAGTGCAGAGACCCCGCGATACACGCGCATTTCGAGCCGTTAACGTGTTGACCTCTTTTAATCTAATTTCCCTGCGCGATCGCGGTTTTACCGATGAAAACGACGTGCTTGGAAACCAGCGAAAGTAAGTCGATAGATTGCTTTCCTGCTGATAACGTGCCGAGCTTTAGACTTTCGCCTTTCGCGGGAGAACGGAGCAGAGCAGAAGTCTTCCAAAAGAATCCCGTGGAGGTTCGTCTTTCTTACTGCCATTGTACCATTATGAGAATAGAATTATGTATTTTATTTTATTTATTTATTCAAGGCATAGACAACTGTCTAGCAAACGAACACAAAAAAGGAAACACAAAAAAGGAGACAACATGAAGCGGGGTGAATGTAACCATCAGCCATGTAAGAAACTATTACAAGCAACGTATCTAGCAGCACACCGTAGTATTTAACATCGGATAAATCTTTTACAGGCTTAGGCGGAGAGTCTCTTTAAATTTTCGTATTTGCCCAGCAGCAGGTTGAATTCTTTGAGGATTCGATAGGTTAAGAAGTCTGACCTCAGTCGCGATTTGGCCACTGAGACTCGAAGTTTCAATTTACCTCTCATGGTTTTTGTCAGAATACCATCAAAGAACTTTTTCGGGTCAACGGACACCTTATTTGCGAGAATTTTATACATCATGATAAGGTCAGCGATTTTTCTTCTTTTTCTCAAGGAAGAAAGGCCAAAGAGTGGTCCGTTGAGCACCGTTAGGAATGGAGCTATAATCCACTGAGAAGCACCTCATCATAAGCTTTCTGGTGAAGCTGTTTTGAAAGCTTTCTAAAAGATCTATATTTTTCATCTTCGTTGCATTGAACACCGATGTCCCACTTTCTACAATGTGTCGCACATAGCTTTTGAACCCACGTATGTAGACCTCAGAAACATTGGATTTCAAAGCCCTAAACAGATTATAGACACGGTAGTTGGCTTTTTTTACTATCGTACTACAGTGTCTGGAGAAACACAGGTCGCTCCTCATTATGTGTCCAAGATCTCTCACTTCATCGACCCTGCTTAAAACCTGGCCGTTAATGCGGTGTTCCGGAATCTGCGGACGGTGTATAGGCCCGATCATCAGGAAGTGTGTTTCCTCAGTTGCAAGGGGCAATTCTCATATTTCTGCCCAGCGACTAATGAAATTGATGGCCAGCTGGAGGGACTTTGAGTCTTCGTCATTATCAATCCTTTTGTAGATCTTTACATCATCAGCATACATTTTGCATGTTACTCCCAAATCAGTGATATGGCTAGGAAGTTCGTACGTATACAACAGAAATAATATTGGGGACAGTACTCCGCCTTGCGAAACCCGCTAAATGCGGGAAAGACTTTGGTGTACTGGCCTTCAATCCTAACTTGATAGGTTCTTTTGGACAGAAATTCCCTAGTCCATGCGATGAAGTCCTACCGCCTTCATCTTTAATATCAGCTTTTCTGTCAGAACTTTATCAAGCGCTTTTGAAAAATCAAAATACACAACATCTGTGTGTCTTCTGTCTTCGAAACTCTTAGACCAGTCATTCAGGTATTCCCACTTCTTCTTCAATGCGATTATCATAAGAAGTGCTGAGTCGGATCTAACAGTACATCTACGTTCCTACTCTAGGAATGGTTTGCACGGCTCAGTCTGTCTTTCATATGCGAGACAAATCCAACCCACCCTTAGTTAATTCATCCATGGAGAAGCCAAAAATATAAAGTTCACTGAAGGTTTTCGCCGAATCCTATAATTGGTGTATTTTTTAATCCTAATGGGAGTCTGCATTTCAGTGTAACCTTCTATCAAGTACTCGAGCGAGGGTGCATAGTTAGTTTAAGGATGTTCTTGAAAGGCGGAACCCACCCCGGTATGGCTACGCCAGTTGCCTGCCTACTTAGTCGTGGCACACAGTGAGGAGCATTCCTACTATCCACCATAGTTGTGCTCTCGAAGCTTTCTCGAATATTCGAATACATTCGAGAAAAGCGGAACATTCGAACTCGAATACAATCGAAAAACGCGTTTTTTCTGGACCTTTGAATCGAATACATACAAAAAACTCGATTTTTTGAACTTTCGAATTCGAATGCTCAAATTCGAATGAAAATCATTCGAACACCTATTCGAAGTGGTCATTCAAGCAAAACTGTACTATCCATGTAATGAAAAGTCAAGAATCAGTTGTTCCTAATTATGAATCTAATTCTTAAATTTCTTTTCCGTCGAACTTCTTCCGTAGTGCGGGCAATTTTTTGCTTCCTGGAAAGTCTTTCAAGTCATATAAGAAAGGCCACAGTGTCGACCTGTATCCCTTTTCCGTATTTCCGGTGTTGTTGAAATATTATTATCAAAAGTGAAACCTGTTTCGAGTTACGAGTTTCTGAGGTATTTCACAATCGGTGTTATTCACGTAGTAATTAATGGCTTCAGTTTCCTAATTATTTGTGTCATTATCTTCATTTTTTCGTTTTTGGTTCCGTTTTTTAGTCTTTTTATTGCCTTCTTTACAGCGTGTTGATTCATGGTTTGTTTGCTGTCCTTTTATTTTGGCACACCTGTGAGTGTATGAAATAAATAAGTAAATGTTAGGTTTGGTCGCAGCTTCTTCAGGAGCAGTTCGGTCAGAAAACGCGTCCATGTCGAGAAAGTGGACAGCATTGTGACGCGGCAATGCGTCAGGCCGCATCAAATAGGCGTGCTATCCGGAAGGGGCGTTAATGATCGAAAGCTTGATTGGTCGGTGCGTGTTCGACCTTGGTGATCATCTTGGTTGTGACTGGCTGACGATACAAACCACCCGTTCCTTAGTTCCATTCAATGTTAGTAATCAAAAACTCTGCATTCTCATCAGCTTTGACCTTACCTTCTCAGAATTACTCTGTCTTAAATCTCATAAAACGAAGCAGAGGTTCAAATACATAAAAACACCGGAGAATACACCTGTGAATCATTTTGGCACTTGCTCGTGTTTCTTGTTCTGGTTATTTCCTTTCTGTTGTGGAAATGTTGCATGTATTCTTTTCAACGGCTGCTTTAGTGGACTGGATCAAAAATAAGCGTAAACCTAGAACAATCAGGAGAACATCACGAAATGCTTGTAGAGTGCATCGCAGAATACTGCCACTGAAGAAACTGAAACCCTTTACTTTCATCGCTCTTTAAAATAGGACCCGCAGCTTTACTTTTACCAAAATTATAAAATTTTCAGGCGTAAGCACCCTTTTTTTGTTGAAACATTGCGTGTTGCTTAATTTGCCAAAGTTGACATTTTGTCATATTCAGACTTTGATAAGAATTTACGGTACATGTCGCAGAAACGCAAAAGAGGGTGGGTACGGGAACATGCCGTTGCTCCTTTCATAATCACAGCAGCCAATCATGTGTCCTACCTATGCGGCTGAGCCGGTGTCTGATTAGCTGCCGCGGTTACGGTTGGAGCAGCGGCGCGTTCCCGCACCGCTAGGGTGCGTTCTTGCGACACATACCGAATTTACTGCATAGTATATTATGTATATGTATATGTATATGTATATGTATATGTATATGTGGATCCCACCCCGATTTTCAACAACAAGTTCATTTTCACGCTTAGGGTTACCAGCTTTACTTGCTCGCGCTAGGTGCTGCTTGCAGTCGTTTGGTATGCATTGGTGAAGACATTGTTTTTGTATTCTGCATCTCCATAAGGGCACGTGTAGCGCAGCCGGAGGAGGTGCAAACTGTTGCGTACACTAGATACCAGGTTTCTGGTTCGATTTCCCGCCAGGCTAACCAATCCTTCCATCTCTCCGTGATCGGTGAATTGGTACCAAAGAAGGATAAAGCGCTGAGCTGTTCATCTGCTGGCCACCCCAAGCGATTGTATAGACAAATTAGCATTCAAATCACCTCCACGACAGCCCGTAGAGGTAGAATGCGTGGCATGTCTCAAAAGGGATGGAGTAACGCCGTCCTTTATCCTTTATCTACATCTCCATAAGACATCAGGTGCATAGATCACATTTCATGTGCCTTTGCGAATGTGCATTGAAACTGAGCGTGTGACGCATCCATCGTGGATGCCACCATGATCGCCGAGACTATTCTACGACTTCCATGACGCAAAGTGCATCAGAAAGACCGACGTGCTCCGTCAATTTTGTTTACTCCTGTGCTGTTTCGAAGGGAATACGCGCATTTTTCATCGGTTACTGCCTCTGAAAAAACCTCCGAACTGCCAAGGACGTCGGCAAATAGCCGTCCGAGAAGATTTGCATGAGTTCGAGTTTGACATGACGTTTGGCAGTCAAGTCTCGCTAGGCGTCCCCCTCACTCTCGTGCTCCTCCTCCTCCTCCATCACGTTACCTCAGTCAAGGGTGAGTGACCTTCGATGGCGAATGATGGCTAGTGTTTCACCAGTTTCGAGTGCTCCTCACACTTCTCCACAGGCATTTCTTTGGCCGGTTGTTTTATCTGACGGATGCGGCAGACACCGTGGCACAGTGATAAGACTCGTTGATGTGTGGGTGTGTTTTATGCAAGATCGGCTTCATTTTTCGCAGCAGTTCCGTATTCTGTTTGCCAACGGTGCTGACACGACGTCTGACACCTACGGCTTTCAGTCCTTATATAATCTTCCGCTTCAACGAGACGAGAACAGCTCTGATTTCAGAAATGTCTTCATCGCTGTTACCACCTTGATCATCTGATTATTCACTCGCTCTTGGCGCCTTAGCCTTCACTTCCGCATTAGCTGCTTTTCAAGTACCTGATGAAGTCGTCTTGGCGATGACTCTCCTTGAAGCGTGCGCACATCTGAAACCAGAAACAATGGTCAAAGCACGTGCTCTGAAGCTTTGCGGTTGCGAGACGTGTGCCCAAATGTCGCCATAACTCTCTGTGGACAAACCGGTCTATTTTACAACTGCTTCTTCGACCTGCTCACTAAACATTCTGCATCTCCGTACACTTGCCCCTCTTACACTCACAACGCTAATCACAACACCATATCATCCTGGCATGCGATTCGATTCCTCGCCTTAATTCTGGTATCTCCAACACATTGAAAGAATGTTGTGTAGTTATTTTCTAGGTCAGTTCCGTACGTTTCTGCAAACTGTGTGTGTGCACATATGCGTATGTTTCCTATGTCTTAATTATAAGTTTAAATTGACACTCTTTCTACTGCATGTTTATTTCCCAGTGGATAGAAGTGATCAAATCAAAAGGGTTACGGTCATTGATAGGATAAGGATAAGGATAAAGGACGGCGTTACTCAATCCCTTTTGGTATGCGCCACGCATTCTACTTCTACGGGATGTCATGGAGGCGAGTTGATCGCGTACAGGTTTATTAAGGTCAAAGACGACACACTAAACTGACCTACGAGAGGATCATAATTGGCAACTACCTGGAAGTAGTTACACTGTTTGTCCTCATTTAGTTGTTCTAATGCTGTCCTGGGCGCGTGGAGCGCAGTCGGAGGAGGCGCCGGCTGTCGCGTGCACCCGATACCAGGTTCCTGGTTTGGATTTCCCGCCCGGGCCAAGCCCTCCATCCCTCCGGGGTCGGTGAATTGGTACCAGACTTGTCTGGGAAGGATAGAGCGCTGACTTGTTTATCGGCTGGCCACTGCAAGTCATTGTATGGCCAAATACGCATTCAAATCGACTCCACGACATCCCGTAGAAGTAGAATGCGTGGCGCATCCCAAAGAGGATTGAATAACGCCCTCCTTTATCCTTTAACCTTTATTCTACCTTTGAGGTTAAAACTGTTTATGTCATGTTCACGAAACTAAGTGTGAATACATTGTCCTAACCTGTCCTTGTGGGACTAGGAAAACAGTTAGTTGAGGTGTGCAGGGTTCGATTTTCGGTTTGAACCATCCTCCATTTTCGTTAACATGTTTAATTAGGAATAAT
This sequence comes from Heligmosomoides polygyrus polygyrus, assembly GCA_947396885.1. Lineage (NCBI taxonomy): Eukaryota > Metazoa > Nematoda > Chromadorea > Rhabditida > Heligmosomidae > Heligmosomoides > Heligmosomoides polygyrus. The sequence continues at coordinate 13,474,013 of OX377206.1, forward strand.
CTCATTTCATGGCGAGCTCGACGAGGTGGACTGCTTCACTTTTTGTGCTTTGTTCTGAGCTCTACATTGTTCAAACAACGCCAGTTTTTTCACTGAAAAGTGTTTCCGAATGTGTGTGAAATGTTTTATCCTCAATACGCATTGATCCTCTTCCTGATTTCTGCGCTTCAATTATCCTATATAAACTTCTTCAGAAATATAGAAATACAGTGCAACACTCTACAACCAGTAAATACAAAAACGTCCAATCACCTGTATCACCTGTCGTACCGTTAATCATCGAATTGCTCGAGATGTCGCCAGCAGGGACTCCATTCGTTCCTGTCGCATGCTAGAGTGCCCCAATGGATCCTCCTCGCTCCAGGGACACGGAGAGCGTCATATCATTTGTTCAACGCTTACACGAAGAAGTCCCACCAACGCGTTGGTGAGCGCTCTGGTGTTCTCTTGACATCCCCCGGGATTTAGTACTTCTCTTTCTCAGAGGATATCGATACAAGTCTAGAGAGGGAGCTCCACGCTATTTTTCTTCCATTGCTAATATCTTTGCCTAGTAATAGCAATCTCAGGTGTAATAATAAAGGATAAAGGACGGCGTTACTCTATCCCTTTTTTGGATGCGCCAGCGCATTCTACTTCTACGGGATGTCTTGGAGGCGACGTGAATTGTGTACTTTGCCATACAATGACTTGCGGTGGCCGGCCGATGAACAAGTCAGCGCTCTATCCTTCCCAGACAAGTCTGGTACCAATTCACCGACCCCGGAGGGATGGAGGGCTTGGCCCGGGCGGGAAATCCAAACCAGGAACCTGGTATCGGGTGCACGCGACAGCCTGCATTCCCATCGACTGCACTACACGCGCCCTCAGTTGTAATACTACGGTTGAAATGCATACATACCTGTGCTTAACTTTATCGCTTTAAAAGATTTCGTACGACCTTCTCCGGACTTCATGGATTAAAATGAGGGCGATTACTCCTTCTAAACTTGCGTCTGTAAAACGCATTACGTGCCCCGCCCATCCAGTTTTTGACGACTTAGCTAATTCGACAGATGTGATCCGAGATAATCTGATCCTCATACGTCGACGGTGCTCGAAACACTTCAGCTCGGAACCTTCGGAGATCCGAGCTTCGTCGGCGTCTTTTGCTCATTTGCCTGAGTCGTGCGACTCTGGAAAAAGCATAGGGAAGGGAAAGTATAAAGGTATTATTGAAGCATAATGCAAGATATATTAAAGTATTTCCCTAAGTCAGTGAAAAAATTGACTTGAAATTGATGACTTTTCACACTTCCAAGTGCATTATGTAAGTATGTGCGGTGGGCACCATCGTAAGGTGGTAAAGTTTTCCGAACCCGACTACCTGTATTCTCAAGACGTTCATCGAGACGTCGTTGGAGCGGTTTCGAGTCGACGTGCGGAGTTTTCTCCATTTCGAGCATTAGAGAAAGCGCGCGGTGGTGGATTTGTTTGAGAGAATCCTCGTCAAGCCGGATAATCACTCTTGTCGGTGAACCAAATTGTAGGTCACCTTCAGACCGCCAGCCCTCCGTTCTTGTGGTCGGGTTTTCTTTATGTGTTTCTTCCATTCAGATTCGCTTCCTTCGCTTGACAGGTTTCCGTTCGTTTTCTCCCATTCGGCCAGTGGATGGATGTTGGTGTACGTTTACTGTGTACATAGTTGTAGATTCTCTGTCAGTGTAACGAGTATTCGTTGTTAATCGCGGGGAGTCAATTGGTGCTGGTGTCTGCGAAGTCGGTTCTGTGTACTGTACTCCGATTAAGGTTATCACATTACTTGACGTTACTGCATTCCGGCATTCCGACCGTCTAAGCCGTCATTCTTTCTCCGAGCAAACGCTCGCAAACTAAGCCATCCGCTTCGTTGTCTGCTGTTATCTGTTTGCGTCAGATGTCGTTCCGAGAATGCTTATCGGCCATTTTCTCGTGGCGGATAGAAGAGGCGGACGATTATCGCATTTTAACGGGTCCTTTTCATAGAATTTCCTCCTAAACATGAGCAGAATTGATCGACTATCGATAAGGGGGGTTAGAGCGTATACAGCGTATCTCCTGCCGGTTGCATCACGTTTCTATAGTTAATCGATTTCCATCCGCTCTACATACATACACCGGCTTTTCAGTCAAACTGGACACTTGCCAACAATCTGGACTTTTCTGAAAACGAGCTGAACGTTTCCACATCAAAACGGGAGTCTTCCAGATTTAAGCAGACACTTTCAGAAGGTCAATGGTACATTTTGTTGTACAAATGAGATGTATAGAGTGTTGGAAATTTTTTAAATTCCTATTTGTCTAAGAAAAATAATGGGTCAAGAATTATTTTAAAGTTCAAACAAAGCACCAATTTTTAAGCGCATTAGAAAAAGAGATCGCGTCATATACTTGTCTGATCTATTTGAAAGTCGTGACGTTCAGGACAAGTAGATGAATTATTATTAGTCAACATAAATGCTGCTTACGGCGAAGTAAAAATGTGTATGCTTTATACAGTTCTCTCTGTTATAGCGTACACCATATAGTGTGTAATTCCACACAATCTGAATTCTTACTATTAATCAAAGGAAATTTGCGATACACTGGAGAAATTCATAGCGCAATCTCGTTTTGAATATACATAATATGGCCGCTTTCCTGACTTGTTCATCCTATTGGGGAGAACCATCAAACTTATGAAACGAGCTCGACTCCTTGTTCAGGCTTGCGACTTCTGATATCATCCTGAAGCAGGAAAATGTGGTGTCACTCCGGCTGGTGGTACGTTTAAATTACTAGCTCAGGATCGTCCTTGCTTGTTAAAATACATGTATCTGGTGAAGCTAATATCGATGTATACAAGATTAAGGATAAAGATACAGGGCGGCGTTAGTCAATCCCTTTGGGATACGCCACGCACTCTACTTCTACTCAATGTCGTGGAATGTTACTCTCTCCTCTTTTGTTCTTGATTTATTCTCATGAGTTGCCCAGCTACTATCTATCTAGGTATGATGTTTCTTGTACATTGTATGCTGATGACATTAAAGTTTACAAGGTCATAGATAATTCTGCTGATCATGATGCCCTTCAAACTGCAATTGATCAGGTCTATGGGTCGTCCGTTGAGTGGGAACTGCCCCTGGCAGCTAATAAGTCTAAGGTTCTTATCATCGGTAATAACAGGACACATAGTACTAATTAAAGCCCAGGCTCCGAAACTTTGGAGATAGCTAATGAAGTCAATGACCTTGGTTTCAGGTTCAAAAAAAAACCTTCGTTCGATACCCATTACAAGTATATAGTTTGTAGAGCTCTTCATCGGACTTATAACCTGTTTAAGGCAGTACGATCACGTAATCCTGCTACACTAATTAAAGCTTACAAAACATGTGTAAGACCTCTTTTGGAAACGGGTACTACGGTATTCTCTCCGCATAAGAAGAAGGATATTGATCTTTTAGAAAGTGCACAAAATAATTTCACTCGGAAGTTGGGCATGCGTTGTTCCGAGCTTAGTTACGAGTTTATTCCTGACGGAGTTACAAGACGCCGAATATTTGGCTTACCCAGTATATTCTCCAGAAGAAAACGGAATGACATGGTTATGGCCTTCAAAATTCTCACTGGAAGAGCCTCACTCTGCTCAAGCAGTCTGTTCTCGGTTGCTAATTCCAAAACGAGAGGATCCAGTATTAAAATCAGGGCTCCGTTCTCTAGGAAACAGGTTAGGGCCAATTTCTTTTCTTTACGAGTAGTTCCATTGCTCAAGAAAATAATTAATGAGAAATTCCTGCACCTGTCACTTAGTTCTTTCAAAGGAAGGCTAGTAAAATTGCATTTGCAGAGGTGTCCTAAGTTTTAGTCCTGCTCGTAATCCTAGTTTTAGTTGTTTAGTTTAGTTTTTCTTTTATTCATTATTATTTTTTGTCGGTTCTTGGTTGTGGTTGTGTGTGTCTGGATTTGCTGTTCTCGTTGTTTCTGTACCACGTAGACTTTGGCCTACGTCATGAATAAATAAATAAATAAATAAATAAAATGCGTATTTTGCCTATACAATGACTTGCGGTAGTCAGCCGAGGAACAACTCAGCATTTTATCCTTCTCAAACAACTCTGGTACCAATTCACTGATCCTGGAGGGATGGAAGGTTTGGTGCGCCTGAGTAAGAAATCCGAACCAGAAGTCTGGTATCAAGTACGAGCGACAGCCCACACCTCCACTGACTGCGCTTAACGCGCCCTGTATGCAAGAATACTTCAGTTACGTTCTTGTAGCACTCATTTATAGTCATGAATAAATGGACACTTGCAGCGCGGTTTTATACAGACCTGTCTTTTCCCGTTATCTGACGACAGCTTTTCGTCTATCATAGAACCACGAAAAAACCAACCTTTGCCCAGCTGTACCGCGGCACTGGCACTATCATTCCGCTTCTTCGACGGCCGACTACAATCATGCAAACTACAACCGAATACATCCATCGCTATTTTACTTCCGTGCTCTCTTCTCCAGAAATATCTGTAATCATCTTCTTGTATATCACAGCATCTTTTTGAGGACGCCTTCGGTATTCTGAAAAAGATATCTTTCTTCCGTTTTGTTAATTGAAATTCTTAGATAGATTACATTTTCCACTAATTCTAAGCTATACGTGTTTAAATGGATCTATATTTGTGATCTCGCTCTTCTAAACATTGTGAAGCTCCTTTCCAAAAAAGGATAAGAGCTTACTTCAGTTCTGACAGAGAATATTGAAGTTCTGCTGAAACGTTCTGTTGTTCTCATAAATAGCGATGACGTCAGTACGGTCACGTCAAGGCTCTTGGCTCGGGACCTACCCAAGCCAACTAAGCCTTCCATCCCTACTGTATACTCCCTACCGTACTGCTGTGCTTTTGAGAAATTTTATCCAAGGGATGGATGAATTTCTTCGTTGTCGAAAATTTTCGAGCGAATGATCCAATGAATTTATTCGCTCATCAATTTTTTCGAATGATCAAAAATCGAACAAGCGCCACTCTTCGTTTACATAATATTGGAGTAGTCGAGTAATTTGCTCGAATAAGATTCTTCGCTTTAAGATTTGAAGTGTATTCGGTAGTCGAATAAAATTCCTTGGTTTTCGAGCGAAGCTGAAATGCTCGATTTTCGAATAATATTCGAATATGGCTTCCTTTCAGTGATCGAATTCGAACGAATATTCGAACATCTAGAAATACCGAATATTCGACTATTTGAACAATTATTCGAGCAGCTGTCCGAATATATTCGTTCGAACAGAACTAAAGGGCTGACCGAAACCATGTGTGTCGCGCTGCACAGCTCGTTTATAGAGGAAGCCTTTTCTTTTTAAGGATGAAACGTCGACTTCTTATTGTCTGGCCAGTGCTTTGTTGTGTGGGTAGGCCAAATACGTGTTCAGATTGCCTTCGCGACATCCTAGAAAAGTAGAATGCGTAACGAATTCCACAGTGGAGTTCATTAGTGCCGTCATTCATCGTTTATCCTTATACCCAAGTGAAAAATTGACTTGTTGCTAGCAATGGATGAACATTTTGATGAAGTGCTTGAACGTCAGCCGGGTTGCTCGCCCTTAGATGCCGATGGGTATAAATTAGGTTATTTATTGCTGCTACCATTGATTGGCTCGTGTAGCGCAGTCGGAGGAGGTGGCGGCTGTCGCTTGTACCCGATACCAGGTTCTTGGTTCGGATTTCGTGCCCAGTCCAACCATACCTTGCACCCCTCCAGAGTCGATGAATTACCAGACTGTATCAGACTTGTCTGGGAAGGATAAATCTTTGACTTGTTCACAGGTCATTGCATATGCCAAAAATGCATTTAAATCGCCTCCAGGACATCCCGTAGCAGTAGAATGCTTGACGCATCCTAAAAGGGATTGACTAACGCTCTCCTTTATTCTTCCTGCTTCCACTTTTTCTGCTGGAGGCGTGGCGAAGTAGTCAGAGGAGACGAGCACCCCGAGGTGATGTACTTGGGTCGGGGCCCCTCAGACCAACCCAACCTTCCATTTGTGAGTTGGTGCCATACTGGAATGGGAAAGATAAAACGGTGATTCGATCATACGCTGGCCACTTAAGGTCACTGTATAGGACAAATCAAGGCAATTAAGTTGATTCCATGATAACCCGGTGGAGTAGGATGTGTGGCGCATTCCTATCAGGAATTGATTAAAGCGCCTTCTATTCTTTGTCCCTTAGACCATCTGTGCTAGATAATAGCTTTTCCGCTGTTCATAGCCCAATGCGTAGCTTCTTGATTCCAAAGCGACGCCGTGCGGCTTCGATCCCAGTCAAGTTCAACTCCATGGCATTCTGGAAGTACAGGAGTTTTCCTGCCTTGTCAGACTTTCTTCGACGTGGACTTTAATATCATCCTGTTAAAAAATCTCCATTATAGCAATTCTATGACATCCAGCTGTTGAATTTAGCCGGACTGCCTGCCTTGCCCCACTTACTAGGAGTGAACACTGCCAGTTTTTGTGTTACATTTCGCGTCGCAATTAAGCAAAGCATCCAAGCGCAAATCATGGGATTTAAGTGATTTTTTTCAGGCGAGATGGAGATTCGTGACAGCCTCTGCGACCTGGGCCGAATGGAAATCCCACGACCCCAATTTCATGGGATGCAGTTTGTGGCGACGAGGGGGAAGCTAGGTTTTTACAAGGTCGGCTATCTCTATAGCTCTTTTAATACCTACCCTGTCCTTCGACGTTTCATCTTATTTACTATTTCCAGACGATTCGAGAAAACGGCAGCAAATACGGTGTACAGATCAAGGCGCAGGGCCCTCGACGACCGATTCTCAGCAACGACATCTTCCTTAGGTACAAGTTGCTACCTACAACAAAATATTTTCTGTCTTCACTTGTTTCGGTTTTCCTTACTAAATACTTGCATTCCTTCTTTGCCATCTTCAAGAAACGGATTGTTAGCAAAATATCGGGCATCGTCCGTATTAGAGCAGTCACTCGACAATTATTGTTATTTTTTTAACCCCGGCAGTGTTTCTTTTCTATTATTTCCAACAGAAATTGGGGTATTTTCAAAGCAAGCTCGACATATTTGAAATCAGGGTGAACATATTCACGATTAAAACGCGCGTGTTGCAGATAAAACCATCCACATCTCCCACTCTTCATTATACTTTCCAAGAAGACTGCAATAATTTTTGTTCGAACTTGAACTTTTTTTGAACGTTTACTATAACTTTACTATAACTAACTTTTTAATTTACCTGTCCCAAAAAGTAAATCTTGAAATTTAATAAAATCTTAAATTTCAAAAAATGTTTGAAAATTTACTTTGAAGTGCAGGAAAGCAGCAATGTTTCAACGTTAGAAGAGAGGATCTAGAACGCCGCGATTTTTCTTCGAAAGGTAGCAAAAGTTATGTTTCGTGGAGCTACACTCAATAACGGTTCAATAAAAACGATTGTAGAGAACACATATCTTTTCAATTTGCTGTTTCAAATAAGCAACATTTACACTACCAATCAAACGAAAATCGCGACGAGCTAGACGAGCGCATGGTGCGATTTTTTACCAAAAGAATTGCTGCTATAAAATCTCCCCAAAAATAGGCCTCAAGCCTTTTTTCTTAAAAAATAAAGGTTTAATAACATTTCAGACAGAGTGCTTACTTTGAGGGGCAGGTGAATTATAAATGTTCTAAAAAGTTATATTAAATTTTCCTTGGACAAAATAAATATTATTCTTACCTTCGTAGAAAGTCTGCGTGAATTTAGAAGACGCTCGTTTTAATTTGGAAGACGTTCAGTTCCATTTCAAAAGCGTCAGGCATTCTTTGAAAAGTTAGGTGTCCAACTTGGTTTAAAAAGTGTCCAATTTGATCTGAAAAGGGTACATGTCGCGAAGATGGGCAGCATTGGGAGATGGGAGCACGCCAGCCAATCGCAACCAAGCAAAGCACTGCCGAACACATACCAGACAATCAAGGTACCAATCGCACGCTTCTTCTCTGAATGGCATGCCCATTCGATACGATCTGATTGTCCGGAGCGTTATCTTCCTAATGCTGCCCTCCCCCGACGTGTATCCTGAAAAGTGTCACATTCGATTGTAAAATGGTACGCTTTTATTTTCTAATGTATTTTTATAGAGAATATTTGCGGGGTGTTTCAAATTTGTGCTTTTTTCAAAATTAAAATTATTTTTTCAAGCTTTTTTCAATAGAAATTAGGTATTAGGCGACGGATAGTCGTGCATAGACCCACCCAGGCTGTTTCCACGTCTAGACCTACCAAAGTTTGCCACCTAAAGTCCTGAAGTGGGCATTCGTTTGAAGTATTCATTTGCCCATCATTTAACTTCAAAAGTCGTAATGTCATTCCAGAGGCAAAGTATGCATTCAGGTCTCTCCTTCGCACCACATAGACACAGAAAGCATGGCCCACTCCACAGAGAACTCCTATGCAAATCAAACACCGATCTTCAGAACCGAACATGATTCTGTAGCTAAGAAGTCCTGATGTCGCGAAGTCGTCAATTAAATCCCTCTGAGTGTCCACGGAGCCGATTAAGGTTGCACTGGCCCTGTGCACGCAACTATGTAATCCTCGGCGACCTTGAACGCGCTTTTTTCATCCACAATTCTTCCTTGGCCTTTTAGTGGCCCTAAAATAGAGGGTTTTAGGTTCTGGATCCCGTCGTTTCGCAACAATCTAGAAACTGCCTACTACATAGAGCGGCTGGAAGATGTGAAAACTTGGAAGGCTATAGTATAACTGACAGATTTGGGACATTGGTAATGAGTCACTAAAAGTCGACAAGGGAAAGCTAGTAAAAACAGCATGACGTAGCAAACCCTAAAAGACGCACAGATACTGTTTTTCTATGGGAGTTCGATACTAGGATAAATGTGCAAAAAGGCAGCATGCTACAGGATTCGAACCCTCGACGCTCCGTGCGCGATGCAGAATCTCTACCACTACGCCACAATGCCAGCAGAGGCATCCCTGAGTGGTAGTAAGCTCGTGCCAGCGGATCGTTGACGACTGTTAATCATGTGGAACTTTCAGTGCCTCCTACTCATTTGCCTTAATGATTCGGCAAATTCGAAACATGTACTGCTACTACTTAGAAAATGAAGATTCTTCCTATAATATTCATTATTGTCGTTTCGGTGTACCGTTGAGACAGTTTCCTTGCGAGTTGTTAGCTTCGATGGCTCCTCTTGCGCCTGTAATATGAAGGCACCTTAATGCTCTTGTGAGCAGGAAGTGTAGGTTAGTAGTTGATGTTTCCACTGAGAAATTAGGCACGTGACCGTCTAGAGCTCCATCGCGGCATAATGGTAAGCCTCCATATCGATTGGACCAAATCACGGATCCAATAACAACGATTCAACGATTAATCAACGATTTGCAACGAATCGATATTTGAGCTTATCATTATGTCGATGTCTACCCGCGCGCACACTAAACAATGCCTAAGACTGCTCAGTTTGGCCAATGGCAGCTCAGTTTAGTTTTAAATGCATCTACATATTGTATTATTAGTTTGGCAATATATACTTTCTGTGAATAGATTGGTCGATTATTTTAGTTGAAACCTTTCAATAATATATACTGTCCATAACGACATTTGTTAGTGGCCTTCTCTTTGCATCTTTACGTTTTCAAAGTTCGTTTTTTTCTGAAACGCACACATTTTTAGGCCGATGACTGTCAAAGAAGAAAGCTCAGAAGATGTCGCTTCTACTGAGAACAGGACAACAATTCGTTATCCTGCGTCCAGGACAAAACCCAACGATATCGAACAAGAGAGATTTAATGAGGTAAAATAAACTGCAAATAATCACAACAGTGACGAAGTGGGCATTGCGTTCGGTCAGAAGAGCGCAGAAGCGTACCGTTGTAGCATCCTGCCCGGAAAGTAGAGGATACGGGCTCGAGTTCCGATTGGCACACGAGTTTTGATCGCAACTGAACATTCTTATAACAATTTGTAGTGGCTCTGGCTCCAGTCAGAGCCACTACAAATTGTTATAAGAATTCTTCTATGAGAATTCTATAATGCTATAAGAATTCTGTTGTAAGATTATAAGAATTCTAGAATTATAAGAATTCTATAATTCTGTTATAAGAATTGTTATAAGTATCACTACAAATTCTTATAACAGTTTAAATTTTGGTCAAAAGAATATAATCTATCTTCTGAAATACCAGCATATGGAAATTCTCTCCTTTCCTAATCAATATATCCGCTCTTGACGCACCTAGTGGATCGATTTTTGGGTGATCCACATGCACTGTTTCAATACATATGACTATATCGTAAAGGAATAATTTAGTAACAAAACACTTAATTTCTAAAAATAGGAAATGAAAACAAATTAGATCCTTTTGTAAGCATAAGAATGAAATGATCCTTTTCTGATGAATTTTGGGGATAAATGGGCTCCGAAGCCTCCTAAATGGTACGGAAATCTCGTTTCGCACAACGAACCTTATGCTACAAATATATTACCCTAAATTTCGTTTTTTCAGAATCCGAAGAGTCACGAATCTCGAAGTCAGCCAATTCGAGTAGAACTCGAACCTGACTACCCATCGGACTACGTTCCACCGCATCTACGCATCAACCAGGGTTACACCAATAATCACAAGACGACGATGTTTTAACACATGCCAAAAACGACTTGTTTCAAGTTAATGAAAAATTTCGGTTATCTTTTGATGGCGAGATGTTCCGAGTACTTATTGATCGATGACCGCTGCTGCCGATTCAATCAATGTTGTGAGAATGTGAGCTCTTAAATCGCCTATGCTTGACAAGTATTCTTCGACCTTGAGCAATTTATCCGCAACAAAAGTTCTTGACTGAAGGTCTGCATGTAAATACATAAAACAGTTGAACTTTTGGAAAGCGATGCTCTTTTCCAACCACAGTGAATGCTCTTTAAATATAATATATGTGTCTCCTATGTGTCAACTACAATCGCCTCCTTATTCCCCTGCAGTTCTGTGATTTATTGAAATTGTCTTTTAAACAGATTTTCTATACCTGAATGCCTCCACTTTGACATGCAAATGGTGACTATTGATCTGCTGTTATTACTTTGTTCATACATGTCCAGCCACTCTACCGTCATGTGTCACTGTTTCGTAACAATATTTGAAATGAAAGGACTTAGCTTTGTGTTTCTGGATTCTTAGAAGAACACATACGAGACTTAATTGTTCTTCAATTCGTACTGATATCTTTGGGAGACCTTAGCGGTATGTACACACAAGCTTTTCGGTGCCATCGCTATAGGATGTGCTCATCGACTATGTTTAGAATGACAGCAGGATGGCTGTTATTAATAGGTATTCACAAAAATAAGTAAAGAAGGTACTAAACTAATCAACCAAAGGAGGTCTTTACCCAATAGGTCGACCACAACTAATCGATATTGATTGGGCAATCGATATGCTTCAATTGTTGTACGATCTCAAGCATCCTTGGTAAAAATCAATATTCCAATCGATAAAGACCGGCTGATCGATCCTTTTCGCTTGTTGTGGTGTCTGTCCAGAATCTGATGTATTCAAATGATCGCAACGTTCAGCGGGTAACTCCGAGCGCAAATTGGTCAGGGCGAAAGGTGAAGCTCGTTCAGTGGCGATTATTATTGAGCGGATGGACGCACGTGCGATCAGACAGATACAGGCTCTGACGGACTATTTTATTAATTATTTTATATACAGTAGAACTTGGAGCGCAGTGGGCGCGTGGAGCGCAGTCGGAGGAGGGACCGGCTGTCGGCTGCACCCGATACCAGGTTCCTGGTTCGGGTTTCCCGCCCAGGCCAACCAAGCCTTCCATCCCTCCGGGGTCGGCGAATTGGTACCAGACTTGTCTGGGAAGGATAAAGCACTGGCTTGTACATCGGGTGGCCACCGCAAGTCATTGTATGGCCAAATACGCATTCAACACGCCTCCACGACATCCCGTATAAGTAGAATGCGTGGCGTATCACAAAAGGGATTGAGTAGCGCCGTCCTTTATCCTTTATCTTTTTTACAGTAGAACTACACTAGTTGGGACCAACTACTTTGCACTTCGCATGATTTTGGACTATTTTATATACAGAGTGCCCCAAAAAATCTAAGCCTTGCTTGAAAGATGATAACTTTGCCGCCAGTAATGATTACAGACGGTAGGGCCTGTGCCGCGCACTCGTCTAACATCTTGCATTTTACACTCGTTCGAATGTGTTTCGCTTGAATACTTGTCATAATTTCTCCTTAAAGAGACCGTATCGATTGGTCTGTGCTTCGTTTAAAATTTAACGTTTGAGAACATACTACAGATTGTTACAAAATGCAGGAAATCTTAAAAATGCAGTTACCTTTTTGAGCGTTCTAACAATGCTGTGCTAGTCAAGCTTTTGAAGAGGTTCAGACTCATATGAAAGCGCAGGATAGCGAAAATTTTGTGGCGTGCAAATAAATAAGGCCCGTCTGAAACTTTATATTGCAAATTCCATTGGTTGTGCATGAACTGAATGATTGTCACAATCTTGTCACTGATTGACCATAGTAACCTGTGCTGCGCTATTTTCAACGTTTAGAACTTGACAATGGACAATAACTTGCGGAAACTATAGTGTGGAAGAGGTTATTATATGCATTCTCCATAAAGTTTAAGAAGCGAACAATGGCTTGATCAGTTTGCCGCAAAACTAAATCGTGCATGCGGCTTCTCAGCAATCAACCGAGTCTGAAATGTAAAATTTCAGACCAGTGCATGGCGTAACCTTGACCACTTGAACTGCACAGAATTTTTGTTATCTTGTCTTTGTAAAATGCAGGATTTCAGATGAGTGCGCGGCGCACTCCCTATCAATCATCTGTCAAAAAATTCCATTTTTTTTGCACTTTCGTATGAACTTTTAGCTTCTTTACAACCTTTACTGGCGGCAAAGCTGTCACCTTTCAAACAGTGCTTTTATTTTTTGGAACATATTCAAGCCAAAATTCTACCTTGTAATCCTTTCATCCATATGTCATCGCAAAATTAATGGCCTGTCGAAATCCTTCACCACCAAACCCTGCTTTAGCAGGCTGTATCGTCTAATAAGGGCGTTAGGCCTCGTTTATACTCCGACGCCGAGCGACACGACGCCACGTTTTGTGGCCACATTGATCGGGCGACTGCGATCGATGAATTTGGCCACTACACATACAGTTGCGTCGCTCGGCGTCGGAAGTATAAACGGGCCTTTACGCAAATATGTTGGTCAGCTTATCGGGCGTAATGGTTGTGATGCAGCCTGTGTTACATTATTGTGACTACATCCAAGTATCTACTGGTGTGCATTGTGCGTTGCTGAGACGTAGATCACCTACAGGCACTGTTGAAGCCTGTATGCTAGCGAGCGTTATGCCCACGTGGGCGGAATTTGTGTATCTTAATTTTCTGGCCATTTGGGTAATTTTTTTTTGTTATCTGGGAAAATGGCCAAAATTAGTCAGAAAACAGAAGATTTGCCATAGGCATCCGACCGCCAGAATTTAATCTGTATCATAACATCGCAGCCTCTAGGGCAAAAAAAAAATGTTCTTAGGCTACTTCATTCCATTCGAAAAAACAGTCTGCGCGATGCCATTGATTAGAAATCGCGCCATGCACGCGTCGTTTGCAATAATTTCGTCTGATCGATGGTGTGAATCACCGAGTTCCTCCGTAGAAGATTTCACTTTTTCACAAAATGATTTGTTGAATCTCCATCTTAAGTAGTACTCTCGATCATAAGAAATTCTTTATGATTATTAGAGCTATGCAACCAGCGCATCAAAACAGGTTGTCCCAAAAGAATGTTGTTAGTGCCTGAATGGTTATAGAACTTTTAGCTTTCCAACAATCATTATAGCTTGTTTTGAATGGCAGTAAAGAGAAATCTAACAGCACATATGATGAAAAAGTGTTGGTCAAAAGATAAATGACGCCGTTACTCCATCCTTTTTTGGTGAGCCACGTATTCTATTATACTTTTACGGAATGTCGTTGAGGCGACGATTTCAGTGCGTATTTGGCTATACAATGATCTGCGGTGGACAGACGATGAACAAGTCAGCGCTCTGCGCTTCCCAAACAAGTCTGGTGCTAATCCACCGGCCCCGGAGGGGTGGAAAGCAGGGTTGGCCTGGGCGGGAACTCCGAACTAGGAACCTAGTATGGTGCACTCGATAGCCAGCCCCTCCTCCGACTGCGCTGCACACGCCCAAAAGTGTTAGTCATTGGTAAAAATGCATCATTAAATACAACTGATACGCAAATCAATAATTTACTTATTTATTTATTGCACTCAAAGGTGCGCATAACCTTGTAAACATCGTCAAGTCTAAAAAGATCCTGTCCTGGAAAAAAAAACAACAACAGTAGACATCCTTCTAAAACATAGCTGAAAGAACAAAAAAATAAAAATGAAACAAAACCCGCAACAATATAGAAATTCCAAATACCAAAACGTGCTTAGGATACATCCGCTCAATGTAACAGAAATTCGCTTGTCCTTTTCCTTTGCAGTGCCTTCATTTTACCCTTGAAAACTGTGACATCCATAGTGCAATGAGTAGGTGTCGTCACGCAGTACCCCCATAGTTATAATACAGAGAAACTCTTTTAGAATTGATATCCCATGCTGTAGTGTGTACTTACTTAACGGAGAAGTGGGTGATAATTTCGAAATTTCATGTTTTCAGGCGTTTTTGGCTTTTCTGATTTCCGACAAACTCGGTGTCTTCTGTTTTCTGGGAAATTTTTGAGCATCTCCGCCCATCTCTAGACTCCAGATGACGTCGCATTGGGAACGTCCACTGTGACGTGATGTTGCAGAAAAATTTGATGACTTAGTCGCAACAGCTGCGACTTAGGCAAAAGTGTCTCGCTGTGATCTAGTCACAACCGCGTGCACACCGCAGAGCGTCACCGGTCGCGGTTGGCTTCAACGACCAGATGACTGACACCATATCAAATGTCCTCGACATCGACCCTATAAGGCCGTGAATGTGATATTCGCCATTGTGAGAGGCGTTGCGATCAAGCCAACAGCAAAGGTTTTTTTAACGATCCACTGTCGCACGTCAGTTCACCACGCACGTTGAAATTCAACAAAGGGCAAACCATAAATTAAGGGAAAACCTCGCAAACCACCCTTTGGCAAGTAATGAGAAGCTCCTTGAATAGCGATAGAACGGGGTTGCTCGTTAGTTCCTCTACTAGGTTGGTCTAAATACAGGGTGTCTCAAAAAAATGTACACACTGTTTGGAAGGTGATAACTTTGCTCATAGGGAAGGTAATGAAGAAGCTAAGGGCTCATAGGACGACTTAATAAAATAGGAATTTTCTGACGTATAAGCGATGTGAAGGGCGCGTGTAGCGCAGTCGGAGGAGACGCGACTGTCGCGTGCACCCGATACCAGGTTCCTGGTTCGGATTTCTCGCCCAGGCCAACCA
Organism: Heligmosomoides polygyrus polygyrus; assembly: GCA_947396885.1. NCBI lineage: Eukaryota > Metazoa > Nematoda > Chromadorea > Rhabditida > Heligmosomidae > Heligmosomoides > Heligmosomoides polygyrus. The sequence continues at coordinate 13,489,504 of OX377206.1, forward strand.
AGCCTTCCATCCATCCGTGGTCGGTGAATTGGTACCAGAGTTGTCTGGGAAGGATAAAGCGCTGACTTGTTCATCGGCTGGCCACCGCAAGTCATTGTATGGCCAAATACGCATTCAGGTCGCCTGAGCTTCTCACGCTTTTTCTCATCGGGGCGTGAACTAATTATTTCAATAGCTTCCTTTAAGCAGTTGTCGTGGTACTGCTTGTTGCTCATTACGATCCTCATCAGGTGGTTCAGCTGTGCCGTTTTCTCCCTGATATATGCTTCGCATTCCTTCCTTTCTTCCGGGAAGGCGAACGGCTGGTCGAGTCGATTGACTTCCGGCTCGCTTGACTTGATAAGTGCGCAAGCGTTGGTGATCTTTGTCTTGAAAACCTGTATTTCTGCCATCTCTATTGCTTCTGGCACGTCTTCGAAAAAGTTTCTTAGTTCAAACTGAGAATTTTACTTCGATAGGTTCGAAGTAGAAGTGTCTTCCTGCCACGCGGGTCTTTTTCTTCTTTCTTAGGATCCTCGGTGAGAATTTGCTATGAAATTTAGAATTTCCTTCCGGTTCCTTGGTAGAGGACTCGCGAAGAAGGTACTCTTTCGATTTCCTTTCCTTGATCGGAAGGGAAATTCGTTCGCTCTCTGGTTTCTCCGAAGAGAACTCGCAAGGAAAGCTTTTATATTTTCCTGGTTCCTCGTGAGAGGACTCGCAGAGGAAAATTTAGGATTGTCGGCTGCTTCTCACGAAGAGAACTAGCACAGCTGACAATCAAGTCCTGGTTTCTCCGAAGAGAACTCGCGAAGGACTTAGAGATGCTTTCTGGTTTCTCCGAAGAGAACTCGCAAAGAAAGCTTTTCGTCTGTTTCTCACTGAGGAGAACTAGCGCAGACTTTTGCGTGGGTTTGACTCCACGGCTGATGCACCAATTTGGTGGTTCACCACGGCTGTGTCTATAGCGACTTGTAATAATTTGTTTATTACGATATCACTTCAAGAGCACGACAAATATTACAGAACATGGCGGTATATATGCAGAAATTCCTTGGGCGGAGCCTATAAACGGGCTACATATTTGCCAATGGGTGAGATCTTAAAAGGATATACCGCAGATCTTAAAAGGATATACCGCATCTAGAGTGTATTGCATATGCGCAACCTCGATTGCTTACGTACGGTACCGTTAGGTCATGCCTGTGGAGTTGTTCAATGGTACTTATCTCTTAGTGCTAGCCTAAAATCTTAGCATCTATTATCCTAATTCTAGATGCCCTACATGACATTACATTTGTACATTCTTATATTGATCATACAATAAGTTGTGTATTCACAACAGCCTCCACGACATTCCGTAGAAGTAGAATGCGCTGGCGCATCCCAGAAGGGATTGAATAACGCCGTCCTTTATCCTTATCCTTTATAAGCGATGTGGAATACACCATGCACTCGTCCGAAGTTTTGCATTTTACACTCGATTGATTGTATTTCACTTAAATACTTGTCATAAGAACACCAGGACGCCCACAAACGCGTTGGTCAGACTTCTTCGGTAAAGCCCTGAACGACCGATATGGCGCTCTTCGTGTCCCTCGAGCGAGGAGGATTCATTGGAGCACTCTGGCACGCGAGAGGGACGAATGGAGACGCTGCTTGCGCCCGCTCGAGCAAGTCGATGATCAAGGGGACGACAGGTGATACAGGTGATACTTGTCATAATTTCTTCACAAAGTATTAGTATCGATTGATTTGTGCTTTTAACATTTAAAACTTAAAACAGATTACTGCTAGCAAAAAATGCAGTTTAACCTAAAAAATCAAGGTAGTATTTGAAAGGTTCTAACATTGCTGCTAGTGGAGCATTTTAAGATGTTTGAGACTCATGTGAAAGCGTAGGGCAACGAGATTACTGTGATGTGCAAATAGTCAATATTGCGCCATGCTCCCGCCTAATGCCCTGCACATCACACTCGATTGATTGCTGAATACCTGTTACAATCTTGTTACTACTTGGCCAGATTAGCCTGCACTGTGCTTCTTTTAATGTTTAGGACCTGACCACCTCGCGAATGAAGAAGTCAACTCTTTATCTTTCCCAGACAAGCTTGGTACCAATTCAACAACCTTAGGGGATGGAAGGTTTGATTAGCCTGGGCGGAAAATCCGAACCAAGAACCTGGTATCGGGTGCATGGGACAGCCGGTACTTCTTCTGACTGCGCTACATGCACCCCAAATAAGAATGCGTGGCGCATCCCAAAAGTGCAACTTGAGGTTAATTACCCAAGTTGTCCTGTTGGGATGCGCCACACATTTTTCTTCTATTGGGAGCAATTTGAATGTGTACTTAATTTACACAATGACTTGCGGTGGCCGGTGGCCATGGACAAATCAGTGTTTTATCTTTTCCAGACAAGTCTGCTAGCATTTCTCCGATTCCGGACAGAATTTCATCTCTTGTCAGTGATACTCGAATCTGGATAATGGTTTGCCCAATTCCGTTATAAAGCCCTAGCGCCCTTATAGCCGCTCATGATAAATCAGGCCTGCAACAGGTATGTGCCGTAGCGTATAAATAATGTCTAAACCTTTCCTTAGTAATGGATCAACTCAAATACAATGCCACCACTAATTCGTGTACAATTGATGCATTGCAACAGGTTTTTCCGTCGTGATCGTGTAACTTCATTCATACCGTACCTCTTAAAATTTTGGATTACGCCGAACGACTCACTTCAGTGCAAATCAGCAGGGATCGGAAAAGAAAATTTTGCAAAAAAATGACCTATGTGATGACTTATGTTACAGACCATATTTCTCAGATCGGTCGTTTATTGTTTCACGAGTCCTTCGTATGCCCCGCGGAGTTGTCTCCTCAGGATATGGCACAGACGGGGATAGATCGAAACTAAAACTTTTTTTACTTCAATGCTGCCCTCTCCATGTTGTTGTCGTCACATTAACAGCGAATTCTAGCAAAAATCATCACCTATATATAAAAGAGTTGTCCGTTGAGTGATCTATCCTAAGTGAAGTACGCCGATCATCCACAGCGAGAACGGTCGAGTGATCTAACCTAAGTGAGGTACGTCGCATCATCCGCAGCGAGAGCGGTCGAGTAGTCTAACAGAAGTGAGGTACACCGCATTATCCACAGCGAGGGCGGTCGATGATCTAACCTGAATGAGGTCCCCTCATCATTTACAGCGTGGGCAAAATTTGCTATTGAACGTGGGATGTTGCTGCAGCAGGGGAAACGCAGCCCTTTACTGCTTAACACAACAGCACCTACGCGCGTCTCTGAGCGTCCAGATTCAGAAGCCGACTTCACGCCATTAGCATGAGAAGACTACTAAAGGGGAAAGGGTAGAAGGGGTACTTTGAGGGTGGAGAACCGACGGTGATCAGGAGGCAGCGACCAGGAGGAGCATCGTGATGGTCGATGGGGAGAGCAATGAAGCAAGCCAGGGGGTGCACCAAGAAGAGTTTAGGCAATATGTAGGGATCATTAGGGAGTTACCAATCAGGGAAGAGGGACAGTAAGGAGGATCAGCAAGGGGATCCATTACCATTAAGAGAGACCGGATTTAGAGGATGTGACACCGATGTCACACAATGGGTGTTCGCTCGCCGTCGTTGTGAAGGAGTATCCCGAGGGGAGGAGGGGAGGAATTTACCTGGAATAAGGGACCTGGAGGCGGGTCCAGGACGGGGAACGAACAAGAAGAGAGCCGTAAGGAAATTCATACGGAGAACAAGGAATCTGCAATATGCATGGCCTCTTCATGCTCGACACAGCGGCGACTGCGCGCGCTCCTGAGCTTCTTGATCCAGAAAACGGGCCCCCTACGTCGTGCAGCAAGCATCCTGATTCTTAATACGTGTCACCGACCGTGCCGTGAGCATGGAAGGACCACTATGGGGATGGTGGAGAAGGGCGGTAAATGGAACCTCTATGGTGGACCAGGAGAGCGACCAGAAAGGAAAGGAAGAACCTAGAGGAGGGGCCATGACAGGGAAACCAGCAAGAAGAAACCAGTACATAGGTGTCAATAGTAGAAACAAAGAAGTGGGCCAACAGTTGGAACCAGGAAGGAGGGGGATTAAAGAGGGGAAGGGAAGCCCTGTAAAGGCGGACCAGCAATTATACAGTAAGAAGAAACGAGAGAGGGGAACCTGGTTTCGGAATACATGTCAACGACAACTTGAAACGCTAGCTGTTGAGCATGAGAACGATTACGGAAGAACAACCTGAGGGACAGAAGTACTGCGCAGCACAAACCAATGACATTACTGGCCGGTCAGGAAAGACCGTCTATGATGAAGGTACCGAAGTGGTGAAGGGCTTAATGCCGATAAAATACTCATCAAGTCCTAGATGCTAGCGAATTTTGTGTTTTACAAAAACTACTTTCCATAGGTCAGTGAGGCTACAAAGTCGCGCGAAGCGCGCAAGTGCGAAACACGCCGTTAGGCGTGTCGGAGCACTTGTAACTGAAAAAGGATCTGCTCCACACAATATACGAAAGTCGGTTTCTCTATGACTTAGCCCCCATTTTCCAAACCCTTCCATCAAAAACTGCTCAATGCAATTTATGAACAAACGTGCCTTCTTCTACCACTGTCAGAATAGCCTTCTCAGTCTCAATAAATATCCAACTTTTTAGCTAGAGTGCCTTTGCATTTCTGCCTTCAACAAGGGGTTTCCGCATCTCTACTTATTTATTTATTTATTTATTTCATTTCCTTCAACCAATGGCCATCGAGATGAGATTGTTTCCACCCATTCTCTGGTTAGAATTTTTTTCCTCGATTGTATGCGAATTACGGGTGGTATTGTATGCAGTGGTATGTAGATACGAAGAGGAAAGAAACTGAATCATTTCAATAGTAGATAAAATACTATTATGTAAATAGCAGTTATCTTAAAGATTTCTTGAAATGCTATTCTTTTCTTTTTCTTTATCCTTTTCGTGCGGAAGTACTCGTTTTTGAATCGGCAGCTCTCTGCAGACAACTAATAGTATTCCAGATCATGTACAACCGTTCCTATTAGTGTGTACCCATCTTCGAATCTCCAGGAGTCTTTTTACAGGGTAAGAAGTATTGACGCACTTAACGTAAACGTTAGAAATAACAACACATTATAAAATTTAACAAGTTTTTATACAAAATGTCAACAATAATCTAGCAAACACAATAGCATCACTTGTATTTTATATGGGCTTCTTTTCTGCGAATGCAGGGGAAAGATGACGAGGAAAGGCATCGACGGTGCGCCGCAAGTGGTCCACGTCGAATTCGTTCCATGCCCATGACCAAATCATCCTTCACCGACTTCATACTTTTGTGGGAAGTAGCGCTAGCTTTGTCCTCCAAAACTTCTCATACAGAGTAATTCAGCGAATTCAACTCCGGTCTATGCAGAAGTCATTCCTCTGCTGAAACGAAGTCCTACAAGTTGGCGCGGTACCAGTCCTAACATATCTCGACTCTGCGCAGGAGTCTAATCCCGCTGGAAGCCATACGGCTTACTTTCGAGGTGGGATTCGAGACAAGGGACCAGTTGATTTTTTAGGACATCAATACAGATAGTTCTACTGAGTTATCTCCACTCCTGTATCCACGAAAACGAGAGACGCTTGTGATGAATGCACAAACCATGATACTGGCCGGATGCGCCTCCCTTGCAGCGAGCCTTCCGCCAGAATTAGCACTTTGGAGGTCCTTGGAGAGCATGTAACACTTTTGCATGTTGATTGCACAAAAGTATCAAGTCACTGAAGGTCAACGCGTGGAACGAAATCAACGTGGACTACTTGCGGCGCACGGTCGATGCTTTTCCTCGTCGACTTCGCCCCTGCATTCGCAGCAAAAAAGCCCATATAAAATACAAGTGATGCTATTCTGTTCGCTAGATCATTGTTGACATTTTGTATACAAACTTGTCGAATTTTATGATGTGTTGTTATTTCTAACAGTTACGTTTAGTGCGTGAATACTTTTCACACACCCTGTAAAGCCTGTTTTGCACAACTTCAAAGAGGTCTGGAGATCCACGGCCGGATGGATCTCTTGTTTCGTTTCTAAATCAATTCTAGTCTCAATTGTTCGGTTTTCAAAGACATAAAGGGGAAATGTACACCAAAGTCAAAATGTCTGAAGGCTATGAATGCCAGTGATTCAATACTTTTAACATGACGACCCTATTGCACAAGTTCGAGGATCGTAATGTAAAAGTTGAACGATCTTCACGAAACCTAGCCCTATGTAATTGAGCTTTTTTATAGAACACCAGACGTTCAGCGGCCTAGCAGCTGCCAAACGTCTGATTGGGGGCTTCGCCCCCAAATCGCCCCCAAACCCTGAGAATAGAACACCCCCCCCCGCCTAGTCCTTCTTACTCGCGTTACAGTTAAAAACTGGGTTTACGGGAAAAGCGGGACGATAGGGCACAATCTTCAAAACTGCTTCTATGAAGCCTTACCACCCTCTATCGCACTTACGCCGATTTATACTCCGAAGAACAAATTCTCAACGAGGCGAGGAACAGATTGTGATAATCTTGTGATAGCTCTATACCGCTAAATATCCGACGGCAATAATAATCCTCCGACGTCATTCTCTCTACCCCCCCCCCCCCCCCCCCCCGACATTACACAATACCCCCTTACTCATGTGTGCAGGTAGATACAGGCAGAAAAATGTAGTGAGCATCAGTCAGTAGTGACAGTGAGAGGCATGTACACGCACACGCCACCTTTCAAAGGTCATCTGAAAATCCAACGCATGCTTCGCAATGATTGATCTGTGGCACATCTTCTTGATCTAGATGCACGTCGCACGACATTCCTGTCACATACACGTTGGACGATAGTGAGAACAAAGTACTGGTCCGCCCTTCCAGGTTCCTTCCACCGATCCCCCTCCTATTACTGGTCCCACCTTCACTGGTCCCCTCTTCACTGGTCCCCCCTCTTTTGGCAGTCCCCTCCCCCCTTCACTGGCCCCCATAAATGGTCCCCTTTACCGGTCCCTCCTTTACTGCCCCCATCACCTTCACAGCTCCACCACTACTGGCCTCACCTTCACTGATCCCCCTTACTGGTCCCCTCCCCCTTCACTGGCAGTCATTAGTGGTCCTACCTTCACTGGACCACTCTTCACTGGTCCTCCGTTAATGGTTCCCCCTTTATCGGTTGACCCTTCACAGGACCCTCCCACTTCACTGGTTTTCGTTCACTTCCCCCCCCCCCCCCAACCCTCACCTTAGTGGTATTCTTTATTGGCCGTCACTGGCTCCCATTAAAGGTCCTACCCTTACTGGTATCCCTTCCCCCTCACTGGTCCTCCCACCCTTCACTGGACCCCTGCTTACTGGTCTCCCCTTTAGTGGTCTCCCATTACACGTGTTCGGAATCCTGATACCCCTTGCGCGACATAGGTGACATCTCTTCTGAACCCAGACACCGCTTGCATGAAAACCGTAATACCTCTTCTGAGCCCAGACACCCCTTGCGTGACATCGCTAACATGCCTTCTGAATCCGAGCGCATGTTGCACGACGTCGGTGACACATCTTCTCAAGCCGGACGTCTGTTGAAGGACATGGGTGACATGTCTTATGAACCCGAACGCCCTTTGCGCAACATGGGTGACACGTCTTCTGACGCTCTCAACCCGACATGGGTGACACCTGGTCTGAACCCGGACGTCTGTTACTCGACGTCTAGGGAAGGCCGGGCGGATGAGCAGACGGACGGACGGACAGACGGACGGACGGACAACCGCTTACTCTTTTATATATAGTAGGATTCATATTCCTACAATAGTGAAGCAGTGCTTGTGATACAGCATGATGTCGAATTCTCATCCGGTGACTTCAAACGCCATAGTTCATCAGATTTATACGATACATAATACATTTCACAACGACAGAGGAGTGATGTATACAATGATTTCTAGAGTGAGCGAAAAGCTGCTTTCTAAGTAGAGTTGTGGTCTTTTAAACATAAGTATCGAAAACTGACAGAACTTTCCTTACAACCTAATGTCTACCATTCAAGGTCTCCAGTAGTTCTTCTTCTCAATTATTCAGGTCTGGCATCTCTAACGCATCTCAAAATCGCGTTCAAACTGGTAAGCGTATGCGAGCAGTGGCGGAAGCACTCCTCCTCCCTTTTCCGATGTTACAAAGCTGTTGAAAGTAATTTGTTAAGCAGGCCTCCGCATGTAGGAAACACTATTTCTCACCCTACAGCTTCGTGCATGGGAATGTTAAGTTTGGCACTCACTTTGGAAGAAGACAGCTAGTGCTAGGTCACATGGTCTGAATGCTAGGTCATACATAATACATTTCACAACGACACATAATACATTTCACAACGACAGAGGAGTGATGTATACAATGATTTCTACAGTGAGCGAAAAGCTGCCTTCTAAGTAGAGTTGTGGTCTTTTAAACATAAGTATCGAAAACTGACAGAACTTTCCTTACAACCTAATGTCTACCATTCAAGGTCTCCAGTAGTTCATCTTGCCAATTGTTCAGGTTTGGCATCTCTAACGCATCTTAAAATCGCGTTCAAACTGGTAAGCGTATTCGAGCAGTGGCGGAAGCACTCCTCCTCCCTTTTCCGATGTTACAAAGCTGTTGAAAGTAATTCGTTAAGCAGGCCTCCGCATGTAGGAAACACTATTTCTCACCCTACAGCTTCGTGCATGGGAATGTTAAGTTTGGCACTCACTTTGGAAGAAGACAGCTAGTGCTAGGTCACATGGTCTGAATGCTAGGTCACAATATCTGAATGGTCAGAGCACCAGTTCTAACGGGAAGCTACGTAGGGATTGCCCAAATGATTACATCTGCCACTCGCGCCATGCTGTCCCAAGGACGCCGATGGTGCAACGCTTGCGCTGCACGCTGTCAGTGAACCGATCAAGTGATCGGATCCACACCGCGTTATATTCATCCCATCCGTGCAGTTCGTATTGCAACGGGTTCCAGCGATTAACGCGATAGCAACTCGGTTGTGGCATGAAATTGCTGTGCAGTACTGCAGCAGTACATGCTGCAACCATTCATTTCTTGCGGTTTTGAAGCCGAATGCATCCAACGGTGGAACAATGAAAGCATTTGCACTTGACGACTTGCCTGCATTCTGCAATCGAGTTGTTGTGCGTTACTCGGTCCGAAAAAAACCTGTATCAATCTCGCTCATTCTTCACTTTTCTCATGTTTAGTCCATTGGTTGCTTTTGATCCTTGCCATTGAGAAGCTCCGTACGAAAAAGAGCATCTTTTCGTATATCTTCTATCTTACATACAGCACCATAACGTAAAAGGAGTAGTTTCTCCGCCTTTGCCCCCGCTTGAAATCAATGACCGCTTCACGAGCTGACAACAGCTTCATCGACGCAATGAATTGTCTGTTCAGAATTCACACGTTTTAGAGGTGGGAGCCAGGAATGGGCGGAGATTTTGATGATTTTCCGAGAAAACAGAAAACAGAAAAGCCAAAAACGCCAAAAAGAAACAGAAAATCAGATAACGAAGCATTTTGGAATTATTGCTTGAGCTATCTATCGTATCTAAAGATGCATGTTTACCAACAACCAATGGCTTTATACTGTTTCACGTCAAACTGAAACACCATCAATCAAACGAAATTGCTGCACTTGACGATCGCAGCATGCGATTTCTACTGAAAGGATTCGTGCAAGCTGTTTTTTTTTTCGAATTTGGAATAGACTAAGAACATTTTTTTTGCTTCAGAGGCTGCGACGGCATGATACGGATTAAATTCTGGCGGATGGATGTCTATGGCAAATTTTCTGGGCCATACTATTTTCTGTTTTGTAAAAAATTTGCCCTAGAAAACAGGAAAAATCGGCCAAAATAGCCAGAAAATTAGATAAAGGAAAGCAAAAAGGCAGAAATCACGCCCACTTTTGGTGGGAACTGCCTAAACATTAACATATGCAAAAACGCCGATTGAGCAATACTGGTCGATTCCTGATGACTTTTAGAACTATTCTCGGAGCCACTATGATGGTTACTGGCAGTTCTGGCTTGAATCCCAGTTCTATGGAGATCGATTAAACTTGTGCAGCGCTTCTGTTCGAGAGAACATTCCAAATGACAACAAGTGACCGGTTAAAAGCAGAAGCCGTTCTAATCGCAAAATCATCTGCCATTTAAAGTCAAATCATTCTCTCTCAGGAAGCAACGACTATGACACTGAAGATCTTTCTCGTTGTTCCCATTGGAGAGAAATTTCGTTCTAAAAAAAAAACGGAGACATTTTTAGCTTTCCTACAAGGTCCCTAAAGCTATGTCAGCCTGGAGAATTTGTCACCCACAGACGTTTTTGATAAATGTTAGCATAAAAGGATACTGGATGAAGGACGTCCTTATTCAGCCCCTTTTGGGGTGCGCTACACATCTACTTCTGCGGGATATCGTGGAATTTCCATCGTCTGAACACCGCAAGTTTTTTAATAGACCCAATACGCAATTTGAATGCATGTTTGGTCTATTAAATGAATTGCGGTGGTCAGACAATGGGCAGTAAGTGTTCTATCCCTCGCAGATGAGTCTAGCATACAATAAGCATGGGGATAAAGGACGACGTCACTCCCCAGGGAATGCCGTCAGCGTCCCATAGAACTTCGGATCGAGATCTATATCACGTGAAAGAGCTGGAGACGCTGATCACAGATATGTAATTGAAATTTGCTAAATAGATCTCCTAAGCGAGTTGTGGCCGGCAGAAGCCGTGTTGTTGCGTAATCAGAGGTGCGATTGGCAGCGCTGACAGCGGCGGCAGTGGCACGGTGGTGGAATGTTCGCCTCACGGGAACGCGGTCTTGGGTTCGGTTCCCGTCGGTGGCGTTGTTTTTGCATTTTGTGACCTATCTTCGACGAGGACCTATAATCCCATTTTTAGCACATTTTCGATCGAACGGCTGATGGCGACTTGCAATTACCTCTATTAGGATAGTTGGAGTTGGAAACGTGTTTCAGGTAAAAGGGTTAAGTAACAACACGCAGTAACAAGTGTTTCAGGTAACAGGGTTAGGTAACAGGGTTTCAGGCTTTATTCGTGTTTTTCTTTTTCCTTTTTTGTCTTTTCTTTCTTTTGATTTGAACTTTTGACTTCTTTCACGCCACGAATAAGGCCTGAAACCCTGTTACCTAAACCTGTTACCGAAACACGTTTCCAACTTCAACTATCCTAAGACGTAATCGGAAGTCGCCATCAGCCGTTCGCTCAAAAATGTGCTAAAAATGGGATTATAGGTCCTCGTCGAAGATAGGTCACAAACTGCAAAAACAACGTCACCGACGGGAACCGAACCCATGACCGCATTCCCGTGAAGCGAACTCTCTACCAGCGAGCTACTGCTGCCGCTGTCAGCAATGCCAGTCGCACCTCTGATTACGCAACAACGCGGCTTCCGCCGTGCACAGCTCGTTTAGGAGATCCATTTAGCAAAGTTGAACTACATATCTGTGATCGGCGTCTCGAGCTCTTTCACGTAATATAGGTCTCGATCCGAAGTTCCATGGGAAGCTGACGGCATTCCCTGGTCAGTCCCTCTTGGGATGTGCCACGCATTCTACTTCTGCGGGATGTCCTGAAAGCGATTTGAATGCGTATTTGGTCACACAATGACTTACAGTGACCAGCCGATGAAAAGTCAGCGCTTTATCCTTCCCAAACGAGTCTAGTACTACTTCACTTTGCCGCCTCTAGACCGCAGCAGAGGTTAGCCAGAGCATAAACTTTGAAATCTCGAAAAGCCTTGAAAGCTCTGTTCTGTGCTCTCCTCCGCGTCAGCGGAGGAGAGACCAAAATTGGGCAGGAGAAGGGACTCCGAGATGTGGGCCCACTAGCGCACCCGTGTTAAAATTGCTTTTATTCCGGAGTTCCCTCCCTTGCCCAATGCGAAAGCAAATAAGACCCGAATCTGTAATCGAAACGAGGCGATAAGACTGCGTTCACATTCGCTGTATGTAGCTAGTCGCCGCCCTGCACGCTGCGGCATGCTATAGTGACCCCCAAAAAACTTAATATAACGGGCTTATAAGGCATTTCCGCAAAAAACGACTATGATATTCGTTCTTCCCATGGCAGGTTACCCCTTAGTCCTATTTTGCACAAGACTAAATGGGGTACCATAAGTACAATAGTACCGAATATTCGAAATTTTTGTGAGAGCATAAGTATAGTGCAGTCTGCATCCGGTTTCTTCTCCGGTTGCGCTACCACCGCCCATATAAGGTTATGGAAGTGATTTTCCTTGAATCGATACGTTTACCTAACGCCGAAGGTTTACTGTTTCGGCACACAGTCGGCGTAACTTCTAGAGTCGCGTTAAGTGTTCGACCCACCGTTCACGCCTCTAACGTCATCACTCAAGTGTAGCCGGGTAACCTCTTCAGACGTATATGAAGATCATCCCCGTGCATACTGTAGCTGGCACATCTAAACGTCTTCTTCAAAAATTTACTTGAAAAACATCCACGGATCCCGCAGTGATCCGCAGAATCATCGAATTCTAAAAGAGGACTTGAGATGTTGCGTTCTCTTCACCTATTCTATCTACTGACGACATTCAGTGCACAAAGTGCTTGAGATTAATCTGTATCACTTGGACTAATTGCATATCTCCCTTACATCGAATGAAGTAAAGTAAAGCTAGCTGTAGAACAGTTTCGTCCAGTACTTGTCGCCCAGAACTTTTCTTTGCGTGCATTTTCCTTCCTCCCATAGGGCAAAAAGTAATAACAATGCACTCACACACTCCGGACTCCTTGACTTCCAGTTCTCCTCCAAGCTACTTATGATTCTCTTCTTCTTCTATAAATGGTCGATGATTCCGTGTGTTCCTATTCACTGACTGCATTTTATCGATCATGTTTAAGTGACTTTTTTGCGCTAGTTTTTCAAATTTTGACAGTTCGCTAGCGTGTTGTTACCACTACGTTTGCAACTGTATTTTGAGCGCCTCTTAGGACATACTTAGTAAATAATAAATATGAATAAATAATGCGATGGGAGGAGACTCGGTGAGCCACATCACATCCGCGCACTGTTCGTTTCAGAGCGCCACCGCGCTCCACTGCAATTTGGCGCTCCGCAACAGATGTTCACCGTCGGTGCCACTTTTGCCTTTTAGTTGGATCCTCGTTGTACGCATATTCCCTACGTATGTTGTTGCAATACTCCTCGAAGGTAACGCCATCTTATCAATGTCATCTGACGTGGACGTGTTCAGTATAACCATTGATCGAACATTTAAATAGACCATGTAGCGATGGCTAAGATTATATAGTACTAAATGCTTGAGTCCAAACGTTTGCAGATGATTAGGACGTGATGAGCAGTCTCTTGTCCGTTTTACAAATCTCATGGCGTGTTCAAAAAGCTGGCTGATTTCAGGCGTTTTGGATTAAATTTCAATTTTAATTGACTGACATTCACTTGGTCATCCACTAAAGATCTCACTCTCCTGTTTTTTACATGCTGCTTGTATATTTTCCATCACACATTGTTGTGAGCTAGCAGGTTTGCTTGAACAATTTTTAAGATGTTGCCCCCACCATACACAAGACATTCTTATTAGGGTACCACTATTTCAGACCATTACCGTAACAACAATCGTTGTGGGATCAGCACGCCCTGGTTCTGAGTTGGCACAATGCCAGCTCCACGGTAATCCGTAGTAGAGCTTCGGAACTATGGAAAGGAGGTTTTGTACTGTTTGAGACTGTTCTGGATGGAACATTTGGGAGGAAATGCTAGTTGACGGTTCTACAGAGCTAATCTATTGGAGTGCTCACATTATATTACCAAAACTTAACGTGATATGTTCGGTGGGATGTTAATTTAAACATATCGTCATAACACTTAGCCACCAGAATGTGTCCGAATTCTTTGATCCACAAGGACGAAACAATATGGTTAAATGGCCACCGACGGGATAGATCTGCCTCGAACCAGTGAACCAGTGTAAATAAATAAACAAATCAGTCTTCATCCTTTTCAGGCATCCCTCTTCTAACTCATCGTCCTTTAAAAGCGATTGCTAGTAGTAATCACCTAACGTCTACTAGATCGTTGAACATTGTAAAGTTGAGATGTTCAAGCAATATACTTACTACAGATGTATAGTTAGACCTCGTTTTACATTCCTGAAGACTGAAGCACATTTGCTATGTTTTTAAAAGTACGAATGGTTGTAGCAGTGCAACGCAAGCTCATTTGCATTACTGCAACTTTTCAGAAGTAAAATAACATATTTGTTTTCAGTAAAAACATATACTCAAGCAGTAGTTCAAGCAAAGGAAAAGAAGCAGTTTCATTAATTATTTAAAGTCTGCTGAGGAAACTATTGCTGCACTTTCTGTTGAACTCCTTCTGCGTTAACAGCGGAAGTAAGCGGAGGTAAGAGTGATTGACGGAAGGGAATGCTTTGCAAAAACATGATCACCAGACTCTGCTCCGTAGAACCGTCAACTAGTATTTCCGCCCAAATGTTCCATCCAGAACCGCCTCAAACAGTACAAAAACGTTTTTTCCGTAGCTCCTTTACTGATTACCGTGCATGATGCCAGCGCAGAACCAGAGGCGTGGTGGTCCCGCAACGATTTGCAAACGGTAAACTAGTAAGAACGTATGGTCCCCCAACTAGGAATTCATAAAGTGCCACTACATAAGCAGCCAGGTTAGCGTAGTTTGCTTGTTTGGATCTGTTATTATTGATTTATTGTGTTTCTCTTCGTTTTTACATCGTTAAAATTCCCACCTTCAACTGCGAGTGCTCCAGTTCTTCAGTTCATGTATATAGTTGATTTTCATATGGAGACCTCTATTGGCGCATGCGGGTATGGGAGGTGCACTCTTATAATGATGATTTTTTTCTTGCTTTTTTCACACTAGAACTCACTATTCCACAACATCGACATCTTATGACATTCTGCCTATCGTTGCTTCAAAGTATTTTTAAGAGTAACCATTTCGGGACACGTTGATTGTGCTGTTATTGAGCTTGAGGCTTTGTCGTTAAAGTGGAACATTCGTATTGTCAGTTTACGGCAATTGTGTTGGAGTACTTTTGTTCTACATGATCATTCCAGTCTAAAATGTGAAGTTTATAATGAGTGTGTGGCTTAATCCTTGCCATTCACAGGTCAGAATTTTTTACCTTTATGTGCTTTCACGTGAGCTTTATGTTTATTTGGCAGCTTTACCGAGGTTTACATTTTTCGGACGCCTTTTATGTGTTATGAGGAAAATGATCAATGGCAATGTAGGTGTGCTGAATGTCTACTGGATTAGATGCTCGCCCATAGTCTTCGCATTTTTGCAAAGCTCTTCGTCTTGATAGACAATTTGTCTATCAAGACGAAGAGCTTTGCAAAAATGATCTTATTTACAATAATAATAAATAATAACAATAATAATATAATAAAAACGATCTTATTTACAATAATCAGTCTACTTCATAATGCTTAGTGCAAACGTTATACTGCACCACGCTTGGATAGTAAATATTTCGCTTCCTCCTCTGCTTTTTCAGTAAACGGAGTACAAATCCGAATTGGAAAAACCAATTTCCACTTTATGCAAACCAAGGAAGAAGTCACTTTAGCTGATCTTTTAAAAACCAGCGTTTGGTGCAACCTTTTGTACTAACTATTCTGTATCACTTTTTGGCTAAATAGCATCTGTGTTTTACTTTTGCCAATCTTAAAAAAGCCAACTTTTGCTGCACTCTTTTGTGAATTTATCTTGTGTCTCTTTTGGCTTAATAAATGTTCTGTTCTGTTCTGTTCTGTCGTGGTATTTTATTTATTTTGTAGGAACACACCAACGAATTTCGTGGTTTTTAGATGACGCTGCTGTTAGGTAGCATGAAAATTTGACCTCTTCCAGGAATCAGTGAGGTAAGAAAGTGCGTAAAAATGTATTTTGTAGAGAAGTGATATCCGGTTATCGTTTTTCTTCCTCTCTCACCACTTCAAATGCAGGTTTCTAAGAGTATGCCGCATTTTCAAGTGCATGACACTCACTGTTTGCATGTGTTTTCATCATTGCCTTCTTTCAGTTGTTCTTCTACATCTACGTACTTTCTACCTACTCTGTACCTGTTCGTATGTCTGTGTTCTCACGTTCAGCTGCAGCAATAGATGTCATATATTTAGATAATGATTCACGTTGTGTTGTGAATAGTTCCTATGTCACAAGATCTCTCGGACCCAGAGCTGCAGCTAGCTCTTGAGCTGAGCAAGTAGGTTTTCATTTAGTGCTTTAAGATATCTATTAAATATCTAGTTATTAAGAAAAACGTTCGAGGAAGAGGAGCGGAAACGGAATGAAGTGAACGATTTGATTCGCTTCGAATCACCAGAAAATCCTCTACGACGGGAACAGATCAAGCAAATCAACCGACTTTTTAGTCAGCCGAGCTTCGAGTCATATATAACTCCGTGAGTTCCTTTCGGTCTGTATGGGTCATTTATCAATCATTCCCAGTTTTCTGCTTCTCTCACTCGCTCACGGCTGTAAGAACGACTGGAGAATTTTGTTTGCTGTTGAGAGTACTAGTGATTCGGTGACCATTCTTTACTTACAAAGAGATTAAAGTAGCTTTTCATCGGGCTTTCCCCATTGTCAGTCATTCGAACACTTACTAGCACTTGTTGCAGATGCATATGAAGTTTTTCAAATCCAAATTCCAATTTCGACCTTTTTAGCCCGACTCATGACTTCTCGCATTCCCACAGTGCCAGTTCTGTTCAAGGAACTTTCTCCTCACATCCACAGAGCTCGAGGACCATCCATCCGCTCTTTCCGCCCTCGACATCATATTCTTTCGACGACCGATCTTATCTGTACAATAGTGTTCCGACTTTTTTACCTCCCGCGGTGCCACCATTGCCTCCGAGAACTTCGAGTGTGTTTCCACCGGCTCCTGACTTAAGCAGTACGTTTATTTTTGTGCTTTTGTTTCATTTCGCCACAGTATCCCAAATCGTTGAAGTGTTAGCGGAACCGAAATCCGTAGAAAATTCCCTGTTGGGGGCCACCCATACTTTTGGATGACACGACACAATGAGTCGCGTTGAAGTTTGCAAGAATCAATTAGTGCCGCGCGACTTTCGATGCGTGTGAAGTGGGGGACGGTTAGGAGGTACACTCGTCCTCTGCTGAGGGGCGTTCTTCCTCTCATCCCCCTTGCTCACCCACCCTCAACCCCCTAGGCTTCACCGAGAGTCTAACGGCTGCCTTACCGAACCTTTGACACGCAAACAAAAGTTTCCAGTCCTCAGAACAACGGCTGTACCTCCTGACGCCACGCCCTCCTCCCCCCCCCCCCCCCAGCAGGGGTGGGTGTACCTCCTGTCGCGCTGCCGTGTGAAGTGCATGGGTACTGATCACTATTTATTGTGCTATGATTATTCTGAGGAATGTACACTTTCTAAAAGTCTTCTAAACGTGGAACTAATATTGTATGGATACACTGATAGATTGACTGATACATTCACTAGAAAATTAGCGAAGTGACCGTGGAGTTTTTGAAAGCGAGCTATTCTGGGTTGTAGGGGGCTATCTAGGAAGTACGGCACGTGGTGCGGTAGCGTTAGAAACAGCAACAAACAATCTGTGGCACGAAAATGAATCCATCGTATAAATACAGCAGTGCAACACCGATAATATCCAGTCCCCGAGAAATTTTTGAAATCAAAATCAAACAAAATTGACACCTGGAACTGCTCCTTCGTGCTTAGAAAGTAACCCGCAAAATATTCGAAGCATTAGTTATAGTCAGATCGTAGCATTCCAAAATTTGTAGGTGTTCTACTGAAAGCCGCAGGGGTACATTAAGGTGAACCGTACACCACGGCGACGGCAATGACTGGATGGCCGAGAGGATAGCGTCGCGGACTTGCGGTTGGAGAGTCAAGGGTTCAATTTCAAGTCGCATTGGCAAAAGCTTTTCCTCCGTCTTTTTCAGAGTAGGGTGCATTTTGGCTTCGGCAAGGTACAGTATTCGCTAAACTAGTTTAAATCGCGTGGAATTACGTTGCTAGCCCATTAAACTAGGCTTGACTTGCTTAAGAAGCCCTCATCAAGTGCATGAACGCGACCTCCGGAACTGAACCCTCTACCTTCTTCCCGCAAGTCCGCGATGCTATGCACTCGATCACTCAGTCGCTGCCGTCGCTGATGGTAGGCTCTCCTCCATGTATCCATTCGGCTTTGAATAAACATAAACCGAGCTGTAATATTGGTGTTATCTGACTGTTGAGTCTTAAAGCTTTTGCAGGTTAATTTTTGAGCAGAGCAATTCCAGGCGTCAGTTTTGGCATGTTAGCAGCACCGAAGCGCTTTTGGCACTATTGTACATTACGGACTCCACTGGATGAGGAGAGGTCGAAAAAATTTTTTCGCCCAAACTTCGCCTAGAGGGGTTATTTAGGGTGCTGATCACGAATCTGATATCCATTTTTCGTTTTACGCTGGAGTATGGTAGGTTACGGAAGGTACGGGTGACTAAGGTAATGGTCACCGATTTCGCCCAAACTCCAGCGTAAAACGAAAAACTGATGTCGGATTCGTTATCAGCACCCTAAATAACCCTAATAGGCGACGTTTCGGCGAAGTCGGTGATTATGACCTCGACAGCCTTAGTTACTCCTACCTACCGTAACCTACCGTAATCGACCGACATTTCAAAAACGGATGCCAGATTCGTGATCAGCACCACAAATAACCCCCTGGGCGAAGCTTGGGCAAAAAAATTTTTCGACCTATCCTCGTCCTCTGGAGTCCGTAAAGTACAATAGTGCCGCGCTTTTTTCAAATGTTGACTTACACAGATGTCCGAAGGAAATTTGGAAATCACTACAGCGCTTCTCACACGGTCTCCCACAACTCTAAATTAGCCGATTAAAAAAATCCCAGGATCACTTCAAAAACCTCACCTGTAGGTGGCAGTCTTCCAGTGGTATCGCGCTTGCCTGCAAGAGAGGTATGAGGTTGCAGGTTCCCACTATTCTTCCCAGTTCTTCTGCCTTTACACTACTGCGTTCTTGTATAGCACATTGATTTCCTGACTGAAACCTGAAACTTGACCGGCAGCAAGGCAGCGGCGGATCAATGGTTTCGGTTTGCAGTGCGCTACGACAACCCTCCTCCTCTGCCGCCTCGACTGCATCAGCCGACGTCCTCGCGATCGCTTAGCAGCATTCCATCCATTTATCCCGGTTCGTATCCTTCATTGAGTAAAGTCTCTATGTCATCTTTTCCGTACATTGACTGACTGAACTTTGCAGCAATTCCCGCGTCTAGCTATTTCAATAGTGCCAAGGATGAACACGATCTGCCTGCAAATTCGAGGTAGTTCTTCACGTTTCCATTTTATTGCTATTTTTGTTCAACGTGATGTTCCTACTCATGATAGATGTTCTCTTTTACCTTGCTTTTTCTGTATAACATTCACGAGGAAGGCCAGCGAAGTGAGCGTGGAGATTCTTCAAGCGACCTATATACGTTGGAAAAACGTTGGCCAGTAAATAAATCCGTCTACCAACCTCGTGTAGAGCTTAACACGCACAACAGCAGACCTATATACTGTTGTAGGACCTTGTCTAGGAAGCACCGCAGTGCTCTCCAAATTTCCTGAGGACCTCTGGCTTGACCAAAAATGGCAGAAAACTGTAGCGCCTTAGTGCAGGCTGATACCGCAAAACTGACGCCTGGAATAGCCTTGTTGTGCTCAGAAGTTAAGCTGAAAAAGTTTAGATCTTAAATCATAGCTAGAGCATAGGATCTGACATGACTGAGGCAATGATTAAAGGCCCAAGCTTTTTGCAGGAAAATTTTTGAGCACGAGAAGCCCATTCCGGGCGTCAGTTTTGCCTCATCAGTCTGCACTGAAGCGCTACGGTTTGTTGTCGTTTTTCCCCAGAGGTCAGCAGGAATTTTTGAAACCACTACGGCGCTTCCCAGACAAGGTCTTTCAAAATATATAGGTCGTTAAGGAATCTCCACAATCACATCATTGACCTTCATCGTCGGCTTAGATTTGAGCTCATATTTTCCCTAATATTCAAATGGAAGACTCCAGGAATAAAGTTATGCAGGCGCCAGGGTGTCTACTATACATCCAACCCCGATTCGGATCATTCGGATCCTCCTTTTTTCAAACACCAACACCAACAACATACATGGATTATTCTTGTTTTAGCTTTTTTGAGCGTAGGCAGCCCTATACGTTCTGTATTGCACGATATCAAAAATTTTGCACAAAATTGTTGTGTTTTACCACAGTGGTGAACCGAGCCAGGACGCTTCTGATCTAATTGGGCGCTTCATATGCCTTCTTACCGAGATGGATAACCATAATACAACGTGACCCTCTCCGAACCGCTTTGCGCCTTTTTTGAAAGACTCGAATGTTAAGATGGCTCAGATAAGGTAATTCCCATTGGAACGGATTTTTAGATTATTCAGATAATTAATTTTTCCTCGGAGTGGGCATCGGATATCCCCAATTCGGATAGTATGTAGGACTTCCGATCAAATACAGGGTGCGCCAAAATTATGGCGACAAGGTATTCAATTCGCCGAGAGAGAAAATGCGGTACTTTCGAGAAACCAACAATGAGATAATGTTTACCAGTCTATTGTAAACTATACGCAACATTGAGATTCGAAGATATCTCCATCGGCATCGATGTAGACTTTGAGACACTTCGGAAAGGCATCGACGGCGGCACGCAAGTAAGGCGCGCTGAGCTCATCCCACGCCTTTCTTCAAAGGATCCACGGGGCGGTGAGGTTTGCCGCAGGCTTTGGCTTCCAGAGCTAGCCAGACCGTGTAATCCATCGGATTCAAATCCGGAGAGTTAGCTGGCCACTCGTAGAAGCTGATGAATGGCGGAAAGTTGCCTTGGCACCAGTCTTGCAGCATCTTGCTCTGTGAGCTGAAACTCCTTCCTGTTTGAAGGTCCAGGACGGTGCACGTGGGTCTTCTTGTAGGCCTTAAGTCCCAGTTTACGGAAGATTCTTCTCAACGACGTCTCCATGATGTCCATTTTCCCGACAACAGGCGGACCGGGCGCGCCGGCTTCCTGCGAATTCGTTCACGTACCCTCTTAATGTTGTCCGTAGTTGTAACAGATAAGTGTCCTTCCCGTCCGAATCTATCATCCTCGGTTCCCAGGTTTTCTTAGCGTCTAATGGGCCTACTTATAATACTCTGATGAACTCCAAGACGGTGGTGAATGTAGCGTGCCGAGAAGCCTTGACGGTAAAGCTAAATGATTTAAGAACGGTGGCACGAACGCTTCACTATTTTGAAAAACGGCTTATTGTTATGTTCGACTGAGGTAGGCATAAACTAATTGACTCAATAAAAACAATAACGGCACGAAAAAAAGGAGACGCTCCGAATAAAAGGTAAATTGTTTGCGCATGTGCTGTCGCCATAATTTTGGCGCACCCTGTACAATCATCTGGATCATTCGAGAATCCGTTCTAGTAAAAATTACTCTTATCTGATCCTTCCAAAGATCCATGCTTTTCAGAAGTGCAGTTATCCGAATGATCTATTCATCCATCGTTCGAAAAAAAGACAGAGCCAAATTATCCAAAACGACATTAGGGCATCCAATGTATAGTGTTTAAAGGGTGCGTTAAAAGTATTGAGGAAGTAAGCGGGAGTTGTGAAAATAGCTACGCGCAGTAAGATTTAACATCTGCACACCCAAACTATGAAACAGAATGTTACAAGCACAGTAGAATCAGTCGTAGTCGTCGATATGGGCTGATATACTGTGACTGCTGGAGCGATGAGCAGAGGCATAGCATAGTTGTGCACGAATGAATTTTCGAACATTCGAATTTGAATAATTCCTTTCGAAATCGATTATTCGTATTCGAACGTTCGAAAAAGCGCAATTTCGAATGTATTCGAATTCGAGTTCTCGAAAAATCGCGATTTTCGAATGTAATCGAATTCGAGTGCTCGAAAAATCGCGATTTTTGAATGTATTTAATTTTCGAATATTCAAAAATCGTTGCTATTCGAATATATTCGGTCATTTGGAATTTTTGGGAAAGAACAACTATAACGCATAGATGTTACACTGCAAGTACACTGTCCTCTAACCGCTTAAGTTTCTGATCTTACACTCGAGTCGATATCGTTATGCGTGTTGTGTTGTGTTGGGTGAAATGTCTCTTTGTTGTTAAGTGGTTTCACACGGATATCCCGTGTAATAAATAATAATAATAATAACAAAGTACACTGTCGTCGATTCCGTCTCCTGCTTCGACCAAAGTACTCAGTAACTGATCACTTGGAAGTGACACAGGCCTTATTCTCCAAAACTTCCCGGAAACGGTAATCCAACGGATCCGTGTTTAAGCTGTGCTCGTGGTAGCAGCTGCATACACCTGCGCGCTTTTGTCTGTTTGCCGCAATCGGACAGAGCCTGACACTTTTCGAATTGAACGTTATCGTGCTTGAACATCTTGTAGACAATTATATTGACAAAGCTTGTTTGATTTTAAGGCAATTGACTTCTTTCCTCATCGACTGTTCTGGAGAGTGATTAATTCTATAGCGAATGAAGTGTTTATTTTATTTGGTAACGGCCGAGAAAGGATCACCGTAATGACGGCGGTATCAGACTCGACAGTTCTTTTAGTCGAAGTATTTTTGAACACAATGCGGATAACAAAAATAACACAAAAATCTTGAAACTATATTAGAAAGAAAAAGCAGCAGTTGATGCAAAAAGATGGTGCGTTACTACTTTTGGTGCAATCCTAGTTGGTGGTGGCCACTCTTAAACGATTTCCCGGTGCAACGAGAAACAATAAATGGGCAACAACATGTAGAAATAGGTAAACTACGCCAATCTATTGCCTAGATAGACTCAATTTCCGAGTTCCTAGTCGTGAGGGTGCAACCTAAAAAGGACCCTTCTGGGTGCATTTCTAGTAAAGGAAGACTCCTTACTAGAATAGTACAGAGAGTGGATCATCTTCAAGAAGTGAAAAAAGATAACATAGGTAAGATAAAATAAAATTGGGTCAAGACACCATCAATTTACGTTTTGGACACAGGCAAGACACTGGTGTACTTCACGTCCTAATCATTTACAAACCTCCCGTCGTGGTTCACAAATGTAATATATTCTCGTGTTTTCTGTGTTATTTATTTTGACCTCGTTAGTGCAGTTGCTTCCTAAAGGACGAGTAATTTCAGTATATTTCAATACTGAACACATTCACTTCTTGTGAAATCGTTTAAGAGTGGCCACCACCAACTAGGATTGCACCCTACTTTTTACTGTTCACTGTTAGGCATCCTCTCGTTTAAGCGCAGGTTGGGGGATCTTAAAGCGAGACCTGAAGTTCGAGTTCGGCGAAATTAAAGCCCGGCTACGTTAACTTTTTCTTGATGCTTGGTGGGCGCGTGCTCGCGTTGAAATGGCGAGATGTCGTAACACGATTAATTTAGGTGAGGCGCATTCCGAATTCCTTCCTTTCTGCAATTCTGAGCACAGAATCCGTCTCTTGTGATTGGCCAAAGAGCATTTGCAATTGCAGATACAAACTCGCCAAGCACCATCCTTTCCTTTAAGTTTTTTTGTGCTTTGACTTTTTACAACATTTAAGAGGATTGGGCACTTCGTAGCGCAGATGGAGCAGGTGCTGTCTGATGCGCACATCGATTCAAGGTTCTTGATTCGGATTTTCCTCCTAGGCAAACCAAGTCTTTTATCCCTTCGGTCGGTGAATTGGTAACAAGCTACCCTGGGAAGGATAACCCACTGACTTTTACACAATCGCAAGTCATTGTGTGGCCAAATTCGCATTCAGACAGGCTCCACGATATCTCGTAGAAGAATGCGTAGCACAGCCCTCAAAGGTATTGACAGCGTCGATCTTTCTTTATATCATTTTATACCTAGAATAAAGATAAGGATAGAGGACGGCGATATACTCTCCCTTTTGGGATGCGCCACGCATTCTTCTTTTGCGAGATGTCGTGGAGGCGATTTGAATGCGCATTTGGTCTGTACAATGACTTGTGGTGGCCAGCCAATGTAGAAGCCAGTGTTTTATTCCTTTCCACACCTGCTAGTATATGTAATTGCTCTGTTAGAAATGTTTTGCGCCTAAGTTGCCACCCGTCATCGCAGCACGAGAACCACCGATATCAATTAAGTAGCATTAGTAATCGATATTTGTTTATTTATTCAAAGCATAGACAGATACAGACAATTATCTTGTGTGGAAATTGCATGAAAAATCACAGAAAACAGCACACATAGCAGACCACTTAAACGCTAGCCAACGAAGAATAAATCACAGGAAAACCTTCCATTGTTTGATATTCAACCTTTGACAAACTCTCTGAGGGCTTGAGCAGAGAGCCCCTCTAAATCTTTATACTTGCCCAGTAGCAGGTTGAATTCCTTGAGAATACGATAGGCTAAAAAAATTTGAACTAACTCGCGACTTAACAACCAAGGCTTGAGGTTTCAACTCCCCTCTCACGGAACTTGCCAGCATATCGTCAAAGAATTTAGTTGGGCCAATGGAAATCTTGTTTGCAACAATTTTGTACATCATGACGAACTGGGCTATTTCCTTCTATTCTTCAGCGAGGAAAGGCTAAGCAGTGAAGCTCGTAGGGCACCGTTTGGAATAGGGCTATAATCAATCTACTGAGAAACATCTCATCATGAGGTTCCTAGTGAAGCTATTTTGAAAGCTTTCTAGAAGGTCTATACCTTTCATTGTCGTTGGATTTAAGGCTGGTGTCCCACTTTCCGCTATAAGTGTTACATAGGTTTTGAAGCCACGAACCTCAGGAAGATGGAATTTCAAAACCCTAAGGAGGTTATAAATGCGATAGTTGGCTTTTCTTACTAAAATACTGTAATGCTTGGAAAAATACAGGTTGTTTCTTATTATATAACCAAGATCTCTAACGTCATCAGTTAAAACCTGACCGGTGATAAGGTATTTCGGAGTTTGGGCACGGTTTTTGGTAGGCCGATATTGACGGCTTTCGCACTGTCGCGCATCCCGATGGCTAAAAAGTGAAAGCACTTCCAGTACTTTAAACATAGCTGGGCAACAGTTACCTCAGATGCAGCTTGACGTCATCTGTCGAAAAATTGTTTTGTCCCGATCGCCCCCGGTTTCGTGCTCATTTGCTTTGCTTCTCTACCATGTGTTTGTATAATACGTTGTCAAGCAGACACCGCTTCATTTCAGTTCTTCGGATCCGAAGCCCTATGTCAATTCCGATCTGTATGTCCCATACACGATGTGCTCTAACCGTCTTTTGAACGGTGATTTGATTGACCTGGGGTCATCCGATGAGCAGGAACAGTGCCCGACTGCTACATTAGAACAGGTGAGCACCGGTTCATCTCAAAATCACATTTTCCAGTTCCATGTTTGGGTTGCTGTGTAATAATGGTGTACTTGTGTCATGTAACGATGGTTTCTTAGCTTTTCCGGCACTATTGTACTTTACGGACTCCAGAGAACGAGGAGAGGTCGAAAAAAATTTTTCGCCCAAACTTCGCCCATGGGGTTGTTCTGGGTGCTGATCACGAATCTAACATCCGTTTTTGAAATTTCGGCCGATTACGGTAGGTTACGGTAGGTACCGGTGAGTAAGGCCGTCGAGGTCATAATCACCGATTTCGCCCAAACTTCGCCTAGGGGGTTAATTGGGGTGCTGATCACGAATCTGGCATCCGTTTTTCGTTTTACGACGGAGTACGGTAGGTTACGATAGGTACGGGTGATTAAGGTCACGGTCACCGATTTCGCCTAAACTTCGACTATAGGGGTTATCTGTGGTGCTACAGGTGAGCACAGCATGCAGGCGGTCCCGCCTGAAAATTCGCAAATCAGCGGGAAACCATTTTTGCGGGAATCTTTTCGATAGGCGAAGGCTTGATCGAGAGATAGCAATCTAAGCATCATGGCGCTCCAGGCACTGTTCCACAACCGCCGCCAGGAAGAACTGCGCGACTTCAAGCTGAAGGACGTCTTTGACAAGCTATACATGGACGCAGCCGATTTCCAGGAATGGCTTAGAAGGATGAGATTGCTCGCAATCGGTGACCATGACCTTGTCAGCCTTAGTCACCCGCACCTACCGTTACCTACCGTACTCCAGCGTAAAACGAAAAACGGATGTCATATTCGTAATCAGCACCCCAAATACCTTCCCTAGGCGAAATTGGTGATTATGACCTCGACAGCCTTAGTCACCCGCACCTACCGTGACCTACCATACTCCAGCGTAAAACGAAAAACGGATGTCAGATTCGTCATCAGCACCAGAAATAACCCCACTAGGCGAAGTTTGGGCGAAAGTTTTTTTCGACCCCTCCTCGTCCTCTGGAGTCCGTAAGGTGCAAGTGCCGTTTTTCCTAGTAGATAGTTCCAGGAACTGGTAGATTAGCTTCTATATGAGCAGTGCCCTATGTTGCGGACAACACATGGTTGCAGGTGTAGTAAACCAATTAGCCTGCACGCTGTTATCAGTTTTTTGCGATGGACACAGTAGTATTACACTGGCGATCCGTCATTTGGCGCGTTCTTCTGGCTTTTATTTCACCGAAGTCATTACATCACCGCCGCTCGCTCATCATTGTGGACTTCTTTCCAGTGAGTGCATCCAAATTATCTATAGTACGGCTCCTTATCTTGATTGATTTGCTTTCTTGTGGTGTGTTCAGCAAATACCAAATATTTCATGTCCTACATGTTCTAGTTACTTGTGATTTTCTCTTTTCGAAGCGCGTTATTTCTCTTCTATGCTAATGTAGAGTAATAAACGGGGTGCACATTGAGGGAATGTATGAATTATTAAAATAAAGCGAAAGCATTTATTTGTAAGTTTTTGCACAAAATGCCGTGATGTTCAAGTTTATTAGCAGAATTAGCTATTTTGGTGACGGAAATATAGGTGTTCAACTAATTTTTGAATTTTTTTAAATCACCTTGGACCAGGAAGTAAATCGGGGGGGGGGGGGGGGCGCTGGCTCTCGTGTTTACCTTGTCGATTCTTGGTTCTAACTCCGCCCAGGGTAAACAGATCTTCCGTTTCTCAGGATTCAGTGAACTGTGAACAGTGCGACATAAAACGTTGATTTTCTTTATGGAGTTGCTAACACAAGTCACTCTTTCGGTCTAATGTTGCATTCACGATATCCTTCAGTAGTAGAATTTGCGGTACGTTCCTCAGACGGATTGGATAACACCGGCCTGTAACCTTCATACTTAAACGGCGAACTGCGATAGGAGGGTTTAAGATAGACTGATGCAGCTTCATATTCTACAGCAGCGTTAGTGTTTTATTGCTCTAGTCTGCAGTGTGTTTATGTTCATGTGTTGAGTCTCTGATGTTCGTCCGAAATACCGCTCTTCCTCGCCTAGTAGGGTATTTGAATGACTTTTCCTTGTACTGTTGTTTTTCGGAGCCTCTATAATAATTTCGCGGCATTCTGAGGAGATCCCACGTGGAAATGTCATTTCGTTTCGGATTTTTGCCGCAGTCAACAAATTTTCTATAGTTGTAATGTGGGAAAATGGAGCCATGTCCCGCTAGGAGAAAAAAGAACGGACTTTCTCTTCGACTTGTGCACTAGACTTACTGCTCAGATTGAATATGCATTATAGTCATGCTCATAAATTTCGAATATTCGAATTCGAATATATTCGAAAATTGCAGTTTTCCAAATATTCGAATTAGAATACATTCGAAAGACGCGGTTTTTTCAATATCCAAATTCGAATGGATTCGCAAAAACGCGATTTTTTGAAAATTCACATTCGAGTAGGTCATTCGAGCCCAACTATAATATGCATGCGAAGTGTTCTCACAACTTCACGTTGATTTCAGATGCGTGGCGCATTGATGAGGGATTGACTAACGTCAATTGTTATCCTTTACCCTTGCCCAAATAGCGTTATTGTGTGGTTATTTACAGCTGTGCATGGCTCTAAATTTCAAATGCACATCGTTTAAGATGTGCCACGCATTCTTTTTCTGGTTAGTGGAAGTGTCATTGAGCCTGAAAAACCACGGGTATTTTCGTCGCTGTGTGATTTTTCCAGGTTTTTTGAACGAAGAATTTGTCAGTGTGTCCGTGAAAATGTGGTTTCCTAAGAATAGATGGATTCGATTGGCGTGATCGATTTATGCACAGTTTTACAGACATTTTCTGCTAGTCTTATTGCTTACTCTTGCTATGTATGAGTCTAGAAATAGGTTTCTGCGATGTCTCCTAGTCCGGAGGGGTAGAGCTAACAAAGGACAGTTGTGCCCAGCATTTCCTAATACAGCGTCACATTCTCTGAGCTACCATGCGTGCAATCTATCCATTTGGGAGTGGCTGAAGCTCTGGGGCATGTTGAAGGGAGAGGAGTCTCCTACTAGGATAGATTCGGCTTCAATAGCAGAATCTCTTTAGAGTGGTCCAACGCCTGTACAGATAAGATAGCACGCAACCTTTGATCTACGGCCTGCCTTTATAGGGCTTCTTTCTTCTTATGGATTATTATCTAATTCTTGTGGTTGAGCACATATAAAAGGTTTGTTAGAAAAGAAAAAAAAACCTTGATGAGAGGGCTTTTCTCGTTGTCGTCCTGTAGTTTTCCTTGCAGAGCAGCGTTTGTTATCACTTAACGTTCCTACTACTTCTTGTTGGCAGTGTGACATTCTGTCTTGTTGATAGACGTGTAACCAAACTGACGTTAACTGCTAGGTGCATTCTTCGTTCCAGATTCGACGTGATTTCGATCCTCTCTATCGTTCCCCGGAGAAGAACATCCAGGTGGCGTCTGCGATTCTGTCCTCACAACGTGTAGATACGTGCCCAGAGATAGGTGGGTGTTTGTATTTACCGTCCTGAAAAGCTCTACAACGTTCACTTAGGGATTCTTCCCAGAATAACGTCGCTATACTATTTCTTAATGTGAATTTTAACGTATTGTTTCCTATGTACTAGCTTCAGCAGCTTATGGCTCCTGACTCTAGTAGGGTTCAGCATTAGTTACCCATTGAGCAACGTTTACGAGGATTTTTTCAGAAGTTGAAGCTGTGACGAAGTCACAGCTGAAGCCGCAGGTCTACAAAGAAGATGAGAACAAGGAAAACTATGACCATGAGTGGCTCGCGCTCGACTGTATTTCTCTGGACAACCATGTGCCTTCGCTTTTCCGACAGGTATTGTAAAAGTATCTTATCTTTTTATTTTCAGTCTTTTGCATTGGAACTATTTTTGATGCTGTGATAGGGGTTATACCTCAGCCGGCGCTATTCAAACCACCGATATCGATAAAACCTCGGGAAGAATCGATATTGATGGCTTTCATGCTCCTCGCCGCACGACTACTGAATTATGAGCGCTGCCTATTTACGGCGTTGTGAGAATTCATGGTGTAATCGTAGTTTAGAATTACACAGCCCAGTTGGAGCAGCTGTTTTCTTCCCTTAAGCCCACAACCCCCACCCCCCCCCCCCCCACTCCCCTATTTTCCAAAACGACCATTTGGCGTTTAATTATTGTTGAGCTCATTCAAAATGCTGCCTTGCCCATGATTTGTGCTCATTCCTCCCTTCTAAACGTATGGGGTTTCGGTTGGTACAAAAAGAGCTATGGTTGCTTGAGGAAGAAAATAGCATTTGCTAGCATTAATGAGTTACAGGTGCGGAGGTTTTTTTTTTGAAGTCTTGAGTCTTTGTTAAGAAGGCTTCAGGCTTAAAAGTTGTTCCTAGCTGAACTTTTACGATGGCATCCATTTTTCAGATTGCCATCGTGAAAGAAAGAGGAATGAAAAACTGCACGTCATCTTCCTTGTTCTTCATGTCACCTATCGCCGACTATATTACGACATCCGCTTTGAGTGTGAAAGTAGTCGTTAGCAAAGATTTTACGTGAGTTTAGATCTTTAGTTCTTTTTAGAAAATTTGCGTTCAGTTGTTCTCCCTTATGGACGTTTGATATTATCCTTTGTCTATCTTCTTAGAGCGCGGGGGGGGGGGAGGGCTGGTATCTCTAATATGACTCTTCTCTTTCGTTGCGCCTACGGTAGTATTGAATATTGTACCCGCTCTTCCGAAATCGGTTTTTGAACTTTTTAAATGGGAACTTTGCAAGCTAGTGACCGAATCGCACTTGTAGTGCATCTTATGGCGGATAATTCAGGCCCAGAAGCTCCTTCCTTGCTCAGTTTATTCCAAATATCTATTCCTACAAGTTTTGAATGTATCCTACTGGATGGGGAACTTTTCTCTTTCACTTTCACAACGACCGTATAATTAAAAATAAGGTCTTTCACAATGACAACAGGGTGAAACAACCTTCGAGAACACGTTTCCTTGCAATTTCCTAGTCGGGAGAGGCCACTATGTTTCTGTATCTTTTGCTTTTCCAGCGATGCCCCTTCCGACTAGGATAGATCCGTAGTTTTCAATGCTAGCTAGATTGTGGTAGTGCTGTTTTGAGCTGGCTGCTCAAGAAATAAGCCAGACCATACCGAGGTTCCCATCCTCCCTCCCCCGACTTGTAGACGCCTCTTTTTGTTTTATCGACAATTCGTGCTTCGTTAGCCTTCATAACTTGCTAAATTTTGGCACTCTTCCAAAAGTTGTGCGCAACGTTATACACTAGATCTATACGTTTGGGGAGTTTGTATAACGTTGGGGCGTGGTGGCGCAGTCGGGAAAGGCGCATGCTGTCAGTGTACTTACAAGGAAAGGTTCCCAACTCAAGGTAAGCTTTTGCGATGCTATTTTGGCAGGATACAGGACCCGGTGAGCGGAGTACAGAACCGCAGGTAGTTTATGCTGAACGCTTTTTTGATAACCTGAAAGGGAGGTCTGAAAGCGTGCGCGCAACTATCATCAATCTCTACGACACCCCACCAGTTGTGCTTCGGCGGCGCATTTGGTAGGAGGGACGCCTCATAGGAGCACACCGTAGGAGTTTTAAGTTCGAGTCGCGTACTGCCGACCTTTACCGACCGACCAAACCAAAGCTGCCTATTTGCGCCTTCATAAATATTAGTTTTTTAAACAATGCCTATCTGCACCATATCATTTCTCTGGAGATAAAAAGTCCTGCCTTGTCTTTTTTTCGAGTCCGCCGACAACACGTTCAGATGAGAACGACATTTTTAGCACACTTATGTACAGATGTGCCCAGGTCCATAATATTCAACCGTAAGGTATGCGTATTTGTGCAGTTACGGTGTTGTTGGCGATATGGTATGACATGATGGTGGTGCAGTTAGGCATTGTTGAAAAACTAACATTTATGAAGGCGCAAATAGGCAGCCTCGGTTTGTTGTAAGCATTGACAGTTTAAAATTGACTCCTGTGAGCACGTTAAAGCGTAATAACATCGAACTAAGATGCGCAAAAAAGTTCGGCGGTACGCGGTCTCGAACATAAAACCCCTCCGATGTACTCCTATGAGGCGTCCCTCCTACCAACTACGCTGCCGAAGCACAATTGGTGGTGTGTCGTAGGTGTTGATGATAGTTGCGCGCACGCTTTCAGACATCCTTTTCGGGTCGTTAAAAAAAGCGTTCAGCAAAAACTAACTGTGGTTCTGGACTCCGCTCACAGGGCCCTACATCCCGCCAAAATAGCACTGCAAAAGCTCATTTTGAGTTGGGAACCTTTCCTTGTTAGAACCGAAGACATCCATCCCTCCGTGGTCTCGAATTGGCACCAGACTGCTCTGCGAAGAATAAAACACTGGCTGATTCATCTGGCCACTGCGAGTCATTGTATAGGCCAATTGCGTAGTTAGAATGTCTCCGCAGTATTCCGCAGAAGTAGGGCGCATCGCGGATCCTACAAAGCATTTGGTAGACACCGGCCGTTATCATTTTTGCAATTTGACTTGGAAGGAACCATGTCTAGACGGAGTAAAGCGCCTGACACGGCGTGACCGCGACTCTTACAATCTATTTGTAGTTGAAAGCTAGTTTCTCGCGGTGCTACTAAACGCTATTGGACTCTTAAGCCGCATCTTCAACAACAGAAAACCGGTAGCGCAGGGGCAATAAGTAGGTCTTCGAGGTCGAATCGAGGAGGTAATACACTCCCGCCGAGTGGAGATAATAGGTCGATTGTACTTCCTATTCAAAGGAATGAGAACCACAGCGCTGTGTCGCTATTTTCTTCATTTTGCAAGTTTTCAATGACTGGCAGCTAAAAAGTTGATATTTCAGTTGGAACCAAAGCCAAAGCGAAGCATCCGAAGTAGCGCTGGTTTGTGACACCGAAACCTCCATAGAGCTGTTAGTCACTCAGCTGCTAGCCGATTTGCTGGACGAGTCGGAGCTGTCCAATGGTGTTCCTGTTGAAAAATATGGTCTAAAGGTTAGTGTTTACTTTCCGGAAAAGTTTTGGAGCAGCTTCCTTTTTATGAAGCTAAATCACAACGGGTTCCAGAGTTACTGGGTCGCTCCCGGTTTTGCTGTAAAGACCTTGAGAATTAGTCAGTTTTCTCCCGGCTAATGGGCGTCTCTAATCCCTTAATTGCGCACTGTTTATGTTACCGAAGGAGACATTGCACATCACTCCGCCAACAGGCTTCCGCATGCTGTTTCATATTGTCATATGTTACGTTTTTAATTTTTAGATATTTGGTCTAGACGAGTTTCTGCCAAAGACGTCAGCTCTAGGGAACAATTTGTATGTTGGAAATTGCATTCTTCACGGGAAAGATGTAAAGTTGGAGGTGTGCACTTTTTGTTCAAAATTTATATCATATTCAGTCTTTCATTGAAAGCAGAAGTTCAGATTGGACGCTTCGAACCTTCATTTATTCGCGCGTCTAGTCCGTCTCCATCATGGGACAAGATGAAGTGAGATTTTAATGCTTCGCTCTGCTTCCTACCCTCTCCAGTTATTAGGTGTTCTCTTATTTTAGGTCGCAGTTTAAGTTCTCGTCCGTACTAGACAAAGAAGACGTGGAAAATATGATTGTTCATCTAAAATCTGAAATGGCTGAGTATGAAGTAGCGTTCCGATCATCTTCTACGCTTCATAGTAAGTTTTTGTTGTTTTTATCTGTTTTTTGGTCATATGTATTACCTTACATTTATCAGTTCTCTAATGAATCCGCACTGCAGTGAATTTGGAAGTGGGAACTAGAAAGTAGTTAACAATAGGTGTGTCTGGAAAGCAACAATTTTATCCTGCTCTTACCAGGGGACTACCTAAACAGTAGAACTGAACAGCCTCAGTGGTGAAGAGAAGCGCCTTTGCCTCAGACATAATAATGCACATGTATTTTGATTCAAGTCGTCGACAAAGCAGAGCTACGGCCGTCTAAAGCTGCGCTTAGTACTCGTTTGTATTAACATAATATAATGTATATAATAATGTAATGTCGCCTAATTTAGCGATCGGTTGGCCTAGCGGCTACCCGCTAGAGTCGTGGACTGTTGAGCAGTCTCGAGAGCTTGAATCCGCTCGTTGTACACCTGTTTTGCACGCCTATGTAAAGGCTTGGGTACGTGTAGCGCAGTCGGAAGAGGTGCCAGCTGTCGCATGCACTCAATACAGGTTCCTTGTTAGGATATTCCGTCCAGACCAGCCAAGTCTTCCATCCCTCCGGGTCAGTGAATTGGTACCAGACTTGTGTGCGAAGGTTAAAGCGCTGACTTGTTCATCGGCTGGCCACTGCAAGTCATTGTATGGCCAAACACGTAGAATGCGTGGCGCATCCAAAAAGGGATTGAGTAACGCCGTCTTTCATCCTTTATCCCTATCTAGAGGCTTCTATTTGGTGCAACTTGCTAAGTCATTGCATTAAGCCACCATCCCCTATCCCCTTATTATTCCCTTGTTTTGTTTTTTTAAGACTGTGAAGTGTTTTTCAATCAGTGCTTTTACTGTTCCACAATTCACTCTGTTCGTCGCCTAAATATAGTCAGTTTATTTATTTATTTATTTATTTTTATTTATTCAAGGCATAGACAGACACAGACAACTGTCTAGCATGTAAAGTGTAAAAAAACGAACAAAACATCACAAATTGACTACTCGAACACAAGTCAAGCAAATAACAAACCACAGGAATCATTTCTTGAGTGTTTAGCATTCAATCTTTGACAAACATTGTACAGGCTTGAGCAGAGAGCCTCTCTAAATCTTCATACTTGCCCAGTAGCAGGTTGAATTCCTTGAGAATGCGATAGATTAAGAAATCTGATCTGATTCGCGATTTAGCAATTGAGACTCGCAGTTTCAACTTCCCTCTCACGGATCTTGTCAACATCCCGTCAAGGAATTTATTTGTGTCAATGGAAGCCTTATTTGCAACAATTTTGTATAACATGACAAAATCAGCGATTTTTCTTCTTTTCTTCAGCGAAGAAAGACCAAATAGTGAAGTCCGTTGAGTACCGTTTGGAATAGAACTATAATCTACTGAGAAGCACCTATCATAAGCTACCTAGTGAAACTATTCTGAATGCTTTCTAGAAGGTCTATATCTTTCTTTTTCGTTGGATTGAAGACTGATGTCCCACTTTCCACTATAGGCGCACCTTCGAGATTAAACAGCATAGTACCAGCAGATAAATAACGTAGTAATGGGAAGGTTAGGATAATGATGTGAGTGCGACAACCTGCCTTGTGTAAGTTTGATCCAAAGTAGTGGAGAAGGTCACCTTTCCGTAGTCCCTTTACGAAATAGATAAGGTATTCCTGAACTAGTCTTCTGGGGCCCGGTATGATCTGCTAAATTGCGAGATAGCGAAGGGATATCCAAGAAAAACATGAAATTCAACATACGAGTGAGTGTATCCAACTTGCACAAGGGCATAGGGCAACTCTTTCTTCGCGTCTTGACCTGGTTCAAAACCGATTAGCTTCCAAAACGAATGTAACTTCATCCACTGCTTAAAACCTTGTGTAGATAACGCAGTTTGACGCATTGGTTGGGGACTCACCGCAGTCAATCTCTGTATTTTAATGTAACTTCATTATTCCATTTCTGATGTTTTCCAGCTGCTTAACCCCGAACATGCGAAGTTGACTATATTGGGGCGTCGTATTGAAATTGAAGTAAAGGGCCATAAAACAGTGGCAGAGTAACAACAGTTCATACTCTTCCCAAGATGGGAATGAGAGCGTAATATGCCGCGATATAGTAAGCTGTCCCCATTTAGAGGCCGTTGTAGAAACGTGAGGAACAAGAATACGACGAGCGTTCTCAAATTGTTAATTGCCTGCCTGAAGTTCACGCCCAATCCAATCGGTCATCCAATCGCTGGCGTGAGTGTTGAGCATATGACTTCACTGCCGAAGCACGAAGCTTTAATGAGCCGTAGCTCTACTCTTGGCAGAACTCTTATCCAGATACCTGCATCTTTTATTTCTGAGGCAGAGATACTTAGAATAAGGATGAAGGATAAAGGACGGCGTTACTCAATCCCTTTTTCGGATGCGCTAGCGCATTCTACTTCTACGGGATGTCGTGGAGGCGACATGAATGCGTATTTGGCCATACAATGACTTGCGGTGGCCAGCCGATAAATAAGTCAGCGCTTTGTCCTTCCAAGACACGTCTGGTACCAATTCACCGACCCCGGAGGGATGGAAGGCTTGGTTGGCCTGGGTGGGAAATCCAAACCAGGAACCTGGTATCGGATGCATGCGACCGTCGGCGCCTCCTCCGACTGCGCTACACGCGCATAGAGATACTTACCTACACATATTCGCCCCTTTAGACCTAGCGTTTAGGTAATTCCCTGATTAGTCATAAAATAGTTGCAGTTGAGGTTTATTGCTATTCAATCTGTACTGTATTCTTCCTTTTTCCTACCCTTAGGCGTGGTTTTTACAGTCTTGCTCTAGCTTAGTGGTTGTTAAAACGTGCACTGTAGACCCAGGATCCAGGAAGTCCTGGTCAGTCTGTTCTTGTGTTATTAATCTCAATCAATTTTAAAAGATGCGCTTTAACTTTTGAAAGCTCTTTGTTAAGATCCCTTCTCCGCCCCTTTTCGCATCCCTTTTTTCGATAAAATGAAAAGTATAGCTTTCATACAAAAGGCTTGTAAGAGACAAATGCCGTAATAGAGGATCTATCCTAGTCGTGCGGAGGCTATCGTAAGTTGACAGTTGCGCCCGTCATCCTTGTCACACGTACACATCATCTGAGTCTGCACTCTAACGTTAGCGTAGAGGGGTAGCAGCTGGAACTCTCGAACAAATTTAAAGAACGCGGCGGAGAGGAAAAACTCATTAATGGTTGCATTGCATTTATCAAATTGTGCCATTGCATTTGTCGTGTGGTGTTAAAATAATGATGTTTTAGTGGTGGCATTGTGTACAGTGAATCACGTTTCTGAAAAGTTGTTTTGTATTGCTCATCATAAACTCTCTGAAAGTTCAAATTTGTTAAGGTTTTTATTTAATTTTTCAGTTTATATCAACCATTGTTATGTATATTTTTGCAGTCTCAACTTCTTCAAACAAAGTTCGCCAGTGTGTTAAAATGATTTGCAAGCTAATCAACTCGATTGAACCAATGAACCTTCACCAACATCTGCAGAATTATCTGACAGCGGCTACGAGTGTGAGTTAAATATCCTTTCATTTTTCGATCAACTAAATTCTATTGAACTTTTTATAGGATCAGCTGAACTGTGCACGAAACGATTTCATTGCTTCACTGCATAGTTTCATATCAGTGTACTGTCAATGCACCTTGAGCTCATACAAGCTGAAGCCATTGAGGGTAGGTATGAATTTGATGTTAAAGGGTTTCTGTAGTTATTGTTGCAAGTGGGCGCGTGTAGCGCAGTCGGAGGAGGCGCCGACTGTCGCCTGCACCCGAGACCAGGTTCCTGGTTCGGATTGCCCGCTCAGGTCAACCAAGACGTCCATCCCTCCGAGGTGGTGAATTGGTACCAGAGCTGTCTGGGAAGGCTGAAGAGCTGACTTGTCCATCGGCTGGCAACTGCAAGTCATTCTGTCTAAATACGCATTCATATCGCCTCCACGACATCCCGTAGAAGTGGAATGCGTGGCACATCCCAAAAGGGATTGAGTAACGCCGCACTTTACCCTTATCCTTTATTGATGCAGTGATACAGTCAGCTGATCTATCTGCGAGTTGAAAATGGTAGGTGTGGAGACGGTTCTAGTTCGGGGAACACGCACATCTAGGACGATCGTTTCGTTTTCATTTTCCCTTTTCTATCGCTTTCTTCGTTGAAATTGCTGGAAGTCATCCATATCACAAGCTGTTAGACTATTGAGCAAATTCGAAATAGGGGTGTAGAGGAAAGACAACGCTTTGTCCCCAAATTGTAATTGCTCCCAAAGTTTGAATTATCTTTTAGAATAGTTAAGTAAAACACCAGGCGTTGTATGGTCAAACAGAGTTGGTTTGTTAGAAACGAACCGATGTAAGGGGTCGAACAGAATTCTTTTCTTACGAGTTAATTTTTTCTTGACGTCGAGCACTAATTACGGAGTGTAAGGGCGCGTTTATACTTCGTCGCGGCGCGACGCGACGCCACGTATAGTGGCCATATTGACTGCGCGACGCGATCGATCAATTTGGCCTCATTGCGTGGCCATCGCGTCGCGCCGCGACGAAGTATAGACGTGGTCTTAGGCCAAGGGTGGCTCGACATTATGTGTGAAGGAATCAGCCGGAGCTGAATTTTACGAAAAACGATGAGGAACGGAAGTACGTGATGCTCCACCGACTCCCCATGGAAGGAGCATCTTCTAGTGTACCGTTTACGTCATCTGTCAAGGTGGTCGTTAGATTAGCTGGACCAACGACCTATCGCTGGAAGTCTGAGCTTTCAAACGCATTGGAGAGGTGGTGAAGAAGATAAAAGGTGTCAGGTTGTGTACGCGCCTATTTGACTCCACTGTTTTTACTTGAAGTATAGACGCCTGGTCAGAGTGAATTGGAGAATGAACTCATGATTGGCGTCGCACAAGCAGGAGTAAAGAGAATCACGGTCTGAACAGCACTTCATGCTATTGCTTGGCCCACGTCCACGAATATTAGATGGGGTGCTTAAAAGATTACGTGATGTTGATCTCAACTAGACGGAAAAGCGCCTGTACACTTTTTAACGCGTCGCCTGGATTTTTTTATGAAGGAAGGAACATATATTTGCGCGCTTCGTGTTCTTAGCGCGAGGAGTTCAACTGGGCTATTCTGACACACGCAAAGTGTGAATGGAGGCATGCTGGGGTCTGATCACCGGTGTTCTGATTTTCATTTTGCAATTCTTCCACTCTTTATATCTTTCCAGTTCTCATTATCTTCCTTTAGCCAACGAACAAGCAGACGAAGGAGATCCTTCATTGCCAGGAGAAGTTGAAGGTCATGGTGAACTCTGTACACAATTTGGTCGAGGCATGGACGAGGTAAGCAAATCTTCATGCGCTCAGTAGCTTTTCTCAGTCTCCGGTATTGCAGAGAACTGATTGCTCAATAAAATCAAAGCTAGAGACTGGTATTTCTTCATAAATTTTGAAAGTTTCATTGGGATACATGGCGGGTGGTAGCGCATTGAAGAAGGCGCCGTCTGTGGTGTCTGCCTTGATTTCAAATTCTCGGATCGCGCCCGCCCAACCCTTCCACCTCTCTGGGGTCAGTAAATTGCTACCAGAGTTCTCTGGGAAGGATAAGCCCTGACTTGTACATCGATTAGACACTGCGAGTGATTGTGTAGGCCAAATGCGCTTTTGAATCGCCCATGGTTTCCCTTGAAAGTAATATGGTGCATTCCGCGAAGGGTTGGGTAATCCTTATACCTAGTTCGTATAGTGCTGAGTTGTGCATACAACCATCGGCTTGAGTTTGCCTGGCTTTGAGTCAGTCTCTATGCAGTGCCTATCTATCTTAGTTTAGGGGGGGGGGGAAGGGGGTAGAATACCATGAACAAGCTCCTGCTTGATATCTCATGACAACTGAATTCTGTGATTTTGACGAGAGAATTCCAAGGCTGATCGATTCTGGGTTCATAATAGAAACTAATTTTGGAGGTACTACACATATTTGAAGTTATTAGTGTTCT
Source organism: Heligmosomoides polygyrus polygyrus (assembly GCA_947396885.1). Classification (NCBI taxonomy): domain Eukaryota; kingdom Metazoa; phylum Nematoda; class Chromadorea; order Rhabditida; family Heligmosomidae; genus Heligmosomoides; species Heligmosomoides polygyrus. The sequence goes on from OX377206.1 coordinate 13,528,630, forward strand.
ATCTGAAATTGCTGGCCACTATTTGTTTTTTTTTTTAATTTTTGCGATTTCAATTAGACTCCCTTATTAAGTGATCCTTTTCCAGAGAGTATTCGGAATTTTTCGTGACGGTGAATGTGTATTATGGAACCCAAGTTCTTGCTGGTCATAACAAATGCATCTCAAAGTCTGTTAAACATGATGCTTTCTTCCCCTATATTCCGATAAATGTCTACGTAAGTCTTCTCTTCCTTGTTGCTTTTATCCTAGACATAGTTTGTAGTTCAGCGCTCCCGCGGCGCAGCAGTAGAACACATATTGATTTGGGATGCTAATCGATCGATATCGATGGTTTACTGATGCGCCGTGCAAAGGCTGAAGTTTGGATCCTTTATTCTGTGCATGATAATGTTTGGTTCCAGGCTTGCTTCGAAGATATGCTATGTGCTTGCCCTCGAGAAACAAAGATCATGTTCATTTTATCTGGAATTGCTGTAGTTTCGAATGCGAGTTCGGGTGACGGACCAGAAAGCACTCAGCGCCCTTTGGCTTTCGCTTCTCTGCCATTGTTTGACCACGAAATGTAGGTTGATTTTCTTACATTCATATAAGTGTTGACAATGTGTCTGAAAATGGTAAATCGTTTCAGGCTTCTGCGGCAGGGTCAGATATTTATTCCTCTGACTGTGCTAAAGGATCCCGTTTTGAAGCCATGGGGACCATGCCCATTGATTGCCAACGAAAAGGATCCTATACTCATAGCGACTCTGCCCACTTACGACTACAACGTGGTGTTTCCAGAGGTTGCGGTTGAGTACCAAAGGTAGTGCCTTTTCCGTTTTTGCTACAATAAAACTGTGAGGAGTTGGTTATACTTCCTTTCTCGCATTGCATGGCAGTAAGAGAGTATATCGACCGCTCGCGCTGCGTAATCGATATCAGATGTTTCCATTCTGCCGCGTTGCGATTTTTATTGTACGATGTGCTTAAATATATTGCGACCTGTCGGTACTACTAGATACTGGATAGTGGTGACTTCGTGCACCATATCCGCGCTTTCCATAGTAAGCAGCCTTCAGAATGTGTTCCATTGGTTCCGTCGGGAGAAACACTTTGCATCGCAACCATTTTGGCTTGGCAGAATAGTTCATTAGACTCATTTCACTGGGCAAAATATTCGGCAATGATGAATGCGTCATCTAATCCGACTTCAAGAGGCTTCTTTCGTTATAGGCCTGTGTCTCTTCCCGCAGAATGTTCGAGAGGCCGTGTTTCTAAAGAACAGTCGGTCACCGTATAAATTTATTCCTCAAACCCATTTTCAAATTGACATCGAGATAGAATTGCCTCGTTTAACGGCGCAAACGAGGTGGGCGCGACCAGTGGGAGAAACCGTGATGGGCCAACTTTTATTTTACGAAGTGCCTTTCTTCCTTTGGTGATCGCTTCTTTATGGGAAGGATTATGTAATCATCCACTTTTACCATTAAAAAGTATTTCTTCTGGAGGTTTTATTCCTGAAGACTGCTATTCTTGTCTCGTAGGAGTATCCGGAATGTGTAACTTGATAGCTAAATCAGCAGCAGGATTCCACTGATTAGGGCTATTTGAAAGTTTCTTGCCAGTTGTGTAACCATCTAAAATGTATTAAATTGGAGAGGTTCTTGCGTGTGGAATGGTATTGCAACCGGAAAGGGTCTCATGTAGATGTATGAATGTCGAAGATTAATAACGCTGTAGGAATCTCCACCCTTCGTAGAAACGTGTGTTCCGTTCTTGCAAAGTCCTTGAGCATACCGAGTTAAGGACCGTAAAATTTCACTATGGAATCGCACAGTTACACAAGGCAGTACCTTCTTCATTCCAAACATCGAATATGGAGAAAAAGTATAAATATATTGACTCATAAACTGGGGTCAGGTGTCCGACTGCTTGGTTTACAATATTTGTGAATTTTTTTCGCACATTCGATGTTTAGAAGGTATCACCTTGTGAATTTGTGCACTTCCGTAATGAAGCTTCAGAGTTCTTAACTCGGTAGATCAGATATAGGCCTGCGACCTTTCTCCGGTAAGAGTCCTCGGATATCTATATGTGCTGTTCACGTTACTGTTGCAAAATATTATTTCGGAATATTATAAGACATGGTATGGGAAACCTGAAGTACATTAACTGGCAGAAGAAGATATGTGTCATGTCATCATGTCATTTCTAACTTTTGCGAACGCTTCGCGTTCAATTCCAATGTCAGCGTACTTTCACTGTTTAGTCAAAAAGCAGAGGAGGAAATTTATTCTTGATATGAGCAAGCTTTATTTGTTGTTGTTGAAAATTTGTACATAAGTAGTTAACAGCAGTCCTGTTTGGGCTTATCTCTAATTATTATATTGCGTCAACAATTCAAAAAAGACTGCTTTGGTAGTATAGTTGTGCTCGAATGACCTATTCGAATAAGTACTCGAGTGATTTTTATTCGAATTCGAATGTTCAAAAAATCGTGTCTTTCGAATCTATTCGAACTCGAATGTTCAAAAAAAGCGTTTTTCGAATGTATTCGAATTCGAGTATTCAAAAATTGCGTTTTTCGAATGTGTTCGAATTCGAATGTTCAAGAAATCACATTTTCCGAATATATTCGAAATTCGAATGCTCGAAAATTGCGGGCATTCGAAACCATTCGAGTATTTGAAAATTTTGCGAGGGCACAACTATATTTGGTAGTTTACAACCGGAAATGCTATGCAGATCTAAAAAAGGTGAATCGTTTGATTTGTTAATTTTTAATTAGCAAGAGAACCGTATATGAGTCTTTCACAATGGGAGAGGTCTATATTTTGTAGTATTTCTTCGCATCAGTTTTCGTCGGTATTTAGGTGTTTTCATTTTTACTGTCCACTCTTTCTCCAGTCAGCACTAATAATATTATCTTTCAGTGTAAAGCAAGATCCATCGTCACTGGATAGTGAGACTCAGGAATATCTGATGGATCTTGTAGAGGCAGGAGACACTCAGAAGTAAGCGGTGTTCCTGTTTGATCTGGGTTCTGAACTAACTCTAGTTCACCTGATTGATTTTCATCTAGATTAACACCTGATGAGCAAGAAATGTTGTGGCAGAAACGGTCGTATCTGATGCATCTGCCGGAAGCGTTACCCCTTGTACGGTTATGTCATCTCGTTATCCATCTTCGGCGATGGCCTTCTAGACATTATCATACGGCGTGTTCTAGGTGCTGGCATCTGTACCGGACTGGGGTTTCTACTTTCTGGCGAATGTTTACCAGATTATCGAAGGCTGGGTGCCGTTGTCACCGGTGCAAGCTATGCAGCTTCTGCTTCCACAGTAAGCGTTTTACCAATCTTCTTCCGCTTTGGTCACGTTCTGGCTATTTTTCTTTGCCTTTAACTAATTGTTTTTTCCTGTTTTTCTTTTACGCTAGTTTTCCTTTTTCGTTTAAGTGAGCCGACCAAACGGCTGCCTAGGAAGGAAGCTGATTAGGTTTGCTTTCATAAGGCCCCGTTTATACTTCGACGCCAAGCGACGCGACGCCACGTGTGGTGGGCATATTGATCGAGCGACGCGATCGATCAAATTGGCCACTTTACACGCCGTCGCGTCGCTCGGCGTCGGAAGTATAAACGGGGCCTAACGCAGCTACAGATTGCTCCTTTTGTGTGCTGAGAGTTTCATTGAGGTCGATTTCGCATTACTACCAGTCCAGTTTTCTGTTTCCTTGGTGACTATTGAATTAGTGCCAGACTTGTTTTAAGAAGGAGGTTGTGTTATGTAAGTGGTGGCTCAGAATTTAATCGAACGGGCAGTAATAAATAGCGAGATAGAATATCAAGAGTCGTTTTTGGTTCTGGTCCCGTCTAGGTGACGCAGGTCCTGCATACCTTCGAGGTCGGAGAATTGTTGTCAGACTTGTCTAGAAATGCTAAACACTAACTTGACAATCGATTGACCATTGTAATTCATTGTGCAGGGCAAGTAAACATTCAGTTTGTCTTCATGACATCTCTTAGGAGAAGGATGCGTGGCGCATTCCATGAAAGGAATGATTAAAGTTTTGCTTTATCCTTTATCCGTTAAGCAGCACACAGGGTCATGTTCGGCTTTCGTACGCTACGTTGTGCGATGGTTGGAGTGGAAGAGTAGCTGTCAGTTACCTTTACGTTTTGGACTTTCTATAAAATCTATTAACTAAAGAATGAAGGCCAACGTTGGCCTGCTCAATTAGGATGCTTCACGCAATTTTTTATCCACCTGATGTCGTGATGCATTTTGAATGTGTATTTGGCTAGTACCTTGGCCATGATGTAGTTGCCGGCCGTCGACCTTCACTTCGATGTCTTCCCATTCTAGTTCGCGCATGACGTTTTCGAGAGTGGCGCTGAAGAGCTTCGGGGATATGGTACAGAGTCCCTTGCCGAACCCCTCTCTTCACGTCGACAACGACGTCGTTGTAGAATAGTGAGATCTTGGTCGTGAAACCACTGTACAGCTCTCGAAGGACTCTGATGTACTGAGTAGGAACGCCCTGAGTGAGCAGGGCTTCGATGACCGCTTCAGTTTCGACAGAGTCGAATGCCTTCTTCAGGTCGATGAAGGTAAGGCACAGCGGCAGCTTGTACTCTCGCAAGACTTCGATGAGCTTCGTAATAGTGTGTATGTGGTCGATCGTGCTGAATCCTCTTCGAAATCCTGCTTGCTCGCATGGCTGTCCTTCGTCCAGCGTTCGGCCGATCCTATTCAGGATAACTCGAGTGAACAGCTTGTAGACTACGGACAGCAGGCAGATCGGGCGATAGTTGCCAATGTCGTGCACGTCTCCCTTCTTGTACAGCAAGACGGTCCTGCTGGTCTTCCACTGAGATGGAACCTTGCACTCCGACAGGTAACGTGTGAAGAGCCGCGCCAGGATGTTGATGAGCGCTGGCGGGAGGTTCTTCAGGTGTTCGGATCTGATCCTGTCGGGACCGGGTGCTGTACGTTTCTTCACCGACGAGATGGCGTGTCGGATCTCGGAAGGGAGAACAGAGGGGACGACGTATCCATCTTGCGGAAGATGGCATGGGGCAGGTGGACGTGGCTATCGAAGAGATCGGAGTAGAAGTCGTGGATGACCTTCTCCATGGTCCTTCTGGAAGAGGTGACGGTTCCGTCCGGACGTCGGAGAGCGGTCATCTTGGTCTTGAAGTTAGCGAAGTCTCGGCGGGCATTGCGTATGCTCAACCCTGCCTCTACAGCTTCAGCCCACACTTCCGCCCTTCTCTCCTTAAGATCCTCCTTTATCGCCTCTCTGCATAGCTTCGCAAGCTCGGACGTCAGTTGGTAGTTGCCTGACGCTCGTGCTGCTCCACGCTGGCGTGTCAGCTCGAGAGTTTCCGGAGACAAACGTCTCTTGGTGGTCTTCAAGCTCTCAGCTTCCTTAACACTATCGTGGAGATGGTGCACCAAGCGGTCGTATTCCTCGTCGACGTTGTCCATGACGTTGCATCTTCCCAAAGGCCGGCAAGAGAGGTGTAGAGGTCCCAGCTGATGGTCGTTCTCTACTCTTCTTCTTGAACTTCGCGGCCTTCTCTCCTTGACGCGAAAAGCGGAACTTTGCGCGAAGGAGGCGGTGGTCCGATCCCGTGTATAACTTGGGGACAACGGAGACGTCGGTCAGGCAATACTTGCGGTTGAAGATGATGTGGTCGATATCGTTGTGGAACTGGCCACCGGGAGATTCCCAGGTCCATCGAAGGGAGGGAGGATTCTGGAACTGCGAGTTTCCATGGATGGTCTTGGTCGACATGATAAACTCAGACAGCCTTGCTTGTTCCACTCCAAACCGTGGGTTCCGATGTGAAGTTCTTCCGGCGACCTTCGCGGTCCGATCTTGGCGTTGAAGTCGCCGACGATCACCTTGTAGAAGGTGTGACCTTCCTTATAGAACTTCTCCAGGTCCACGTAGCAGGCTTCGATCTCTTCGTCGTCGCAGTCGGATGTTGGGGCATACGCGACGAACACAGTCAAAGCTGGCACGGAACCACATCGCTTCAGTCGCAGACGTCCGATTCGGCTTGTCAGAGACACGTACGAATCGATGTTCATGGCCAACTTCGTGTTGACGAGGACACCAACGCCGCCTACTCCCCTGCTGTCTCATGTTCCGAGGAACAGTTCTTCTCCGGAGTCGTAGGCGGCGTGTAGGGGGTGGTGTCTTCTCGTCTCAGTCAGTCCGATGACGTCGTACTTGATCTTCCTGGCTTGCATCATCAGGTCCTCGACGGATGCTTCCGATGCAAGCGTGCAGGCGTTGTGAGTACAGATCGTCATCCTAGTCCTTCTCAATTTGCGCAGCCTGGTTAGGCCCTGAGATTTTAGCAGCCTCTCCGTACTCGTCCTTCCCATCGCTCCATCGCCATATGGAGCCAATCAGTAGACTCGCCAGTGAAATGTAAAGAAAAGGCTTGACTATATTACGGAATCTACCGAAATCTATCCTCCGCGCCATTTAGTCGACGCATATGGTTCTCATACTGCCATTTAACGGGGAGAAATTAGCAGGCTCTACTCTGCTGAACGTCTGTAGAGTAGGCCGTTGGGTGATCCAGTACGGTAGAAACTTGTCTTAGCCAAGAGAAGCCCGGAGATCCCTGTTTCTTAAGGTGAGGTATTGGTAATTTTACCGCCTATCATGTTTGACATAGAGATCGTGTGCTTTGGTGTATTCGAAGAAGTTTTTTTTTATCAACTCTACGACAACGGAGGAATGGAAAGTATTGGTTGGGCTGACTGCGAAATCGAACGAGGAGCTGATTTGAAATGGGCGTTTGACTGACGCCTTCTTCCTGTTGCACCAATTGCGCCTGGTCCTGCAATTTTAGTTCCAAAGTCTACCCGAACGTTGTATACGGTAGAAGCGATGTTTATGTCGTGTGTAAAGGATAAAGGGCGGCATTGATCAAACCCTTTTGGGGTGCGCCACGCATTCTACTTCCATTTGATATTATTAAGGCATTTTGAATGCGTATTTGGCGCATACTATGACATGCGGTGGGACAGGATGAGCGAGTGAGCGCATTATCCTTCTCAGACATGCCTGGCACAATTCGCCTACCCCGGAAGGATGGGGGGAGGGTCGGTTGGTCTGGATGGGAACCTGAACCAAGAATCTGATCCTGGATGCAGCCGGCCGGCGACCCCTACGACTGCGCTATCACGCGCCCTTAGGTCATGACATCCAGTTGTCTGGATTTACTCTCTATTATAAGTCTTTGGGAGAGGACAATAAAGCCTTAGAGGGATCTGCAGGAAGCTGCTAATTCAACTGATGTGTAAGAATATGAAATTGTTGATTCAAAATCAGTCGAAAACAAACCTGGAAAAAGAAGTTTGTTTACATTACCTTGTTGCAGATATCCTGATGTTCGTATAAGGCAAAAGGCCATCGAGTGGATTATGTGCGCGTCGTCAGATTTCCTCTTCAACGCCTTGCCACAGCTCGTAGAAGCCCTGCGATTCGAAATCTTTGAGTCATCTTCCCTCGCCGTCGCCCTACTTACGTTGTCATACAAGGATCGTCGATTTGCCTTCGAGATTTACTGGTACGTGTACTGGTTAGAAGATGTGCTCAACTCGTGGAATGCCCAATGTATTCAGGCAGCTGCAGCAAAGGATAGACCATTGTGTCGATTTCGCCTATGCACAGCGTTGCTCGTTGCTGCAGAAAGAGTTGCTTGAACGTCACGAGGCCGATCATTTGAGGTTTGTTGTCTAACATCGTAGGCAGACAATATCTCATCAATCAAAATGTGTTTGAAGAGATGAAATCGCTCGTCAGCACAAGTTACTGAACGAACTTGATTGCATTCAGATGGACCTGCGAAGGGAGGAGTCCGATCAAACGCGGGTGAGTTGCTTTTTGAAGGCTATATCCTCCGTTTTTGTTGCCTATGTCACTCATGTTTTTTTTCGCGGTTTCATGGAAGCCTCGGCTGCTGAAAAGCTATATGGGATCTATCCTAGTTGAAGGGGGGGGGGGGCTGGAGAGGGGGCACGTAACTAAAAATTGTGTAACAAATTGACTTGAGTTTCACTGAGCTAGAGGACAAAACGGATCTAAACTGACGAAGTTCACGAAAATAGAATTAAATTCGGTTTTGTCACGATTGTAAACAGACAAAGTGCCGTCCTCACTATCTCAGACAAATTTGCGTTTGAAACCGTGAACCAACCGGTTTGAAACCCCTTGATTAGTAACCGACCATGAAAGGATTTGAAACCGTCCAAGAAGGGTTTTGAACCGAGCACGAAAGGGCGGCCACGCCCCTTGCTGCGCAATAGCAACACGTGCTGCGGTGTGCGTGGCCTCTTTTCGTGCTCGGTTCCAAACCCTTTCATGGACGGTTTCAAACCTTTTCATGGTCGGTTACTAACCAACGGGTTTTAAACCGGTTGGTTCCGGGTTATAACATGTTATACTTTGAATGGGCTTTGCACGCTGAGACGTCTTTGCAACCTCGGCGATTTGTTTGTTTGTTATTTGGGTCCTGTTTTGTCCTTTTGAGGCCCCTCCGTGAGTCCCAAGTCAATTGGTTATACAATTTTTAGTTATGTGCCTCCCCCCCCCCCCCCCCGCTACGGTTAGATGCGCTATATGCTTCGGTAGATTAAACAGCTAAGCTGCAGATCTGACTTTACGAACTTTCTAATCTTGTCTAATCTTTTGATACTGAAAATAGACTGGTTTGTTTAGGAACCATCAACAATGCCTTGTTGGCCTTTGTTTCACGTTGAATTTAAGAAGGCGAAGTTTTGTTCATCATCTCATACTGCTTCTTGTAGTTGGCACTGCTTCGAGCTCGCCTTGGAACATTGGACGGCGCGTTGCTGCAGCATAACGTTCGTCTGCCGTGTCTTCCCTCATTCAAGTGTAGTGGTGTTGTTGTTAGAGAATGCAACATCTTCAATTCAAATGCGAAGCCGCTGAAGATCGTGTTTCGCGGCCTAAACTCGACGTACTCCATCATTCATAAGGTATGATTGCCTATATTCTATTGGCTTTTCCTCTAAAGTAGTGTTTGTACTAGAAATACGTGGTGGGTTAGGCTGGGTTTATACACTGATCGCTTCATACAAGGGAATGTTCTGAAGCGTGTGTCTGAACGGGGGGAGGGAGTCATATAGGGAGAGTCCCCACCCCTCAATTAGTATAAAAATGTGTTTATTTTTTGCCAAGTCGTTAAACCCAAGGTGTAGGGGATCCTTGTAGTCACAATGGAATACGGCGCATCACGAGTTTGGGGTCTTGTACGCACGCTATACCTCTGCCGGCAAGCGGCTCGGAGCGCAGGGGAAGTGACGTTGCTTCATGCGAGGAAGGTCGGGGGTTTGGTTTTCCTGCGCTGCTGCATTTTTGCACTTCAACTGACTGGTTGAGATTTGGGGGATTCTGACGTCTATACCATTTTCAGACATTTTCTGCGCATTTTCTAGCTGTACTCTGTGGAGAGTACCTTTTTGCGACTTGTTTATTACTGATCGGATTTCTAACTACAACGTCTTCGTCAACTTTAAGTTGACGTGCTTCGAAGTCTTTTAGTAAATAATACATTAGAAAAAATCAAACCAAATAAACACTTTTTTACTTTTTTACCAACTGAGGGGTGAGGATTCTCCCTATATGACTCGCTTCCCCCGTTCAGGCATACGCTTCAGTCCCTTCCCTTGTTAGGGTCTGTTAATACTCTGCGACGGGAGCGATGGGAAAGTATACGTATCGATCTTCCCTGGGCGGTCGCTGGCATTAATCTATACCTGTGCTTTGCCCTGTCATTCTCGTCGCTCTCATCGTTTAGTATGAACAGGCCCTTAGCGCTATTGCGAGAAGGATAGCCGATTGTCGATTAGGCAGCGCTAGTGATCAATATCAGTTGCTTCTGCAGCATGGCTGCAATCGATGGGCGCACAAACCCCGCGTTAGTAAAAGAGTGACCATCTCGAAGTTCTTGTTAAGCTATATGATTTATACGATTTTGAAAATATCTCTCTCTCTGTTGACTTTGAACGTAAATCTTTATAAAGCGTTCATGTTCTTTGTTTTCTTACAGAGTGGCGACGACATGAGGCAGGATGCGTTGGTGTTGCAAATGGTTTCGTTTATGAATGGAATTTGGCTTAGTGAACATCTAGATCTTCGGATGATTACATTCAGATGCATGCCTGTTGGGTATAGGAAAGGTACTGCTATGTTTTTAGCGACGTGTTATTGCTTCTGTTGATCCTGTTCGTTTCGACTTTTGTTAGTTTCATGTCTTCTACGGGTTTGGTGACCATGAGTTGCGCAATCCATAAGGTAAAACTGAGCTTACGTTTTAGATAAAAGGCCAAACATTATACATTCGCATAGTGCAGGCCCAGCGCTTAAATTGGTGCTTCTAGATATAAATAATTTTCAAATTTGAAGGAATGGCTGAGTTGGTGTTGGACTGTGCGACTCTGTGTGAAATTCAGAAGGAGTTTGGAGTGACGGGTGTATTCAAAGAGGATATTCTTATGAACTGGTTGGTGAAGCACAACACCACAGAGTTCCTCTACAAACAGGTATGTTCTGTTTTAAAAGTGTTGCTAGTCAACTTTGTTTTCATATTTTTCATATTGATTTTGCGAAGCCGGTTTTCCTTTTTTGTGACTGATTCAAATATCTCTCTTTTTTTTTGAATGGTACGTGGCGCAAATCTTTGAAGATAAAATGGCTAAAACGCGAAAAGGCTAAATCAAACAATCCCTATTTTAGACGTCACACGATTTCTGCTTTTACAGGATATCGAAGTGACATTTTGAATTCACGTTTGGCTTATAGAATGAATTGCGGTAATCCACTGACAGGCAAGCCATTGTACTGTCCTTCCCCGACGAGTCTGTTACCCGTTCACCAGTCCCGGAGGGATGCAAGGCTTGCGGTTGAATACATATTTAGCCATACAATGACTTGCGATGGCCAACCGATGAACAAGTCAGCGCTTTATCCTTCCCAGACACGTCTGGTACCAATTCACCGACCCCGGAGGGATGGAAGGCTTGGTTGGCCTGGGCGGGAAATCCGAACCAGCAACCTGGTATCGGGTGCAGGCGACAGCCGGCGCCTCCTCCGACTGCATTCCACGCGCCCTGTGGCAAGCATAGTATTCTAGAAAGCAGTAACTTATTTAGTCATAACTACCAACCCACTTTATGTTTCAAAAGAGATGTAAACAGTGCATATAATTTAGAAAAGTCAATAGTGTACATCCGATCAACATTTGGTGATTGTTTTCTGGCATAATTGTTAGCACATATATTTCGATCGGGTGCGTTGCTGCTCAGTCGTAGAAGATGCTGCTTGTCGCCGCCACGGCGAATCGAGTTTCTTGGTTCGACTCCCGCCAGTTCGGGTCATCTTTCTTCCCTTCATGGTCAGAAAAGTGGTACCAGACGTGCCTGGAAAGGGCAGAACTCTGACTTGTCCACCGGCTGGTCACCACAAGTGATTGCATACGCGAAGTACGAACTCACAATGTCTCCACGATATCGAGTAGGAGTGAAACTCATGGCGTATCCTTAACACGTATTGACAAACTTCTGCTTATTGTTTAATATCGTTATCATTTTGACAAGAAGTTGTTCACATTGCAAATTTATTTGCTGATAGAAAAAAGACAATCTGTGAATCGGAGCTGTAGGAAAATCGGACTGATCTCGATAGTGGTATGATTAACTATATCTGTGGTTTCACTGCTTCGGTGATACTTAGAACGTTTCTGCTCTGTGCGATTTATGACATTTTGGACAATATTGTCTGAACATTCGTACGCCTGATCATAAATAATGATCTACGAATATTCCTTAAGGCGTTGGATAACTTCACGCGGTCCTGCGCTGGTTGGTGTGTGGCAACATACGTCCTGGGAATAGGTGATCGTCATAACGACAATATTCTCGTGACGACTGCTGGTCATGTTTTCCACATCGACTTCGGGAAATATATGGGAGACTGGCAGACGGCTGGTGGATTTCGAAGGTGTGTGCATCTGCTTTTTCGTTTTCGCTTTAGGGTTCAAGTTTTTGTTAAAGCATTTGTGTGAAAAGTATATCATTAGCTATTAGTATATTTTTGTGCCACACGAGGTTCTTACGTGGACAATTTTATTCAGCAGGGCCTGACGTTTCGACGTTCCGTGGTCTTTAGAGGCTTAAACATGGTGTGAAGGTTTAAATTTGCGTTCTACCCCACCATGTTTAGGCCTCGGAAGACGACAGGACGTCGAAACGTCAGGCGCTGCTGAATAAAAATGTCCACCTAAGAACCTCGTGTGGCACAAAAATATACTAACAACTTACAATGCCGAGGTTTCAAGAAAAGAGAAGTTGGGAGCTGTATCATTAGCAATTTCTTGAATTTAGTTTCTCTATTGAATGAGTTCGCGCGTAGTTAGTGCAATCCGAATAAAGTTTCTGGTTTTATCCTTTCTCACGTAATTTGAGGTGGTCTTTCCTGCAAATAGACACTTCGTCGGAACACCGAATATCTGTCTAAATCGCCTTCCTATGGTCTGACTTTATTCTGCAAAACCAGTTGTGAAATTGAGCATCCCGGTTGTAAGTGTTCTTAGATATTCTTCCTTCTTGTCGAGACGGTTTTATTCCGCTCATTGGCAGGGTGCGCTCTTCTTGTGATCCATCGCGATCTCATTCCAGCTAGGGCTTCTGCCATGGTGCGGATTTCGACCAGACCTCTTTTAATCACGTGCGTCCATCCTTTCTTTGGAAGGACGGGGGGGGGGGGGGTAGACATTTCTTCAGCAGGACGTACGTCAAACGCGAAAGCGCCGAACCCCGGCTTAACTACTTTTCCATAGAACCTGTCATTGAGTGTTCTATAGCATCTACGGTCAAGGAGGATCTATGTGAACTCCCTTCACCTGGGCTTGCTTCTAGCCGTCTCCTGACGGGCTGCTGCACATCTCCTTCCTTGGATAGGTCACTCCTACCGAGGTTTCGGAAGTTTCCACCTTTTCGATGACTTCTCCATCCAATGCACTCTTCAGAGCTAAAGAGCTTCTTCGTGTTCTTCACGTATAACTGCTGGCGGTTGTCTGCGAGGGCTTTCTGTATCAGCTGCTCCTTCTCCTGGTGTAAAAGTTGGTCCTGAGCGGTACTTCCTGTGCGTATTTCACTATGCTGTTGAGTGTTAACAGGAAGAGAAACGGCCTGGGGATAGATCGTTGGTTTATCACTGATGTGACGCACTACTTTTTCACCCCTCCCCTCCCACCCTGCGAGGTTTGTAGCGCCGCTTTCGAGTCTTCGTACCTGCCATTTATGTTCGTGGTCAGATGTTCTGGGGCCTACCTTAGGCCTTCTTCAGATCCAATAATTCTGCGTTGCTCTCAGTTCTTGCGCTGTTACTTCATCACCTCTGTCTTCAGGTCCTTTCAAGAATTCTGCAAAAGTTCCGAAACGTGCAAAAGGTGAAAACTTGAATGCCGTTCTTGCAGAGACCGTGTTCCGTTCGTCTTCACGGATGAGATGTACCATGTCATCAATGGTGGCAATCAGCAAAAGGAAAGCTATCAAACATTCATCGACTATTGCTGTCAGGCGTTCAACTATCTGCGTCGAAACTACACGATTCTCGCCAATCCTTTGAAAATGGTGAGTTCTGCTTGAAGACATTTGTCGTTGGTGCATGTCAGCTGCTGTTAGTCCAAACGGCTGCCTTAACTGGATTCACCGTCCTGCGTAGGCCATACTCTGACCAGACTCACACATGCAGTGTGCCCCTCAATTAAGGATGAGGATGAAGACACAATTAAGGATTGGTAAAGGGCAGCTTTAGAGAGTCCCATTATAATGTGCGCCATGCATTTTACCTAATAAATGAGTGTTTGGCCTATACATTGGCTTGCGGTAGCCAGCTGATGGACAAATCAGTGCTTTATCTTTTCCAGACAAGTCTGTTACCAATTCACCAACCCCGGAGGGATAGAAGTTTTGTTAACCTGGGCGGAAATCCGAACTAAGAAGCTGGAATCGGACGCCCGTGGCAGCTGGCACCTGCTTCGACTGCGCTACCGTGCGCCTGGGCAAAAATGGAACACCATATAATGTGCAATTCATCGGCTTCTTAATATGGGGCTCCAGCGATGGTTTATGTATAAGTTGATATTGAGTTTCTTCACCTGGATTCAGTGCAGTTAAGGTGAGCCCTCCTGGGGTTGACGGATTGACTATAGTTGTGCTTTTGAGAAATTTTTTCGAACGAATGAATGAGCGAATAAATTCGATGTCGAAAATTTTCGAACGGATGGACTAACGAATTTGTTCGCTCATCAATTTTTTCGAGTGTTCGGAAATCGAATAAGCTCCGTTTTCGTTTGTTCGAATATTAGAATAGTCGTATAATTTGTTCAAGTCAGATTCTGTGCTTAAGGGTTAGAAGTTTTTCGACGTTCGAATAAGATGGAAGTATTCCATTTTCGAGTAATATTCAAATATGGCTAACTTTCGATGTCCGAATTCGAACGAATATTCGACTTTTTAAAATTATGCATGTTCGAATTCAAACGAATATTCGAAAACATAAAAACATCTAATATTTGACCATTCGAACAATTATTCGAACATATTCGTTCAAGCACAACTATAAGGTTGATCGAAACCATTATATCACATTGTACCGCTCGTTTATAGAGCAGGTTTTTTGTTCTTAAGGATGGCACTTAGATTGTGGGATAAAACACAGGCTTTTATGTGTAAAGAGCTAAACTGTTCTGGAGTACTTGCTTGCCGCATTAGACATTATGTGGTAATGTCTGAAAGATTGTATTCAAAACCAAAAAAAAAATCATTTCGAAGCGTGGCTATGTTTTTGGCAGTGGTATGTTATCAGTGAATTGTGGATACAAAAACTGTAATCCAATTTGGGATTCGAAGTATCTTATCACTGGAGAAAGTTGTACACGCATATATGGAGCACCTGAATATTCATTTCAAGTGTTTCGGTGGTTTGGTAGTGTCTCTTCAGTGCAAAGAGTGAACAAGCTCAGTAGTGATGTACCCCTTCAATGTGGCCATGGTAATGAAAAGTGTAGGTAGAGAGTTACCGATCCTAGTCTCGTGGGGATAGGGCTCCACTGGAAAACCAAGTTGAACGTACGCATGGTAGTGTCTCCCGGTTAGGAAATCGAAAAATAGTGTCTGCTCTTACCAGGAGGCCATCTCAACTGTAGGTCGGAGCGGTCCAAGTGTTGTATGGACAGAATCGCCTCTCTCTGGGAAACAACAAAATGCAAATATCTCGACCCCAATACAACTCTGCACAGAGTTATGGACGACGTAAGCTGGGCCGTTGGGTACGTTAACGCTCTGCTTGCACGCTGAGGGCGGGCTCAAGTTGCTGAAAACTGCGATGACGAGCGAGCGACGGTGGCGCAGTGGGTAGAGGGACGTCGTAATCCCCATGATCGCTGTTGCCAGCCAACTTGAGCTCGCCCTCCGCGTGAAGGCAGAGGGCCATGCTGCTAACGGCCCAACTTTTCTCGTCCCTAACTCGGCGCAGAGTTGTACTGGGGTCGAGGTATTTGCATATTGTTGTTTCCCAGAGAGAGGCGATTCTGCCCATATACAACATATTGGCCGTTCGGACCTACCGTTGAGATGGTCTCCTGGCTAGACTAGTTTAATAGTTTGTCTTTGTATAGCAACTTACGTTCAACTTTGCCGCCATTGTCGAAGGAAGTGAATTGCCCCCTCCCATTAGGATTGATCCGAGTTACGTTCTAGCGCCATTCTCACCCCAATGCAACTCGTACACCTGTTGGATGCGTAGTGTCTCTGTTCATCATTTCATATTTGTTGTTCTTCGTCCTCTTCAAGTTCCATTTCAGATGGCGTGCTCCGACATAGCCGGAATGAATGTAGAGTCGCTAAACTTTGTAGAAAAGAACCTCATGCTGGAGTTGAGCGAAACGGATGCAGTAATCCAATTCACCCAACTGATCAATGTAAGTCGGCCGGTGCTCTCACTTGAAGTGCCACCAAGCAGCATTTAAAGAGTGATTTTTCCGCTTTTCAGCACTCCTTGAAGTCTGCGTTCCCTCGGATCAACTTTTTCTTCCATACATTAGCCCAAGTGATGTCATCAACAGGGAATTCGGCGAAGAACAATGATAACGTGATTAGTTTCGTACCACAGCTTTACACGTGGGTTTTATGCTGTTGTGTGTTTCTATTTGTGCCGATACTCTATCGTTGTTATTTTTGATTGTTTTCAGAAAAGAAACAGATGGCAAGATATCACGTGTGCGAGTTATCACGTTTGAGAAGCGTTTTATTCCTAATAAAGTTTATGTGAGTGCGCATTCCTGCATTACGTAGGCGTACTCATTGATTGCTGTTGATTTTCTTTCTGTTCTAGCTGTACAAAGTTGAAGTTGTTCGAGAGGGTGAGACAGTGTCGTCGTTTGTATACCGGTCGTTCAACGAGTTTAACGAGTTGTACATCAAACTTCGCCGAAGGTGTGTTCTCTATCCTTGTTTGTTGATTAAATTAGGTTTAGTGGAAGGGTGACGGTTCTAATTACTATTTTTGTTTTGATTTCTGGAACAATGATATTTTCATATTATTAACGCGCGCTTCGCGCGACTTTGCAACATCACTTACTTAGCCCTAGTTTATGCTTGTGCTGATACGCGGCGGGGCACCACGATCACCATAAATATCGATTTTTCGCGCCGCCCGGACGATATCCATCCCGACCATCGTGCCGCGCCGCGCAGCGGCGCAAGTGTAAACTAAGCTTACGGAGAGGAATTTATGTGAAATTTAAAATCCGCTAACATTTAGGTTCTGCTGCGTACTTTTACGGCATGTAACCGTTCTCCACTTCCGTAGGTTTATCATATGCATTCTCTCCGGAACAACCAGTAACGCCGTTCGTTTGTGGTGCTACATAATACTTCTGTCACAGGATTATAAACGGCGGATATCAGGACCGGCTCACCGTAACCTTAGGCGTCGGGTGAGACGTCCATTGTGCAATCGCAGAACAAGGCTAGGGAAGGACTCCATGGTGTGCCATACAAGCTGCTCGTATGGAGACTGTTTTCTTCGCTCAGGGGGAGTTCGCGGCTGGGTTCTGCGCTCTTCGAGCGCAGAGCCAGGCTAGGGAAGGGACTCCAGAGTGTGTGCCATACAAGCTGCTCGTATGGAGACTGCTTTCTTCGCTCAGGGGGAGTTCGCGGCTGGGTTCTGCACTCTTCGAGCGCAGAGCCAGGCTAGGGAAGGGACTCCAGGGTGTGTGCATACAAGCTGCTCGTATGGAGACTGCTTTCTTCGCTCAGGGGGAGTCCGCGGCTGGGTTCTGCACTCTTCGAGCGCAGAGCCAGGCTAGGGAAGGGACTCCAGGGTGTGTGCATACAAGCTGCTCGTATGGAGACTGCTTTCTTCGCTCAGGGGGAGTCCGCGGCAGGGTTCTGCGCTCTTCGAGCACAGAGCCAGGCTAGGAAAGGGACTCCAGGGTGTGTGCCATACAAGCTGCTCGTATGGAGACTGCTTTCTTCGCTCAGAGGAGTTCGCGGCTGGGTTCTGCGCTCTTCGAGCGCAGAGCCAGGCTAGGAAAGGGACTCCAGGGTGTGTGCCATACAAGCTGCTCGTATGGAGACTGCTTTCTTCGCTCAGAGGAGTTCGCGGCTGGGTTCTGCGCTCTTCGAGCGGCGAAGCGCATACGGCTGAAACAATGCGCAAAAAACTCGTAACGTCGTGTAGACGTCGAAACCTCCCAGATCTCAGATACTCAGCTGAAGTGCAAAAACGCCGCGGCGTCCGGGAACCGAACCCCCGACATCCCTCGTATGAAGTAAACCCTCTACCTACTGCACCACGACCCACTTGCACACGGTGCCATCGCGGGCGTACAAGACATCGATCGGACGTCGCAGCGTGGACGCGGACGCGCGATCTCTGAGCTAGGAGGGCGCAGACAGCAAAGTCTCGGCGCGACCCGCACTGCGGTTACGGTGAGTCGGTCCTGATATCCGCCGTTTATAATTGTCTACTTCTGTCCATCAGGTTGCTTCGCAACCGCTTTCGTACTCAACAGCCCTCATTACCGAACATCTTTGATACGTCTTCCCAAGCCAGACGTTCGCTACGTAACTACGTTTCCTCTTCTTTTGAACTGTGCAATCGTTGCACGACATCGATGGCACGTCTTCTGAATCCAGGCGTTCGTTGCATGACCTCGGTTATACATCTTCTAAATTCGGACGCTTATTTATCGACGTCGGCGACGCGTCTTCTAAATCTGCCTGCCTGTTGCGCGACAGCTGTGAACTGTCTTCTGAATACGGACGCTGAGAGACGCGCATAGTTACCGCTGTATCAAGCAGGAAAAGCTAGCGCTTCCCCTGCGCCAGCAACATCCCACGTCGAATGGCAAGCTTTGCCAGCGCGGGATACGAAGAGGCGTATAACGCGCGGTAAGATCACTCAGTCGTCATCGGCGGCTAACTCAATTACATAGTGGTAGATTTTCCAAGCCACGTATAAAATCCAACTTCAAAGGATTGAAAATTCAGTGCTGATTTGTGAGTTAGGGGTTCTTGTTCTGCTTCTGCTAGGTCTATATGTAGTGCCTTGGGCTGTTGCCATTACTCTGATAGTCTTTAGAAATCCCATTTAGGTTTCCAACGGTGGCATTTCCGGCTTTGAGTCCTGGCACAAAGATGCGTTCGAACGTGAGGGAGGTAGCTCAGAGGCGAATGGTGGATGTCGAATCTTTTCTACGCTACTTATTTACGCTTAGCTCAGAGATTTGTCATGTGAGTTGGTATAGCTTGAGACGAGTAGTCAGGATCTTAATTTGTTTTGGACAATAGTGTGTGTCTTAGGTAGACCCATCTTGGATCTGAATGGCAGTGTTGGTTTTCGCATGTCCAGACGTACAAGTGTACTATTACAATGAAATCCAGAGTACTGGAAAACCATCAGTTGTACTCATAGACCTTTTGGTTTCTTAAAAACGAGTGTAAGAAATACGCATCCGCACCCAATTTTGAGTGGGTGAATTTTTGAGTGTCATTTGTGGACATTTTTGTTCTATTTTGGGACATCACCTGCCAAAGGGGTTAGACTAACAAGGAAGTCTGTGAGTTCACCGCAACGATTTCCAACAATACCTATATGGTCTTGTAGAGCATTCGTCAAGGAGCACTGGGTTGAAGTTTTTTTTGCTGCGGGCCACCAGGTTATCCAAAAACGGCAGAATATTGTCATGGACGGGAGGTCGGGGTGCGTATTCTCCCCCACGCTCCTAATGCTGGTAATTTTTCCGCATTAACCTCAAACCGATTTCGTGTAGGCTTTTCAGTTTTAGCCGAAATGTGCGCCAGAATTTCTTTAGCGCACGGGTTAGCTCGGTAGCCTCCATTCTTCTCGAGCCCGTTGCAAGTCGAAACGGGTTTACTAGGCGACATTTTTTGGCATTTTTAGACCATCTAGTGGTCCACGCAAAAACGAACTTCATCTCAGTGCTTCTTGTTAGATGCTCTACAAGGACCATATAGGTCCTGTTGGGAATCGTTGGGTGTAAGTTCACAGACTCCCTTATAAGTGTCGAACGAAGACGATTTCTTACGTGTATTCTGTACTCCCAGCATTTTTCATTATCCCCCCCCCCCTCCCTAGAGAGCTTTGTTTTAGGAAATGAGGCGAACATAATTGATTCACGTAGAACAGCTCGTAGGGTTGTAGGCCACTAGCTGTCGCCGTGCTTTCCGACCTGCTTTCGCGGTTCTAATTGCCTGTCACACCATTTCTTCTGAAAATAGGAATTGTGTCTCATAGGGCTCCGACCGAAATTCTGGAGGTGCGAATTAAATTGTCACCAACCTCTTGCCTACTCAAAGACATGCGCTGATGAAATATGGGCCTTTTCGGCATCATACAGATGTTTATAAAGTTAAAAGCGATAAAGGACGACGATAATCAATCCACTTTGGGAAGCGCCATGCACTCACCCTCCACGGGATATCGTGGAGGCAATTCGTATGCGTTTTTGGCCTATACAATGACTTGCGGTGGACAGGCATTTCAAGCGCGCATTTCAGTGTTTTATCCTTCTCAGACAAATCTGGTTGCAATTCACAGGCCCGGAAGGGATTGACTTGATTGACCTGGGTGGAAAATCCAAAAGTTTTATAGTCTTAAAATAAATTGACGTACTTCTTAAAATCCTCGTTATGATCTTCGTGGTCATTTTTAGCTTTCTTATTTCAGTGCGATCTGGTGTACACATTCTTCCATCTAATCCTTAGAGACAGCAATATTCATAACTACATAGGTAGGTGTTGTTTCTTTCCCGTATTTTCTTTTAGGTGACTAAAAAATGAGGTTTTGGTTTCCAAACCTCAAAGAAGACAAACTCTCTCATACTTAAATATATAGTTGTTCTATGTAAACCTCGTTTCTATCAATGACATCATGACTTCTGGCAGCTATTCTCTCTATTAAGAGTGGTGGTAATAGCGTGCAAGTTTATCGCTTATTGTCTTTGTTGTTTTTCGAAGGAAGACTGCAAGTAGTCACAACCATCACGCTCCTTCTAGTAACGTTTGACGGGTTTGTTATGATGTGTTTTCCATCAAGAACGGTGATATGGACTTACAACTTTATTTTTTCTGCGCAGCTGTAGGAATCCGCATCTGGCTTACTAAAATTGCTCAGCGTTTAATTATTTTAGGTACCGAGGATATGCGCAATGAGGCTCATCGAAACCAGTGTGAAGTGTATCTAAAGATACAGTTCAACGGGAACAAACACCACTCACAGCTGAGTATATTTGTCGGTGAGCCCTTTGTCTAGTCTTGTTATAGTTATAGATATGCTCGAGTGGCCGATTCGAATAGGTGTTCGAATGATTTTCATTCAAACTCGAATGTTCAACAATTTCCGTTTTTCCGTTGTATAATATTTGAGTTTGAGTATTTGGAAAAATCGTATTTTTCGATTGTACTATTTTCATGTCAAATTGGACGCTTTTCTAAACAAACCTAACGCTTTTGAAGCCAAACTGAACATCCTTCAAATCAAAACGAGCTCCTTCCACATTAAATTTAGGGACTCTCCAAAATTGTTAGAATAGTTTTTTTTGCTCAAGATAAGTTTTGACGTTCTTTGAAGTTTTCATACATCTGCCCAATTTCTGAATACATTATTTGAAATTTTATAGGGTTCTCATTTTTCTGAGGAAAAATGGTTTGAGGCGGCGAGCGAAGCCGTGCCTCAGCCGCACACTTGCAGTGGTATGTTGGGCTGCGGCAGTGGCGCCGCAGGTGGCGACGTTCTCGCTGTCTACGCTCTATCCGACCCCGACAGGGATCGGCTAGAGCGCCGACAGAAGACGAATAGCAGCAGTAGGTTTCGACTAGAAAGGTGGCAGTGCCTCTGGCGCTTGCCGCCAGCAAGACTCCTGTGTGCGTGAGCGGCGCGCTTCATGAGTTATGCCGCCCATCGCCCGCCGCTTGCCGCAAAAGTGTGCGGAGGCCTTTAAAGCCTGTTTTAAAGAGAAGGAAAGTGGTCATTTCTAGTGCCAAGGGAGAGAGTGCGCCATGCTTTCTTCCAAGACGTCGCATCTTTTATTCGAATGATAGCAAAATTTCTCTTTACATGGAGTTTTACTCGTGTAAACAATACAGCAAAAACATTTCTAAGGAACCCACTTATCCTAACTTTGATGCCTAATGTGAGTAGCTTTTGCACTATAAATCAAACAAAAATCGCAACAACCTTTTTAAGCGCATAATGCGCTCTCATATTTTAGTGCACTAAATGGTTGCTGCCTTACTGCGCAGTACAATTTGCTACCTTTCTCAAAAAAAAATGTTGTAAAATTATTACATTCATTCAGCTAAGCTAAAAAAATCAAATGAAATTATACCAAATTTTCATTGAACAAAAAATATTCTTAACATCTTGAATCTCTGTAGTTTGAACTGTAGGAAGCTCGCTTCGATTTGGAAGAAGTTCACTTTGATTTTATTGGCATCGAGTTTGTTTAAAAGAGTGTTCAATTTGACGAGAAGGGCGTTCAGTTTGACATGAAGATCGTTTATATTCGAAATCGAGTGTTCGAAAGTTCTGGCCATTTGAAATCATTCGAATATTAGAAAGTTTTGTGGGAACATTGCTATAGCCACAGTGCCTTTCAGACTGGTTTAGCTAAGCTCTTTTGACTTCGTTGTTTCAGGTCATGTGAAGCATCTAGCTCTTCTGGCCACTGGTCAGGCACCGGATACTTACGTGAAGTCGTACATTCGTCCCGATCCTCAGAATCTCACCAAACGGAAGACCCAGGTGGTGAAAGCGAGTCAAAATCCGACCTTCAACAGAGAGGTGAGGCGTTGTCTATTCTTGTTCAGTGTTGTTGTAGTCGTTGAGGTGGTGGATATGCGGCTCTACTCTGGTTTAGTTAGTTTCTTTGAAGTCGTGTATAGAAATATGTTGTGATGAGAGGAACGTAAAAGGGTAATGGGGTTAGATTTGTTGCCGGTCTAACTCTGAGGCTTTGGATCCGCGCAAAAAGCATGTCTTGCAACTCGCTTCAAAGAAGATGTCTGTCTTCGCGGGCTTTGATGGTGATTTGAAACGTCTAAATAACTTTTCTGGCAGTAATGCTATGACCTTTTAATCAATGCTTTCGCTTTCCTGACATATAGGAAAGATTTTGAGTATTGCGTTCATGGATATCGGTTCAACGTCTGATTCTGCGCAGACCTGTATTGTATTATCCTTGTATTCAGGATCCATGTACAGTATAATTTTGCTTTTAATTTTTTTCGAATATTCGAATGATTTCGAATGCTCACTGGTTTCGAGTGTTCGAATTCGAGTATATTTGAAATAAGCAGTTTGAAATTCGAATGAAAATCATTCGAGCGCAAGTATAGTCCTTGTCTATGTGTAAAATTCTTTCTTTGTCTAGGTGTACTACGACATTGTGGGTGGCGAGCATGTACTGTCGACTCGTGTACTGGAGGTGTCGGTGTGGAATTCTGGAGGCCTGATGGATAACAACAAGCTGTATCTGCTGTACATTCCTCTTCAGAAGCTGAAGAATCGGCCGGAAGACAGAAAGGGCAATCGGGTACTGGAGGGGTGGTTTGCGTTTGACAAGAATGTTTGAGTTTCTCGAATTTAGTCGTTTTTTATGTCAAAAAGGGTCGATTGTGTGTATATGTAGTATTAAGGATGAAAGAGTCAGTGATCAGTCATATTTTGTACAACGCTGGCGTTCAGCGTGGCCAGTTTTCCGTGCTTGTGTGTTAATAATTCTATAGAAAAGAGTGCGTGTGATACTAGTTTGTTTTCTACACGGTACGTATACATATTGATTAGCTAGTTATTCACATCGATGGATAATCTCGAATCTTTGCATTATGATCGCATATCGTGTAGATTTTCTGGTGTGATTGATGACAGCCTTATCAGCCTTCGATATACAATTCAGCTTCTTTGTAAACACCCTGTTCCCTCTTCCTTCTCAGCAATTGTTTCGTCGTCTTTGTTCTTCTTGCGTCTGTTCGGGTATTCACGAGCAACTACTGCTGTCTATTAGAGTTTCGTTCTTGATCTGGCATCTGCAAACAAAGTCGAATGCCATCTGTGATATAATGAATTGTCGCTGATATAGATGAAATATTCCTTTCATATGTTGCATTGGAGTAACTAAAAAATGACTCGTTAAAGACCCGATTGCGATCCGTACGCGCAGGATGAACGACTTTCCGCACTTGTCGGGATTTTGCCCGATCGGTACAAGGGGCGTGGCAATGGAGACGCTATCAAATCATAGCGCTGATTGCACGGGTCCTAAAGCAGGAGCGTTGGCATCCGCCATCGCACTATGCTAGAATTTTATATATAGAGGGATTTCTTGATGTTTTTCATCTCCAGGCCCTCTAAAATTACGATGATTACCCGGTTTCATAGCCTATATATTAGTTGATGCTCAGTCACGACGTCACTATCGCGTTCCTCAAACTCAAGATCTCTTTTTCGAAACAGTGAGTGGGTGGTTCCAAAAGTTTCACAGGGGTGACTAGCTTCGGGAGTGGTGAGTGTCGAAAATCACCGGAGTTTGCACCAGGGGTGTGCGTTAAATTTTTTCGGTGAATTTTCAACTACTTCTTACCGAAAAATTTTTGCATTGAATTCGGTTACTTCGTTAAAGTCGTCGGCTCACCGAACGAATCACCGTCCTAGAAATGACTCCTCCAAAGCAGCAATGTGCGCTCTGCTCAACTCGCCTCATCTCGTAGCGTAACCTCGTCCGTGGCGGGCGCGGCACCCGGTCTGTCTGCGGTAATCGAGCGCATCGCTCCGCCTTTTACAGTAATGGGACACACCTAACGTAACGCACCCGCACACCCGCACGATAGCTCCCTCAAACCAACAGTCAGCATCATACGTTCCTACCCTCTTTCTGGAATGCATTTTAAGCTCCCTTCCCGGCAGCTCAATATTTTCTGTAGATGAACTCTGCAATGTGACTCTGTTCTCGCGGTGGGCTTGCATAGTCCAATGGGCGGAGCCTCACGCTATGTACGTAGAGGATCACAAAAGTTGTGACCGACACTGGTTCACCTCATGGAATTATTTTATTAAATAGTGGGAATAGCACTGCTAAGCTAAAATTTTCCAAGTTGCTATTGATCAATGGTCCTATGCCAAAATTGAAGACTGCAGTAGAAAGCTAAAAGTGAAGCTGGGAAGGGCAAGGCTATATTCTTTGTGGAGAACTGGACCTGCACTCCGCTCAGCATACTGTTCAACAAACACATACAGCAGCTTGTTGAAAGGCGTGGGAGAGCGAAAAAAGTGGATAAAGAATGCGTCGTTAACGTCGCAAACACCAAGCAAGACTATTTCTCCGACATCGATTCGTCTGTTCACTCCTATCAACCGGAAGTGATATACGTTCTACTGGAAACCTGCGAGTCATCACTAACAGTAGGGATGTGTAGGGATTTTCTGCTAAAAAACTGAAGACGAAATCGAAGAGCTCAAGAATACCGGATTGCGACACACGGAAAAGGAATGATAATGATATGCATACGAGTAATATGCATACGCCATTTATTCAAAACCACGTCCGAAACGAGCTCCACCGGCGCTAGACCTCCCTTGCAACAAAATCTTCCTTAAATTGATGCTGTTCCCCACCAGGTCAATTTATGCCGAAGCATGTCTTCGCAGTATTGCGGTTACTTTAGCAGAATCGACGATGGAGTTTAGGAACTCAAGCAGAAAATTTAGCCCCAAGAAGGGCGGTTACAACCGCCTCTCTCGGGCGCCTCTGATGAGATTTTTACCCGGTTCTGGGTGAGTACGTGCGACTGACGCGAAACAATGTGAGGACCGCGCCGCGCGCTTATATAGCCTAGTGGGCGGAGCCTGAGGCTGGACACGCTAGAAACAGGAGAAGGTAACTGACGTCTCTTCGTTCTTTGTATTATTTTATGAAATTGTGAGAAAATAATTGCCAAGCTGAATTTTCCCGAGATAGCGTTGGCCAAACACAGTATGGCAAAAATGGATACTACAGTAAAGTTCCAGAATTGAGCTTGAAAAAAGCAGCAACTTTAGAACAGCTTCAAATTTTCTGTGCCACGCAGGTTTGTTAAATTCATCTTTATTACGTCTGACGTTTCGACGCTATCGTCGGTATCAAAGGCCTGAAAGAAGTTCGGTGGTCTGTAGAATGTACACTCATACCGTCAGCTGCCCTAATTTTCCAAACCTGTAGTACCAATGGGGTCCCAAGAGTATCGCGAAAAAATTACTTCAATACGAACGCAACTCACCGCTGCTTTACCAGCACTGGAAGACCGCCCTACTATGCGACAACCATGTAGCAAGTGAAGCACACTCGGTATATAAGAGTATACTACGGACTTCGAGGAGCATTGTGTCTCACAGCTCACACAGTGGAATAAAGGGCAAAAGCCACTGGCTATGGAAACGCACTCGTTCCTGTTGTTCATCGTTGGATGGCGTCTATGGCAGAAGGCCTCGAGGGTCTTCCTGGCGCCGATCTGATTTTCGTGCAATAGTATCGTGCATTTGATGTTAAAATCGTGTCCGTTGCAGGTCTCTTCGCTGTATCTATCCAGGGGGCTCAACAAGCTTCGCCGTCGCTTGCTAGCTAGATGCTCTCTGATGCGAACACCTAGAATTGTTTGTTTCCCCGTTGTACAGCTCATTACAGGTTAAACACTCATTTGCTATATCACTCCCCTTTGAGCGCAGCCTCCATTTCCTCCATAAGGACAAATCACGCCGCTTTCCGTAATACAAGTGCGGTCATAGAGACGGTCACGAACGAGCAGCCGCTTAATGTTGTCGTCTGGGAGGTTAATTAGGACAGCATTGTTGCTCAAATTTGCTCTCAACAAGCACTGACATAGGGCTGCTGTGACCTGATCCGAAATGAACGGCAATTTGAGACAGACTTTGTCCTCGGGAGAGTTTGAAACACGTCTATGTGGCTCTCGGTCAGTTCGCCGTTGTCTGGACATGTACCCATTAAGACTAGCTATTTGAGAGGCCAGCATACATGATTCCTCTTGCTCCTCGCGTCCCGTGCATATGCCTATTGCTGTTCTGTACATTTTACGAAGTACCGCACGTTTTATAGCCATAGGATGAGCGGATCTTGCATGGGCGATGATATTTTTGGAGCTGTCTTTTCGGTACCACTTCACATTAAATTCACCGTTTGACACCCTGACTTGAGTAATCAGATAGGGTAGCCAATCTCGAGAAAGGATTTCTTGAGTGAACCTGATGTACTGAGATTGTGTGTTAAGGATATTAAACAACTCATCCACTTCGGATTGTGTTGTCGTTATAAGTTATAAGAATAAGATGCTATAAGTCATAAGAAAAAGAAGGAGATGCTTGAGTGGTCACTATTTCCTATTGGTGGTTGGATTACAATATTTTTGAAAAGAGGTGGGTAGCTGGTAAGAATGAGGTCTAATGCGTTGTCATTGCGAATTGGCTTCAAAACGTTTTGATGGAGCTTGCAAGCATTACACATCTTTACAAAAGTTTTGCAGCCGTGCTAATACTGGAAAGAATGTGTGTAAGCCAATGTAAATGAAGTAGATTGAAATCACCCAATACAACACACTGTGCACTGCATGAAGATAGATCACTTATCCCTTAATAAGCTGAAACGTAGCGTTCAAAGAAGCATTAGGAGCCCTGTAGTCAACGATTAGCCTCAAAGTGACTTAAATTTGTTTCAGATCACAGCAAAGTATTTCAAAGCCATCATGGAATGCTTCACACCATACAGTCTCGAAGGCTAATGGAATCCTGAAGAAAATGAGTACGCCACCACCTCTTTTATGATAAGTAAAATGCAACGGCGCCGCATCAGAACATCAAAAAATAAAACTGAGCCGGAAGTGGCAGTGTACTGTGAAAGGTTACTCCAAAAATGGGCACATCTTTATGAACTGCTCACTTCATTTGGACGTTAGATGTTTCTGGATCAAATACCAGATTTACGGAAATTTACGATTTACGAACCAAAATATCGTAAATCGTAAACATATTGCTAGAACCACCGCAAATCGTAAATAGTAATTACTCGTGGATCCATAGACGCTGCGCGAATCGATCAAATCGCGTGCACGGTAACTCGATGTGACGTTCGCCAAGTATAAACGAGCATTTATGTCAGTTAAGTATGCATTTTGCGAATCTATGAGGGGCAGCCATAACGTGGCAGTTGCGTGTGTGCAACCACGAGATACCGCCCCTTTCCTAGATGAATTCATGGAGAGCCTTCATACCACTGCTGAGCAACTGGCTGGAACAGGCGCAGTAAGGGTATGAGGTGATATTTTCAATACACAGCTTGCAGTAGGATAGAATACGATGCAAATCCTCTCAGGGGGGTCACCTTGAAGACAAAGCGGAATGCCAAATTACACCAGAAATACTTACATCAGTCGATCACTGGGGTAGAACACACCAGTGCTGTGTAAAATTTTTAATCTTGTGTAGTAGAAAACAGATATATTTTATTTATTTATTTATTTATTTATTCAATACACTGAAGGTGTGCCCAAACATTAATATTAAAAAGGTCAATCGTAAGTGCAAGAATTGACGCGGTTTGGTCAGAAAATCAAAAAAAAATTACAGACGCGAAGAACATACAAACACTAATACACTAAGTAAATCACAACACCATAAACCCATCGTAAGCCCATTGCAAATATTAGGTACCCATTAAAGAGTAGGGTATTATTATATGGCTGAATTTTATGATGACCGTCACCCCAGGGCCGCTTAGCTCGTTGTATTAAGTGGTTATCCGCCTTGGTAAGAAGGCATATCAATGCAAAATTACATTAGGGGCCTGATTCGTCAACCGCTTGCCAGCAGGTGTCGGTATATCGGTTATCGTATCTGGGTCTCTGTATCTCTCTGTATCACCTTCTACGTAGGCCGATATGGTGAATCCGCGGCGAGGTGATATCGCTGATTTCACCACTGACCTTAAGTGAAAATTTAGGAAAAACTCTAGGTCTTGCAGGCTGGTTAAACGGTGCTACTCGCACGCCGTTGTCGGAGCTATTACGGCTAGCAACATCGTTCTATCTCGCCTACGAACGTCTCCATTATTAAGCCTCACATTGTTCCATAATTTGTCTTGTTCCTCCACTCTCCTTGTCTATTTTGCTGCTGCTCGGTGCTCACTGCATACTCTTGCTTTACCAGATATCCTAGTTGTTCTTTTTTCGTTACCCACGTCATTGCAAGTGTCAATATTGTTCTCGTATTATTTGGCCTCGCCTCATACGTATGATTCACTTGTTATTTGTCAGGCCTTTTTGCAATTCGTGTGTGAGTTGCTCAAGCCCATAAAACATGAATATTGCAAAAAGTTCATGGAACCACTACAAGTGTGTATTGATTAGGCCAATAAGGGAGAACATTTGAGTGAGTCGACAGCTCCGACATGTATGTACATAGAGGACCCCTTAAGCTAAAAATGACCTACGAGTGGCTATTACCTAAAGGAATCCTTGATCCAAGTTACATACGTCTGGTGCTGATATGTAGGTTAGATGCGAGTTTAGATCTAAACAGGATTTTTACTAGCAGTGTGTAGGTTACCTATGACGGACAGGGGTCTTCGTGTAACTTACATCCGACATATGTTCTAGCTTGCAGCAGCTTATCAATGACTAGTTTAAGACGATCTATTACCTGCATGCAGCTTGCAAGTAACTTGTTCAAAATTTTCTGACATACACATACTCCATTCATTCAAACCTACGCCCGAAACGGCGCTCACCGGCGCTAAACCTTCCCTACAACAAAATCTTCCTTGAATTGATGTTCCCCGCCAGGCCAATTTATGCTGAAGCGTGTCTTCGCGGGAGCATTGCATTTGCTTTGGCAGAAGATTACATGTGAACTGGTCCCCGAAAAATTCCGTCACGCGCGAGCGGCGAGAGTCAGACGAGCAGAGTGAGTCTCCAGATTGGGCTAGGGAAGGGACTCCGGGGTGTGGCGAACAGGGAGGCGTGGAGTGCACGAGACGACACGACGAAAAACCGCGCGCCGCCTCGGCACTATGCCAAGCGGACTAGTTCTCCGGCAACGTTGGCAGAACCGACGATGGAGTTTTGGAACTAGAGCAGAGAATTCATCACCAAGAATAGCGTTTGCCATCGTTCTCTCCTCCTCCCACGAGCGCTCCCGTTGGGCGGAGTGGCGTTCTACCCCCGCCCTTTAAACAGGGGCGTGGCAAATGTCCGCGTCTCCACTGTCTCGTGGGTCAGCCACTTGACTCTCTACAAGCCCACGGGGTTGGAGGTCAGGGGACGAAGGGGTAGAACGCTCGACCCCCTTCTGTTGCGATTCTTCCCAGGTTCTGGGTGCATGCCAGTCGAGTTACGGAAGGAATGTGGACGACTGCGCCGCGCGATTATATAGCCTAGTGGGCGGAGCCTGTGGCTGGACACGCGGAGAAACACGAGAAGATAACTGAAGCCTCTTCATTCTTTGAATTATTTTGTGAAACTGTGAGAAAATAACTGGAAAGCTAAATTTTTCCGAGATAACATTGGTCAAACACAGTATGACAAAAATGGATACTACAGTAATTTGCTAGAATTGAGGTTGAAAAAAACTTTATTCTCTTTGGAGTACACTGGGCTTGCGACGGCGTACTCTGAGTACGGTTTCTCAGCAAACTGCTCAGCGATCAGATTTGTTAACTGGAAGTTGCCCATATTCCTTTGGAAACCAGCGAGCCACCAATAGTAATGGGGATGTTCGAAAATGTTTGTGCTGAAACTGCGAAGAAAACGAAGGGATCAATAAGGGCCGCAACATCGGAAAACGAAGCACGGGTACACCTGCTGTTGTGAGAACATTGTTATAGCCACAGTGCCTTTCAGAATTAGCTAAACTCTTTTCATTTCATTGTTTCAGGTCACGTGAAGCATCTAGCTCTCCTAGCCACTGGTCAGGCACCGGATGTTAACGTGAAGTCGTACATTCGTCCCGATCCTCAGAATCTCACTAAACGGAAGACCCAGGTGGTGAAAGCGAGTCAAAATCCGACCCTCAGCAGAGAGGTGAGGCGTTGTCTATTCTTGCTCAGTATTTTTGTAGCCGTTGAAGTGGTGGATATGCTCTACTCTGGTTTAGTCAGTTTCTTTGAATTCATCTATAGAAATATGTTGCGGTGAAAGGAACGTGGAAGCGTAATGTGGTTAGATTTGTTGGCATTGAGGTCTAAAATCTGAGGAGTCGGATTCGCGCAAGGAACGTTTTGCCTCTCACATCTAAGAAGATATCTGTTTTCGTAGTCTTTGATGATGATTTTAAATGCTCAAAATAACTATTCTGGCAGTAATGCTTTGGTATTTTAATCGGTGTTTTTATTTATTAATGAATATCGGTTCAAGGGTCTGGTTCTGCGCAGACCTCACGATCCATGTGTAGTCCGTCTACACAAGATACTTTCATTGTCTAGATGTACTACGACATAGTGGGTGGCGAGCATGTACTGTCGACGCGTGTACTGGAGGTGTCGGTGTGGAATTCTGGAGGCCTGATGGATAACAACAAGCTGTATCTGCTGTACATTCCTCTTCAGAAGCTGAAGAATCGGCCGGAAGACAGAAAAGGCAATCGGGTACTGGAGGGGTGGTTTGCGTTTGACAAGAATGTTTGAGTTTCTCGAATTTAGTCGTTGTTTATGTCAAAAAGGGTCGATTGTGTGTATATGTATTATTAAGGACGAAAGGATCAGTGATCAGTCATATTTTGTACAACGCTGGCGTTCAGCCTGGCCAGTTTTCCGTGCTTGTGTGTTAATAATTCTATAGATAAGGGTGCATGTGATACTAGTTTGTTTTCTACACGGTACACATACATATTGATTAGCTATTTATTCACACCGATGGATAATCTCGAATCTTTGCATTATGATCGCATATCGTGTAGATTTTCTGGTGTGATTGATGACAGCCTTATCAGCCTTCGATACACCCTGTTCCCTCTTCCTTCTCAGCAACTGTTCCGTCGTCTTTGTTCTTCTCACGTCTGATCGGGTATTCACGAGCAACTACTGCTGTCTATTAGAGTTTCGCTCTTGATCTGGCATCTGCAAACAAAGTCGAATGCCATCTGTGATATAATGAATTGTCGCTGATGTAGATTAAATATTCCTTTCATATGTTGCATTGGAGTAACTAAAAAATGACTCGTTAAAGACCCGATTGCGATCCGTATGCGCTGGATGGACGAGTTTCCGTACTTGTCGGGATTTTGCCCGATCGGTATAAGGGGCGTGGCAATGAAGGCGCCAGCAAATCATAGCGCTGATTGCACGGACCCTAAAGCAGTAGCGTGGGCGTCCGATATCGCACTACACACACATGCTGGAATTCCTTGATGTTTCTCATCTCCAGACCCTCTAAAATTACGATGATTACCCGGTTTCATAGCGTGTATATTAGTTGATCCACAATTTCAACGTCACTACCTCGTTCTTCAAACTGAAGACCTTTTTCGAAACAGTGAGTGGGTGGTTCCAAAACTGTGACAGGGGTGACTAGTTTCGGGAGTGGTGAGTCATAGTATTGCAGTCATCGCTTCCGCAACTCGAAATATTCGCCAGAATGCAGGGCCTTGTTGAATTCGGAGTCACTGTGTCGAAAATCACCGGAGTTTGCACGCGCTATAGGATAAACATCCAATAGGGTTTTGCGGGGAGAAGTGTCGAGTTCTTTAGTGAATATGTCGATGGTGAGAAAATGTACTCGACTTTTTTGTACAATTTATGAGAGAAAACTAGAAAACACACAAAACCCCCGGGAATCCCTTGTAGTATGATCGAAGACGAAATATTAGCATTAGAATATTAGAACGAAATATCGAAATTAGGTATGGCGACATTGAATGAAGACAACTAGCGATATTGATTGATGGATCAGTGCTGCCACATGGTGGAAAATGAGAAGATGAAAAATGTTTATGGATTGTGTTTAGATGTATAAAGCATGTTAACCATCTATTCTCTACGTGATTTATCAAATCGGCACAAAACATCGATATCATCGATCGATTTTGATTGATAGATCGGTGTTGTTGCCTTCCAGAGCTTTTCCAGCGGTTATTTATTTTGCGCAGACAGATCGACGCACGGAAGTGCTGTGCGCTTCTTTATGTAGGCTGCGATATCCATGTCGTGTCAATGCGTCATGATGATACTGGAGAGAGGTACTTAGCGGGCTGGTGCCCTCTAAGAGATTGTACGGAACTAGGCAGGGGAATGAACTTCGGGGTCTGGCTGATCTAACCTTCCCGTTTTAAGGCACATTGCCGGTGTGCAGCGGGCACCTGCCCGCTTGGTACCGGATGAGGATCCGGGAACGCCTCGGTCGCTGGGCGGATTTATATACATGACTGGATTTTCGACCACCGCTACAGGGACCAAACAATGGTTTATATTTGCGGCACCAAAGCCGGAATAGATATCGATGGGGCGGTGTGAAAAATCGATACTTGTGGTGATCGCACCGTCTGGCGGCGCAAATTTAAGCTAGGGCTATGGCAAGGTGGGCGTTTGGCGATAAAAGCACTGATTGCACCAGTTACAGTTTCACTGCTTTCATGCAGTAACATGGGTATTCGGCGTAGAGGTACCCACGAGGAAGCATTGGTCTCTTCTTATTTTATCTCTATCCCTTATACCCCGCATACCGCGGGTTTAGTTGTTGATGGATACTGATCCTGGAATTCCTGCTGGATGCGTCCCAACCCGGCTGGACGAAGACCCTTTAAGTAGGCGAACTACTCGTGAATATATGACGTGAAATGTCAGTTCGGTGTTAGCTGTGTCGACATTGAACGAAGTAGACGATTCGGGGAAGGTGACCGATGACATTCGCACGACCGACGATGACTCATGATGTTCTTCCGGAGGGTGTGCACCGCCGACCACGCCCGTCGTGAAGGTGACAGCGCTTCGACAAACGGAGCGGACATTTGGTTTTTTGTGGAATGATGAGCATTGGAAAAGGCACGAAAACGCATTCGATCAAAACTGTCTCTTTATTGCCGTAGATGGCAGGTTTTACCTTCTTCATTAATTGTTGAGCAAAAAAGTCGCGCATTCATAGACGTTTTAACTGAGGCCTAGCTTGAGCAGAGTTTCGAACTGAACATGACCTTCCATCTCTGTTTGTCTAGCCCCCTTTCATACATATATACCATTTCCACGTCGAATTGGACACTTTTCAAACCAAAGTACGACCTGTTTCACCTCAAATTGGACACTCTCGTAAGCTAGCCTAAGAATCTTGTAATCAATCCGAACTTCTTCCAAATCAAAACGAGTTTCATACAGGATAAAGGACAGACTCTCTGAGATGGTTGGCATATTTTGTAAGGGTGTTTCTGGAAAGGACTAGAAGAGCCGACAGCGATCCCCATTCTCTTGAACGTTGATGCTACAATACCGGCCTTATCTTTTGGTCTTTGGGCGGAAAAAGCGAAAAAAAACCGCCTTTTCCGCCGCTTTTCTGTAGCGCTCTTCAAATTGAGCGCATTGCAAATTGAATGACATATTCGTGATCAGCACCGAGCCCTCTTCCCGATGAGCTGAAAATCGCCTAGCGAGCGCCTGAAAAATAGTTCAGTGACCTAATTTCCGCCTGGCGCGGCTGACCCCTGTGCTGGCTGGAGATAATTACACCCACAGCTCCTAAGTAGCTAATGAAGGAGGAGATTCGGCCTATTATAGCATATTTTCTACCTTATATATAGTAAACCAAAAGTCTGGTGTCAGGTCAGCCGGCATCTCCTCCGACTGCGCTACACGCGCCCATTTTTTAAAATTTATTAGATGAACACTTAGTAAATATCTTTTAGCCATCAATCAAGGAAACGCCGCGCGATGCTAGATCAGTGCACGGCGTAACCTACAACGCTTAAGAAACATTTTCGCATTCAAACCATTTAGTTTAAACTGAAACACATAAGGATTAAAGATAAAGGGCAGCGTCAATCAATTTCTTTTGGGATGCGCCACGCATTTCAATTGTACGCGATGTCGTGGAGGTAAGTTGGTTGCGTATTTGGCATAATGGAAGACAGCTGGCTCAGACGGGAAATCCAAGCCAAGACCCTGGTATCAGATGCATGCGAGACCCGGCTCCTTCGGTCTATGTGCGAATACAATACCGCTCAAATTCTTTGAACGAAAGACGCTTTCCGACGGATTTATCCGTCACAAAGCGTCGCTTTGCTGTAACTTGCTTTAAAATTACTCTTGTGGATTCCAGCTAACACTATTCGATTCCCATCTTCACTGCGCATTCTCTGCTTCCAAGCGGCGCTCATTTCGACAACCTATGACCTAGGTATGGGCCGTTTTCGTCTGGAGGGCCCCTAATTGATTTACGACCTCTCAGGGCGCCTACCTCGGTCACTCCACCAGCTGATTTCAGCGAAATCCGGAATTCTCTATTTCTCTCAAAAGATCTGAATTCAGCTTGTTGTGACTATCATAGTGACACCAAACACTGCTTAGTTTGGTTGATTTTGATCTCACCGCATATTTATTCCAATTGCTCGCAAGGTCCACTTTCAGGACGTCCTTTCCCACTAACCATCCCCTCCTTTGCAAGCATTTATCTACGCTAATTTAGCTGAGAAAAGCTCCTTTCACTTCCAGTAAAACAGCACCAAGAGCTAAAAAGTGGCCGCTTTAATATGTCTTCAAAAACTCCGTTTTTCGTTCACTGTACAGGATTATCCCATTTTGAATTCGTTGTAGTGTGTATAAAAAAGCAGTGAAGGTGATCCAACTTTTTTCAGTGGGCGGTAGTGGGGTCGGTATTCCAAAACTAGCAGCAAATAATACTGGCTTTCTTCGGGGTGGTAATTTTGTGGCCTTTACTGCTATCCAAATTTCGTGTTTTATCTCGTTTTCTTCAGTTTAAGCTTCAGGTTGTTCTTGAACGGGAAAATGGTTTGGATAGCCGTTTTAACAGCGTCAACAGCTCTTCGGCAATATAATATGGCTCAAATAGGACATGGTCGAAATTTTACCCTTTCTGCACGCAATCGGTTCTGAGAGTGGGACTTGGACTCGGCCCGAGCCCTGTGCTCGGCGGCCGAGTCGCGGGTGACCTCTGCTCGGTTCGCACCTCGGTGCGATACCCATTGGCAGTGCACTACCCCTTTAGGGCAATAAAACCAACACCGATCGCTCGTTTGAGATCTGTTTCATCTCAGCCGTAGGGTCCTCGGTTTTTAACGATTTAATTGTCCTCACTCATTCTAAAATTTCTGAAACACTCGCATGTCGTTGTTGCTTGTTAAAATTTAAACATCTCCCAATAAATAGCAGTTTTTCAGCCTAAGTAAAAAGCCTTGCATGCGTTTCCATTCCGGATGTCGACTTCGTGGTCGACCCAGTATTCAACTTATTAGAGTAAGAAATTAGAAAAACATGAGATTGAGTAGTAATCACTTTATGCGAGGTCTAAGAGTGTGCTAGGTGCGAAAGTACTCACATGCCCGATTCAGGTAGTTTTTGGGTTCCGGAGAATCGATTTCCAAACAAACTCTAGTAGAAGAAGAAGGCGTGGCGCATCCCAAAAGAGATTGGGTAGCGTCTTCCTTTATTCTTTACCCCTTATATACCATTTTCACGTCGAACTGGACACTTTCCAAATCAAATTGGACAATCTTCTAAGCTGGCCTATCAATTTTGAAATCAAAGTGAACGTCTTCCAAATCAAGATGAACTTCTTACAAGTTAAACTAAAGACTTTTCAAGATGGTTGAAATAATTTTCGCTCAAAGGAAACTTAGAATAACTTTTTGTGATTTTTTTTTACTTCAGCTGCCGATTGAGTGGAATAATTTTACAAAATTTTTATCTTTTGAGAAAAAATAATGAATTAAATTTTGCGTTAAGGTGCAGCAAGGTAGCAATCATGCCGTGCATTAAAGGACTGGATACTGCTTACATGCAGTAAGAAAGTTAGGATGCGTGTGTTTTCTTACAATTGTTTGTGCTGCACCGCTTGCAGGTGCGAAACTGCATGTAAACAAAAGTTTTGCTATCAATCGAATAAAAATCACGAAGTTTCGGACATAGGCATGGCGCAATCTCTGTTTTGGCTGTATAAAATGAACGCCTTTCTGCTCTTCTAAACAAGCTTTGAATCATTGTTTTTCCTCAAAAAATAAATTTCTTTATAAAATTTCAAACTATGTATTCTTTTATTGGGAAGTAAATTAAAACTTCAAAGGAAGTTATACTTAAATTTACCTTAAACAAAAAATATTCTAACATTTTTGAAGAGTCTCTAGTTTAATGTAGAAGAAGCCAATTTTGATTCGGAAGAGTTCGCTCTGATTTGATTTTATGGAACACACATATCCCCACTTTGCGGGTTCATGTAAGTGGCATTTACACTATCAATCAAAAAAGCTGCAGTGAACTTTTGGAGTGCAAGGCGCGATCTCATCTTTGAGTGCGCCATATGCTTGCTTCTTCGCTGTGGACTGTAAGATTCTCCCATTCGAAGTTGTTTGGGTTGAGCGCAGTTAGGCTACGTCAATAGCGTGGCCCGTCATACTCGACGCCGATAAAGCCGGCTAGCCTTGCGTGGCCCGTGGAGCCGATGCCGGCGGAATCGCCTAGCCCGGCGTGGCCAGCGGATGCCATGCAGGCAAAGCCGTCGACCGACGCTGGTGTCGTTATAGAGGAGAAACTTCCTTTCAGGAGGCCACCAGGATATGTAATAGAGGTTATGTAACAGTATTTGAATGAATGCGTGCCTCATCCTAATGGGTTGTTTGTAAATATAGAGGACCAAGGGTAAAAACCAACGTTAAGCCTTCATTCCATAGCATGCGCCACATACAGGGTGTCTCAAAAAAAGGAATACACTGTTTGAAAGGTGATAACTTTGCTCACACTGAATGTACTGAAAAGTTAAGAGTCCATATGAAAGTTTAAGAAAATAGAAATTTTCCGACAGATGATTGGTATGGAGTGCGCCATGCACTCGTCTGAAATCTTGCATTTTACAGTCGATTGATTGTGTTCCGTTTGAATACCAGTTATAATTTCATCACAAAGTGGCCGTGTCGATTGATTTGTGCTTCTTTCAAGGTTTAAAACTTAAATACACTAAGGCTTGCGAAAAATGCAGGGTGTCCTAAAAATGCAGGTACTATTTGAAAGGTTCTAACATTGCAGCTAGCAAAGTTTTTGAAGATGTTTGAGACACATATGAGAGCACAGGGTAACGAGATTTCTGAGACGTATAACGAGTTAAGATTGCGCCATGCCCCGCACGAAACCTTGCATTTCGGACATAATTGATTGTGTATGGGCTGAATGCCTGTCACAATCTTGTTACCGTTGCTGCATTCGTTGCTACATGCGGCGCGCTGGTTTTCGCCTGCAACCTGAATCGAAGTTCCTGGTTCGGATTTCTCGCCAAGGCCAACCAGGCCTTCCATCTCTCCGAAAACGATGAGTTGGTATCAGACTCGTCTGGTAAGGACCAAACACTCATGGATGGACTGGCCACCGCAAGTCAATGCATAAGTCGCATAAAAATTAGATTTCCCTCTAGGAAAAAAATAAAAAATAAAATAAAAGTAAGTAAAACTGAAGTAAAAATCAAATGGAAGTCAACGGCCAAACAGAAATGAAGAAGTTTGAAGGGTGAGTTTTGAAGGAGTTGTGAAAGTGAAGCGAGTTCGAGCAGCCTTTCTGGGATGCGCCACGCATTTAAATATTGTTGAAGCGCAAATACGAAATGAAAAATACAAGCATATAAGTAAAAGGGAGAGGTCGCAGTTGTCCAAACCTTGTTTGGTGTACGCCGCGTATTCTACTCCACCCTCGTTTAGAAGGATCAATATGGCGCCGTAGCACCGGAAGTGTGAAAACTCTAGTTAGGCGATTTACGGCGCCCTCAGATGGCGCGTGGGGTCACAGAGGCAGGAGAGTGGACTGGCTCCGGAACTAATCCGGGTCCCGACCAGGGCTGTGGTACATTTGACTCGTGATAAACCGGTTCAAGCAAACGAAAATTTGAAATCGAAGCACCCTTCAAGTCAGATTTAACTACGAAATGCTCTAGTAGACTATTTTTCCGTTATTGAACATTTTTTTAAAATGACACTCAAATAGCATTTGGGGTGAGTTTGCTTTGTAAATGTGCGACCAAAATGTCTTCCAGACCATTCCAAATCTCACTTATGGAAGACTATAAGGTGTTTTCATAGGCCTCCAAATATCTATTTTTCTTTCTGCAAAGAAATGATTTTGTGTCCACTTTAATTATGCGAAAAGTGAACGCTAACCACGAAGAAGTGCCATGTGGGCAACTTTGGCAGCGTATAATTACCAACGATTTGAACCCTAAAGGTTCCAACTTCGCAGCTTGATTTCCACTACCACCTTTAACGGAACAAACGAGTATAAGCATATATAAGCTTGATTTACCGAAATTAGAGTTCTCCAAAGTGGAAGCATTTTCTGAAAATAATAGAACTTAAATTATTAGATCCTCTGAAAAAGTACATCATTGTGATCGTGAAATACTAAGGAATCCAGAGAACTATGTGTTGCTGTATATAAGGTAGAAAATAGACTGTAATAGGCCAAATCTCCTTCCTTCATTAGCTACTCAGGAGCTGTGGGTGTAATTATCTCCCGCGAGCACAGGGGTCAGCGGCGCCAGGCAGGAATTAGGTCACTGAACTATTTTTCAGGCGCTCGCTAGGCGATTTTCAGCTCATCGGGAAGAGGGCTCGGTGCTGATCACGAATATGTCATTCAATTTGCAATGCGCTCAATTTGAAGAGCGCTACAGAAAATCGGCGGAAAAGGCGGTTTTTTCGCTTTTTCCGCCCAAAGACCAAAAGATAAGGCCGGTATTGTACTTAGACGTACACTCGACCGTAGACGTAGTAGCTTAATGCCGCTGCGATTCCACTTACAAGGAAGCCCCAGGAACTTCCCCCAAAGATTCTCAATGTGACCTATATGGTCTTGTAGAGCATCGGACGTGGATCATAGAACTGTGCTACGTTTTTGCTACGGGCCACAGGGTAGTCCGAAAATGGCAAAAAAAGGTACCGCTTCAGGACAGGCTGATAAGGCAAAAGTGTCACCTGCAAAGGTCCTGATGTGCTCTGAGTTTAACTTACAAAAGGTTTGGAGCTCAAATAAAAGTTTGATTACAGTAGTATGATAATTTGCGACGTTTCCTAGACGAAGCTGCAGTGTACATTCAAGTGATTCATTCGCCGCCGCCTGCAGCAGCGACTGGATGGCCGAGTGGATAGTGAGGCGGACTTAAGGGAGAGGGGTGGAGAGTTCAATTCCGGGGGTGGGGTTTCTACGTCCCTAGGTGAACAGTTCGGTAGGGTACCTTCTTAGCGTCCTAACCCCGTTTTTAACCTGTTGTCAGATGTGGAAGAAGCTGGTTTTGTTGTGTGGAGCGATGTCGCGTGTCCATTAAACGATGCTTGCCTCACTGAGGAAAGTTCCGTTAGATGACATCCTCATGCGACCTCTTTGGTATGTTCTCAATTACTCTTACTAGTGTTTCTCACTGTCAGCCTTTCACGACTCCAAAGGTACCTGCGCTTAAAATTTCGGTATATTACGTCAGATTGTGGTAGATGTGGGTGAATAAAGCTATCTACGTTAGTGGGACCGCTTAATTCTCCAATGTGGTCAGGCTTATTTTCCAACCTTCGACTTCGACCTTCGATGGAATGTAGGGCAAGCAAAGTGAGAATTTAGAAAAAGAGTGACTGGTTCGTGTTCACCGGCTTAAAAAAATCCCATAGACAAAGTCTGGGCGAAATCGGTAGTCATGACTTCGTCACCCTTACTTACCATTACCCAATAATAAGGTACCTTATAGCAGCCAAAATGTACTCTTCCGCTGCAAAAATGGGAGCAAACTACAGAGTAAATCCCGTAACCTTCTCCGGAATCGAACCCTTTACCCCTCTCCCCAAAGTCCGTCTCGCTATCCACTCGGCCATCCAGTCGCTGCCGACACCGTTGCGAATGAATCACTTGAATGCACACTGCTGCTTCGTGTAGGAAACGTCGTAAATTATCATGCTACTATAGTGAAAGTCTAATTTGAGCTCCAAACCTTTTGTAGGTTAACTTCTGAGCACGTCAGGGCCATTCCAGGTGTCAATTATGCCTTATCAGCCCGTCCTGACGCGGTCACATTTTTTGCCATTTTCGGGCCATCAGGTGGTCCGTAGCAAAAATGAAGCACAGTTCTGTGATCCTCTTCCGATTCCCTACAAGCGCATATAGGTCTCGTTGAGAAACTTTGGGGAAAGTTCATGGGCTTCCCTTGTTAGACCGGAGTTCGGTTGAGGATTCATCACTCCAAAAAAAGTTGTTAGCATAATTTCCCATCCCGTAGGGCGCGTGTAGCGCAGTCGGAGGAGGCGCGACTGCCGCGTGCACCCGATACCAGGTTCCTGGTTCGGATTTCCCGCCAAGGCCAACCAAGCCTTCCATCCCTCCGGGGTCGGTGAATTGGTACCAGACTTGTCTGTGAAGGATAAAGCGCTGACTTGTTCATCGGCTGGCCACCGCAAGTCATTGTATGGCCAAATACGCATTCATGTCGCCTCCACGACATCCCGTAGAAGTAGAATGCGCTGGCGCATCCCAAAAGGGATTGAGTAACGCCGTCCTTTATCCTTTTTATTTATTATAATTTCCCGTTCATGGAAAATTTGGTACAACTTTTTTTTGTTGATTTTTTTTTTGTTCAGCTGCGCGCTGAGTGTAATAATTTTATAACATTTTTATGTCTTTGAGAAAGTTTTTTTATTTGATTGATAGTGTAAATTCTGCTTACTTGAGGCATTAAAGTGACTATATGTGTGTTCTTTGCAATTGTTTTTGTTGTGTCGTTTACAGGTGTACCCGTGCTTCGTTTTCCGATGTTGCGGTCCTTATTGATCCTTTCGTTTTCTTCTCAGTTTCAGCACAAACATTTTCGAACTTCCCCATTACTATTGGTGGCTCGCTGGTTTCCAAAAGAATATGGATAACGTCCAGTTAACAAATCTGATCGCTCAACAGTTTGCTGAGAAACCGTACTCAGGGGCCGTATGCTATTCTCTCCTCTACCGTCCCCGGTCGGGTATGAGGCGGTCTCCGCCCACATCCAGGGTATGCACATCATGCGCCATCGATTTTTCACGCCGGGTACCGTCCCCGAGTCGGGCGAGAATAGCATACGACCCCAGAGCACGTCGCAAGCTCAGTGTACTCCAGCGAGAATAAATTTGCTGTTTTTTTTTTCAAGCTCAATTCCAGAACTTTACTGTAGTATCCATTTTTGTCATACTGTGTTTGGCCAATGCTATCTCGGAAAAATTCAGTTTGGCAATTATTTTCTCACAATTTCATAAAATAATACAAAGAACGAAGTGGCGTCAGTTACCTTCTCCTGTTTCTCCGCGTGTCCAGCCTCAGGCTCCGCCCACTACGCTATATAAGCGCGCGGCGCGGTCGTCCGCATTCATCTCGACTTGTGCGTGTATTTACCCAGAACTTGGGAAAGATCTCATCAGAAGCTCCCGAGAGAGCAGGAGAGAAAGGTTGTAACCGCTCCTCTTGGAACTAAATTCTCCACTGTAGCTGCTAAACTTCATCGTCGGTTCTACCAAAGTAACCGCAATATTTCTGCGAAGGTATGCTTCGGCGTAAATTGCCCTTGCGGGGAACAGCATCAATTTAAGGAAATTTGTGTTGCAAGGAAAGTCTAGCGCCATGGACGCCATTTCGGATGTAGTCTTGAATAAATGGAGTATGTGTATCATTTCCTTTCCCCTGTGTCGCAATCCTGTTTCGAGGCATTCTTGAGCTCTTTGGTTTTGTCTTCAGTTTTTTTTTTTGGCGGAAAAATCCCTGCACATCCCTACTGTTAGTAATGACTCGAAGGGTTCGAGTAGCGTAGATTACTTCAAGTTGATAGGAGTGAACAGGCGAATCGATATCGGCGAACTAGCCTTGCTCGGTGTCTGCGACGTTCACGACGCATTCTTTATACACTTTTTTCGTTCTCCCTCGTCTTTCAACAAGCCGCTGGATGTGTTTGTTATTGCTTGTTGAACAGTATGCTGAGTAGAGTGCAGAGCCGGTTCTACACAGAGAATCTAGCCTTGCCCTTTTCAACCTCACTTTTAACATTCTACGGCAGTCTTCAATTTTGGCATACTGTCATCGATCAATAGCAAGTTGGGAAATTTTAGATTAGCAATGCTATTCCCACTATTTAATAAAATAATTCCATGAGGTGAACCAGAGTCGGCCAAAACCTTTGTGATCATCTACTTACACAGCCTGAGGCTCCGCCCACTGGACTACGTAAACCCACCGCGAGGACAGAGCCACATTGCAGAGTTCATCTACGGGAAACATAGAACTGCCGGGAAGGGAGCTTAAAATACATATCTGAAAAAGGGTAGGGGACGTGTGACGCTGACTGTTGGTTTGAGGGAGCTACCGTGTAAGTTGTTGTAGTGAGCTCGGCTATATCCTATGAATGGTAAAATATGTAAAAGACAAAGCAGTGCACCGCGGACGGCTGCTCTCCCGGGGGCGGGAAGTATGACAGCCCCCTCGTCGTCTGTCAGCAGCTATCCGCGGACGGCGGGCGTGGCGGGCCGCGACGAGTGCCCCGGCGCGGGGTCCCGACGCGATTTCCGCCCATCCGCGGAAGCTCCCGCGGGAGTATGACAGGGGCCTATGAGACGATCAATGGTAAAGAAAATACTTGAGTGATCACTGGATCCAATTGGTGGAAGAATGTCAACATTTTTAACCAGGCGTGCATCACTGCTAAGAATGAGGTCTAAGACATTGTCGTTCCGAGTTTGTTTTGAAACATTTTGGTGGAGCTTGCATGATATGTACATCTCCACAAAACGTTTCAAGGCCATACTGACACCGGAGGAAAAACTCCTGGACCAGTCAATGTCTGGTACATTGAAATCGTCCATAATCACACCCTGGTTCGGAAGAGCAGAGATTGCTTATTGTCTTGATCAATTGGAGTGTGTTGCCGATAGGAGCGCTAGGTCCCTATAAATAGCTATTAGTCTTAAAGATGACTAGGGCAGCTTCTAATCACAAGAAAGTAGTTCAAAGCTATCAGCCATTGATTCACTCTACATGGCCTCAAAAAGAATTGGAAGCCTAATAAGGATAAGAACCCCACCACCTCTTTTACTTGCCCTATCACTTCTTACATAAGAATATTTGTTGCACAAATCACCCAGAAT
Organism: Heligmosomoides polygyrus polygyrus; assembly: GCA_947396885.1. Classification (NCBI taxonomy): domain Eukaryota; kingdom Metazoa; phylum Nematoda; class Chromadorea; order Rhabditida; family Heligmosomidae; genus Heligmosomoides; species Heligmosomoides polygyrus. The sequence goes on from OX377206.1 coordinate 13,572,557, forward strand.
TGGAGCAGTCATTTAACCATCTCTCTGTTAGGACAACTAAACCACAATTTAAGTTTTTTAAAGTAAACCGAAGTGGGAAAATATTCTTCTGGATTGATCGCACATTGCAATAAAGGCATTTAAGATTATTGACAGGTGTTCTGGGAGGTTTTGTGAGTTTACCAAAGACATACTGAGTTCGTGGAGCCCTTCTAAGGATTAGAGATTTATAGAAAGTGTTAGGTAACAGAACCTTTACAAGACGGGGACGATCAATTTGAGGTTTGCCAAGTCTATACGTTACCAGCGTCAGCGCGTGCCTGAAGTCCACGAACACACTAGTTCCACGCCTGTAGCACTGCAACAAAGCCGGGACCAGGGATATTGCTTGTCAAGCGATGGTGACCGGTATACTTGTGCTCGAATAATCGAATTCGAATAATTATTCGAATAATTTATTCGAATTCGATTTTCGATTATTTGATTATTCGAGGTTTGCAATTTCGAATAATTATTCGAATTCGATTATTCGAGGTATGAAAATTCGAATAATTATTCAAATTCAATTATTCGAGATGCGAAAATTCGAATAACATTCAAATTTCGAATACGTGGTTGTTTCGAATGTGGCATAACGATGATTTTTGTGAGCGGCGTTCATTTCGGTGACGATTGTTTTCGATAGCACACTGTCGAGGAGCTCTCCGTAACGAAAACGCATTCAATATCCTACTATACATAGAAGGGTAGTGTGTGCGTGCGTGTTTCCACCAGTCCATCACAACTGGCGGGGGGGGGGCATGGCGTATTGGCGATACTGACCGCAGTTGATGGCGATCGACTGCGGTCCGAAGCTTCAGCCCTTGGGTAGTCGATCTCGCTGAACACAAATTTTGAGGTTCGTTTTCGAAATTATCGGTGGAATTTGATCGAGCTATTAATTTTCTAGGGAGAATTCGTTGATGAGAATCAATTGTACGACCGGTCTTCGTCGATATTTTCAAAATCTAATCTCACATTTGCGTTCTCTGCGACCACGACCGTCATCAATGTCATACACTTGAATACTCTACGGAATTTGAACATTAAACACAAATTTCGACGGAAATTAAAAAAATGAATTCAGATTCGTGTTCAGTGACCTCAATTACCTCAGGCCTGAAGTTTCGATCTTGTCGAGTGATATTTACGAAAAATCGATAATTTGATTGATATCTCTTGATGGCAACCGTTACTGCAGAAACTATCATAAGATCGTGTTCGTGTTCTTCGTGTTCAGCAACCTCGATTACTTCGGGACTGAAGCTCAGAGTTTGCATATATGACACAATTATATACCATTTTCAGTTGAAATTCAAAGTTTTTCAAATCAAATTCAACGTTGTTACACGGGAAAGATTCTAGAAGAACGTTGAAATTTATTTCAAAAACGTTGAATTTCGACTGAGAATGGCATATAACTCTACAATTTGATTGGCTGACGATTCCTGTGAGATAATGAAATGAACAAATGCAGTGAAGGATTTTTGTTCGCAATGCTTTGCACTTGTGCGTAGATGTTTTGCGCATGTATTTCTGTAGGAATTCTTTTTGTAGGATTTTGTTTTCAGGAAAAAAGTTCTCATGTCTTGCCATCTTAACGAGTATTGCCAGCGGTTCTTAGAAAATATTGAATATCTTCGTTATTTGCTTTTTTAAAGAATTCAAATCTTTTATTTTGTCTCTGGCGAATGTTGTCGTTGAGCTCACTTTAGTACATTTACTTGAACCTACACAATGCGCTTTTGGAGTGTGTAAACGGTATCAAACGAAATTGGCTAACACGAAAATCGCATCGTCTTTATTAATACACCCCGTTGCAAAATTATAGATACCCCCGATTTGTCCATTAGTACCCGAAGGATCCGCTGCCTAGGCTCGGCGGTTACCGTCGTATTTCTCACTATCGAAAGCCTCTATAGAAGAATTTTATGCAGGTTATCTCATCAGTGCAGGATACCACGAACTTTTATTGAAAATTTAACGAATGGAGACCGGTGCAAAATATAAGATCCTTTCGTAAAAAACCTGATTAATCACAAATGTCCCTACAGACAAAGTAAGATTAGTACTTCGTTACATCACCTTTATAGCAACCATATCGAAATTTCTGTTTTGCATACTACTGATTAGGTTATCAATGACAGTTCGCTCAACATTGGCTCATGCATGAAGTATGGCGTTCTTCAGATCAGAAACCTAAGTGTAAGTGGATCCATTTTTGCACACTTTGTGTACAAGAATGCCCCTCAAGTTCTCTATCAGCGGCGAGATCTTGAGGACAAGTAGGACACTGCAAAAGTTGAATTGCATTGGAGTTGATTCAACCTCTTATAAACCGTGTGGAAAAGGTACAGAATAACTAACTACAAGGTTCTTATTCGCATTGGCGGGTTCCTTTACTCTTAGGTACCTAAAGCATCGATAATGAACAGACACCTGGGTCTTCACACATTGGCTTCTCGCAGGAAATTCTTTGATATTTGTCGGTTTTATAAGTTAATCCACTTTTCGCGCTTTGTAGGCTCCAAATTCTTTGATCTGCGTGCATCTCAAACAAAAGGGGAGCCTGAGAAGCTTCCTAGCCGTCGACCTAGGAGTAAGCTGAAGGTGGCCCTTTCTCCTCATAGGACATTGGTTTGACTCGCTCTAGGTGTGTCTTCATGTTGTTGTGTTCTTGAAATACCTTTCTCTGCCGCTTGCGCTTATCTAGAACGTATTGAATAAATAAAGAAATAAAATAAAATAAACCTGCAGTTGACCGCGATACGTGTATGGATGCATTATCTTGTTGGAAAATGAGGTTGTGCTTACGAAGTCTCCTTAAATATGGCAAAAGGTGATCTCGGAGCAATTCCTGGTAGTCTTCACTGTTCATCCTACACGAGACGAACTTCCGAAACGAACGAGACAAGTCCGCATCCAGAAAACGCTGCCCAACCATGAGACTTCCACCGTCAAAGATGCGCCTAGAGGATACTGGACCTCTTTTCTCAGATCTCTATAGTAGTGCAAAAGAAGTGGAATATTGATGGGCACGACGGGTACAGACACTATTCGAGAGATTTGAGGAGAGAGAGAAGCAAGTATTCTACAGGTGCTTCTTTGTCGGTGGAAGTCTCATGGTTTGGGCTGCGTTTTCTGGATACGAACTTGTTGCCTTGGAGTTCGTCCGCGTAGGATGAACAGTGAACCCTACCAGAAATCGGTCGGAGATTACCTTCCGGCATATATCAGAAGATTTCGTAGGCACAACCTTATTTTCCAACAAGATAATGCATCCGTACACGCATCGCAGTGAACTGCAGTTGACTCAACTCCAGCAGAACTCAACATTTGAAGTAGCCTAGTTGTTCTTCAGATCTCATCCCGAAAACTAGAAAGCTTGTGGGACATTCTTGTACACAGTGTACAAAAATGGAACCGCTGAGACATCGGTTTCTGATCTGAAAAACGCCATACTTCAAGCATGGGCCAATTTTGAGCGAACTGTTATTGATAACCTAATCAGTAGCATGCAAAATAGAATTTTCGATATGGTTGCAACAAAGGTGATGTGAAGAAGTACTAATCTTACCTTGTTTGTAGGTACTTTTGTGATTTATCAGGTTTTCTATGAAGCGAACTTACATTTTGCACCGTTATTAAATTCTAAAATTTTCAGTTAAAGTTCGTGGTATCCTGCACTGATAAGATAAACTGCTTAGGATTCCATAGTGAGGAATACGATGGTAACATTACTGAGCCTCGGCAGCGGGTTCTTCGGGTACCAATGGACAAACCGGGGGTGAACCTATTTTGCACCGTGTGTATTAAGTTATAATAAAGTTTACTCGATTATTCGATTTTTTCGAATATTCGATTAATCGGAAATTCGAATAACCAAAAAATGGGGTTATTCGATTATTCGGAAATTCGAATAACCAAAAAATGGGGTTATTCGATTATTCGGGAATTCGAATAACCAAAAAATGGGGTTATTCAATTATTTGGAAATTCGAATAGACGAAAAATGGGATTATTCGATTATTCGGAAATTCGAATTTATTCGGTTATTCGCTCATTCAAATTTTCGAAAAATGGGGTTATTCGATTATTCGGAAATTCGAATAACCTAAAAAAATTGCATTATTCGATTATTCGTTCATCCGAAAAATTTTAAAAAAGCACAAGTATAGAATATACGCCAATTGTCGGCTGCCTTGTCGCCGGAAAAAGCGTGATATAGCCTTTTTTCTCTTTGACCTTTTTCTTGACGTCGCCAGTCTACGGCCATGCCTGTCTCGATCTTAGCCCTAGTTTATACTTGTGCAGCCATGCGGCGCGGCACCAATATCGCCATAGATATCGATTTTTCGCGCCGCCCGGTCGATATATCTATCCCGACCATAGTGAGGCGCCGCGCAACGACCCAAGCATAAACTAGGGCTGACGCCGCCCAGGCTTCGTCATGCCCAGTTCGGAACGTGCAGCTTGTAATATCTAATCGGTTACACGAACCCATGTCTCCTCAAGAAAGGTAACCGTTGGCAAGAATACGAGCAACAAGCTGCGATCTTCTCTTCCATCCGCCACCAGTTGATCCTTGCTGGACCGCATCGCTCGACCTGCCTTAGCCTCGGAGGGGCGAACCTAAGTGTGCAGATCAGCGGAAGGTGCTGCGTGGCGACAGTCTCGTATGGCGCAACATTCGCATCTGTGACCAGTCTTCGATCGCGATTCTTGACAATGATAAAGTCAGTCTGCGTCTTGGTATTCCCGCTACAGAAAGACACGAGATGGGAGTCACGTTTTAGAAAGATTGTATTCGCGATGGTGGTATTGTGCTAGTCCGCATACTCAAGAATTCGTTCACCATCAGCATTACGCGCCCCATAACCGAAACCGCCATGACAGCTGTGAACATCTTTCGCAGTCCCAACTTGGCCGTTGGGATCATCTGCAACAACGACACCGTCTTCTGGTGGCACCTCTGCTGTCTTCTCATCAAGTAGGGTCAAAAACCCGTCCTTGGCTCGCTCCGAGCAACCTATCTGCTGCGGAGTGTACGCAGAGAAGAAATGAAGCTGTTCTGTGTGGCAGTCCCAGGACCACCAGTGTTGGCATAATCGTCTCCGAACGGTTCCGAGACGCGATCGCAAGCGTGGCACGTTTCAATGACCGCTTGATGAAGGTCGTAATCGCTGCAGAACGGCGGACGTAACATCTTTTCTTTGCATATGCTTCACAGACAGGCTGCTCTGAGCGAGCCAAGGATGAATTTTGGTGCCCGCTTGATGAGAAGACAGCAGAAGTGCCGTCACAAGACGTAATCATTGTCGCAGGTGACCTGAACGGACACGTTGGTGCTGCGAACTACGGGTACGGCTGTCTGGTGGTGGTCTCGGTTTTGGCTCTCGTAACGCAGATGGTGAGCGAATCCTCGAGTATGCGGAGTCGCACGATCTCACCATCGTGAACACCAGATTCCGAAAACGTGAATCCCACCTTATTTAATCCTACAGCGGGAATTCTAAAACGCAGATCGACTGTGTCCTTGTGCGAAATCGTGAGCAAGGGCTTGTCACGGAGGCGAAGGTCGTGCCGTATGAAACGGTCGCCACACAGCAGTGCCCACTGATCTGCATTATGAAGATCATACCACCGATGTTTAGGTAGGTCGAACGGAGCGGTCCGTTAAGGATCAAGTGGTCGCGCCTGAAAGTAAAGGAAGCAGCTGTAACTTCGCACATTCGGTTGCCTACGGTCATGACCGTCGAGGAGGCATGGAAAATGCCACCGACGCGATTCTCAGTGCTGCGCGTTCCGAAGTCGGCACTACGAAACCGGGACGGCGTAAGGTCGATAAGCAGACTTGGCTGTGGACTAGCGAAGTTAAGGAAAAAGTCCAAGAGAAGAAGAAATTATGCCACGCATTTCTTAACGATAAGACAGCCGATAAATGGCATCTGTATCAGGAAGCCAAGAAAGCCGCTAAGAAGGCGGTAGCCGTTGCAAGAGCCACCCATTACGATGATGTCAATGGGAGGCTTGAGTTGCGCAATGGTGAGCGATTTCTTTATCGACTCGCGAAGGTACGTCGTCGCCAGACTGAGCATGTTGAGAAGCTCTTTGGCACCAACGATGAGAACGGTCATCTACTCATGGTCGGCAAGATGGTTTTGAACCGATGGCGCACCTACTTCGAGGAAATCTCGACAATAGAGTTCGCTCACCCAAGCATTCCATCTTCTTCTCCTGTACACGGTCCCGTTCAGAATATCACCGTAGAGAAGGTAGAAGCGGCTCTGAAGAAGATGAAGCCGGTCAAGGCAACGGACCCCGATGATTTGGCGGCCGCCTTATGGAAGTTGAAATCCTGGTACCCAACGAAGTGGCTGGCGACGTTTTTCAACCAGATTATTGCGGAGAAGAAAGTGCCCAATATTCAGCAGAGAAGCACGACGATCCCGATTTGGAAAAAGAAAGGCAGTCCGGCAGACTGCGCAAACTACCGTCCAATCCGATTACTTTCGCACAGCATGAATATCTTAGAGCGGATTGTCGACGGGCGCATTCGTGATATTGTCCAGCTCTCTACCAATCAGTGCGACCTTCCTGGATTTGGAGAAGGCCTTTGATCGCGTTCCGCGTAAAGTGATATGGTATGCCTTACGAGAACATGGAGTCCCCGAAGAACTCGTAGAGTGGGTACGAATACTGTACTCTTGTCCAAAGAGTCGAATGCAAGCTGCAGCAGGTACGTAGACGGAGTTTCTCATCTCTGTCGGAGTACGTCAAAGGTCTGCGCTCTCCCCTCTACTCTTCGTCGTCGTTATGGATGCCATATCGCGTGATCTTCAGCAGCCAGTCCCTTGGACGCTGCTTTATGCTGATGATGTAATGCTCGCTAGCGAAGATAAGATTGAACTCCAGCGGCAAGTACAAGCTTGATGCGGTCGCTTGGAGAGATTTGGACTCAAACTCAATGTCAAGAAGACCGAGTATATCACGACTGACGAAGATGGCTCCAGCTACAATAAGGTAAATGGCATTGAGCTGAAAATCACGACAAGTACGGAAACTCGTCCATCCAGCGCATACGGATCGCAATCGGGTCTTTAACGAGTCATTTTAAAGTTACACTACTTCAACATATGAAAGGAATATTTAATCTACATCAGCGACAAATCATTATATCACATATGGCATTCGACTTTTTGCCAGATCAAGAGTGAAACTCTAATAGACAGCAGTAGTTGCTCATGAATACCCGAACAGACGCAAGAAGAACAAAGACGACGGAACAATTGCTGAGAAGGAAGAGGGAACAGGGTGTATCGAAGGCTGATAAGGCTGTCATCAATCACACCAGAAAATCTACACGATATGCGATCATAATGCAAAGATTCGAGATTATCCATCGATGTGAATAACTAGCTAATCAATATGTATGTGTACCGTGTAGAAAACAATCTAGTATCACATGCACCCTTGTCTATAGAATTATTAACACACAAGCACGGAAAACTGGCCAGGCTGAACGCCAGCGTTGTACAAAATATGACTGATCACTGATTCTTTCATCCTTAATAACACATATACACACAATCGACCCTTTTTGACATAAAAAAAGATTAAATTCGAGAAACTCAAACATTTTTGTCAAACGCAAACCACCCCTCCTGTACCCGATTGCCTTTTCTGTCTTCCGGCCGATTCTTCAGCTTCTGAAGAGGAATGTACAGCAGATACAGCTTGTTGTTATCCATCAGGCCTTCAGAATTCCGCACCGACTCTTCCAGCACGTGTAGACAGCACACGCTCGCTACCCACTATGTCGTAGTACACCTAGACAAAGAAGGAATATTGTGTTGACGGACTACAATGGATCGTGAGGTCTGCGCAGAACCAGACCCTTGAACCGATGATATTCATTAATAAACGAAAACTTCGATTAAAAGACCAAAGCATTACTGCCAGAGACGTTATTTTGGACGTTTAAAATCATCATTAAAGTCTACGAAAACTGATATCTTCTTAGATGTGAGAGGCAAAACGTTCCTTGCGCGAATCCGACTCCTCAGATTTTAGACCGCAATGCCAACAAATCTAACTCCATTACGCTTCCACGTTCCTTTCACCACAACATATTTCTATAGACGACTTCCAAGAAACTAACTAAACCAGAGTAGAGCTGCATATCCACCACCTCAACGACTAGAACAACGCTGAACAAGAATAGACAACGCCTCACCTCTCTGCTGAAGGTCGGATTCTGACTCGCTTTGACCACCTGGGTCTTCCGTTTGGTGAGATTCTGAGGATCGGGACGAACGTACGACCTCATGGAAACATCCGGTGTCTGAGCAGTGGCTAGGAGAGCTAGATGCTTCACGTGACCTGAAACAATGAAATCAAAAGAGCTTGACTAAGCCAGTTTAAAAGACACTGTGGCTATAGCAGTGTTCTCACAAAATTTAAAGCGGCAGGTGTACACGTGCTTCGTTTTCCGATGATGCGGTCCTTATTGATCCTTTCGTTTTCTTCTCGATTTCAGCACAAACATTTTCGAACATTCCCATTGCTACTGGTCCAAATAAATATGGATAACTTCCAGTTAACAAATCTGACTGGTGAACAGTTTGCTGAGAAAACCGTACTCAGAGTACGCTGTCGCAAACCCAGTGTACTCCAACGAGAATAAAGTTTTTTTTTAAAGCTCAATTCTAATAATTTACTGTAGTATCCATTTTTGTTATACTGTGTTTGGCCAATGCTATCTCGAAAAAAATTAGCTTGGCAATTATTTTCTCACAATTTCATAAAATAATTCAAAGAATGAAGAGGCGTCGGTTACCTTATCCTGTTTCTCCGCGTGTCCAGCTTCAGGCTCCGCCCACTAGGCTATATAAGCGCGCGGAGAGGTCTGAGCCACATTGCAGATTTCACCAACAGGAAATATTGACCTTCCTGGAAGAGAGCTTGAAATACATGTTTGAAAAAGGGTAGGGACGTGTGATGCTGACTGTTGGTTTGAGGGAGCTACCGTGTAAGCTGTTGTCGTAAGCTCGGCTATATCCCCATGAATAGCAAAATATGTGCAAGACAAAAAGATAGTGTACCGCGTCATTCAATCCCTTTTGATATTTAGCTTATACAAGGAATGACAGTGGCCATTCGATAAACAATTCAGCGAAAAATTCTCCCCATACAAGTCTGGCACCGAACACCGGCACAGGAGGGATGGAAAGGTTGATTGGCCTGGGCGTGGAATCCGAACCGGAAAATGGTATCGGGTGCACGCGACTGCCGGCACCACCGACTGCGCTACACGCGCCCAAATAAATAAATAGATAAATAAATAAAATACTTTTCGAATCCATTTGGAAACAAACTCGATGCGTCTAAAATCAAAGTGAGCGTCTTCTAAGTCGAAACGAGCTTTTTACGTCATCTCACAACAACGGATTCTCCAAGGCGAATAAGTTTTTGTTCAGAAAAATTTGAAACTTTCTAATTTTTTTAGTTAAGCTGCCTGATTCGTCTTATAAAATTGATGTTGTTTTGAGAGAAAATAATTATTTAAATTTTATAGGAGTGCTGACTCAGTTGGCCTGGGCGGGAAACCCGAGCCAAAAACATGGTATCAGGTCCACGCGACTGCTGGTACTTCCTCTGTCTGCGCTCCAGGCGTAAGGCCCATGTTATACTTCGGCGACGCGTCGGCGACGCTGTGTTGTGCGGGCTGCGTAGCAGCCCATGTAACACTGCCGCTGACGTCGCCGAAGTATAACATAGGCCTAAGTGGAGTGAAGTGTGATAATTGCAGTTGAGCAAGCAAAAACGGGGCTCGGTCAGCCGCGTGCCAAATGCCAAATGCCAGAAGGTGACTTCTAGGAGTTAAGTATGGGACCTTAGTGGTTGCAACAAAGGTGATGTGACGAAGTACTAATCTTACCCTGTTTGTAGGTACTTTTGTGATTTATCAGGTTTTCTATGCAGCGAACTTATATTTTGCACCGTTCTCAATTTCTAAAATTTTCAGTTCAGTAGTTTTCATTACTGAGCCTCGGCAGCGGGTTCTTCGGCACCAATATGGCAAAGGTGATCTCGGCGCAATTCCTGGTAGTCTTCACTGTTCATCCTACACGAGACGAACTTCCGAAACGAACAAGACAAATCCGCATCCAGAAAACGCAGCCCAAACCATGAGACTTCCACCGACATAGTAGCACCTGTAGAATACTCGCTTCTCCCTCTCCTCAAATCTCTCGAATAGTGTCTGTACCCGTCGTGCCCATCAAGATTCCACTTCTTTTGCACTACTAGAGAGATCTGAGAAAAGAGGTCCAGTATCCTCTATGCGCATCTTTGACGGTGGAAGTCTCATGGTTGCGTTTTCTGGATGCGGACTTGTCTCGTTCGTTTCGGAAGTTCGTCTCGTGTAGGATGAACAGTGAAGACTACCAGGAATCGCTCCGAGATCACCTTTTGCCATATTTAAGGAGACTTCGTAAGCACAACCTCATTTTCCAACAAGATGATGCATCCATGCACGTATCGCGGTCAACTGCAGGTTTATTTTATTTTAATTTATTTCTTTATTTATTCAATACGTTCGCGATAAGCGCAAGCGGCAGAAAAAAGTATTACAAGAACACAACAACATGAAGACACACCTAGAGCGAGTCAAACCAATGTCCTATGAGGAGAAAGGGCCACCTTCAGCTTACTCCTACGTCGACGGATAGGAAGCTTCTCAGGCTCCCCTGTTGTTTGAGACGCACGCATATCAAAGAATTTGAGCCTACAAAGCGCGAAAAGTGGAGTAACTTATAAACCCGACAAATATTGAAAAATTTCCTGCGAGAAGCCAATGTGTGAAGACCCAGGTGTTTGTTCCTTATCGATGCTTTAGGTACCTTAGAGTGAAGGAACCCGCCAATGCGAATAAGAACCTTGTAGTTAGTTATTCTTTACCTTTTCCACAAGGTTTATAAGAGGTTGGCTCAACTCCAATACAATTCAACTTTTGCAGTGGTCTAGTTGTCCTCCAGATCTCGCCGCTGATAGAGAACTTGATGGGCATTCTTGTACACAAAGTGTGCAAAAATGGAACCACTTATACTTAGGTTTCTGATCTGAAGAACGTCATACTTCATGCATGAGCCAATGTTGAGCGAACTGTCATTGATAACCTAATCAGTAGGTTCGTGGTATCCTGCACTGATAAGATAACCTGCTTAAAATTCTTCTATAGAGGCTTTCGATAGTGAGAAATACGACGGTAACCGCTGAGCCTAGGCAGCGGATCCTTCGGGTACTGATGGACAAATCGGGGGTATCTATAATTTTGGTGTGTATTACTAAAGACGATGCGATTTTCGTGTCAGCCAATTTCGTTTGATACCGTTTACACACTCCAAAAGCGCATTGTGTAGGTTCAAGTAAATGTAGTAAAGTAAGTTCAACAACAACATTCGCCAGAGACAAAATAAAAGATTTGAATTCTTTAAAAAAGCAAATAATGATGTTTAATATCTTCTAAGAACCGTTGGCAATACTCATTAAGATGGCAAGACATGAGAACTTTTTTTCCTGCAAACAAAATCCTACAAAAAGAGTTCCTACGGAAATACATGCGCAAAACATCCACGCACAAGTGCAAAGCAATGAAAAAAAAATCGTTCACTGCATTTGTTCATTTCATTATCTCACAGGAATCGTCAGCCAATCAAATTGTAGAGTTATATGCCATTCTCAGTCGAAATTCAACGTTTTTGAAATAAATTTCAACGTTCTTCTAGAATCTTTCCCGTGTAACAACGTTGAATTTGTTTTGAAAAACTTTGAATTTCAACTGAAAATGGTATATAAACGTGTCATATATGCAAACTGTGAGCTTCAGTCTTGAAGTAATCGAGGTTGCTGAACACGAATCTTATGATAGTTTCTGCAGTAACGGTTGCCATCAAGAGATATTAATCAAATTATCGATTTTTTGTAAATATCACTCAACAAGATCGAAACTTCAGGCCTGAGGTAATCGAGGTCACTGAACACTAATCTAAATTCATTTTTTTATTTTCCGTCGAAATTTGTGTTTAGTGTGCAAATTCCGTAGAGTATTCAAGCGTATGACATTGATGACAGTCATGGTCGCAGAGAACGCAAATGTGAGATTAGATTTTGAAAATATCGACGAAGACCGGTCGTACAATTGATTCTCATCAACGAATTCTCCCTAGAAAATTAATAGCTCGATCAAATTCCACCGATAATTTCGAAAACGAACTTCAAAATTTGTGTTCAGCGAGATCGACTACCCAAGGGCTGAAGCTTCGGACCGCAGTCGATCGCCATCAACTGCGGTCAGTATCGCCAATACGCCATGCCCCAACGCCAGTTGTGATGGACTGGTGGAAACACGCACGCACACACTACCCCCTTCTATGTATAGTAGGATATTGAATGCGTTTTCGTTACGGAGAGCTCCTCGACAGTGTGCTATCGAAAACAATCGTCACCGAAATGAACGCCGCTCACAAAAATCATCGTTATGCCACATTCGAAACAACCACGAAATTTGAATGTTATTAGAATTTTCGCATCTCGAATAATTGAATTCGAATAATTATTCGAAATTGCAAAACTCGAATAATCGAATTCGAATAATTATTCGAAATTGCAAACCTCGCATAATCAAATAATCGAAAATCGAATCCGAATAAATTATTCGAATAATTATTCGAATTCGATTATTCGAGCACAAGTATACCGGTCACCATCGTTTGACAAGCAATATCCTTGGTCCCGGCTTTGTTCCAGCGCTACAGGCGTGGAACTAGTGTGTTCGTGGAACTAGTGTGTTCAGGCACGCGCTGACGCTGGTAACGTATAGACATGGCAAACCCCAAATTGATCGTCCCCGCCTTGTAAAGGTTCTGTTATCTAACACTTTCTATGAATCTCTAATCCTTAGAAGGGCTCCACGAACTCAATATGTCTTTGGTAAACTCATAAAACCTCCCAGAACACCTGTCAGTAATCTTAAATGCCTTTATTGCAATGTGCGATCAATCCAGAAGAATATTTTCCCACTTCGTTTTACTTTAAAAAACTTAAATTGTGATTTAGTTGTCCTTACAGAGAGATGGTTAAATGACTGCTCCAATTCTGGGTGATTTGTGCAACAAATATTCTTATGTAAGAAGTGATAGGGCAAGTAAAAGAGGTGGTGGGGTTCTTATCCTTATTAGGCTTCCAATTCTTTTTGAGGCCATGTAGAGTGAATCAATGGCTGATAGCTTTGAACTACTTTCTTGTGATTAGAAGCTGCCCTAGTCATCTTTAAGACTAATAGCTATTTATAGGGACCTAGCGCTCCTATCGGCAACACACTCCAATTGATCAAGACAATAAGCTATCTTTGCTCTTCCGAACCAGTGTGTGATTATGGACGATTTCAATCTACCAGACATTGACTGGTCCAGGAGTTTTTCCTCCGGTGTCAGTATGGCCTCGAAACGTTTTGTGGAGATGTACATATCATGCAAGCTCCACCAAAATGTTTCAAAACAAACTCGGAACGACAATGTCTTAGACCTCACTCTTAGCAGTGATGCACGCCTGGTTAAAAATGTTGGCATTCTTCCACCAATTGGATCCAGTGATCACTCAAGTATTTTCTTTACCATCGATCGTCTCATAGGCCCCTGTCATACTCCCGCGGGAGCTTCCGCGGATGGGCGGAAATCGCGTCGGGACCCCGCGCCGGGGCACTCGTCGCGGCCCGCCACGCCCGCCGTCCGCGGATAGCTGCCGACAGACGACGAGGGGGCTGTCATACTTCCGCCCCCGGGAGAGCAGCCGTCCGCGGTGCACTGCTTTGTCTTTTACATATTTTACCATTCATAGGATATAGCCGAGCTCACTACAACAACTTACACGGTAGCTCCCTCAAACCAACAGTCAGCGTCACACGTCCCTACCCTTTTTCAGGAATGTATTTTAAGCTCCCTTCCCGGCAGTTCCATGTTTCCCGTAGATGAACTCTGCAATGTGGCTCTGTCCTCGCGCTCAGGCTGTGTAAGTAGATGAACATAAAGGTTTTGGCCGACTCTGGTTCACCTCATGGAATTATTTTATTAAATACTGGGAATAGCATTGCTAATCTAAAATTTCCCAACTTGCTATTGATCGATGACAGTATGCCCAAATTGAAGACTGCCGTAGAATGTTAAAAGTGAGGTTGAAAAGGGCAAGGCTATATTCTCTGTGGAGAACCGGCTCTGCACTCTACTCAGCATACTGTTCAACAAGCAGTAACAAACACATCCAGCGGCTTGTTGAAAGACGAGGGAGAACGAAAAAAGTGTATAAAGAATGCGTCGTGAACGTCGCAGACACCGAGCAAGGCTAGTTCGCCGATATCGATTCGCCTTTTCACTCCTATCAACTTGAAGTAATCTACGCTACTTGAAACCTTCGAGTCATTACTAACAGTAGGGATGTGCAGGGATTTTTCTGCCAAAAAAACTGAAGACAAAACCAAAGAGCTCAAGGATGCCTAGAAACAGGATTACGACACAGGGGAAAGGAAATGATACACATACTCCATTTATTCAAGACTACGTCCGAAACGGCGTCCATGGCGCTAGACGTTCCTTGCAACACAACTTTCCTTAAATTGATGCTGTTCCCCGTAAGGGCAATTTACGCCGAAGCATACCTTCGGAGGAGTATTGTGGTTACTTTGAACCAACAATGACGTTTAGGAGCTACAGTGGAGAATTTAGTTCCAAGAAGAGCGGTTACAATCGTTCTCTCCTCCTCTCTCGGGCGTTTCTGATGAGATCTTTCCCAAGTTCTGGGTAAATACACGCACAAGTCGAGATGAATGCGGACGACCGCGCCGCGCGCTTATATAGCGTAGTGGGCGGAGCCTGAGGCTGGACACGAGGAGAAACAGGAGAAGGTAACTGACGCCACTTCGTTCTTTGTATTATTTTATGAAATTGTGAGAAAATAATTGCCAAGCTAAATTTTTCCGAGATAGCATTGGCCAAACACAGTATGACAAAAATGAATACTACAGTAAATTGCTAGAATTGAGCTTGAAAAAAAAACAGCAACTTTATTCTCGTTGGAGTACACTGGGCTTGCGACGGCGTACTCTGAATACGGTTTCTCAGCAAACTGTTCACCAATAAGATTTGTTAACTGGAAGTTATCCATATTCTTTTGGAAACCAGCGAGGCACCAATAGTAATGGGGATGTTCGAAAATGTTTGTGCTGAAACTGAGAAGAAAACGAAAGGATCAATAAGGACCGCATCATCGGAAAACGAAGCACGGGTACACCTGCCGTTTTAAATTTTGTGAGAACACTGCTATAGCGACAGTGCCTTTTAGACTGGTTTAGTCAAGCTCTTTTCATTTCATTGCTTCAGGTCACGTGAAGCATCTAGCTCTCCTAGCCACTGGTCAGGCACCGGATGTTAACGTGAAGTCGTACATTCGTCCCGATCCTCAGAATCTCACTAAACGGAAGAACCAGGTGGTGAAAGCGAGTCAAAATCTGACCTTCAACAGAGAGGTGAGGCGTTCTCTATTCTTGTTCAGTATTGTTTTAGTCGTTGAGGTGGTGGATATGCAGCTCTACTCTGGTTTAGTCAGTTTCTTTGAAGTCGTCTATAGAAATATGTTGCGGTGAAAGGAACGTGGAAGCGTAATGTGGTTAGATTTGTTGGCATTGAGGTCTAAAATCTGGGGAGTCGGATTCGCGCAAGAAACGTTTTGCCTCTCACATCTAAGAAGATATCAGTTTTCGTAGACTTTGATGATGATTTTAAACGTCCAAAATAACTTTTCTGGCAGTAATGCTTTGGTCTTTTAATCGGTGTTTTTATTTATTAATGAATATCGGTTCAAGGGTCTGGTTCTGCGCAGACCTCACGATCCATGTGTAGTCCGTCAACACAAGATACTTTCATTGTCTAGACGTATTACGAAAATGTGGGTGGCGAGCATGCAAAGGTCCTGACGTGCTCTGAGTTTAACTTACAAAAGGTTTGGAGCTCAAATAAAAGTTTGATTACAGTAGTATGATAATTTACGACGTTTCCTACACGAAGCAGCAGCAGTGTACATTCAAGTGATTCATTCGCAACGGTGTCGGCAGCGAATGGATGGCCGAGTGGATAGCGAGACGGACTTTGGGGAGAGGGGTATAAGGTTCGATACCGGAGGAGGTTACGGGACTTGCTCTGTAGTTTGCTCCCATTTTTGCAGCGGAAGAGTACATTTCGGCTGCTATAAGGTACCTTATCATTGGGTAATGGTAAGTAAGGGTGACGAAGTCATGATTACCGATTTCGCCCAGACTTTGTCTGTGGAAATTCTTTAAGCCGCTGAACACGAACCAGTCACTCTTTTTCTAAATTATCACTTTGCTTGCACTACATTCCATCGAAGGTCGAAGTCGAAGGTTGGAAAATAAGCCTGACCACATTGGAGAATTAAGCGGTCCCACTAACGTGGATAGCTTTATTCACCCACATCTACCACAATCTGCCGTAATTACCGAAATTTTAAGCGCAGGTACCTTTGAAGTCGTGAAAGGCTGGCAGTGAGAAACACTAGTAAGAGTAATTGAGAACATACCAAAGAGGTCATATGAGGATGGCATCTAACGGAACTTTCCTCAGTGAGGCAAGCATCGTTTAATGGACGCGCGATATCGCTCCACACAACAAAACCAGCTTATTCCACATCAAACAACAGGTTGAAACGGGGTTAGGACGCGAAGAAGGTACCCTACCGAACTGTTCACCTAGGGACGTACAAACCCCACCCCCGGAATCGAACTCTCCACCCCTCTCCCCTAAGTTCGCCTCGCCATCCAGTCGCTGCCGCAGACGGCGGCGAATAAATCACTTGAATGTACACTGCAGCTTCGTCTAGGAAACGTCGCAAATTATCATACTACTGTAATCAAACTTTTATTTGAGCTCCAAACCTTTTGTAATTTAAACTCAGAGCACGTCAGGACCTTTGCATGTGACACTTTTGCCTTATCAGCCTGCCCTGACGCGGTCACATTTTTTGCCATTTTCGGGCCACCAAGTGGCCCGTAGCAAAAATGAAGCACAGTTCTATGATCCACATCCGATGCTCTACAAGACCATATAGGTCACGTTGAGAATCTTTGGGGGAAGTTCATGGGGCTTCCTTGTAAGTGGAATCGCAGCGGCATTAAGCTACTACGTCTACGGTCGAGTGTACGTCTAAGTAGCATCAACGTTCAAGAGAATGGGGATCGCTGTCGGCTCTGGTAGTCCTTTCCAGAAACACCCTTACAAAATATGCTAGCCATCTCGGAGAGTCTGTCCCTTATCATGTATGAAACTCGCTTTGGTTTGGAAGAAGTTCGGTTTGATTACAAGATTCTTAGACGCTTACGAGAGTGTCCAATTTGAGCTGAAACAGGACGAATTTGGTTTGAAAGGTGTCCAATTCGACGTGGAAATGGTATATATGTATGAAAGGGGGTTAAACAGACAGAGAAGGAAGGTCATTTCCGAAACTCTGCTCAGGCTAGGCCTCAGTTAAATCATCTATGAATGCGCCACTTATTTGCTCAACAACTAATGAAGGAGGTAAAGCCTGCCATCTACGGCAACAAAGAGACAGTGGTGCTCGAACGCGTTTTCGTGCCTTTTCCAATGCTCATCATTCCACAAAAAACCAAATGTCCGCCCCGTTTGTCGTGGCGCTGTCACCTTCACGACGGGCGTGGTCGGAGGTGCACACCCTCCGTAAGAACATCATGAGTCACCGTCGGCCGTGCGAATGTCATCGGTCACCTTCCCCGAATCGTCTACTTCGTTCAATGTCGACACAGCTAACACCGACTGACAGTTCACGTCATATATTCACGAGGAGTTCGCCTACTTAAAGGGTCTTCGGGTTGGGACGCATTCAGCAGGAATTCCAGGATCAGTATCCATCAACAACTAAACCCGCGGTATGCGGGGTATAAGGGATAGAGATAAAATAAGAAGAGACCAATGCTCCCTCGTGGGTACCTCTACGCCGAATACCCATGTTACTGCATGAGAGCAGTGAAACTGTAGCTGGTGCAATCAGTGCTTTTATCGCCAAACGCCCTCCTTGCCGTAGCCCTAGTTTAAATTTGCGCCGCCAGACGGTGCAATCACCACAAGTATCGATTTTTCACACCGCCCCATCGATATCTATTCCGGCTTTGGTGCCGCAAATATAAACCATTGTTTGGTCTCTGTAGCGGTGGTCGAAAATCCAGTCATGTATATAAATCCGCCCAGCGACCGAGGCGTTCCCGGATCCTCATCCGGTACCAAGCGGGCAGGTGCCCGCTGCACACCGGCAATGTGTCTTAAAACGGGTAGGTTAGATCAGCCAGACCCCGAAGTTCATTCCCCTGCCTAGTTCCGTACAATCTCTTAGAGGGCACCAGCCCGCTAAGTTCCCCTCTCCAGTATCATCATGACGCATTAACACGACATGGATATCGCAGCCTACATATAGAAGTGCACGGCACTTCCGTGCGTCGATCTGTCTGCGCAAAATAAATAACCGCTGGAAAAGCTCTGTAAGACAACAACACCGATCTATCAATCAAAATCGATCGATGATATCGATGTTTTCTGCCTATTTGATAAAACACGTAGAGAATAGATGGTTAACATGCTTTATACATCTAAACACAATCCATAAACATTTTTCATCTTCTCATTTTCCATCATGTGGCAGCATTGATCCATCAATCAATATCGCTAGTTGTCTTCATTCAATGTCGCCATACCTAATTTCGATATTTCGTTCTAATATTCTAATACTAATATTTCGTCTTCGACCATACTACAAGGGGTTCCCGGGGGTTTTGTGTGTTTTTTAGTTTTCTCTCATAAATTGTACAAAAAAGTCGAGTACATTTTCTCACCATCGACATATTCACTAAAGAACTCGACACTTCTCCCCGCAAAACCCTATTGGATGTTTATCCTGTAGCGCGTGCAAACTCCGGTGATTTTCGACACAGTGACTCCGTATTCAAAAAGGCTCTGCATTCTGGCGAATATTTCGAGTTGCGGAAGCGATGACTGCAATACTATGACTCACCACTCCCGAAACTACTCACCCCTGTCACAGTTTCGAAAAAGATCTTCAATTTGAAGAACGAGGTAGTGACGTGCAAATTGTGGATCAACTACTATACACGCTATGAAACCGGGTAATCATCGTAATTTTAGAGGGTCTGGAGATGAGAAGCATCAAGGAACAATTTTTTTTCGCAATGTTTTGCACTTGTGCGTAGATGTTTTGCGCATGTATTTCTGTAGGAATTCTTTTTGTAGGATTTTGTTTGCAGAAAAAAGTTCTCATGTCTTGCCATCTTAATGAGTATTGCCAACGGTTCTTAGAAGATATTAAACATCATTATTTGCTTTTTTAAAGAATTCAAATCTTTTATTTTGTCTCTGGCGAATGTTGTTGTTGAACTTACTTTACTACATTTACTTGAACCTACACAATGCGCTTTTGGAGTGTGTAAACGGTATCAAACGAAATTGGCTGACACGAAAATCGCATCGTCTTTAGTAATACACACCAAAATTATAGATACCCCCGATTTGTCCATCAGTACCCGAAGGATCCGCTGCCTAGGCTCAGCGGTTACCGTCGTATTTCTCACTATCGAAAGCCTCTATAGAAGAATTTTAAGCAGGTTATCTTATCAGTGCAGGATACCACGAACCTACTGATTAGGTTATCAATGACAGTTCGCTCAACATTGGCTCATGCATGAAGTATGACGTTCTTCAGATCAGAAACCTAAGTATAAGTGGTTCCATTTTTGCACACTTTGTGTACAAGAATGCCCATCAAGTTCTCTATCAGCGGCGAGATCTGGAGGACAACTAGACCACTGCAAAAGTTGAATTGTATTGGAGTTGAGCCAACCTCTTATAAACCTTGTGGAAAAGGTAAAGAATAACTAACTACAAGGTTCTTATTCGCATTGGCGGGTTCCTTCACTCTAAGGTACCTAAAGCATCGATAAGGAACAAACACCTGGGTCTTCACACATTGGCTTCTCGCAGGAAATTTTTCAATATTTGTCGGGTTTATAAGTTACTCCACTTTTCGCGCTTTGTAGGCTCAAATTCTTTGATATGCGTGCGTCTCAAACAACAGGGGAGCCTGAGAAGCTTCCTATCCGTCGACGTAGGAGTAAGCTGAAGGTGGCCCTTTCTCCTCATAGGACATTGGTTTGACTCGCTCTAGGTGTGTTTTCTTGTTGTTGTGTTCTTGTAATACTTTTTTCTGCCGCTTGCGCTTATCGCGAACGTATTGAATAAATAAAGAAATAAATTAAAATAAAATAAACCTGCAGTTGACCGCGATACGTGCATGGATGCATCATCTTGTTGGAAAATGAGGTTGTGCTTACGAAGTCTCCTTAAATATGGCAAAAGGTGATCTCGGAGCGATTCCTGGTAGTCTTCACTGTTCATCCTACACGAGACGAACTTCCGAAACGAACGAGACAAGTCCGCATCCAGAAAACGCAACCATGAGACTTCCACCGTCAAAGATGCGCATAGAGGATACTGGACCTCTTTTCTCAGATCTCTCTAGTAGTGCAAAAGAAGTGGAATCTTGATGGGCACGACGGGTACAGACACTATTCGAGAGATTTGAGGAGAGGGAGAAGCGAGTATTCTACAGGTGCTACTATGTCGGTGGAAGTCTCATGGTTTGGGCTGCGTTTTCTGGATGCGGATTTGTCTTGTTCGTTTCGGAAGTTCGTCTCGTGTAGGATGAACAGTGAAGACTACCAGGAATTGCGCCGAGATCACCTTTGCCATATTGGTGCCGAAGAACCCGCTGCCGAGGCTCAGTAATGAAAACTACTGAACTGAAAA
Organism: Heligmosomoides polygyrus polygyrus; assembly: GCA_947396885.1. NCBI lineage: Eukaryota > Metazoa > Nematoda > Chromadorea > Rhabditida > Heligmosomidae > Heligmosomoides > Heligmosomoides polygyrus. The sequence continues at coordinate 13,593,529 of OX377206.1, forward strand.
TTTTAGAAATTGAGAACGGTGCAAAATATAAGTTCGCTGCATAGAAAACCTGATAAATCACAAAAGTACCTACAAACAGGGTAGGATTAGTACTTTGTCACATCACCTTTGTTGCAACCACTAAGGTCCCATACTTAACTCCTAGAAGTCACCTTCTGGCATTTGGCATTTGGCACGCGGCTGACCGAGCCCCGTTTTTGCTTGCTCAACTGCAATTATCACACTTCACTCCACTTAGGCCTATGTTATACTTCGGCGACGTCAGCGGCAGTGTTACATGGGCTGCTACGCAGCCCGCACAACACAGCGTCGCCGACGTGTCGCCGAAGTATAACATGGGCCTTACGCCTGGAGCGCAGACAGAGGAAGTACCGGCAGTCGCGTGGACCTGATACCATGTTTTTGGCTCGGGTTTCCCGCCCAGGCCAACTGAGTCAGCACTCCTATAAAATTTAAATAATTATTTTCTCTCAAAACAACATCAATTTTATAAGACGAATCAGGCAGCTTAACTAAAAAAATTAGAAAGTTTCAAATTTTTCTGAACAAAAACTTATTCGCCTTGGAGAATCTGTTGTTGTGAGATGACGTAAAAAGCTCGTTTCGACTTAGAAGACGCTCACTTTGATTTTAGACGCATCGAGTGTGTTTCGAAAAGTCTCCAAATGGATTTGAAAAGTATTTTATTTATTTATCTGTTTATTTATTTATTTATTTGGGCGCGTGTAGCGCAGTCGGTGGTGCCGGCAGTCGCGTGCACCCGATACCACTTTCCGGTTCGGATTCCACGCCCAGGCCAATCAACCTTTCCATCCCTCCTGTGCCGGTGTTCGGTGCCAGACTTGTTTGGGGAGAATTTTTCGCTGAATTGTTTATCGAATGGCCACTGTCATTCCTTGTATAAGCTAAATATCAAAAGGGATTGAATGACGCCGTACACTATCCTTTGTCTTTTACATATCTTACCATTCATGGGATATAGCCGAGCTCACGGCAACAGCTTACACGGTAGCTCCCTCAAACCAACAGTCAGCATCACACGTCCCTACCCTTTTTCAAACATGTATTTCAAGCTCTCTTCCAGGAAGGTCAATATTTCCTGTTGGTGAAATCTGCAATGTGGCTCTGACCTCGCCGCGCGCTTATATGGCCTAGTGGGCGGAGCCTGAAGCTGGACACGCGGAGAAACAGGATAAGGTAAACGACGCCTCTTCATTCTTTGAATTATTTTATGAAATTGTGAGAAAATAATTGCCAAGCTAATTTTTTTCGAGATAGCATTGGCCAAACACAGTATAACAAAAATGGATACTACAGTAAATTCCTAGAATTGAGCTTGAAAAAAAACTACTTTCTTCTCGTTGGAGTACACAGGGTTTGCGACAGCGTACGGCTAAATCCGTTTGGACACCAACTTCCAAACTGGAGACTTTTCTGGCGTGTTGGATCGACTTCCAACACGCGTCTTTACGTGCAAACCCCACCACGTCAGCGGCGCTGCACTGGTGTAACACGTCACGTCATCCACACGTCTTGTAGACGGCGGCTAGCTGCAAAACTAGCGGTCGTGACCTGCTTAGAAGTGGACTTCACGATGTTGGCTGAGCTCGAATCTCTACCAGAAGGAACGGGGAAGGGGCAGAATATCCAATGCGGGCCATGCCACGAAAAAGCACTCTTGAGCTGGATAATACTGAAGCAGTCCTAGTGTAGAGGGGCATTCAGTTTTCTCCTCATGTAGGTGGACATATATCAACCTACAAGCTCCGCCGGTGCAACGTTGTGTTTTGAAAATTCTTGTCAGGAAGCCGGAAACCGTGGATGTGCTAAATCCCATTTTCTACCCATGCCAACACCTCCATCCACCGGGATACATACTTGATATTCCTGTCTTCTTCACCATGCTGTCAAGCGAGAAGCTCGTTAGAATGGAAGCGCTTTCCATAGATTGTACATAAATTACGTTCAATGTCGGATACAATAGCTATCGCAACCAGGCGACTCACTTCAAGTTTTTTCCGATCCACTCACTCAGCAGTGCGATTGTGCACTGTTCTGTGATGACTTTGCAGACCTTCGATCGCAGTCCCGTCTTACAGTTCTGTCAGCTCCGATTTCCAGGCATTGCCACAAAACTGTCTGTTAAAAACGCCTCATACGTCTTATCTGCGAGAGCACTCGTGTGAAAAGATTTTTTAAAGTAAACGAAATCTCCAGCGTGTATGATTAAGGTTCCGAAAGTGGGAGCAAGTCTATAGCCGCGGGTTCACCATCATGCTTCTTCGCAACATCCAGGGGCCAGATTCATCAACGACTACGACTTTAGATTGCTGTAAGTCGCTGACGAATCTGACCCCAGTTTGCCTAAGAAACTGTAGAACGAAACGCTATACACGTTTATCTAATCAGCATAGACCTAGAAGGATATCTAACTTTGCTTGTTTGGAGTAATGCTGTCAGAAATAGAGAGGCACAGGTTGGACCCCCCTCTCTAGGTTTGCAACCGAAAATGAAAGTGCACCATCTATCGGACCTGTAAGGGCCTGTTGAGGACATAGGTTTCACTAGTGTAGCGTCAGTGACATAATGGACCTTGCGCTTGAGAACGTGTGTTGGACGTGGATCCAACACGCCAAGTAAGTCTCCAGTTTGGAAGTTGGTGTCCAAACGGATTAAGCCACAGCGTACTCTGAGTACGGTTTTCTCAGCAAACTGTTCACCAATCGGATTTGTTAACTGGAAGTTATCCATACTCTTTTGGAAACCAGCGAGCCACCAGTAGCAATGGGAATGTTCGAAAATGTTTGTGCTGAAACTGAGAAGAAAACGAAGGGATCAATAAGGACCGCAACATCAGGAAACGAAGCACGGGTGCACCTGTAAACGATGCAACAAAAACAATTGCAAAAAACACACATATAGTGACTTTGATGCTTCGTGTAAGCAGCAGTTACACCATCAATCAAATAAAAAGCTTTCACAAAAACATAAAAATGTTATAAAATTATTACACTCAGTCTCACAGCTGAACTAAAAATTTCAAAAAAAAAAAGGTTATACCAAATTTTCCTTGAACGGAAAATTATGCTAACAATTTTTTGAAGTGATGAAGCCTCAACCGAACTCCGTTCTAAGTGGAATCGCAGCGGCATTAAGCGGCTACGTCTACGGCTGAGAATACATCTACGTAGCATCAACGTTCAAGAGAAAGAGGATCGCTGTCGGCTCTGCTAGTCCTTTCCAGAAACATTCCTTACAAAATATGCTAGCCATCTCGGAGAGTCTGTCCCTTATCCTGTATGAAACTCGTTTTGATTTGCAAGAAGTCCGGTTTGATTACAAATTTCTTAGGCTAGCTTAGAAAAGTGTCCAGTTTGAGGTGAAACGGCTGGTAGTACGAACCGTACTCGGAGCACGCCGTCGCAGGCCCAGTGTACTACAACGAGGACAATTTTTTTTCAAGCTCAATTCCAGAGCTTTACTGTAGTTTCCATTTTTGTCATACTGTGTTTGGCCAATGCTATCTCGGAAAAATTCAGTTTGGCAATTATTTTCTCACAATTTCATAAAATAATACAAAGAACGAAGTGGCGTCTGTTACCTTCTCCTGTTTCCGCGTGTCCAGCCTCAGGCTCCGCCCACTAGGCTATATAAGCGCGAGGCGCGGTGCGCACCTTGGTGTACGGAAGGTGCATGCATGAACCCAGAACCTGGGAAAATCTTCACTAGGTCGCTCGAGAGAGAAGGTGGCGGTAGGAACTGCTCCTCTTGTGGCCAAAGCCCTTGCTCCAGTTTTTGGACTCATCGTCGATTCTACCAAAGCAACCGCAATACTACTGCGATGACATGCTTCGACGTAAATTGCCCGAAGCCTTCTTGAGCTCTTCGGTTCCGTCCAGCTTTTTAAGCAGAAACGTCTGCTCATCCTTACTAATAATGATGAGTCGCAGGCTTGCAGTAGAACGTAGTATATCACTTCAAGTTAAGACTGAACATGCGATTCGATATCGGCGAATTGGCCTTGCTCGGTGTCACGCCAACCAACCTTTCCTTCCCTCCTGTGACGGTGGTTTGATGCCAGACTTGTTTGGGGAGAATTTATCACTGAATTCTTTATCGAATGGCCACTGCTAGTCCTTGTATAGGCTAAATATCAAATGCATATCAAAAGGGATTGAATGACGCTGTACACTATCCTTTTTGTCTTTTACATACTTTACTATTCACGGGGATATAGCCGAGCTCACGACAACAACTTACACGGTAGCTCCCTCAAACCAACAGTCAGCGTCACACGTCCCTACCCTTTTTCAGAAATGCATTTGATGCTCTCTTCCCGGCAGGTCAATATTTCCTGTAGATGAAATCTGCAATGTGGCTCTGACCTCGCGGTGGGCTTACATAGTCCAGTGGGCGGAGCCTCACGCTGTGTACGTAGATGATCACAAAAGTTGTGGCCGACACTGGCTCACCTCATGGAATTATTTTATTAACCCATTGAAGACCGCGCGGTTCGATTCTGGGTCGCAGTTTTTCTGTTGCGTGGGACCGCGCGGGCAGATTTTGTCCCGCGGTTATAAAACGGGTTCGCTGCGGCCCATTTCTCGCTTTTTCATACTTTACTAGTATTTATTAAGTATGTATGTTGGATCCTACCAATGCTATCTGCACAGTGCTCCGGCAGTTAGCTACTTCTAAGCATTGATAAAAACAAATAATCAACACTACACACTTTTCAAGCTTCGCAAAAATCGATACTATTCACAAACTCCTTCTCACATTTTACAAAAATGGTTGTGCACAAAAGAACTGGTGACATTTCTTGTAAAAATTTTGAGAGCAATCTAGACTAAAATATTTCAAACACTTGCTACATCGTGTGGTCACCTTCTCTGGACGATTCGTGGCGAACCCTCGCCTTTTTTTCTTTGCAGACTTTCTTATATCAGCAAATACGTCTTATACGTCCTGCTTTCGGAGCCTTTCTAAAACCATTAAGAGGGAGTTTCATTTGGAATATTGTGAAGTAGTGATTTCATGAGATTCACGCGTGGGCACTAGACATGGGATCCGAATCATGCATTTTCGGATATCCGTCCGGATTTATCCGGTTTCGGATTATCCGAAATGCGGCTCGGTCGGAAATTGTCCTCATCTGAATCATCCGAAGATCCGGGGTTTCTAAAATTGTCCTCATCTGAATCATCCGAAGATCCGGGGTTCTGAAAAACGCAACGATTCGGATAAAATCGGATAAAGATCGGATAACTGGAGGTTAGCGCGCCTTGCTGGCAAACTCTGCGCTATTGATAACCTGACTGTTTCGGGCAAACTTGCAATCATTTGGCGGGAATTCTCTCACAAGGGAAGGGTCTGATAGCGTATATCTGAACGAGGAGAGGGAGTCATCCTATTAAATAGGAATAATCGCCACCCCTCAATTAGCATAAAATGTGTTTCATTTTTGCCAAGTCGTTAAACCCAAGGAGTGGGGGTTCTTGATGTCACAATTCAACGGCGGATCACGAATTTGGGTTCTTGTACGACCGCGATGCCTCTGCCGGCAAGCAGCTCGGAGCGCAATGTGTAGTGACGATGCTTCATGGGAGGAAGGTCGGGGGTTTGATCCTCATGCGCTGCTGCATTCCTGCTTTTTAAATGATTGGTTGAGATTTGAGGGATTCTGACGTCTATACCATTTTCAGATGTTTTCTGCGCACTTTCCAGCTGCATGCTGTGGTACTCTACAGGATGATGCATAAATATTCAACACCAGTGATGAACACAGGTGCAACGTGCATAAAGCAGCACTGGACACAATGGGCAGGGTATAAATGCTGCAGGCTCCTCTCAGCCTGTTTCCATACATCGGCCAATGACCTCTAGTAAAACCATCCTGCTCGGATTTTCAAAGGAGACCATGATGTGGTATCACATGTAGTTAAAACCAGAAAGTCTGTGGATCCCGGAAATTGACCTAAACGGCATCAATACACTCTTTCTCTCATCTTTGCCTGTCATCTGGAAAACAGAGGTCTGCTGGAAGTTCTCTAAAACCTAACACCAACAATGTCTGCCAAGGCCCGAGTGGTGATCCACCTGCTCACGCTGAAGTGTGGCCCACCTTTAGATAAGCAGCCTTCATGGGAATGACACCAACCTGACCGATCGGATGGCTGGCATACCCAAGGACTTCGAAGCACGTCAACTTGAAGTTAACGAAGACGAACGGCTGGAAGTGGTGGAAAACCAGAAGAAGGTTGGGATCAGCAAAATGAACTGATAGACGTGGAAAGGCTGGCAAGCAGTGGGCATATGATAACGTTTTCGGCTGGAACTCTTCTTTCAGAGGAAAGGGAACGTCTTCAATTGGATTTCGCCTATGGAGCCCATCTCATTTGTCCATATATGTAAGCAAACTGTGAGGAGCCAGTAGCCTTTATGCGCTGCTCGTATTGTGACAGTGCTTATGTTCCATGCACTTTGTGTCTGTGTATCACTGATGTTAAACGTTCATACATCGTTATGTTGAACAGCTTTCCAATTGAGTTTTAGTTAAAAAAACAGGTCAGTTATAAACAAGTGGCAACAAAGTTGCTCTCACGGCATACATCTGGAAACACTGCACAGCAAACATCTAAAATGGTGCAGATGTCAGCATCGCTCAAATCAAACAATAAGTTGAAATTCAAATATGCAACAGCGCAGAAAAGTCGAACCCTCTACCTCCCTCTCATGGAGCAACGTCGCTATCCACTGCGCTACGAGACGCTTCCCGCCGGCGGCATTGCGGGTGTACAAGACTCCGGAACTCGTGAGGCGCCGATTCCACTGTAACTTCAAAGATCCTCTACTCCTCGGGCTTATCGATTTGGCAAAAAAGAAACACATTTTTATACTAATTGAGGAGTGACAATTATTCTTATATATATATATATATATATATATATATATATATATATATATATATATATATGGTGGGATGACTCGCTCTCTCCGTTCAGACATACGCTTCAGACCCTTCCCTTTTCAGAGCACGAGAAATTTCTTGCGGGGCGTTTCGGAATCGTTTCATTATTGTCCTTTACAAGACCTCGCTGTGCATTACCAACTCACTATTGAGTTGGTATTGGCTCTTTGGGGTCCTAAAGCTGTTTTTTGTTTGTTCTGGAAGCGCAACATAGCTCTGCGGAGGGCTCCCCTCGTAAGGCAGCTAAATACGACATCTTTTACGTAGCACTGGTATGTCCCACTTCATTGGTGAAACAAGCTAGGCCAGGTATAACGTAACTGGGCATTCATGTGCCTTGCTAAAAGGGCATATAAGCACTTAATTCAAGGTGAGGCGCTCCAAGCTGCTTTACGCGCTCGTGACATCAATTGGTCAAGGAAATATTTTATTTATTTATTCAATACGTACGCGATAAGCGCGGCCGTTAGATAAACAAACACAGCAATAGGACAGTTACAACCGAAGCGCAACATAGAGAGACATACTCTGTAAAAAACCGTAAAACAACAACAAATCGAGTGACGTGGCATCAGGTCTGCAATCAAAAATAGCACAACACAGCCCACTTACCGAGCAAACCATAGTCGAAGAAAAGAAAGAAAGAAAGGAGATACCGGAAATAAACGCAGAGTTACTGATGTGTGCCGTTTTTAAGAGGTTGCGTGCCCCTTATATCACTTATCCGGTTGTATCCGAATCGGATATCCGAAATCCGGCTCGGCCGAAAACGGCGTTATCTGAATCATCCGAAGATCCGGGGTTTTCGAAATTGCCCTCATCTGAATCATCCGAAGATCCGGGGTTTTCGAAATTGCCCTCATCTGAATCATCCGAAGATCCGGGGTTTGAAAAAATGGCCAATCCGAATCATCCGATTATCCGGAAAATCGTTGTCGGATCCAATGTCTAGTGGGCACGGTCCCACGCAGCAGACACGCGAATTCTCGCGTGGTCGTCAATGGGTTAAATAGTGGGAGTAGCCTTGCTAAGCTAAAATTTCCCAACTTACTATTGACCAGTGGCAGTATGCCAAAACTGAAGACTGCCGTAGAGTGTTAAAGTGAGGTTGAAAAGGCAAGGCTATATTCTTTGTGAAGAACTGGACCTGCACTCTACCCAGCACACTGTTCAACTAACACATCCAGCGGCTTGTTGAGAAACGAGAACAAAGAAGTGGATAAAGAATGCGTCGTCAACGCCGCAGACACCGAGCAAGGCCAATTCGCCGATATCGATTCGCATGTTCAGTCTTAACTTGAAGTGATATACTACGTTCTACTGCAAGCCTGCGACTCATCATTATTAGTAAGGATGAGCAGACGTTTCTGCTTAAAAAGCTGGACGTAACCGAAGAGCTCAAGAAGGCTTCGGGCAATTTACGTCGAAGCATGTCATCGCAGTAGTATTGCGGTTGCTTTGGTAGAATCGACGATGAGTCCAAAAACTGGAGCAAGGGCTTTGGCCACAAGAGGAGCAGTTCCTACCGCCACCTTCTCTCTCGAGCGACCTAGTGAAGATTTTCCCAGGTTCTGGGTTCATGCATGCACCTTCCGTACACCAAGGTGCGCACCGCGCCTCGCGCTTATATAGCCTAGTGGGCGGAGCCTGAGGCTGGACACGCGGAAACAGGAGAAGGTAACAGACGCCACCTCGTTCTTTGTATTATTTTATGAAATTGTGAGAAAATAATTGCCAATCTAAATTTTCCCGAGATAGCATTGGCCAAGCACAGTATGATAAAAATGGATACTACAGTAAAGCTCTGGAATTGAGCTTGAAAAAAAAATTGTCCTCGTTGTAGTACACTGGGCCTGCGACGGCGTGCTCCGAGTACGGTTCGTACTACCAGCCGTTTCACCTCAAACTGGACACTTTTCTAAGCTAGCCTAAGAAATTTGTAATCAAACCGGACTTCTTGCAAATCAAAACGAGTTTCATACAGGATAAGGGACAGACTCTCCGAGATGGCTAGCATATTTTGTAAGGAATGTTTCTGGAAAGGAATAGCAGAGCCGACAGCGATCCTCTTTCTCTTGAACGTTGATGCTACGTAGATGTATTCTCAGCCGTAGACGTAGCCGCTTAATGCCGCTGCGATTCCACTTAGAACGGAGTTCAGTTGAGGCTTCATCACTCCAGAAAATTGACAGCATAATTTTTCGTTCAAGAAAAATTTGGTATAACCTTTTTTTTGAAATGTTTAGTTCAGCTGTGAGACTGAGTGTAATAATTTTATAACATTTTTATGTTTTTGTGAAAGCTTTTTATTCGATTGATGGTGTAACTGCTGCTTACATGAGTCACTATATGTGTGTTTTTTGCAGTTGTTTTTGTTGTATCGTTTACAGGTGTACCCGCGCTTCGTTTCCTGATGTTGCGGTCTTTATTGATCCCTTCGTTTTCTTCTCAGTTTCAGCACAGACATTTTCGAACATCCCCATTACTATTGGTGGCTCGCTGGTTTCCATAAGAATGTGGATAACTTCCAGTTAACAAATGTGTTCGCTGAACAGTTTGCTGAGAAACCAGAATTCCACACCGACTCTTCCAGCACGTGTCGACAGCACATGCTCGCTACCCACTATGTCGTAGTACACCTAGACAAAGAAGGAATATTGTGTTGACGGACTACACATGGATCGTGAGGTCTGCGCAGAACCAGACCCTTGAACCGATATTCATTAATAAATGAAAGCACCGATTAAAAGTCCAAAGCATTACTGCCAGAGACGTTATTTTGGACGTTTAAAATCATCATTAAAGTCCACGAAGACAGATACTTTCTTAGATGTGAGAGGCAAAACGTTTCTTGCGCCGATCCGAATCCTCAGATTTTAGACCGCAATGCCAACAAATCTAACCCCATTACGCTTCCACGTTCCTTTCACCACAACATATTTCTATAGACGACTTCAAAGAAACTAACTAAACCAGAGTAGAGCTGCATATCCACCACCTCAACGACTAGAACAACGCTGAACAAGAATAGACAACGCCTCACCTCTCCGTTGAAGGTCGGATTTTGACTCGCTTTCACCACCTGGGTGGGTCTTCCGTTCGGTGAGATTCTGAGGATAGGGACGAAAGTACGACATCATGTAAACATCTAGTGGCTAGGAGAGCTAGATGCTTAACGTGGCCTGAAACAATGAAATCAAAAGAGCTTAGCAATACAAGTCTGAAAGGCACTGTGGCTATAGCAATGTTCTCACAAAATTTAAAACACCAGGTGTACCCGTGCTTCGTTTTCCGACATTGCGGTTCTTATTGATCCATTCGCAAATGCGCATTCATGTCGCTTCCACGACATCCCGTAGAAGTAGAATGCGCTGGCGCATCCCAGAAGGGATTGAGTAACGCCATCCTTTATCCTTTACCCTTTTTATTTTGCACAAATAGAGTTCGAATCATATATTGAACGACTAGAGGTGTTTCTAACAACCTTGACATTCATGGAGCAAAGCAATAAATGTGTGAAGCAACAAGGTAAGTAGAATGTATGATGGGGAAGTACAAAATGTCGTTCATCTACTGCACTTTTGATTGGTGTGGAAGCCCAAAATGTCGTTGATCTACTGCTTTTTCTCCACTCACTATGTCCTTTTCACCAGCAAAGGTGATGTCCATTCTTCTCGTGAATTTGGGGTGCCGGACGACAACGATGCACCAACTCGTGAGGAGAAGAACATCTCTAGAAGGTTCGCAGCTATTCTACGTGCCTGTGCTGCAGCTTCAGTTGATGTCGAAACGGATGAAAATTTGGGGTCAGATGTGTCTAATGATGACGAGTCCGGATGGACCACTGCGATGACAAGGGTGAAGAAAACTCGAGCATCCATGAGAATGTCACTCACTTTGACACCAATATTCCTACCGCGGCTATGTCTCTGATTCAATCTCTAGGCGTTTTTTTTCTTCGGTCCGATGAAAAACGTTATGAAACGGGTCAGGTCGTTTGCCATGGCAAATAGTGTGGAGTTCAATATGACCCAGAGGGACAAGCTACTGAAGGTTAAGGAAGCTACTGAAGGTATCGCAGATGTACCGTATGTTTCGTGCTCCTGGGTTTTCAAACTTTTTAAGATACAATACCGGCCTTATCTTTTGGTCTTTGGGCGGATAAAGCGAAAAAACCGCCTTTTCCGCCGCTTTTTGATAGCGCTCTTCAAACTGCCTGCTTTGAAAAATAAATCCGATATTTGGGATCGGCATCGGATGATCTATCCGATGAAGCGAAAAGCGCGCAGCAAACGTTTCAAAAGTTGATTCGATGACCTATATTTGGGGCGGCGCCGCGGACCCATCCGTCGCTCGAGATAATTACACCCAAAGGTCACCTCCTCCTAGTTAGCCGGAGAAGATGAAGTTTCGGTCCAGTTTTATGCTCCCTTTCCTCTTTAAAGGCGACACCACACAGTTTTTAGTATTCACCAGTTCTTCACGACCACACTGATAATTTTTTTGAGGAATCCTTTTCTTTTACGTAAGTCAACTTGGGGAAAATTGCCCTTCAACTTCTATTGCAGATTCACCGTACGGTTTGTGCCCCTAGGTCTTCAAAATTTTGACATACTCATGCCATAAGACAGGTTACATTGATGATCGGTGTGTTTGTCACTCCTGCCGAATATTTGTTTGATCTTGCTACAATTGACTGTTTTGTTGCCGGTTGTAGAGAAGCTGCATGTATAAGATGGGCAGTGTGTGAGCAACATGTCTGCTTCACGCTTTTTTCGCATGGTTTCATGAATGCCAAGGTTGCTAGAAGCATCTCCAGTTGCTCAATATGAGATTTGGGCTTTATTTGTGCAAAATAGTAAATAAGAATGTCACCCTAGCAGTTTTTTGTCTTCAGGCATTTTTGCAAACGTGTAGAATCGTTTTCCCGGCTATTTAATCAAACAATGTCATAATTCAGAACAAAAAGTTATTTCGAAGATAAATTATGACTTGCAAAAAAAAACGGTGCAACGGAAACCGAACCAACGACGTCGCACCTGATGAGCGGGAGCACTACCCCTGCGCCTTCGACGGAGATGGAGGTCCTTTCTTAATGCCCCCAGACACTTCTGCGGCAACGCCGCTCACCGCTGTGGTTAAGGATAGTGCAGGGACGCCGTCAGCGGCGAGCTCTGCGTCGTTGCCCTATGGTTAAGAATAGGGCCGCGGCGATGCCGAAGAAGTGTGTGGGGACCTTGACGGATCCCCGATGACTCACGCCAGGTGTGTCGCAGAACCAGCCTGTGGTGAGGGCCCCCGATTTCGGCAGGCCATAACTCGCTCAGAACTTCATTTTGCAGTTTTGACACCCATATTCGTAATCAGCATTATGAGCCCTTTCTAATGATCGTGGTCTCAACATGAAGTTCAATGGGAGGTCGAGACCCTTCCCTAGTAAAGCTTAAGCACCATTCATGAAAACCAGAGGTAAGTCTCAAGGTAAATGCTACCTCTCCAGCGCGTCGGGGAACATGTACCTCCATAGCAAGGGTTTCGCTCCGTTGCTAATATCTAACCCAACGCAATCTTTCCCTAGCGGCGGAGCAAAACCTTTGCTTTGGCTATCATGAATGAGAAGCAGAGATTAGTTCCCAGAATGTGGCGAGTAAGTGGCCGTCGAGGTAAACTGGGTAGAATTCACATACGGCTGCGTTCATGAATCCAGGCCCTCTAATACTGGGCCTGCCACAACGTGGTCTGACAGGGGTTCTGTCAGCGTAGTGTTCAGCGGCCACGGTTAACAGGTTGCTGGAATACGAGAGAAAGAGCAAAAGAGGGGAGAACGAATATGGACAGCTCATCAGAGTTGGAGACACCGAGCGAGCCTAATTCATCGACATCAATTCGCCCATTAACTATCAACTGAAAATGATCGATGTCCTTCGGAAGCCTTCGAGCCATCGTCGCTAGCAAGGAAATTGTTCTGCTACACACAGGAGACGATACGGCATTTTTCAGGGAGTGCAGATTGGATTACGAGCACGGGCACGAGACCCTTTTCCATTCAAAAATGCGTTGAATCTGATTCTAAAAACCTATCCTCCACTTTGTTTTTCTACAAAGACGGAACTTTCCGTGATGGTGGGTACTTCTTCGATTCATATTTATCCCAAACAAACAATAATATAGCCTATCGTGTAGCATAACATAGGGCGCAGACGAAAGGGGTGGTGTCAGCGCCACTATGTTTCTTGGTTCGGATCTCATCAATGCCAGTCAAACCTTCTATCTCTGCAGGGTGAGCAAATCGCAAAGAAAAAAGAAAGGGAAGAGAAAAGCGCTGAAAAAGGTTTTGCTATAACAAAACGTTTAGCTGTAGATCTCGCAACACACATGTGGTAATTTGGACCATCAAAGCCAATTTGTTTTGATTTTAGCATGCTCTTGGTAAATTTCGTTAGCGACCACATCGGCAGACTCCTCGTTAAAAACGATCTTCCCCTGTCGCGAGTAAAAGGAATTTCTGAATTTGGTCGATTTAACGTAACTGCGCAGAAATCTCGATTCCTTTTCCACTTTTAGAAATCACTCAGTGCGCTTCCTACGGACGACGTGAATTATTGACGGTTGCTGCGTAGCAACTGACAAGGACGACAACGCACATAGTTCCAGTACCAACGAGGAGCAGCGCCCTTTCCTCCTATCTTTTTTCGTCTTTTTTCGAGCCATGAGTTCAATTTCGTCCGAGCTTTCTTAACTGACGGTGCCTCACTTGGCGCGCGCTTATATATGTAGTCTAGTGGGCGGAGTCTATTGCTAGAAACAGAGGAGCGAAAGAGCGGAACTGACCCTTGTTCAGCTTTGTGAATTTTTTTTTTCAAGAGACTTTGGCAACTTTTTCGCCTAGCTATAATTTTTTCTATTAGTATGTACTCTCCAGTGGCAGTCTGACAAAAATGGAATTCCATGGACGAATCTCGTCTTGCACCTAAAAAATCGCTCTGTACCTAGTTCTATACTGGTGGTTGTATAATAACAATGTTGGTGAACGGTTATCACAAGAACACAACCAGTTAAAATACACTACGCCAAGATTCGTCGAGTGTCGAATTTTGGCAGTATTTTATCCTTTTTATTTTGAAGAGCGTGACTGACACTGGTTCATTTCTGCGACTTTTTAAATTAATATTTGCAATGGTTTTATTCACCTTCAAAATACGGAATTGATATTCAATAACTGCAGACAAACAAAATTACACAGTGCGAGAATGTTCTTGAAATCAGCTTCAAAAAATTGCTTCCTACTTGGCACCGTAATGACCTGCAAATAGATACTTCTGACAGTGCTCCGATCCCATCCGGATACGTATGAGGCCTTTGTTATACCACCGCTCACCCCAAGCGACGCCTAATTATGTGCTATCATATCGATCTCATCGCGCCGCCCGATCGATATGGGAGCATACTATTAAGGCCCCCGCAGACTTTTGCGACGCCGTTCGGCGGCGCCGCTCAGAGTCGCCGCTGGAGGGGAGCTCTGCGTCTCTGCCCTATGGTTAAGCATAGGGCAGCGGCGCCGCTCAGCGGCGCCGCAGAAGTCTGTGGCGGCCTTTAGGCTTGGCTCGGGGTGAACGATGGTATAAGAAAGGCCTAACAATGGATTCGGCGACCCTTCGACCTACAGAGAGCAGGCATGTAGGAAGATTTAGAAAGAAAATAAATAGGGGAGACAGTGATAAAGGTCGGAATTAGTCTATTGAATTGTCCCGCGTATGTCGCGCTTCAGTGGCAGATGGATAAAATTTGAACTCGGTCTTATTGAACCGATATGTACGCCAGCAGCAAACCTGACTTAGTCGCGGTACAGACCTCTCTAAATGTCTGGTGAACCCTTTTCAAATAAGGGATATGAAGCGAAATTCTCGCATACTTCACAGTCTCGATGTACTCGATGTAAAGCAGCCACTCAATTGGTAATTAAGCAGTCGCTTCCTGTTAAACTATTCAGGCTAACGTGAAATAGGTAGGCATTGACTAATAGCGACGCGATTCACTGCACATAAATATATGGTTTGATTTGGAAGTGTAACGAGGATCGCTTGCTTGCGGGGTTATAACGTTTGCCAAAAAAAAATTGCGACAGGGGCAAGATTTATCGTAATGATAAGGAAGCAAAAAAAAGTAATGGAAGTAGA
Organism: Heligmosomoides polygyrus polygyrus; assembly: GCA_947396885.1. Classification (NCBI taxonomy): domain Eukaryota; kingdom Metazoa; phylum Nematoda; class Chromadorea; order Rhabditida; family Heligmosomidae; genus Heligmosomoides; species Heligmosomoides polygyrus. The sequence continues at coordinate 13,608,676 of OX377206.1, forward strand.
GATAATTGCACAAGCGGAGCACGACACTCTTGACATTGAACCAGGATGCACGTGTCACAACGTCCGTGTCACGCTTCGAAATTCCGGCGCTTGGGGCATGATTTCCATACATACATTGACATGTTGACCGCACAGTGTATCGCAGACTTGGGTGATCTGCTGCCAAGGATATGAATTCGCCTATGGTTAAGCTCAACACGGCGAGCTAAAATACGTCGCCATGTCGACGGCATCTATTGGCTCTGACCCCACTTCCTCACCGATTCAAGGATAAAGGGTAAGAACGGTGTTACTCTATCCCTTTTGGAATGCGCCATGAATTCTACTTCTACGTGATGTCGTGCAGGCGATTTGAATGCGTACTTGACCCGTACGATTGGCTTGTGGTGGCCGGCGGATGAGTAGCTCAGTGTTTTACTTCTCTCGGAGAAGTCTGCCACTGATTCACCTACCTCGCAATAACAAGAACACTAACAGTTAACCTACGCTATACTAACCAGGGAAGGGTCTCACCAGCCCTAGTTTGGTCAGCCCTAGTTTACACTTGCGGCGGGTTGCGAGGCTGCTTCAAGGGTGCTAGACCAGATGTTCGACTCCCGTAAACTGCTATGAATTACTTTTCCATTTTTTCATAACCGCTACCACCTTTATCATTTGCTTCCTACACATCTCCTACACACTTATTTCACTTCAAAAGGGTCATATTCGAGATCAATACCCCAGATTCGTGATCAACACTTCACGACCATGGCAGCCCTAGTCATCTGTACCTGCTGTAAGCTACCGTAATCAGCCGAAATTTCAAAAACGAATGCCAGATGCGTAAGCAGCACCCCAAATAACCCCCTGGGAGAAGTTTGGGCATAATCGATGATTATGACCTCGATATCCCTAGTCGCCAATTCCTGCTCTAACCCGTACCTGATGTGAAGTCACTGTTTAACACTTGCTGAAAAACACAAAACGTTTATTAGGTTGTCCCATAATCCTTGCCGTTTATTCAACGATTCGCTGCAGATTTCGTTGGCGGTCTCTTGCATAGCGCTCATAGCCTTCGAAAGAGAATGATTTGCTCTATCAGAGCATGTACTGCATTTCTTTTTCATCATGAGTTTTGACAATTTTTAGGTCGTTGAAGTGAAAAGTGAAAGAGTGAAAAAGTAGCCATTTGCGCACTTGTTCTCTCCGCTTAGGTTTGTAATTTTTTGCATTTTTTTCATAGCATTTGGAAGATAATGTCCTGTACTACAAGAATATGTGTTGGCCCTATTTCCTCGAGTGTCTTTTATTGATTTTTAGGCGATCAAATTGGGACGTCCGAAGAAGGAGGGTTATTTTTGCCGACAGCTCCTGCACTGTGGTTGGACTTTTTGGGTTGGTTTTATATGTTATTCGAAAGAGAATGTCTTGCACTATAGAAATATATGTCGCGTTTATTGATTTCTATTGAATGTCAACAAAATGCCAAAAAGAGAAGAATCGTTTCCACCAACAACTCTTTCTCCTTATTCAGTCTGTCTTGCTCAGTTTTATACGACACCTGAAAGTGGGTGCCTTGCTCTACCACACCATATAATTTGTTCTTCGGTCATTTGAATTTTCGCTAATTTTCAGGTCATCAAAATGGAGTGCGAGGTCGACAAGGATGAGCACTTCCAGCACCTGCTTCTCTTCGCTTTCAACCAGGGTTCCAGTGCTGCCAAGGCTGTCAGAGACATTTGGCTAAAAGGACTGATCGCGACTGTTTTATCAGCGCTATGCAAGAGACCGCCGGAAAAATCTGCGGTGAATCGTTGAAAAAACGGCAAGGACTTATGGGACAACCGAATATGATACAAAAAGTGAGTAAGGCACAGCTCACAATAGACCCTTTAACTATTTAGAGTGAAATAATTGTGTAGAGATGTGTAGGAAGCAAAATGATAAAGGAGGTAGCGTTTATGAAAAAATGCAAAAATCGTTCATAGCACGGGAGTCGGACATATGGTCTAGCACCCTTGAAGCAGCCCTGCAGCCTGCTGAGCCAACGACTAAGGCCTTTGTCATACCATCCAGGGATGAGCGGATTATCCGTTATCCGTTATCCGTTATCCGGTTTCCGGGGGTTTTGACCTATCCGTTTTGTTGTTCGTTATCCGGCAATTTTCAACCAGATATCGAACAACAAATTGGCTGATACCCAGGTTTGGGCGTGGTATCGTATAGCTGTGTAAGCTTCACAATCATAGGAGTGATCGCGAGCAACAATAGAGGGCATTCAAATCTAGGAGGTGGGTGAGTTCAGGCACTGGTGACGTACATAGTTGGAAAGACGTCTAACTTCCATCCTTCCAGGATCGTCCATTTATATCATACATCTATGAAACCTACTATGGGCTGATTTCTTCATGAGCTTTTCATCACAAGCCATATGCAGACCAAGAATGCATACAAGCTTCCTTGATAATGTTACTGGCGGTCACAAGTGGGGGGCCTGGCACATCCCAAGAAGAATTGTTTAGTGCCGAATTTAGCGTTCTTTTCCACGATCGCAGTATCTAGGTAGCATTCTGCAAAGGTATTTTAGTTTTTACTGATAGACTGTTGTAACGCATTAAACACATACCGCTGAGCAGTAATGAATACAAGCAAAATGGGCACAGGTTCAATCTAAATGAGTGGAGAAAGCTACGCCTACAAATCCTACAAATTGTTGAGATTTGTTTATAGAAACGGTTTTCTGAAAGCATTTTCTGTACGCTGGTACTGGTGGTACCTCCGTAGTGTTAAGGAATTGATCCTCTCTATTAAAAATCAAAATAGTGCAATTGAACTGTACTAAACTGATTCCCCGCTGCGCATATTGGAGCTTCATTTTAATTTAAGATTGCTTTTCAGGGACACTCTACTTCCGCTTTCCTAGTTTTCATATCTCTCTGCATTAGGACTGCACATTGGCTTGTAGTGGCTAGCCTGTAGAAAGCTGGTATTTCACCCATCTCATTCCACGTTCTTCTTAGATCTTGGGATACTGTCCTTAATTTAAGTCTGGAAAAGATGAGGAGAGACTTTGTTCATCCAAGCACATTTTCATAATACGATTTACAATTTTTCATTTTTGCCGTTTGAAACGAATTGGAAGCGTAGCAGGTGAAACTTCGGAAATGTCTACAGATCTCCATTCCCTTCCTGGATTGTGGTAGGTATGGGTGACTAAGGTCATGGTCACTGATTTTGCCAAACTCCAGCGTAATACGAAAAATGGCACCAGCACCCCAAATAACCCCCTTAAGCGAAGTTCGCTCGAAATCGGTAATTATGACTTCGACAGCCTCAGTCACCCTAACCTACCGTAAGCGGCCGAAATTTTAGAAACGGATGTCGGATTCGAGATCAGTACCCTAAATAACCCCCCTCCCCTCCCTTGGCCGATGTTCGGTCGAAAGATTGTCTTTCTGCCCCTTCTCGACATCTGGAAGTCCTGAAAGTACAACAGTGCCATTATTTTGCTACAAGTGCTACGACACGCCTAACGGCGTGTCTCGCACTTGCCCGCTTTGCGGGGGTATAGGCTTGCACTTTATTCTCAGAAAATACTCACACACAAAAAGTACGTGTGACCTTCAAAACAAGAACAGGTTAACAGAACAACAAAAAGACAACACCTACTGAAGCATCTCGGTGAATACCACGTTTGGTATCGACTTGAGTCCTGGTGTTAACCAAATCTTCAAATGGGACTTCTGTCGTATTCGCGAGCACGCCACGTACAGTTAACCATGAGAAAATACTCGACTGGGAGATATACGCAGAGGCGTACCCGGCGCGGGTAAAGATTTCCGTTCAACATGGGATAATGCTGAGTTCTGCATGCGGCCGGTCGTTGTGCGACCACGATGTGACCTCTGCTTCCTTACTTTTCGATCTTCCGACTCCAGAAGGTTGTGGTGCGACGAAGGGAGCCCGTCTTCTGAATTCAGGCACTCAGAAACGCGCGCAGACCCCGTTGTGTCAAGCAGGAGGAGGACCCGCTTTCTCTGCTGTAACAACATCTCATTCTCAATTCTGAATGCGATCCCTCGTCGTAGAACGACGGTGTCTCCTCTTCTAACTCCAGACGGTCGTGGTGGGGCGAAAGGAACCCGTCTTCTGAATTCAGGCACTCAGAAACGCGCGCAGACCCCGTTGTATCAAGCAGGATCAGAATGCGCTTCCTCTGCTGTAACAACATCTCATGCTCAATTCTGGATGCGATCCCTCGTCGCAGAACGACGGTGTCCCCTCCTCTGACTCCAGACGGTTGTGGTGCGGCGAAGGAAACCCGTCTTCTGGATCCAGGCACTCAGAAACGCGGGCAGGCCCCGTTGTATCAAGCAGGAGCAGAATGCGCTTCCTCTGCTGTAACAACATCTCATGCTCAATTCTGGATGCGATCCCTCGTCGTAGAACGACGGTGTCTCCTCTTCTAACTCCAGACGGTTGTGGTGCGGCGAAGGGAACCCGTCTTCTGGATCCAGGCACTCAGAAACGCGCGCAGACCCCGTTGTGTCAAGCAGGAGGAGGACCCGCTTTCTCTGCTGCAGCAGCATCTCATGCTCAATTCTGGATGCGATCCCTCGTCGCAGAACGACGGTGTCCCCTCCTCTGACTCCAGACGGTTGTGGTGCGGCGAAGGAAACCCGTCTTCTGGATCCAGGCACTCAGAAACGCGGGCAGGCCCCGTTGTATCAAGCAGGAGCAGAATGCGCTTCCTCTGCTGTAACAACATCTCATGCTCAATTCTGGATGCGATCCCTCGTCGTAGAACGACGGTGTCTCCTCTTCTAACTCCAGACGGTTGTGGTGCGGCGAAGGGAACCCGTCTTCTGGATCCAGGCACTCAGAAACGCGCGCAGACGCCGTTGTGTCAAGCAGGAGGAGGATGCGCTTCCTCTGATGCAATAATATCCCATGTTGAACGGAAACGTTGCCCGCGCGAGGTACGCAGAGGCGTACCTGGCGCGGGTAAAGTTTTCCGTTCAAAATGGGATAATGCTGAGTTATGCATGCGGCCCGTCGTCGCACGACGACGATGTGACCTCTGCTTCCTTTCTTTTCGATCTTCTGACTCCACAGGTTTCCAACCTGGGTGAGATACGCCTCATCATCTACAGGGCAGGGAGCTAACTCAGTTATATAGTGGTAGATACCCTTCTGGTTGGGGAACAAAAACAAAAAGCATAGCAAAATGATTCATCCCGAAGTGAAATCTACCACTCCACACCGGGTCCGCCGCGGCTGATCGCGCAGCACCCTTCCATTCAGCGGCACGATTCTCCGAATATTGTAACTCGAAATTCCGTCAAATGTGGTGTATTGAGGTGGCGGAGTATAGGCCCATGCACACTTCTGCGACACCGCGACGCGGCAAGTGGGGCGACAGCCACCTCCGCGAAATCCGGCGGTCGCGGCGCGGGCGCGTTAGAGCACCGTTTTACGCAACGAGACCGACGTCCCCGTGGATGCCGCGCCACCAGGAATGATTTGAACCATTCCAGCCTGCGGCACGCAGCGCGGCGTCGCCTGTGATAGCCGCCGCGACAGTCACAAGAGTGTGCATGCCCCTCCCCGCGGCACGTGTCGCAATGTCGCAATGTCGCGTCCGTCGCGGCCCTGTGCTTCATCATGGCCGTGCCGCGCTGTCGCAGAAGTGTGCGTGGGCCTTAAGGCCGCCACAGACTTCTGCGGCGCCGCTGGAGGCGAGCTCTGCGTCTCTGCCCTATGGTTAAGCATAGGGCAGCGGCGCCGCCGGCCGGCCAGCAGCGCCGCCCAGCGGCGCCGCTGGCGGCCGGCTGGGCGGCGCTGGTGGCCGCCAGCGGCGAAAATGCCCGAATCTCACGGCGCGCGTTGCGTGCGGAGAAAATGCCCGAAATAGGGAGAAAATGCCCGCAACCAGGGGAGAAAATGCCCGCGACCAGGGGAGAAAATGCCCGCAACCAGGGGAGAAAATGCCCGCAACCAGGGGAGAAAATGCCCGCGACCAGGGGAGAAAATGCCCGCGACCAGGGGAGAAAATGCCTGCGACCAGGGGAGAAAGTGCCCGCGATCAGGGGGGAAAATTTCCGGGTCGACGAGAAGAATCTATAGCACACCATCATGTGGTGAATAGCAAAAGCGCCGTAATAAAGAAAACAACTTTGAGCGGTAATCACCACTTAGGAAACCAAGAAAAGTTTGAAACTGTGGAAAAAACCGTAGAAGAGCCTTAACCGAACGTATCCGCAACGTTTCATTTGTACTAAAGCTCTAATAAGAAGTTGATGCAGATTTTCATGTCGAAGAACACTCTACACAAGGTGGCTTAAAAGGTTTTTGGCGAGGTGCTACACCGTATTTTCTGGTCATTTTAATAACGTTTTTGGTAAAACCTATGTTGCAACTAAGCGTTCAGATATTTAAATCCTTTATTCAAATATGTGGAAATATCAGAAAAACAGCAACAGAGCAATCAAAATAGAAATCCTATACTGAGAAAAACTTTAATAAAAAAGGGCCCAACAACAAGTATTTACGGTACCAACAGTGTATCAGATGAAAATCACTTGAAAAGCAATGAATCTTGAAATATCTATGTTCAAATCCTGTTTTAGTAAAGAAGGAAATGATTGGTCAAAAATGAAGACTTCATCAGAAAGACTCAGTAAAACCTCAGTAGAACCTAAAAACCAATTTGTAATCAAATTCCCAGACACGTTCTGCCATTTTTTCATTTTCTACTTCTCATGACTTTGAAGCGAATGTACCTTACTGTTCACTCCATGTGGCGTTCATGTGGGCGTTCATGTGGCAAAAAACAATCTCAAAAAATGAGGTGGCCTACAGTTCAATGCTTCGAAAAGAATTTCTAATTCTACCAAATCTAATTCTACCAGGTTCCGTTATTCTAGTTTTACGTGCTAGAAATTGAGATCTGGGCGAAAACGCCTCTTTCGCTCCTTTCAGTGTTTTCAAGTGTTATTTTCACATAAAACACCGTTGGTAATAATTTAACCGTTGAGCATGCCTGTTAACTGTGCAACGAGAATCTTTCCTCGTATTCTCCAAAGCTTCTCTATCACGGTAAGGCCATCAAGTCCGCTAGGGAATCCAAGTGATGGTGCCACAGTTTCAGTTGCCACGCCCACGATTTCTCATGCCGTCGAGTAGAGGCATGAGAAATCGTGGGCGTGGCAACTGAAGACGGCATGAGAAAAATACCGTATCCCTGTCCACGTGATTACCATATGTGTTGTTATAGTGGTTGTTGTAGTGGACCCTATCTAAAACTGTTCAGTGGCCACAGATATTTTCTCCCCTGGTCGCGAGCATTTTCTCCCCTGGTCGCGGGCATTTTCTCCCCTGGTTGCGGGCATTTTCTCCCCTGGTCGCGGGCATTTTCTCCCCTGGTTGCGGGCATTTTCTCGCACCGAAACAGACGCGGCGCGGTTCGGGCATTTTCTCTCGTAATCGTTGAGCATAGGGCAGCGGCGCCGCAGAAGTCTGTGGCGGCCTTTATGAAAGCGATGCGGCGCCGCCGAACGGCGCGAAAATTCGATAGCTATGTCAATCATCACGCCGCGCCGCGCTGCGGCGCAAGTATAAAAGGCGCCTTATACCCGCATACCGCGGGTTTCGTTGTTGATGGGTATTGATCCTGGAATTCCTGCTGGATGCGCCCCAACCCGGCTGGACCCTTTAAGTAGGCGAATTCCTCGTGAATATATGACGTGAAATGTCAGTTCGGTTTCTGAAATTAGGTGTGTCGACATTGAACGAAGTAGACGATTCGGGGAAAGTGACCGATGACATTCGCACGACCGACGATGACTCATGATGTTCTTCCGTGCACCGCCGACCACGCCCGTCGTGAAGGTGACAGCGCCTCGGCAAACGGGGCGGACATTTGGTTTTTTGTGGAGTGATGAGCATTGGAAAAGGCACGAAAACGATTCGATCACCACTGTCTCTTTGTTGCCGTAGATGGCAGGCTTTACCTTCTTCATTAATTGTTGAGCAAGTAAGTCGCGCATTCATAGACATCTTAGTTGAAGCCTAGCTTGAGCAGAATTTCGAACTGAACATGACCTTCCATCTCTGCTGTCTGTTTAACCCCCTTTCATACATATACACCATTTGCACGTCGAATTGGACACTTTTCAAATCAAATTCGACCTGTTTCACCTCAAATTGGACACTCTTCTAAGCTAGCCTAAGAAATTTGGGCGCAACACGTGGACGGGGGGGGGCAGTCCTTGGCTTCGACCGCCTTGAGCATAGCAGTCGGGCTTGGTGACGTGGAATTTCCCCCATTGTACGCGTACGTACTATACTTCGGACCGAATCGAATAATTTCGAATGAATATTCGAATAAATTCGAATATTCGAATATTCATTATTCGAATATTCGGTGAAGTCCAAAATTCGAATATATTCATTATTCGAATATTCGCTGAGGCCCAAAATTCGAATATATTCGTTATTCGAATATTCGACAAGGTCCAAAATTCGAATATATTCATTATTCGACTATTCGACGTGCTCCAAAATTCGAATATATTCGACGCTACTGAGATAGCCACGGATCTCCCTCGATAGAGAGCCTTCGGGCTCTCTTGTTAAGAAGGATCTCGGGCCGCTTGTCGCAGGGCCACGTGGCACGTCCCCGGGTGGTGGATAAGGGAATTAAACGCGAACCAAATGCGACCGTGTACTGCCCAGAGACGCAGGTGGGATGCAGGGGATGGACTCTTTGCTCCTGCTGTGTCGGGTCGACGCGTTCCTTGTGCGTGGGAGCGGCATGTTCGTGCACAGTGTGCGCGGATGTGTCCATGACTGTGCGGATTGTAACTGTGTCGGCCCGTCCAAAAGCTTGCACTCGGTAGACTGGGAGTACATCGTAAGGCGATTCGGGGCCGCCTCAAAAGTCTCGCCCCGTCCCTTCGGGCAGTCTGGCTGGCTGCCCGGAGTTCTTCGCCCGCACGACAGAGCCTGACTAGCTACCCGTGTTGTATGGAAGTCAAACACAGCAGCACTAAAGGGCCTCATTCCCCTGACCCCGAAAGAGCCCCTATTTCTGCAGCGATGGGAAGGACAAGTACGGAGAGACTGCTAAAATCTCAGGACCTAACCAGGCTGCGCAAATTGAGAAGGACTAGGATGACGATCTGTACTTACAACGCCCGCACACTTGCATCGGAAGCATCCGTCGAGGACCTGATGATGCAAGCCAAGAAGATCAAGTACGACGTCATCGGACTGACTGAGACGAGAAGACACCACCCCCTACACGCCGCCTACGACTCCGGAGAAGAACTGTTCCTCGGAACATGAGACAGCAGGGGAGTAGGCGGCGTTGGTGTCCTCGTCAACACGCACTTGGCCATGAACATCGATTCGTACGAGTCTCTGACAAGCCGAATCGGACGTCTGCGACTGAAGCGATGTGGCTCCGTGCCAGCTTTGACTGTATTCGTCGCGTATGCCCCAACATCCGACTACGACGACGAAGAGGTCGAAGCCTTCTACGTGGAGCTGCAGAAGTTCTATAAGGAAGATCACACCTTCTACAACGTGATCGTCGGCGACTTCAGCGCCAAGATCGGACCGCGAAGGTCGCCAGAAGAACTTCACATCGGAACCCACGGTTTGGAGTGGAACGAGCAAGGTGAAAGGCTGTCTGAGCTTATCATGTCGACCAAGACCATCCATGGAAACTCGCAGTTCCAGAAGCCTCCCTCCCTACGATGGACCTGGGAATCTCCCTGTGGCCGGTTCCACAACGAGATCGACCACATCATCTTCAATCGCAAGTATTGCCTGACTGACGTCTCCGTTGTCCCCAAGTTCTATACGGGATCGGACCACCGCCTCCTTCGCGCGAGGTTTCGCTTTTCGCGTCAAGGAGAGAAGGCCGCGAAGTTCAAGAAGAGGAATCCCAGAACGACCATCAACTGGGACCTTTACACCTCTCTTGCCGGCCTTTGGGAAGATGCCGTCATGGACAACGTCGATGAGGAATACGACCGCTTCGTGCATCATCTCCACGATAGTGCTAAGGGAGCCGAGAGCTTGAAGACCACCAAGAGGCGCCTGTCTCCGGAAACTCTCGAGCTTATACGCCAGCGTGGAGCAGCACGAGAGTCAGGCAACTATCAGCTGACGTCCGAGCTTGCGAAGCTATGCAGAGCAGCGATAAAGAAAGATCTCAAGGAGAGAAGGGCGGAAGTGTTGGCTGAAGCAGCAGAGGCAGGGTTGAGCATCCGCAATGCCCGCCGAAACTTCGCCAACTTCAAGACCAAGATGACCGCTCTCCGACGTCGTGACGGAACCGTCACCTCTTCCAGAAGGACCATGGAGAAGGTCATCCACAACTTCTACTCCGATCTCTTCGATAGCCACGTCCACCTGCCCCCATGCCATCTTCCGCAGGATGGATATGTCGTTCCCTCTGTTTTCCCTTCCGAGATCCGACACGTCATCTCGTCGGTGAAGAAATGTACAGCACCCGGCCCTGACAGGATCATACCCGAACACCTGAAGAACCTCCCGCCAGCGCTCATCAACACCCTGGCGCGGCTCTTCACACGTTACCTGTCGGAGTGCAAGGTTCCATCTCAGTGGAAGACCAGCAAGACCGTCTTGCTGTACAAGAAGGGAGACGTGCATGACATTGGCAACTATCGCCCGATCTGCCTGCTGCCCGTAGTCTACAAGCTGTTCACTCGAGTCATCCTTAATACGATCAGCAGAACGCTGGACGAAGGACAGCCACGCGAACAAGCAGGATTTCGGAGATGATTCAGCACGATCGACCACATACACACCATTACGAAGCTCATCGAAGTGTCGCGAGAGTATAAGCTGCCGCTGTGTCTTACGTTCATCGACCTGAAGAAGGCATTCGACTCCGTCGAGACTGAAGCGGTCCTCGACGCCCTGCTCACTCAGGGCGTTCCTACTCAGCACATCAGAGTCCTTCGAGAGCTGCACAGTGGATTCACGACCAAGATCTCTCCATTCTACAACGACGTCGTCATCGACGTAAGGAGAGGGGTTCGGCAAGGGGATACCATATCCCCGAAGCTCTTCAGCGCCACCCTCGAAAACGTCATGCGCGAACTAGAATGGGAAGACATGGGAGTGAAGGTCGACTGCCAGCAGCTGCACCATATTCGTTTCGCTGACGACATCGTGCTCATAACACCAAGCATAAGCCAGGCGGAGCGAATGCTGGCCGACTTCGATCGTGTATGTGGGTACGTTGGACTGCAGCTTAATCTTACGAAGACGAGTTCATGAGGAACGGACAAGTTTCTGGTGCCCCATTCTCGCTCAGCGGAACAAACATCTCCGAATGCTCCAGCTACATGTATCTGGGTCGCGAAGTCAATATGGCCAACGATCTAGCGCCGGAGCTGAGCAGGAGGAAACGAGCGGCTTGGGGAGCTTTCAAGAGCGTCGAAGAAGTCGCGAAGAAGACGAAGAACGTCCGACTCCGTGCCCACCTATTCGACTCCACTGTTCTTCCTGCCCTAACATACGCCTCAGAGACCTGGGCTATACGAAAGCAGGATGAACACGCGATCAGCGTCGCGCAGCGTGGAATCGAGAGGACGATGCTCGGAGTGACACGACTCACGCAAGTGAGAGAAGGCCTCCGGAGTTCCGAGCTTCGCCGACGTTCGAAGATCAGAGACGCTGTCGCATGGGCCAAGTCGTCGAAAATTAGGTGGGCCGGCCACGTAATGCGATTCGCAGACACCCGCTGGACGAGAGCCGTCACAGACTGGATTCCGCGGGATGTCAAAAGAACACCGGGACGCCCACCAACGCGTTGGTCGGACTTCTTCGTGAAAGCCCTGAACGGCCGATATGACGCTCTTCGTGTCCCTCGAGCGAGGAGGATCCATTGGACCACTCTGGCACGCGACAGGGACGAATGGAGACGCTGCTGGCGCCCGCTCGAGCAAGTCGATGATCAACGGGACGACAGGTGATACAGGTGATGCGGAGATAGACTACTGGGAGTCAGTTTTTGCGCATTCTGGATATAACTCGCCTAAAGTCAAGTATATGAAAAACCAAGGTTTGAGCTCAGCAGCTCGAGCTCTATCGTTTGGTATACATATTTCATATGGAGCCATGAAAATATTCGAAATGGGAAACATGTTTAATTACCCAAGCGAAGGCCGACCAATGGACTTGAGAAACATGAACGATGCGGCCAAGGTCGACCTCTGTCGAAAGTACTTCATCGTCGGTTTGCTTGGTCTACAGTTGGTGTGTCATAGGAACACATCCTGGTTCTTTGGTTGAGGCTTTCTTCGACCGCAATCACCGGCCACCAATACCAATCGGAAGTATGTCACGCTGAGTGCCAAGGAGCGATCTTCTGGTTGATAGTAATTTGTGTTTGGGAGACCATCTTCCAGTCGTACCGTTCGAGAAGTGTCGCATGGGCAGACTATTTGACATTCATTTTCTCAGTCAGAAGGGTATACACTGGCTGCGATCTCACCCCAAATTGCCACAGCATCATTCATCCTTCTCAAAGTCCTTTTCTGTGATTCACTTGTAGGAGACCTTATTTCTCAGCTTAACGGCGAGGTGTTTCCTCACTCAATTGTTGTTTTTTCTTGTCTGGGTTTGTAACATAAAACATCATATACATATTAACATAATGCCTTTAAATAACATGTCGTGTTTGAGATTACGTTTATTTCTGTATTTGCTTTACGAGGGTCATCAGAAGCCGTAGAATATCTACAATTTCAACCAAAGTATTCTTTATTGATAAATTTTGTGGCTAGAAGCCGTAGAATGTTTACAATTTCAACCAAAGTATTCGCTATTGATAAATTTTGTGGCACTATGTCAGTTGTGCGTTACGGTCGAAATTCATTAAGATTAGAAGAGTTTGGATTTGAAAATTGAAGACACGATCTTACAGAAGAATTTAGAAAAGGCATTTAGCCTAGGGTTCAATTTGACTTTCATTTCAAATACTTCTGTCGTATACTTCAGACCGAATCGAATAATTTCGAACGAATATTCGAATAAATTCGAATATTCGAATGTTCATTATTCGAATATTCGGTGAGGCCCAAAATTCGAAAATATTCATTATTCGAATAATCGATGAGGCCCAAAATTCGAAAATATTCATTATTCAAATATTCGATGAGGCCCAAAATTCGAAAATATTCATTATTCGAATATTCGACGAGGCCCAAAATTCGAATATATTCATTATTCGAATATTCGACAAGGTCCAAAATTCGAATATATTCATTATTCGAATATTCGACAAGGTCCAAAATTCGAATATATTCATTATTCGAATATTCGACAAGGTCCAAAATTCGAATATATTCATTATTCGAATATTCGGTTTTTCGTGAAACCGAATATATTCGATTATTCGTTTATTCGAAAAAATTTTGGAAGGACACAAGTATAGTACGTACGTGTAATGAAAGTTGCACCGAGAGGGGCCTAGGTCAAACGGGTAAAAACCCGTAACTTTTTCGAGTACTGATGGACTGCCCTCCCCCCCCCCCCTCCGTCCACTAGTTGCGCCGAAATTTGTAATCAAACCGAACTTCTTCCAAATCAAAACCCGTAACTTTTTCGAGTACTGATGGACTGCCCTCCTCCCCCCCCCCCTCCGTCCACTAGTTGCGCCGAAATTTGTAATCAAACCGAACTTCTTCCAAATCAAAACGAGTTCATACAGGATAAGGGACAGACTCTCCGAGATGGCTAGCATATTTTGTAAGGAATGTTTCTGGAAAGGACTAGCAGAGCCGACAGCGACCCCCTTTCTCTTGAACGTTGATGCTACGCAGATGTATTCTCAGCAGTTGACGTAGCCGCTTAATGCCGCTGCGATTCCACTTAGAACGGAGTTCGGTTGAGGCTTCATCACTTCAAAAAATTGTTAGCATAATTTTCCGTTCAAGGAAAATTTGGTATAACCTTTTTTTGAAATTTTTAGTTCAGCTGTGCGACTGAGTGTAATAATTTTATGACATCTTTATGCTTTTGAGAAAGCTTTTTATTTGATTGATGGTGTAACTGCTGCTTACACGAAGCATCAAAGTCACTATATGTGTGTTCTTTGCAATTGTTTTTGTTGCATCGTTTACAGGTGCACCCGTGCTTCGTTTCCTGATGTTGCGGTCCTTATTGATCCCTTCGTTTTCCTCTCAGTTTCAGCACAGACATTTTCGAACTTCCCCATTACTATTGGTGGCTCGGTGGTTTCCATAAGGATATGGATAACGCCCAGTTAACAAATGTGTTCGCTGAGCAGTTTACTGAGAAGATCGTACTCAGAGCACGCCGTCGCAAGCCCAGTGTAGCGAGAATAAAGTTGTTGGTTCTTTTTTTTCAAGCTCAATTCTAGCACTTTACTGTAGTATCCATTTTTGTCATTTTGTGCTTGGCCAATGCTATCTCGGAAAAATTTAACTTGGCAATTATTTTTTCACAATTTCATAAAATAATTCAAAAAATGGAGAGGCGGCAGTCACCTCCTGTCTCTCCGCGTGTCTAGCGTCAGGCTCCGCCCACTTGGCTATATAAGCGCGCGGCGCGGTCCTCACATTGTTTGGCATCCGTTGCATGCAAGCACCCAGAACCTGGGGAAAATGTCGTCACAGCGTCCGAGAGAGAAGAGTGGGGTAGTGACCGCCCGCTTTGGGACTAAATTCTCCGCTGCAGTTTCTAAGCTCCATAATCGGTTCTGCCAAAGGGACCGCAACCCTGTGGCGAAGAATGCTTCGGCGTAAATTGCCCTTGAGGGGAACAGCATCAATTTAAGGTCGATTTTGGGTACTAAGCGAAGTGTGGCTGATCGGACTTACCCGTTTTAGGATACCTTGATGGTGTACAGCGGGCACCAGCCCGCTGAGTACCAAGCTTTGTCACAGGGAAAGCCTAGCGCCGGTGAGCGCCGTTTCAGACGTGGTTTTAAATAAATGGAGTATCTGTGTCATTTCCTTTTTCCGTGCGTCGTAATCCGGTACTCTTGAGCTCTTCGGCTCCGACTTCAGTTCCTTTTTAGCAGAGAAATCTCTGCACATCCCTACTATTAGTGATAACTGGCAGGTTTCCAGTAGAACGTAGATCACTCCAGGTTGATAGGAGTGAACAGGCGAATCGATGTCGGAGAATTAGCCTTGCTCGGTGTCTGCGACGTTGACGACGTGTTCTTTATCCACTTTTTTCGTTCTTTTTTCCGCTTCACCTTTAACGTTGTCGGAAATCGCGTCGGGGTCACCTCCTAAAAGTGTCGCCAACATAAAAACAAAGCGAAACATACTGATAGTAAAAAATAGGTACACACAATGCTATAGCTCTGCTCTGTGCCAGAGCACAGATTTGGGCAGGAGAAAGGACTCCAGGGTGTGACTCGAGTGACGCGCCCGTGTTAAAATTGCCTACATCCTGGAGTTTCCTCTTTTGCCCAATTCGGAAGCATATAAAACACTGATATGTACCCGAAACAAGGAAATAAGATTGCATCTACATTCGTTGTATGTAGCAGGATAGAGCTGCAGGGTCAAGGGAAGTAATTAGAAATGCGATGCCTCCATGTGAAGGCTGGAACCCGGACATCTTGTCCTTGCCGCGCCCCTCGCCCCGCCCCTTTCTGAGGGCGGTGTATCCAACGACTCTCCGCCCGTGTTTTCGTGCTCGGTTCCAAACCCTTTGATGGTCGGTTACCAACCAACGGGTTTGAAACCATTTGGTTCTCGATTTCAAACGCAACACCAGGGATGGGAGGAAATTTTGAATTTTCACAAGAAAATATCGATTTTGTAGTCGCATTCGAATGGAAGGTATAACGGCGCGAATGGGGTTGGGGGGGGGGGGTGAACATGCCGCACCGTGGCGCGCATCCATTTGCATTTGTGCTTACAACGAATCTTAATACACTTTTATGTTCTCGTTTCGATTACAGATCCGTATTTTATCTACTTCCGAATTGGGCAAGGGAGGAAACTCCAGGATGTAGGCGATTTTGACACGGGCGCGTCACTCGAGCCACACCCTGGAGTCCCTTCCCCTGTCCAGATCTAGAGCACAGAACGGAGCTATAGCATTGTTTGTTTCTTTTCTTTCCTATCAGTGTGTCTTGTCTCTGTTTTTGTGTTGGTGACACTTTTGAGGTGATCCACCCCCCCCCCCCCCCTCTGCCGACGCTATTTGCGACGGTGTAAGCCTAGCTTATACTTGTGCCTTGTGCGGCACCATGATCGCCATAGATATCGATTTTTCGCGCCGCCCGGTCGATATCTGTCCCGACCATCGCGCCGCGCCGCCCAGCGGCGCACGTTTAAACTGGGGCTAACGCAGCCCATTGCTTTGTTCATTAGTCTCCAGACCGATTCGGTAGACGTTCATCTTCAAGCGAAAAGGCCAACCATTCTGTTTCCTTTAGTGCAGATTCTATCTCGTGCCATTTGCGTTGGACTGGGGAAGCCTCTCCGTCCTCATCAAATCCGACGACTACCAAACTACCGAAGAATTACCGATGACTACCAAAGAAATACCGAAGCACCCCTCCTTCAATCAACGAAGCCTTCTTCGCTTGGATACTCTGACCTTTTTGGCTTGATTACCCAACCAAGCCAGATTTGGAAGCAGGAACAGGATACTGCTGGTTCCACGCTGTGGTGCCCTTATATACCCGGGGGAGGGGGGGGGGGGGGGGGGGGAGCGGAGCGGAGCTTGCGCAAGGTGGGTGAGAGAGGGCAGAGAAGTTAATATTTTAGTTCGCATTTAACAACCTGGAGCTTGCTTCGAATACAGAATACTTCTATGATCTCTCACGTGTCTGCTTTTATTGCAAGTTCTCCTCAAAACTCTACAGTTATACAATATTAATTATTTTACTAAGTTCAGTTTAGGTCACAGGTCTAGTAGAGCACATTATTCTTCGAAATGTTGTGGTTGATTTAATTCATAATTGTATTCAAAAGCAGGCTAGAGGTTGAAGACTTCAGATGTTGGTGAAAATCTGAAACGAAGCTGTGATAAAGTACAAGGACAAAGGGTGGCCTAACCACCAGCATACTAGTCGCGTGAAAACTGCAGAACTTGGAGTTCACAGTTCTCGCTGATTCTACGTAGTCCCTAATGACGTCGCCAATGCAGCGTTTGTTTACCGAAATTCTGAGATGGAAATCCAGCCGTGTGCAAAACGATGTCAAGAATGTGACCCGAAACTCAAAGCCTCTCCTAATCTTACCCTATTTGCCCAATTCTTCACAACCAAAAAAACCTTTACCAACATCTTTCGTTAGGCCAGGTAAGGACCTATCTTTAGTTACCATCTAACTACAACATAGATATGGAGTGGATCCCATCAATAAGAATAGTTCTCAACGTTTTTGTCTCCTGGCTCTTTTTCGCTTGAGAGCTTTATCTGACCTAATGATTAAAGATGATGCTGGTTCATGTGTCATAGTTGTTAGGTAGAACCGAAATATTCCGCCGTTTTTGAATTTTAATTTCAATCTATTATGACATTATTTAGTGTCATTTATTTAAATTAAAGAAGAAGCTCTCAGACTAAGCCTATACCTTGTTAATGGAACCTATGCTAGCTACAACTGTGTGCGCTAGGAGTCGTTTAGTGTGCTGTAGCATCTAGGACTTGGTGCGTACTTTATCGGCATCAAGCCCTTCACCACTTCGGTACCATCATCATGGACATTCTTGCCTAACCGGCCAATGTCAGTGGTTTGTGCTGCGCAGTACTTCTGTCCCTCAGGTTGTTCCTCCGCAATCGTTCTCATGCACAGTCACCCACCTTCCTGGTCCCAACTACTGGCCCACTTCTTTGTTTCCACTATTAACACCTACTGGTCTCTTCTTGCTGGTTTCCCCATCCTGGCCTCTCTTCCAGGTTCTTCCTTTCCTT
This sequence comes from Heligmosomoides polygyrus polygyrus, assembly GCA_947396885.1. Lineage (NCBI taxonomy): Eukaryota > Metazoa > Nematoda > Chromadorea > Rhabditida > Heligmosomidae > Heligmosomoides > Heligmosomoides polygyrus. The sequence continues at coordinate 13,626,605 of OX377206.1, forward strand.
CCTGCTCGCTCTCCTGGTCCACCATAGGGTCCACTTACCGCCCTTCTCCACTACCCCCTTAGTGGTCCTCCCATGCTCACGGCACGGTCGGTGACACGTATTGAGAACCAGGATGCTTGCTGTGCAACGTAGGGGGCCCGCTTTCTGGATCAAGAAGCTCAGAAGCGCGCGCAGTCGCCGCTGTGTCGAGCGTGACGACCATGCCTATGGCAGATTCCTTCTTCTCCGTATGAATTCCCTTACGTCTCCCTCCTTGTTGGTTCCCCGTCCTAGTCTCGCCTCCAGGTCCCTTCTTCAAGGTATATTCCTCCTCACCCCCTCGGGATCCCCCTACTACTCTACTTCAATTAAGTGGGCCTCCCACGCTCACGACACGACGACGGCGAGCGAATGCCCATTGTGTGACATCGGTGTCACATCCTCTAAATCCGGCTTAATGGTAATGGATCTCCTTGCTGATCCTCCTTACTGTCCCCCTCCCCTGATTGGTAACTCCCTGATGATCCCTACTTATTTCCTAAACTCTTCTTGGTGCCACCTCATGGCCTCCTTCATTGCTCTCCCCATCGACCATCCCGACGCTCCTGGTCGCTGCCTCCCGATCGCTGTCGGTTCTCCACCCTCAAAGTCCCCCTTCTACCCTTTCCCCTTTAGTAGTCTTCTCATGCTAATGGCACGAAGTCGGCTTCTGAATCTGGACGCTCAGAGACGCGCGTAGGTGCTGTTTACCAAATTTTGCCCGCGCTGTAGATGATGAGGAGCACCTTATTCAGGTTAGATCACTCGACCGCCCTCGCTGTGGATGATGCGGCGTACCTCACTTAGCTTAGATCACTCGACGGACAAACTCTTTTATATATAGGTGATGATTTCCTTCAACCAATAGCCATCGAGATGAGATTGTTTCCACACATTCTCTGGTTAGATTTTTCCTCGATTGTATACGAATTACGGGTGGTATTGTATGAAGTGGTATGTAGATACAAAGAGGAAAGAAACTGAATCATTTCAATAGTAGATAAAATACTATTATGTAAATAGCTATTATTTTTGAAATTTCTTGAAATGCTATTCTTTTCTTTTTCTTTATTCTTTTCGTGCGGAAGTACTCGTTTTTGAATCGGTAGTTCTATGCAGACAAATAATAGTGTTCCAGATCATGTACAACCGTTCCTATTAGTGTGTACCCATCTTCGAATCTTCAGGAGTCTTTTTACAGGGTGCGTAAAAAGTATTGACGCACTAAACGTAAACATTAGAAATAACAACACATTATAAAATTTAACAAGTTTTTATACAAAATGTCAACAATAATCTAGCAAACAGAATAGCATCACTTGTATTTTATATGGGCTTCTTTTCTGCGAATGCAGGGGGAAGATGGCGAGGAAAGTCATCGACGGTGCGCCGCAAGTGGTCCACGTCGATTTCGTTCCATGCTTTGACCAGATCATCCTTCACTGACGTCATACTTTTGTGGGAAGTAGCGCTAGCTTTGTCCTCCAAAACTTCCCATACAGAGTAATTCATCGGATTCAACTCCGGTCTATACAGGGGTCATTCCTCTACCGAAATGATGTCCTTCAAGTTGGCACGGTACCAGTCCTAACATATCTCGACTCTGCGCAGGAGTCTAATCCCACTGGAAGCCATACGGCTTACTTTCGAGGTGGGTTTCGAGCCAAGGAACCAGTTGCTTCTTTAGGACATCAATACAGATAGTTCTACTGAGTTATCTTCATTCCTGATCACTGGACCGCCCCGCTGTGGATGATGAGGCGAAGCTCACTTAGGTTAGATCACTCGACCGCTCTCGCTGTGGATAATGCGGCGTACCTCACTTAGGTTAGATCACTCGACCGCTCTCGCTGTGGATGATGCGGCGTACCTCACTTCGCTTAGATCACTCCACGGACAAACTCTTTTATATATAGGTGGTGATATCGAATGGTTTCGAATGTTCACTGATTTCGAGTGTTCGAATTCGAGTATATTTGAAATAAGCAGTTTTAAATTCGAATGAAAATTCTTTGTCTAGGTGTACTACGACATAGTGGGTGGCGAGCATGTACTGTCGACGCGTGTACTGGAGGTGTCGGTGTGGAATTCTGGAGGCCTGATGGATAACAACAAGCTGTATCTGCTGTACATTCCTCTTCAGGAGCTGAAGAATCGGCCGGAAGACAGAAAAGGCAATCGGGTACTGGAGGGGTGGTTTGCGTTTGACAAGAATGTTGAGTTTCTCGAATTTAGTCGTTGTTTATGTCAAAAAGGGTCTATTGTGTATATGTAATATTAAGGATGAAAGAATAAGTGATCAGTCATATTTTGTACAACGCTGGCGTTCAGCCTGGCCAGTTTTCCGTGCTTGTGTGTTAATAATTCTATAGACAAGGGTGCATGTGATACTAGATTGTTTCCAACACGATACGTATACATATTGATTAGCTAGTTATTCTCACCGATGGATAATCTCGAATCTTTGCATTATGATCGCATATCGTGTAGATTTTCTGGTGTGATTGATGACAGCCTTATCAGCCTTCGATATACAATTCGGCTTCTTTGTAAACACCCTGTTCCCTCTTCCTTCTCAGCAATTGTTCCGTCGTCTTTGTTCTTCTTACGTCTGATCGGGTATTCTCGAGCAACTACTGCTGTCTATTAGAGTTTCACTCCTGATCTGGCATCTGCAAACAAAGTCGAATGCCATCTGTGATATAATGATTTGTCGCTGATGTAGATTAAATATTCCTTTCATATGTTACATTAGTGTAACTAAAAAATGACTCGATAAAGACCCGCTTGCGATTCGTGAGTTCGTGAGCGACGAGTTCCCATGCTTGCCGGGATTTTGCCCGATCGGTATAAGGGGCGTGGCAATGAAGGCGCCAGAAAATCATAGCGTTGATTGCACGGACCCTAAAGCAGTAGCGTGGGCGTCCGATATCGCACTACACACACATGCTGGAATTCCTTGATGTTTCTCATCTCCAGACCCTCTAAAATTACGATGATTACCCGGTTTCATAGCGTGTATAGTAGTTGATCCACAATTTCAAAGTTCTTCACCTAGTTCTTCAAACTGAAGATCTTTTTCGAAACTGTGACAGGGTTGACTAGTTTCGGGAGTGGTGAGTCATAGTATTGCAGTCATCGCTTCCGCAACTCGAAATATTCGCCAGAATGCAGAGCCTTGTTGAATACGGAGTCACTGTGTCGAAAATCACCGGAGTTTGCACGCGCTACAGGATAAACATCCAATAGGGTTTTGCGGGGAGAAGTGTCGAGTTCTTTAGTGAATATGTCGATGGTGAGAAAATGTACTCGACTTTTTTGTACAATTTATGAGAGAAAACTAAAAAACACACAAAACCCCCGGGATTCCCTTGTAGTATGATCGAAGACGAAATATTAGTATTAGAATATTAGAACGAAATATCGAAATTAGGTATGGCGACATTGAATGAAGACAACTAGCGATATTGATTGATGGATCAATGCTGCCACATGATGGAAAATGAGAAGATGAAAAATGTTTATGGATTGTGTTTAGATGTATAAAGCATGTTAACCATCTATTCTCTACGTGATTTATCAAATAGGCAGAAAACATCGATATCATCGATCGATTTTGATTGATAGATCGGTGTTGTTGTCTTACAGAGCTTTTCCAGCGGTTATTTATTTTGCACAGACAGATCGACGCACGGAAGTGCCGTGCACTTCTATATGTAGGCTGCGATATCCATGTCGTGTCAATGCGTCATGATGATATTGGAGAGGGGTACTTATCGGGCTGGTGCCCTCCAAGAGATTGCACGGAACTAGGCAAGGGAATGAACTTCGGGGTCTGGCTGATGTAACCTACCCGTTTTAAGGCACATTGCCGGTGTGCTGCGGGCACCTGCCCGCTTGGTACCGGATGAGGATCCGGGAACGCCTCGGTCGCTGGGCGGATTTATATACTTGACTGGGTTTTCGACCACCGCTACAGGGCCCAAACCATGGTTTATATTTGCGGCACCAAAGCCGGAATAGATATCGATGGGGCGGTGTGAAAAATCGATACTTGTGGTGATCGCACCGTGTGGCGGCGCAAATTTAAACTAGGGCTATGGCAAGGAGGGCGTTTGGCGATAAAAGCACTGATTGCACCAGTTACAGTTTCACTGCTCTAATGCAGTAACATGGGTATTCGGCGTAGAGGTACCCACGAGGAAGCATTGGTCTCTTCTTATTTTATCTCTATCCCTTATACCCCGCATACCGCGGGTTTAGTTGTTGATGGATACTGATCCTGGAATTCCTGTTGGATGCGTCCCAACCCGGCTGGACGAAAACCCTTTAAGTAGGGGAACTCCTCGTGAATATATGACGTGAACTGTCAGTCGGTGTTAGCTGTGTCGACATTGAACGAAGTAGACGATTCGGGGAAGGTGACCGATGACATTCGCACGACCGACGATGACTCATGATGTTCTTCCGGAGGGTGTGCACCTCCGACCACGCCCGTCGTGAAGGTGACAGCGCCACGACAAACGGGGCGGACATTTGGTTTTTTGTGGAATGATGAGCATTGGAAAAGGCACGAAAACGCGTTCGAGCACCACTGTCTCTTTGTTGCCGTAGATGGCAGGCTTTACCTCCTTCATTAGTTGTTGAGCAAATAAGTGGCGCATTCATAGATGATTTAACTGAGGCCTAGCCTGAGCAGAGTTTCGGAAATGACCTTCCTTCTCTGTCTGTTTAACCCCCTTTCATACATATATACCATTTCCACGTCGAATTGGACACCTTTCAAACCAAATTCGTCCTGTTTCACCTCAAACTGGACACTTTTCTAAGCTAGCCTAAGAAATTTGTAATCAAACCGAACTTCTTCCAAATCAAAACGAGTTTCATACAGCATAAGGGACAGACTCACCGAGATGGCTAGCATATTTTGTAAGGGTGTTTCTGGAAAGGACTAGCAGAGCCAACAGCGATCCTCTTTCTCTTGAACGTTGATGCTACATAGATGTACACTCGATCGTAGACGTAGCCGCTTAATGCCGCTGCGAATCCTCTTAGAACGGAGTTGAGGCTTCATCATTGTTAGCATAATTTTTCGTTCAAGGAAAATTTGGTATAACCTTTTTTAAAATTTTTAGTTCAGCTGTGCGACTGAGTGTAATAATTTTATGACATTTTTATGCTTTTGAGAAAGCTTTTTATTTGATTGATGGTGTATCTGCTGCTTACACGAAGCATCAAAGTCACTATATGTGTGTTCTTTGCAATTGTTTCTGTTGTGTCGTTTACAGGTGTACCCGTGCTTCGTTTCCTGATGTTGCGGTCCTTATTGATCCCTTCGTTTTCTTCTCAGTTTCGGCACAAACGTTTTCGAACTTCCCCATTACTATTGGTGGATCGCTGGTTTCCAAAAGAATATGGATAAGGTCCAGTCAACAAATCTGATCGCTGAACAGTTTGCTGAGAAACCGTACTCAGAGCACGCCGTCGCAAGCTCAGTGTACTCCAACGAGAATAAAGTTGCTTTTTTTTCAAGCTCAATTCTAGCAATTTACTGTAATATCCATTTTTGTCATACTGTGTTTGTCCAATGCTATCTCGGAAAAATTTAGCTTGGCAATTATTTTCTCACAATTTCATAAAATAATTGAAAGAATGAAGAGGCGTCAGTTATCTTCTCCTGTTTCTCCTCGTGTCCAGCCTCAGGCTCCGCCCACTACGCTATATAAGCGCGCGGCGCGGTCGTCCGCATTCATCTCGACTTGTGCGTGTATTTACCCAGAACTTGGGAAAGATCTCATCAAAAGCGCCCGAGAGAGGGGGACGATTGTAACCGCTCTTCTTGGAACTAAATTCTCCACTGTAGCTCCTACACTTCATCGTCGGTTCTACCAAAGTAGCCGCAATACTGCGAAGGTATGCTTCGGCGTAAATTGTCCTTGCGGGGAACAGCATCAATTTAAGAAAAGTTGTGTTGCAAGGAAAGTCTAGCGCCATGGACGCCGGATGTAGTCTTGAATAAATGGAGTGTGTGTATCATTTCCTTCCCCCGTGTCGTGATCCTGTTTCGAGGCATTCTTGAGCTCTGGTTTTGTCTTCAGTTTTTTTTTTGGCAGAAAAATCCCTGCACATCCCTACTGTTAGTAATGACTCGAAGGTTTCGAGTAGAGTAGATTACTTCAAGTTGATAGGAGTGAACAGGCGAATCGATATCGACGAACTAGCCTTGCTCGGTGTCTGCGACGTTCACGACGCATTCTTTATACACTTTTTTCGTTCTCCCTCGTCTTTCAACAAGCCGCTGGATGTGTTTGTTATTGCTTGTTGAACAGTATGCTGAGTAGAGTGCAGAGCCAGTTCTCCACAGAGAATATAGCCTTGCCTTTTTCAGCCTCACTTTTAACAGTCTTCAATTTTGGCACATCGATCAATAGCAAGTTGGAAAATTTTAGCTTAGCGATGCTATTCCCACTATTTATAATTCCATGAGGTGAACCAGAGTCGGCCACAACCTTTGTGATCATCTACTTACAGAGCCTGAGGCTCCGCCTACTGGTATACGTAAACCCACCGCGAGGACAGAGCCACGTTGCAGAGTTCATCTACGTGAAACATTGAACTGCCGTGAAGGGAGCTTAAAATACATTTCTGAAAAAGGGTAGGGACGTGTGACGCTGACTGTTGGTTTGAGGGAGCTACCGTGTAAGTTGTTGTAGTGAGCTCGGCTATATCCCCGTGAATTGTAAAATATGTAAAAGACAAAGGATAGTGTACGGCGTCATTCAATCCCTCTTGATATGCATTTGATATTTAGCCTACACAAGGACTAACAGTGGTCATTCGATAAACAATTCAGTGATAAATTCTCCCCAAACAAGTCTGGCACCGAACCACCGGCACTGGAGGCGTGGAAAGATTGGTTGGCCTGGGCGGCAAATCCGAACCAAAAACATGGCATCAGGTGCATGCGACAGCCAGAACCTCCTCCGTCTGCGCTCCAGGCGTAAGTGGAACTAGGTGTGATAATTGGAGTTGAGCAAGCAAAAACAGGACTTGGTTTGCCGCGTGCCAAATGCCAAATGCCCAGATTCAGGTGACTTCTAGGAGTTAAGTATGGGACCTCCGAAGGTGTACAATGCACTTCTAACACACGTGTTCTCAATAGTGGACACTTGGCGCCTGACCTTGACAACGTTTCCCCTAACTTCTGATGTTTCGCACGTGACTTGTGGTACAGGTAATTTCTAGGAGTCGTGTTACTTCTGTCATCAGGTGTGTCACTACATAGACACGAGATTTAGATGTAAGGACTAATGGAAAACGCAATTCTCTGGTGGGCAAGGTCAGGAACTGCGTGGTCCTTCGTGGGAGCTAGCGAGACGCGTTCGTGGTTGCAGAGGTGTTAACGCTTTGATTGAAATTTTTTGGGGCACCCAAAAAATGAATTCGTGGCTCTTAGTGGTAATAGTGGCAGCCCGGCTGCCACGCGTATCTCGGATCAAGGTTCGTGCGCGCGTCCCTCCCATGCCATGCCTTCTATCCGAGGGAACGAAGAATTGCATTTGAATTGGATTGGATGAAAGAATTCCCCGCGTAGGACAAATTACAGACTTCTTTATCGGCAGTCAACTGCAAGTTGCTGTCTCTAGTAAAATACGCATCCAAGTTTCCTCCGCAATATACGCGGGACATTATGCACGAATGGCCGCCGCAGGCGCGGCGACCAGCGCGGCAAAGGTCACCACAACGGGCACACACCGTTCCACCGTAGTTGGCATTGATTCAGAACCGCGGAACTGCATTCATCTTTGGAAAAACCCATGATGGATCATTAATAGGGTGAATACCTCTGCCTGAAGTCCACGAGCACACTAGTTCCACTCATGTAACACTGCAATCAAGCTGAGACCAGGGATATTGCTTGTCAAACGATGGTGACCGGGTGTGAGGCAATTCTATGCAAAAAAAGAGAAACAGAACGTGGAGGATGGAGCGGTGGAGTTAAAGGATGGATGGAACCCGTGTAGGAAGCGTCAAAACTGAAACAACGGTAAATCAAATGTTGTATCAAAAACATCTGGAATCGGGTATGGAATGACCGTTGCCACTTTTTTCTCTAATTGAAGATAGCTCCCGTTGGATACTCATTCTCAACGTGGATGTTTGTTTATTTATGTATACGTGGAAATCCACGCAAAAAGCAACACAATACGAAAAACAAATCAGAACACTGGGAACATCAAGAACAGAACCAGTGGTAGCATGGTGAGTGAAACAATGTGATCAAAGAAAACAAAGCACTAAGGACCTTCTTTCAGATACCTGTCAATAATCGCTTTATATTGCCTTAAGCAATATGGAAGCACAAATTTCTTAGTTAATTTCAGGAATTCAGTGCCTACTCTGTTTGTGAAGCAAGTAGATCTGATATTACTACATATTAGCTCTGAGAATTTGGATTTTCCATGGGTCACCTCTGCTGTTGGAATGAGAAATTGAATAGAAGTCACTTGCAGAAAGACCTACAGTAGCATTTATCGTCTTATAAATTGTGGCTAAATCATATTTTCCTGTGAAAAGCAAGAGAGCGTAAATTAAAGAGCTATTCCTGTCAGATGCCAAGGGGATGCTATTGTAGTCATATCCATGTACTATTATCCAGAGCTTTCCTGTAAAACTGTTTTGTACCGCTTTCAATCTGGCGATTTCTCGCTTGGTATTAAGACTAAACACAGTAGTACCATACTCTAGTATAGGCCCCTCGTAGGTCTTGTATGAACGTAATACGTGTACTCCTGAGTTCGTTCTTAGAGATTTAAATATATTATGCACAACTCTTTGAGATCTTATTGCCGTATATTCGCAATGCTCTCTGAAGGAAAGCTTACTGTCTAAAATAAAACTTTGGTCACGCAATGAAACTGGGCTATTGAGTTGTACTCCACTAAGACTATAAGTATTTCTGTTAGATTGCTGTCCCAGATGAAGAACTTTGGTTTTTTCCCTTGATAACGGAAGATCCCACATTCTTGACCAAGCCGCAATTGCGTTAATTGCAGTTTGGAGAGCAACGTGGTCGTCCTCCTCAACAATGTTCCTGTATATTTTTATGTCACCAGCAAACATTTTGCAAGTGACACCGTATTCATCAATCAGGGAGGGAATTTCGGCAGTGTAGATAATAGAAAGGACTGGTGAGAGTACGCCTCCTTGAAGGACTCCACTAGTAACTGGAAGGGATTCGGAAAACGACTCATTGCCCTTAACCTGAAAAGATCTTTCAGTTATAAAGTTTTTTTATCCAGTTAGTTATCCTTGAATGAACGCCGATTTTCGTCAGCTGGATGAAGCTTTTCAATGCAACTATGCAATACAGATTGGAAGAATCATAACGGAATGGTATCCCACAAGGAGCACTCTCCAGCCCGTGAGTGTAGAAACTGACAAATATGGGAATAGTTAGCCTTATGAAATGAGGGCGAAATCCTGGCCTGTCTATGGCCTATGTTGTACTCCCACGGGAGCAACCGCGGGACGTCCGCGGATGGAAGGTGCACCGCGGACGGTCGTCGTCGTCCCGGGGCGGCTAGCGTCGCATTGGAGCGCGTTTCCCGCGCCCAACTCCGCGTGACGACAGCCTTCCGCGGTGCAGTGCACCGCGTACGGCTGCTCTCCCGCGGGCGGGAAGTATGACAGCCCCCTCGTCGTCTATCGGCGGCGATCCGCGGACGGCGGGCGTGGAGGGCAGCTACGAGTGCCCCGGCGCGGGATCCCGACGCGATTTCCGCCCATCCGCGGAAGCTCCCGCGGGAGTATAACAGCGGCCTATGAGACGATCAATGGTAAAGAAAATACATGGGTGATCCCTGGATCCAATTGGTGGAAGAATGTCAACATTTTTAACCAGGCGTGCATCACTGCTAAGAATGAGGTCTAAGACATTGTCGTTCCGAGTTGGTTTTGAAACATTTTGGTGGAGCTTGCATGATATGTACATCTCCACAAAACGTTTCGAGGCCATACTGACACCGGAGGAAAAACTCCTGGACCAGTCAATGTCTGGCAGATTGCTTGATCAATTGGAGTGTGTTGCCGGTAGGAGCGCTAGGTCCCCTATAAATAGCTATTAGTCTTAAAGATGACTAGGGCAGCTTCAAATCACAAGAAAGTAGTTCAAAGCTATCAGCCATTGATTCACTCTACATGGTCTCAAAAAGAATTGGAAGCCTAATAAGGATAAGAACCCCACCACCTCTTTCACTTGCCCTATCACTTCTTACATAAGAATATTTGTTGCACAAATCACCCAGAATTGGAGCAGTCATTTAACCATCTCTCTGTTAGGACAACTAAATCACAATTTAAGTTTTTTAAAGTAAACCGAGGTGGGAAAATATTCTTCTGGATTGATCGCACATTGCAATAAAGGCATTTAAGATTACTGACAGGTGTTCTGGGAGGTTTTATGAGTTTACCAAAGACATATTGAGTTCGTGGAGCCCTTCTAAGGATTAGAGATTTATAGAAAGTGTTAGGTAACAGAACCTTTACAAGGGGGGACGATCAATTTGAGGTTTGCCAAGTCTATATGTTACCAGCGTCAGCACTTGCCTGAAGTCCACGAACACACTAGTTCCACGCCTGTAGCACTGCAACAAAGCCGGGACCAGGGATATTGCTTGTCAAACGATGGTGACCGGTATACTTGTGCTCGAATAATCGAATTCGAATAATTATTCGAATAATTTATTCGAATTCGATTTTCGATTATTTGATTAATCGAGGTTTGCAATTTCGAATAATTATTCGAATTCGATTATTCGAGATGCGAAAATTCGAATAATATTCAAATTTCGAATACGTGGTTGTTTCGAATGTGGCATAACGATGATTTTTGTGAGCGGCGTTCATTTCGGTGACGACTGTTTCCGATAGCACACTGTCGAGGAGCTCTCCGTAACGAAAACGCATTCAATATCCTACTATACATAGAAGGGTAGTGTGTGCGTGCGTGTTTCCACCAGTTCATCACGACTGGCGTGGGGGCATGGCGTATTGGCGATACTGACCGCAGCTGATGGCGATTGACTGCGGTCCGAAGCTTCAGCCCTTGGGGTAGTCAATCTCGCTGAACACAAATTTGAAGCTTGTTTTCGAAATTATCGGTGGAATTTGATCGAGCTATTGATTTTCTATGGGGAATTCGTTGATGCCAATCAATAGTATCACCGGTCTTCTTCGACATTTTCAAAATCTAATCTCACATTTGCGTTCTCTGCGACCACGACTGTCATCAGTGTGATACACTTGAATACTCTACGGAATTTGCACAACAAACACAAATTTCGACGGAAAATTAAAAAAATGAATTCAGATTCGTGTTCAGCGACCTCGATTACCTCAGGCCTGAAGTTTCGATCTTGTTGAGTGATATTTACGAAAAATCGATAATTTGATTAATATCTCTTGATGGCAACCGTTACTGCAGAAACTATCATAAGATTCGTGTTCAGCAACCTCGATTACTTTGGGACTGAAGCTCACAGTTTGCATATATGACACGATTATATACCATTTTTAGTTGAAATTCAAAGTTTTTCAAATCAAATTCAATGTTGTTACACGGGAAAGTATCTAGAAGAACGTTGAAATTTGATTCAAAAACGTTGAATTTTGACTGAACTTTGCACTTGTGCGTAGATGTTTTGCGCATGTATTTCTGTAGGAATTCTTTTTGTAGGATTTTGTTTGCAGGAAAAAAGTTCTCATGTCTTGCCATCTTAATGAGTATTGCCAACGGTTCTTAGAAGATATTAAACATCTTCATTATTTGCTTTATTAAAGAATTCAAATCTTTTATTTTGTCTCTGGCGAATGTTGTTGTTGAACTTACTTTACTACATTTACTTAAACCTACACAATGCGCTTTTGGAGTGTGTAAGCGGTATCAAACGAAATTGGCTGACACGAAAATCGCATCGTCTTTATTAATACACCCCGGTGCAAAATTATAGATACCCCCGATTTGTCCATTAGCACCCGAAGGATCCGCTGCCTAGGCTCTGCGGTTACCGTCGTATTTCTCACTATCGAAAGCCTCTATAAAAGAATTTTAAGCAGGTTATCTCATCAGTGCAGGATACCACGAACTTTTATTGAAAATTTAAGGAATGGAGACCGGTGCAAAATATAAGTTCCCTTCATAAAAAAACCTGATTAATCACAAATGTCCCTACAGACAAAGTAAGATTAGTACTTTGTCACATCACCTTTGTAGCAACCGTATCGAAAATTCTGTTTTGCATACTACTGATTAGGTTATCAATAACAGTTCGCTCAACATAGGCTCATGCATGAAGTATGGCGTTCTTCAGATCAGAAACCTAAGTGTAAGTGGATCCATTTTTGCACACTTTCTGTACAAGAATGCCCCTCAAGTTTTCTATCAGCGGCGAGATCTGGAGGACATCTAGACCACTGCAAAAGTTGAATTGTATTGGAGTTGATCCAACCTCTTATAAATGTTGTGGAAAAGGTACAGAATAACCAACTACAAGGTTCTTATTCGCATTGGCGGGTTCCTTTATTTTAAGGTACCTAAAGCATCGATGAGGAACAAATACCTGGGTCCATACACATTGGCTTCTCGCAGAAAATTCTTTGATATTTGTCGGGTTTATAAGTTAATCCACTTTTCGCGCTTTGTAGGCTCCAAATTCTTTAATCTGCGTGCGTCCCAAACAAAAGGGGAGCCTAAGAATCCGCCTATCAGTCGGCCTAGGAGTAAGATGAAGGTGGCCCTTTCTTCTCATAGGACACTGGTTTGACTCGCTCTAGGTGTGACTTCATGTTGTTGTGTTATTGTAATACTTTTTTCTGCCGCTTGCGCTTATCGTGAACGTGTTGAATAAATAAAGAAATAAAATAAAATAAACCTGCAGTTGACTGCGATACGTGTATGGATGCATTATCTTGTTGAAAAATGAGGTTGTGCTTACGAAGTCTCCTTAAATGTGGCAAAAGGTGATCTCGGAGCAATTCCTGGTAGTCTTCACTGTTCATCCTACACGAGACGAACTTCCGAAACAAACGGGACAAATCCGCAATCAGAAAACGCAGCCCAACCATGAAACTTCCACCGTCAAAGATGCGCCTAGAGGATACTCAATCTCTTTTCTCAGATCTCTCTAGTAGTGCAAAAGAAGTGGAATCTTGATGGGCACGACGGGTACAGACACTATTCGAGAGATTTGAGGAGAGAGAGAAGTGAGTATTCTACAGGTGCTACTTTGTCGGTGGAAGTCTCATGGTTTGGGCTGCGTTTTCTGGATACGAACTTGTTGCCTCGTCCGAGAAGGATGAACAGTGTTTGTACTCGGTACACAATTTTCTTCTTCCTTTATTGGTCTTACGTATTCTAACAGCTACGACAATCGACGTCCCATGTGGATGAAGAGAAAACGACAGGCAAAATGACAAGTCGAAATGCAGGAAAAACCCAAGGCGTCTGTGACGGCTCACACAGACGACAGTGCCGCAGCGCGATCAGATAAGCGGCGGAACCGAGCGCCCACGCCCGGGGCGTGTGAAATAGCTTAATCGCGAATTAGGTCGCGATAAACAGTGAACACTACCAGTAGTCGGTCGGAGATTACCTTCTGCCATATTTAAGAAGATTTCCTAGGCACAGCCTTATTTTCCAACAAGATAATGCATCCGTACACGTATCGCAGTCAACTACAGTTGGCTCAACTTTAACAGAACTCAACATTTGAAGTAGCCTAGTTGTTCTTCATATCTCAACCCGAAAACTATAAAGCATTCTTGTACACAGTGTACAAAAATGGAACCGCTTAGACATCGGTTTCTGATCTGAAGAACGCCATACTTCATGCATGAGCCTATGTTGATCGATCTGTTATTGATAACCTAATCAGTAGCATGCAAAAAAGAATTTTCGATATGGTTGCAACAAAGGTGATGTGACGAAGTACTAATCTAACCTTGTTTATAGGTACTTTTGTGATTTATCAGGTTATCTATGAAGCGAGCTTATATTTTGCACCGGTCTCAATTTCTTAAATTTTCAGTTAAAGTTCGTGGTATCCCGCACTGATAAGATAAACTGCTTAGAATTCTCCTACAGAAGTCTTCCATAGTGAGGAACACGATGGTAACATTACTGAGCCTCGGCAGCGGGTTCTTCGGGTACCAGTGGACAAACCGGGGGTGAACCTATTTTGCACCGTGTGTATGAAGTTATAATAAAGTTTACTCGATTATTCGATTAATCGGAAATTCGAATAACCAAAAAATGGGGTTATTCGATTATTCGAAAATTCGAATAACCGAAACAAATGGGGTTATTCAATTATTCGTTCATCCGAAAAATTTTAAAAAAGTACAAGTATAGAATATACGCCAATTGTCGGCTGTCTTGTCGCCGAAAAAAGCGTGATATAGCCTTTTTTCTCTTTCACCTTTTTCTTGACGTCGCCAGTCTACGGCCATGCCTGTCTCGATCATAGCCCTACTTTATACTTGTGCCGCCATGCGGCGCGGCACCAATATCGTATTAGATATCGATTTTTCGTGCCGCCCGGTCGATATCTATCCCGACCATAGTGCCGCGCCGCGCAGCGACGCAAGCATAAACTAGGGCTTACGCCGCCCAGTCTTCGTCATGCCCAGTTCGGAACGTGCAGCTTGTAATATCGAATCGGTTACACGAACCAATGTCTCCTCAACAGAGGTAACCGTTGGCAAGAATACGAGCAACAAGCTGCGATCGACTCTTCCATCCGCCACCGGTTGATCCTTGGTGGACCGCATCGCTCGACCTGCCTTAAGGCCCCCCCCAGAGTTCTGCGGCGTTGCCGCTGCCCTATCCTTCATCATAGGGCAGAGACGCAGAGCTCGCCGCCGGCGGCGTCCCTGCCCTATCTTTGGTGTTGCCGCAGAACTCTGTGGGGGCCTTTATCCTCGGAGGGACGAACTTAAGTGTGCAGATCAGCGGAAGGTGCTGAGCGCCGATAGTCTCGTATGGCACAACCTTCGCATTTGTGACCAGTCTTCGATCGCGATTCTTGTCAACGATAAAGTCAATCTGCGTCTTGGTATTCCCGCTACAGAAAGACACGAGATGGGAGTCACGATTTAGAAGGATTGCATTCGCGATGGTGGTATTGTGCTAGTCCGCATACTCAAGAATTCGTTCACCATCAGCATTACGCGCCCCGTAACCGAAACCGCCATGACAGCTGTGACCATCTTTCGCAGTCCCAACTGGCCGTTGGGATCATCTGCAACAACGACAGCGTCTTCTGGTGGCACCTCTGCTGTCTTCTCATCAAGTAGGGTCAAAAACCCGTCCTTGGCTCGCTCCGAGCAACCTATCTGCTGCGGAGTGTACGCAGAGAGGAAATGAATCTGTTCTGTGTGGCAGTCCCAGGACCACCAATGTTGCGATAATGGTCTCCGAACGGTTCCGAGACGCGATTGCAAGCGTGGCACGTTTCAATGACCGCTCGATGAAGGTCGCAATCGCTGCAGAACGGCGGACGTACCATCTTTTCTCTGCATATACTCCACAAACAGGCTGCTCTGAGCGAGCCAAGGATGAATTTTGGTGCCTGAAAGAAAAAAGGAGCTTGATGAGAAGACTGCAGAAGTGCCGTCACAAGACGTAATCATTGTCGTAGGTGACCTGAGCGGACACGTTGGCGCTGCGAACTACGGGTACAGCTGTCATGGTTGTCTCGGTTTTGGTTCACGTAACGCTGATGGTGAGCGCATCCTGTATGCGAGTATGCGGAGTCGTACGATCTCACCATCGTGAACACCAGATTCCGAAAACGTGAATCCCACCTTATCTAATTCTACAGCGGGAATTCTAAAACGCAGATCGACTTTGTCCTTGTGCGAAATCGTGAGCAAAGGCTTGTCACGGAGGCGAAGGTCGTGCCGTATGAAACGTTCGCCACACAGCACTGCCCACTGATCTGCACTATGAAGATCTCACCACCGATGTTTAGGCAGGTCGAACGGAGCGGTCCGTTAAGGATCAAGTGAGGCGTCTGAAAGAAAAGGAAGCAGCTGTAACTTCGAGCATTCGGTTGCCGACGGTCGCGACAGTCGACGAGACATGGAAAATGCCACCGACGCGATTCTCAGTGCTGCGCGTTCCGAAGTCGGCACTACGAAACCGGGACGGCGTAAGGTCGATAAGCAGACATGGCTGTGGACTAGCGAAGTTAAGAAAAAAGTCCGAGAGAAGAAGAGATTATGCCACGTATTTCTCGAGGATAAGACAGCCGATAAATGGCGTCTGTATCAGGAAGCCAAGAAAGCCGCTAAGGAGGCAGTTGCCGTTGCAAGAGCCACTCATTACGATGATGTCAACTCGAGGCTTGAGTCGCGCGATGGTGAGCGATTTCTTTATCGACTCGCGAAGGTACGTCGTCGCCAGACTGAGGATGTTGAGAAGTTCTTTAGCACCAACGATGAGAACGGTCATCTACTCATGGTCGGCAAGATGGTTTTGAACCGATGGCGCACCTACTTCGAGGAAGTCTCGACAATGGAGTTCGCTCACCCAAGCATTCCATCTTCTTCTCCTGTACACGGTCCCGTTCAGAATATCACCGTAGAGAAGGTAGAAGCGGCTCTGAAGAAGATGAAGCCGGTCAAGGCAACGGGTCCCGATGATTTGGCGGCCGCCGTATGGAAGTTGAAATCCTGGTACCCAACGAAGTGGCTGGCGGCGTTCTTCAACCAGATTATTGCGGAGAAGAAAGTGCCCGATATTCAGCAGAGAGGCACGACGATCCCGATTTGGAAAAAGAAAAGCAGTCCGGCAGACTGCACAAACTACCGTCCAATCTGATTGCTTTCGCACAGCATGAAGATCTTAGAGCGGATTGTCGACGGGCGCATTCGTGATATCGTCCAGCTCTCTACCAATCAGTGCGGCCTTCCTGGATTTGGAAAAGGCCTTTGATCGCGTTCCGCGTAAAGTGATATGGTATGCCTTACGAGAACATGGAGAACTCGTAGAGTGGGTACGAATACTGTACTCTTGTCCAAAGGGTCGAATGCAAGCTGCAGCAGGTACGTAGACGGAGTTTCTCATCTCCGTTGGAGTACATCAAAGGTCTGCGCTCTCCCCTCTACTCTTCGTCGTCGTTGTGGATGCCATATCGCGTGATCTTCAGCAGCCAGTCCTTTGGACGCTGCGTTATGCTGATGATGTAATGCTCGCTAGCGAAGATAAGATTGAACTCCAGCAGCAGGTATAAGCTTGATGCGGTCGCTTGGAGAGATTTGAACTCAAACTTAATGTCAAGAAGACCGAGTATATCACGACTGACGAAGATGGCTCCAGCTACAATAAGGTAAACGGCACTGAGCTGAAAATCCCGACAAGTACGGAAGCTCGTCCATCCAGCGTATACGGATCGCAATCGGATCTTTAACGAGTCATTTTTATGTTACACTAATGCAACATATGAAAGGAATATTTAATCTACATCAGCGACAAATCATTATATCACATATGGCATTCGACTTTTTGCCAGATCAAGAGTGAAACTCTAATAGACAGCAGTAGTTGCTCATGAATACCCGAACAGACGCAAGAAGAACAAAGACGACGGAACAATTGATGAGAAGGAAGAGGGAACAGGGTGTATCGAAGGCTGATAAGGCTGTCATCAATCACACCAGAAAATCTACACGATATGCGATCATAATGCAAAGATTCGAGATTATCCATCGGTGTGAATAACTAGCTAATCAATATATATATATACGTGTCGTGTAGAAAACAATCTAGTATCACATGTTCCATTGTCTATAGAATTATTAACACACAAGCACGGAAAACTGGCCAGGCTGAACGCCAACGTTGTACAAAATATGACTGATCACTGATTCTTTCGTCCTTAATAATACATATACACACAATCGACCCTTTTTGACATAAAAAACGATTAATTCGAGAAACTCAAACATTCTTGTCAAACGAAAACCACCCCTCCAGTACCCGATTGCCTTTTCTGTCTTCCGGCCGATTCTTCTGCTTCTGAAGAGGAATGTACAGCAGCTTGTTGTTATCCATCAGGCCTTCAGAGTTCCACACCGACAACTCCAGTACACGCGTCGACAGTAAATGCTCGCCACCCACTATGTCGTAGTACACCTAGACAAAGAAAGAATTTTACACATAGACAAGGACTATACTTGTGCTCGAGTGATTTATTCGAGTAAGCTTTTGAATGATTTTTAATCGAATTTCAAACTGCTTATTTCAAATATACTCGAATTCGAACACTCGAAACCAGTGAGCATTCGAAATTATTCGAATATTCGAAAAAAGCACAATTATACTGCACATGGATCCTGAGGTGCGCGCAGAATCAGACCGTTGAACCGATATCCATGAACACAATGTCCAAAATCTCTCCTACATGTCAGGATAGCGACAGCACCGATTAAAAGGCCAAAGCGTTACTGCCAGAGACGTTATTGTGCCGATCCGAGTCCTCAGATTTTAGACCGCAATACCAACAAATCTAACTCCATTACGCTTCCACGTTCCTTTCACCACAACATATTTCTACAGATGACTTCAAAGAAACTAAATAAACCAGAGGAGAGTCGCATATCCACCACCTCAGTGACTACAACAACGCTGAACAAGAATAGACAACTCCTCACCTCTCTGTTGAAAGTCGGATTTTGACTCGCTTTCACCACCTGGGTCTTCCGATTGGTGAGATTCTGAGAATCGGGACGAATGTATGACTTCACGTAAGTATCCGGTGCCTGACCAGTGGCTAGGAGAGCTAGATGCTTCGCGTGACCTGAAACAATGAAATCAAAAGAGCTTGACTAAACCAGTCTAAAAGGCACTGTGGCTATAGCAGTGTTCTCACAAAATTTGAAACGGCAGGTGTACCCGTGCTTCGTTTTCCGATGATACGGTTCTTATTGATCCTTTCGTTTTCTTCTCAGTTGCAGCACAAACATTTTCGAACATTCCCATTGCTACTGGTGGCTCGCTGGTTTCCGAAAGAATATGGATAACTTCCAGTTAACAAATCTGATTGGTGAACAGTTTGCTGAGAAAACCGTACTCAGAGTACGCCGTCGCAAGCCCAGTGTACTCCAACGAGGATAAAGTTTTTTTTTCAAGCTCAATTCTAGCAATTTACCGTAGTATCCATTTTTGTCATACTGTGTTTGGCCAATGCTATCTCGAAAAAAATTAGCTTGGCAATTATTTTCTCACAATTTCGTAAAATAATTCAAAGAATGAAGAGGCGTCGGTTACCTTATCCTGTTTCTCCAGGTGTTTAGCTTCAGGCTCCGCCCACTACATAAGCGCTAGGCTACATAAGCGCGCGGCGAGGTCAGAGCCACATTGCAGAGTTCATCAACAGGAAATATTGACCTGCTTGGAAGAGAGCTTAAAATACATGTCTGAAAAAGGGTAGGGACGTGTGACGCTGACTGTTGGTTTGAGGGAGCTACCGTGTAAGTTGTTGTCGTAAGCTCGGCTATATCCCATGAATGGTAAAATATGTACAAGACAAAAGGATAGGGTTCCGCGTCATTGAATCCATTTGATATTCAGCTTATACAAGGAATAACAGTGGCCATTCGGTAAACAATTCAGTGAAAAATTCTCCCCAAACATGTCTGGCACCGAACACCGGCACAGGAGGGATGGAAAGGTTGATTGGCCTGGACGTGGAATCCGAACCGGAAAGTGGCGTCGGGTGCGCGCGACTGCCGGCACCTCCGACTGCGCTACACGCGCCGAAATAAATAAATAAATAGATAAATGAATAAAATACTTTTCGAATCCATTTGGAAACTTTTCGAAACAAACTCGATGCGTATAAAATCAAAGTGAGCGTCTTCTAAGTCGAAACGAGCTTTTTACGTCATCTCACAACAACAGATTCTTCAAGGTGAATAAGTTTTTATTCAGAAAAATCTGAAACTTTCTATTTTTTTTTTAGAAAGCTGCCCGATTCGTCTTGTAAAATTGATGATTTTGAGAGAAAATAATTATTTAAATTTCATAGGAGTGCTGACTCAGTTGGCCTGGGCGGGAAACCCCGAGCCAAAAACATGGTATCAGGTCCACGCGACTGCCGGCACTTCCTCCGTCTGCGCTCCAGGCGTAAGGCCTATGTTATTCTTCGGCGACGCGTCGGCGACGCTGTGTTGTGCGGGTACGCAGTGCGTAGCAGCCCATGTAACACTGCCGCCGACGTCGCCGAAGTATAACATAGGCCTAAGTGGAGTTAAGTGTGATAATTGCAGTTGAGCAAGCAAAAACGGGGCTCGGTCAGCCGCGTGCCAAACGCCAAATGCCAGAAGGTGACTTCTAGGAGTTAAGTATGGGACCTCCTTAGGTATATAATCCACTTCTAACACGTGTGTTCTCAATGGTGGACACTTGGTGCCTGACCTCGACAACGTTTCCTCTAACTTCTGACGTTTCGCACATGACTTGTGGTGCAGGTAATTTTTAGGAGTTGTGTTACTTCTGTCATCCGGTGTGTCACTATATAGACACGAGGTTTAGATGTAAGGACTTATCCGAAACGTAATTCTTTGGTTCTCTGATGGGCAAGGTCGGAAACTGCGTGGTCCTGCGTGGCAGCTAGCGAGACGCGTTCGTGGTTGCAGAGGTGTTAACGCGTTGATTGAAATTTTTCGGGACACCCAAAAAATGAATTCGTGACTCTATTACGATTACGGTCAGGAGGTACACCCTCCCCCAGCAGGGGGCGGGGGTACCTCCTGACCGTCCGCCACACACAGCGAATGTAAATGCAGTCCTATCTCCTTCCAATTGCAGATTCTGGTCTTATTATCCTCTGAATTGGGCAACGGAGGGAACTCTAGGATGAAGGCAATTTTAACACGGGTCCGTCAATCGAGCCACACCATGAAGTCACTTTCCCTGCCTAAATCTATGCTCTGGCACAGAACAGAGCTATAGCATTGTTTGTTTGTTTTCATTACTATCAGTGTGTCTTGCCTCTTTTTTTCTCGTGCTAGTGACACTTTTTATAGGGTGACCTCTCCCCGACCCTATTTGCGCCAAACCAATGATGTGCGCACCATCAAAATTTGTCAAGGAAATCTAAATCCGTAGTAAATTGTTTTCAGCGGTAGCACCCACAGTAGCGTCATCAGTGCTGACTAGGTATAGAGCAATTTTTTTAGATGCAAGGCGAGCTTCTTCCGGCAATTTCCATCTCTTTCAGACTGCTTCTGGAGAGTACCAGTGGGGGCAATTTCATCTAGGCAAAAATTTTGTCACAGTGTATTAAAATAATTCACAAACTGATTAGGTGCCAGTTCCGCTCCTTTCTTCCTCTGCGTCTCTAGCAATAGGCTCCGCCCTCTGGGTTATATAAGCTCGCGCCGAGTGGGGATCATTGGTTGAGTATCTCAGTGGCAAAGTGAAGTGGTGCTGAAATGGGTTCGCAAAAAGCGAGAAAAGCGAGATGCGAGGGCATTGCTGGTCCTTGGTCGTTGGTACTAGAAATATGTGCATTGCCGTTGTTGTAAGATTCTATGTACGACAGTAGCTCAGGTCGTCAACGGAGAAAACGCTTATTGACTTCTGAAATGAGCATGGAAAAGGACCCCAATTTTTTGCATGAATACATTGAACCGGCCACGTTCTGAAGTTCTTTTTACACGCGAGAACGGAAATCTCTCCTAGGATTGTTTTTTTTTTCGGTGAGGGACTTGAAGATGTACGAAATTCATCAAGGGCATGTCTACTGCGGAAGAAATTGGCTTTAGTGCTTCAAATTACAGCATGTGTGGTGTGAAACTCCTAGTAAATGCTTTGTTGTCGCAAAGCGTTTCTCAGCGCTTTTGCTCCCCTTTAGTCGTTCTCAACGACTCGAAACCCCTGCCGGGATGGAAGGCTTGGCTGGCTTTGACGGAATCCGAACCAAGAACTTTGAATGAATGTGAGACACAGCACTTCTTTCGACCAAAAAAAAAACCAGTCACCTCTCATTGTCATAGTTCACGAGCACTACCATTGGCAAGCACCCTTTGGCAAACACTAAGGACCTCCGTATTTTTCCAATCTACAAGCAGAAGCAGAGGCATTTTACTGCTTCCTTTTTCTTCCAAGCGCCTCCACCGAGAGAGTTCCTCTTTCATTTCGTTTGGGGCTCCCCGTAGTGGAAATAGGAGGGGTTGAACATGCTGAGGTAACTAAGATGTTTGATGGAGCAATAAATATCGAAAAACTAATGGAGGCGCTTAAACACCGGCAAGATTTCGTACTCCGCGGCTAAGCAAGCGCACGTCCGCGTTTCAGCGCCGCGACATCGCATGCGGCTATCGGTGACGTCGCGTTGGAGTTACGTCCTGGAGCCCTCTGCCGGCGTCGGCTACGTCCTCACGGGGCAAATGTGGTCACCGATGGCAGCGTGGGGAGTTGCGCTTGAGAGGCTGTGGAGGGTGTGGGTATGTTGAAAGGCAAAACTTAAGGTAGACGTGAAAGGAGTAGGAGAAGATTGATTTTCCTTCCTTCAGTGCATCTGAGGGATTTTCAATATCGCGTTCAAAGAACGACAATATCGATCGATACTGACTATCTGATCGAAACTTCTCCATGCTGTGAAGCGCTTCCAGAGGCCATCACAATCACGAAACTCTCATTCCGACCGGTCAACGTAGTCCTTTGTGTTGACCAAGTACATACACATTTAAATAGCCACACTTCCCACAGAAAGAAATGTTGGAGGGCGTGGTGTATTTCAATAGAAATCTTGTTGAAATGTTGTAATGATCAATACCGAATTTGTTTCACTTCTTGCTTCTCCTTTCAAGAAATGTTTGTTATGGATGAGATAAATGTATCCTTCGCTTTTCCACGGCGCGTGAGCAAAGCCAGTCCTCAAGTTTTTCAGGGCCTCAGTTCTTGAACAATGCTTGAAACCAGCATCTAGAATCTTCATTTGTTATTTTAGCAGCAGACAGCTCCTTTTTTCTTTCTACCGTTTTCATGGTAAATCTGACAATTATCAATTTTCGAGTGTCATTTGGTCCCGTTTTTGTAGTCTTTTGGGACATCACCAGCCGAAAGCAATCCGGGTTAGACTGACAAGGAAGTCTGTGAGTTTACCCCAACGATTTCCAATAACAAGTGCTGCGATACGCCTAACGGCGTGTCTCGCACTTGCCCGCTTCGCGGGGTGATACAGTTAGTCTTTTTCTCAGGAACTACTCTTTTTCAAAGAAAGAAGTGCGCTTCAAAAAAAATTATTCATAGCGCAACGAGAATGGTTTAATTTTCACTCAAACACTTCGGTGAATACTACGTTTGATATAGTCTTCCGTCCTGGTGGTAGCCCAAGTTTGATCTCTGTCGAACACGTGAGCACGCCACGTACAGTTGACCATGAGAAAAAACTTGGCTGGGGAAGTATATACCGACTCTGTCGAATGTTTGTCCCTGACTCTTGTTTATTGTCATTGCGTAGGCCAAACGCACAGGAAATTGTCTCTTCTTAATTCTGCACGGTGAGGTGTCATAGGCAGGCGGATAGAATTTTATCCTAGGAATAAGGACGTATTGTCCTTTGTTCGCTCCAGTTGCAATTTTGCAGCCTAGAATGTACCTATCCATATGTTCAACGGTGAATTGCGTACCATTGCATAGACCCTGGTTGACTCTAAGATTCCGCAGAAGCATTATGACTGCTCCTTTCTTTAGATGGAGTTCATGTGGCGGGTATCCCTGGGGTGTCAAGCTGTTTAGAAACTCCAATGTATACGTTGTTAGCTTCAGTTTCGTCATTCATAACCTCATCTATGCTTCTGTAAATCTTCTCCTGCCCAGGTAGTTTCGAAAGCACTTTGTTGTTTATCTCCAAAGAGTCGAAATTCCTAGGCGTCAAAATCGCTCTACCGACTGCAGCGGACATATCTTCTAAGGTCACTATATCACCAAATATCTCATCTGCTATATCTCCAGAGCTCAGCATATCGTCGGGCACTTTCACTTCATTGGAATCGTTTTGGAGCTCTCCGTTTCCAAGTTGAATTAGAAAGTTAGACCAACCGATTCCACCGCTGGACGCCCTCACATTCTCAGTCAATCTGTATTTAAAGAAATGAGGCCACAGTGGGGAGCTCTTGATAGAAATGTTCAGAATTTCGGACCGTCCTGCTTTTGGCACGACAGGAGGAATTTGTCTGAAATCATCTTCTAGGATAATCCAGATGCCTCCTGCCTCTTTATCCAGATGCCTCTAGCGCGACGTAGAGGACCTTTTTTCTGAATCGAGACGTTTAGAAATACGTGTAGTTGCCGTTGTGTCAAGCAGGAGGAGGTTATACTTCCTCTGTAGATCAGCATCCCATGTTGAATTTTGAAAGCGCCAGCACGGCGCAGCACGCCGGTGACACAATTCCTTAATTCAGATGCTTCTAGGGCGGCGTAGAGGACCTGTCCTCTGAAACCAGCACCTCAGAACACCCACCTTCTGAATGCAGAGGATCAGAAGCGCGCACAGTTGCCGCTGTGTCGAGCATGAAGAGGCTGCGCATTCCGGCAGATTCCTTGTTTCGCGTATAAATTTTCTTACGGCTCCCTTCTTGCTGGTTCCCCGTCCTGGTTCTGCCTCCAGGTCCCTTGTTCCTGGTCGATCTCTCCCCCCCCCCCCTAGGAATCGTCGTTAGTGCTCTCCCCAATTAAGTAGCTCTCCCACGCTCACACACAACGACGGCGAGCGAACGCCCATTGCGTGTCATCGGTGTCACATCTTCTAAATCCGTACTCTCTTATTGGTAATGGATCCCCTTACTGATCCTCTTAACTGCTCCCGCTGATTGCTAACTCCCTATAGTCCCTGCTTAGTGCTTCATTGATCCCCCTATCGACCCCCTCCCCAATGCTTCCTCCAAGTCGCTACCTCCTGGTCGCTGTCGATTCTCCACCCTCGAAGTCCCTCCTTATACTCTTCCCCCTTTAGTGGTCTTCTTATGCTAATGGCACGAAGTCGGCGGCACGGCTTCTGAATCTGGACGCTCAGGAACACGCGTAAGTGCTGTTGTGTCAAGCAGTAAAAGGATGCGCTTTCCATGCTGCAGCAATTCCCACGTTCAATGGGAAATTTCGACCGCGCAGTTGGTTGATGATACAGCGTACCTCACTTATTAGATTAGATAAATAGATCATTCTACCGCTCTCGCTGTGGATGATGCGGCCTCCCTCACTTAGGTTAGATCACTCGACCGCTCCCGCCGTGGGTGATGCAGCGAACCCAGCTTAGGTTAGATCATTCGACCGCTCTCGCTGTGGGTGATGCGGCGAATGCGGCGTATTTCACTTAGATTAGATCACTCGACGGACAAACTCTTTTATATATAGGTGGTGATACTTATGTGGTCTTGTAGAGCATCCATGAAGGAGAACAGGGTTGAAGTTTTTTTTTTCTGCTGGCCACTGGGGTATCCAAAAACGGCAAAACATTGTCGTCTAGTACCTCATGGATGGGAGGTCGGGGTATGCGTATTCTCCCACGCGATACTAGTGCCGGTAATTTTTCCGTATTAACCTCAAACCGATTTCGTGTAAGCTTTTCAGTTTTAGCCCAAATGGGCGCCAGAATTTCTTTAGCGCACGGGCTAACTCGGTGGTCTCCATTCTTTTCGAGCTTGTCCCAAGTCGAAACGGGTTTACTAGGAGACAATTTTGGCCGTTTTTGGAGGCTCCAGGACGTAACTCCATTGCGACGCCTCGGCGCTGAAACACGGACGTGCGCTCGGTGACGCATGATTAGCCGCGGAGCACGGAATCTCGCCATTGTTCAAGACCCGTGACCCACGATCGATAGTATGATCAATAACGACGATAAAAGGTATTCACTTTGGTAGGAAGAAATATGTATGCGTACGTTACACATGGCCATGAAAGCAACTGGCGTCCTTGATCAAGCGCAGGATCGGGAAAGGTGGTGTCACGACACCAGAAGAGCGGACCCCGCGACGAAGCGGGTCAAACGCTGAAAAAGAAGAAGAAGAAGAAGAAGAAGAAGGAAGAAGAAATGTGTATGAAAAAAACCTCCCTTGTAAGTGTCGAACGAAGACGATTTCTTGCGTTCGCCGTGATTTCTGAATCGCGGTTCTGGTTGCCTGTCACACTATTCTTCTGAACTTGGGAATTGTGTATCACAAGTGCTCCGACACGCCTAAAGGCGCGTCTCGCACTTGCGCGCTTCGCGCGACTTTGCAGCATCATTGACCTATGGAAAGTAGTTGTTGTAAAACTTAAAATTCGCTAACATCTAGGACCTGCTGCGTGCTTTATTGGCATCAAGCTGTTCGCCACTTCGGTACCTTCATCATAGGCCTTCTCTCCGGGCCGTCCATTGGTTTGCTCTGCGCAGTACTTCTGTCCCTCAGGTTGCTCTTCCGCAACCGTTCTCATGCTCAACATCTAGCGTTTCCAGGTATCGTTGACATCTCTTCCGAAGCCAGGTTCCCCTCACTCGTTTCTTTTTACTGGATCTCATTCTGGTCCGCCTTTACTGGTCTTCCCTTCCCTCTTTAGTTCCCCCACCCTCCTGGTCCGAACTCCTGGCCCACTTTTTTGTTTCCACTTTTAACCCCTACTGGTCTCTTCTTGCTGGTATTCCCCTCCTGGCTCCTTCTCCAGGTTGTTCCTTTCCTTCCTGCTCGCTCTCCTGGTAAACCCTAGAGGTTCCCTTACTGCTCTTCTCTACCACATCCTTAGTGGGCCTCCCATGCTAACGGCAGACGTCGGTGACACATATTCAGGATCAGTACGCTTGTTGCGCGACGTAGAGGGCCCATATCCTGGATCCGGAAGCTCAGAAGACCCGCCTTCCGAATTAAGAAGCTCAGAAGCGCGCGCAGTCGCCGCTATGTCGAGCCTGATGAGGCTATGCATATGGCAGATTCCTTGTTCCCCGTATGAATTCCCTTACGGCTCCCTTCTTGTTGGTTCCTAGTTCTGGTCCCGACTCCAGGTCCCTTCTTCCAGGTAGAACCCCTCCACCTCGGAATCCTCCTTACTACTCTCCCCAATTAAGTAGCTCTCCCACGCTCACACACGACGAAGGCGAACGAACGCTCATTGCGTGTCATCGATGTCACATCTTTTAAATCCGTACCCTCTTACTGGTAATGGATCCCCTTACTGATCCTCTTAACTGCTCCCCCTGATTGTTAACTCCCTACTGGTCCCTCTTTAATGCCTAAACCCTTCTTGGTGTCACCTCCTAGCCTGCTTCATTGATCCCCCTATCGCCCTCCCGCATCTCGATGCTTCCTCCAAGTCGCTACCACCTGATCGCTGTCAGTTCTCCACCCTCGAAGTCTCCCCTTATACTTTTACCCCTTTAGTGGTCTTCTTATGCTAATGGCATAAAGTCGGCGACACGGCTTCTGAATCTGGACGCTCAGGAACGCGCGTAGGTGCTGTTGTGTCAAGCATTAAAAGGATGCGCTTCCATGCTGCAACAATTCCCACGTTCAATGGAAAATTTTTACTGCGCTGTGGATGATACAGCGTAGCTCACTTAGATTAGATCACTCGACCGTTCTCGCTGTGGATGATGCGGCGTACCTAACTTAGGTTAGATCATTCGACCGCTCTCGCTGTGGGTGATGCGGCGTACCTCACTTAGATTATATCACTCGACGGACAAACTCTTTTATATATAGGTGGTGATAGAGCTCCGACCGAAATTCTGGAGGTGCGAATTAAATCGTCACCAAGCTCTTGCCTACTCAATGGCATGTGCTGATGAAATTTGGGCCTATTCGGCATCGTACAGATGTTTACAAAAGTTAAAGCGATAAAGGACAACGATAATCAGTCTACTTTGGGATGCGCCATGCATACACCCTCCACGGGATATCGCGGAGGCAATTCGAATGCGTTTTTGGCTTACACAATGACCTGCGGTGGACAGGCATTTCAAGCGACCATTTAAGTGTTGTATCCTTCACAGACAAATCTGGTTGCAATTCACAGGCCGCGAAGGGATTGAGGCTTGATAGGCCTGGGTGGAAATCTAAAAGTTTTATAGTCTAAAAATAAATTGACGTACTTCTTAAAATTCTCGTTATGATCTTCGTGGTTATCTTTAGCTCTCTTATTTCAGTGCGATCTGGTGTACACATTCTTCCATCTAATCCTTAGAAATATTCATAACTGCAATATTCATAACTACATTGGTAGGTGTTGTTTCCTTCCCGTATTGTCTTTTGGGCGCGTGTAGCGCAGTCGGAGGAGGCGCGACTGTCGCGTGCACCCGATACCAGGTTCCTGGTTCGGATTTCCCGCCCAGGCCAACCAAGCCTTCCATCCCTCCGGAGTCGTTGAATTGGTACCAGACCTGTCTGGGAAGCATAAAGCGCTGACTTGTTCATCGTCTGGCCACCGCAAGTCATTGTACGGCCAAATACGCCTTCATGTCTCACTTTTGCGACATAAGGACGCGCGTTGTCGTGCAGCAGGAGGACATTTTCCCGTTCTGGACGTTTTTGGCGCATGGCACCGAAAAAGGCTGTCTTGGAGCCGGTCCCCCGCTGCGAGCCATTTGCTCTGCGGGTGTGGTTAACATAAAGCACCCAGCTTTCGTCGTCAGTAACAGTGTCCTTCAGAGAGCTCTTTCTGTGCGAGCGAAGAAGCAGCGACTCAGCAGCACTGATTCGGCATGCATTGTCAGAGTCCAGCAGCTCATGTTGTACCCAAGGCGACAAAACTTTGCGGTACCCAAAGATCTCCAGCTGCTTCATGACGGTGCTTCGCGTACATCCAAGTGTCGCCGCCAATTCGCGAGTGGTTGAATTTGGCTTCACCTTGAAGGCTTCGCGCAAGCTGTCTTCTTTCACAACAGAGGGACGTCCGGAACGAGGTCGATCTTCGAGAGAGATATCTCCAGCCTTGAGGCGCTGATACCAACGGGCCACTGTGAAATAGTGAATGACTTCCCCTTGAATGCAGGGCAGATGTTGGAGGTTGCAGTCCTTGCAGAAAAGTTTTGCAGAAGTTCGTAGTGGACGATAGGTCTTAGGCTGCTGCTGCTTATCGTTGACATTGTTGCTGCATTCGTACTCGACGAGGCCCTATATAGTATGCTTGGAAGCTTCGAGAATGTACTGTGACGTCACCACACAAGACCCATGCTGTAAGAGCTCTAACAAATTTAACAGGCAGTAGCGTAACGTGTTGCAAGACTTTTCGATCAACCTACTATTTGAGTTTGACTATTTAGAGAAATCGTATTTTTCGATTTTACTATTTCCACGTCAAATTGGGCACTTTTCTAAATAGACCTAATGCTTTTGAAGTCAAAATGAACATCTTCCAAATCAAAACGAGCTCCTTTCACATTAAATTAGGGACTCTCCAAAATTGTTAGAATAGTTTTTGCTCAAGATAAATTTTGGCATTCTTTGAAGTTTTCATACACCTGCCCAATTTTTGAATACGTTATTTCAAATTTTGTAAGATTATCATTACCTTTGCGGCAAAGCGGTGGCCCTAACCTTAACCGTAACTCAGGGACGCAGAGTTTGCCGCCGGCGGCGGCGAGCGATGCCGTGCCTCAGCTGCACACTTGCGGTGGTATGTTGGACGGCGGCAGTGGCGCCGCAGGTACGGCAGCGTTCTCCCTGTCTGCGCTCTACCCGACTGCGGCAGTGATCGGCTAGAGCGCCGACAGAAAGCGAATAGGTGCAGTAGGTTCCGACTGAAAGGGTACAGTGCATCTGGCGCTTGCCGCCAGCAAGACTCCTGTGTGCGCGAGCGGCGCGCTTCACGAGTTTTGCCGCTCATCGCCCCCCGCTTGCCGAAAAAGTGTACGAAGGAATTTAAAGCCCGTTTTAAAGAGCAGGAAAGTGGTCATTTCTAGTGCCAAGAGGAGAGAATGCGCCATGCTTTCTTCCAAGACGTCGCAATTTTTATTCGAATGATAGCAAAATTTCTCTTTGCACGGGGTTTTACACCTGTAAACGATATAGCAAAAACAATTCTAAGAAACACGCTTATCCTAACTTTGATGCTTCATGTGAGTAGTTCTTGCACTAAAACCAGACAAAAATCGCGACATGCTTTTTAAGCGCATTGTGCGCTCTCGCTCTCTCGTCTTGCACTAAATGGTTGCTGCCTTTATACGCCTTTAAAACAAAGTACAATTTGTTACCTTTCTTTAAAAAAAATGTTGTAAAATTATTACATTTATTCAGCTGAGCTAAAAATTTCAAATAAAATTATACCAAATTTTCATTGAACAAAAAATATTCTAGACATCTTGAATCTCTGTAATTTAAACTGTAGGAAGCTCGTTTCGATTTGGAAGACGTTCACTTTGATTTTATTGGCATCGAGTTTGTTTAAAAGAGTGTTCAATTTGACGTGAAGGGCGTTCAGTTTGACGTGAAGATCCTACTATATATAAAAGAGTAAGCGGTTGTCCGTCCGTCTGTCCGTCCGTCTGCCTATCCGTCTGGCCTTTCCTATCCTAGACGTCGAGTAACAGGCGTCCGGGTTCAGACCATGTGTCACCCATGTCAGTCGAGAGGGTCAGAAGGCGTGTCACCGATGTCGCGCAAAGGGCTTTCGTACTCACCATCAGAAGACATGTCACCGACGTCGTTCTACAGGCGTCCGAATTCAGAAAAGGTGTCACCGACGTCGTTCAACAGACGTCCGGGTTCGGAAGAGCTGTCGCCGAAGTCGCGCAAAGGGAGAAGGGGGGGATCAGGTACAGAAGACATGTCAGCGATGTCCTTCAAAAGACGTCCGGCTTTAGAAGACGAGTCAACGATGTCGATTAAACGATGTCCGGGTTCAGGCATGTCACCGATGTCACGCCGTGAGCGTGGGAGGACAAGTTTGTGGGGGGGGGGAATATCTTGAAAAGTGAAATTCTTGAAATTCGTGAAAGTGACCTGGAAGGGGGAGGGGGGCTGGAGGTGACACGGAGACGGGGAACCAGTAATACGGGATCTCTAAAATGGGGTCAGTAGACGGGACCAAGGGAATGGGGAAACCAATAATGGTGTTCAGTAGACGGTTACCAATAAGGGAACAAGAAAGGAGGAGTTAATTAAGGATGGTTACCAATAAGGGCAATCAAAAAGAAGGGGTCCAGCAGCTGAAGTGGGCAAGAGGGGACCACTAAAGGATGACCTGTTCGAGAGAACCAGTAAGGTGGGGTGGGGAGGGGGGGGGGGGGGGTGGCGTCCGGATTCAAAAGATGTGTCAGTGTTGTGGGGCAACGGGCTTCCGCGTTCAGAAGACGTGTCTCCGATGTCGGTCAAAGGCCGCTTGGGATTGCAAGACGTGTCACCGACGTACAGAGGCAGGCGCGTTCGCTTATCCGTTTAGTATCTCTTATTATTGACAGTTTTGAGGAAAACATTTTTCTAAAACATAGGAGAGAGGTTATCTCCTCAATGGATGATATCTGTGTGATTCTTTCCATCTTCTAACAGTGATGACTTTATTGGGAACTTCATTTCAAGAGAGCAGTTATATGAAACAGCTGTATCACAATCGCAGAAGGTTTCGGACATGAGCAAACCGAATCAGCATGGTATGTGTCTATGTAAAGAAGTTTTTCAGGGTTTCAGGGTTTGTGGGGGAAGCCCCCAACCAGACGTTTGGCGGCCGCTAGGCCGTTGAACGTCTGGTAGTTTATATTCGAAGTCGAGTGTTCGAAGGTTCTGGCCATTTGAAACCATTAGAATATTAGAAAGTTTTGTGAGAACATTGCTATAGCCACAGTGCCTTTCAGAGTGGTTTAGCTAAGCTCTTTTGACTTCATTGTTTCAGGTCACGTAAAGCATCTAGCACTCCTAGCCACTGGTCAGGCACCGGATACTTACGTGAAGTCGTACATTCGTCCCGATCCTCAGAATCTCACCAAACGGAAGACCCAGGTGGTGAAAGCGAGTCAAAATCCGACCTTCAACAGAGAGGTGAGGCGTTGTCTATTCTTGTTCAGCGTTGTTGTACTCGTTGAGGTGGTGGATATGCGGCTCTCCTCTGGTTTAGTTAGTTTCTTTGAAGTCGTCTATAGAAATATTTTGTGGTGAAAGGAACGTGAAGCGTAATGGGGTTAGATTTGTTGGCATTGCCGTCTAAAATCTGAGGATTCGGATCCGCGCAAGAAACGTTTTGCCTCTCACATCTAAAAAGATATCTGTCTTCGTGGACTTTAATGATGATTTTAAACGTCAAAAATAACTTTTTGGCAATAATGCTATGGTCATTTAATCAATATTTTCGCTATCCTGACATGTAGGAGAGATTTTGGACATTGTGTTCATGGATATCGGTTCAACGTCTGATTCTGCGCAGACCTCAGGATCCATGTACAGTATAATTTTGCTTTTAATTGTTTTCGAATATTCGAATGGTTTCGAATGCTCACTGGTTTCGAGTGTTCGAATTCGAGTATATTTGAAATAAGCAGTTTGAAATTCGAATGAAAATCATTCGAAAGCTTACTTGAATAAATCATTCGAGCGCAAGTATAGTCCTTGTCTAGGTGTAAAATTCTTTCTTTGTCTAGGTGTACTACGTCATAGTGGGTGGCGAGCATGTACTGTCGACGCGTGTACTGGAGGTGTCGGTGTGGAACTCTGGAGGCCTGATGGATAACAACAAGCTGTATCTGCTGTACATTCCTCTTCAGAAGCTGAAGAATCGGCCGGAAGACAGAAAAGGCAATCGGGTACTGGAGGGGTGGTTTGCGTTTGACAAGAATGTTTGAGTTTCTCGAATTTAGTCGTTGTTTATGTCAAAAAGGGTCGATTGTGTGTATATGTATTATTAAGGATGAAAGAATCAGTGATCAGCCATATTTTGTACAACGCTGGCGTTCAGCCTGGCCAGTTTTCCGTGCTTGTGTGTTAATAATTCTATAGACAAGGGTGCATGTGATACTAGTTTGTTTTCTACACGGTACACATACATATTGATTAGCTAGTTATTCACATCGATGGATAATCTCGAATCTTTGCATTATGATCGCATATCGTGTAGATTTTCTGGTGTTATTGATGACAGCCTTATCAGCCTTCGATATTCAATTCGGCTTCTTTGTAAACACTCTGTTCCCTCTTCCTTCTCAGCAACTGTTCCGTCGTCTTTGTTCTTCTTAAGTCTGATCGGGTATTCACGAGCAACTACTGCTGTCTGTTAGAGTTTCGCTCTTGATCTGGCATCTGCAAACAAAGTCGAATGCCATCTGTGATATAATGATTTGTCGCTGATGTAAATTAAATAATCCTTTCATATATTGCACTGGAGTAACTCAAAAATGACTCGATAAAGACCCGATTGCGATCCGTATGCGGTGGATGTGCGAGTTTCCGTACCTGTCGGGATTTTGCCCGATCGGTACAAGGGGCGTGGCAATGGAGACGCTAGCAAATCATAGCGCTGATTGCACGGGCCCTAAGGCCTATGTCATACCATCGCTCACCCCAACGAAGCCTAATGATAGGCTCCCATATCGACTCACCGCTTCGCGCGATCGATATGGGAGCTTATCATTAGGTTTCGCTCGGGGTGAGCGAATATATAACATAGGCCTAAAGCAGTAGCGTGGGCCTAAGGTATCGCACTATGCTGGAATTCCTTGATGTTTTTCATCTCCAGGTCCTCTAAAATTACGATGATTACCCGGTTTCATAGCCTGTACACTGCTGGACATAATGATAGACCCACTCAAATTTTTGTGTTTTTTCTTGTTTTTCTAGGAATTGTGGGCCGCCTCGAACAAATTTCACTACAGTTACAATGTCACAGAAAGAGCAAAGATTTAGCAGAAAGAACTTCTCAGTTGAAAAAGAACAAACTTCATAAAAACTTTATTTTCGTCTCCAAATGTTTTCCTTAAGGGCTCATAACTTCAGACTCACCAAGCAATAGAAGGTTCTACATGGTTTACAACAACAAATTTAAACAGGAACAACAATATCAGTAATCAGTAGGGCCTCCTCGACGTTCGATGACGAATTAAACGATAGGTCATACTTGAAATCAGCTTATTCACGAGGTTGCCGTCTAAGGCGTGCCAGGCCTCCACAATCGCCTTTTTTTAGCTCAAAAGTGGTCTTATAATGCTTATTATTCATGTAGATATAGCGCACCATAAAGCCCCAAATATTTTCCACAGGATTGAGGACTAGCGTATTGGCCGGCCAATTCAAAGTCGGAATGTGATGACGTTGCAGCCACCCTCTAGTGCTACCCCTCACATGAATCGGGGTGTTATCCTGCTGAAATACCAAATTTCGTTGTGGATTTATCCACCAGAAGCGAAGAACACCATGTTCCGAAGCAAACTGGTACTGAGCCGAGTTCATCTTTTTCGGAACGAAGAGCAATTTGACTCGTCCAGTCGAACAGATGGCTGCCCACACCATCACTCCACCACCACTGAAGTTGCGTTTTGAAAAGAAGAGTATCTCCTTCCTCAGATCGTGCCAGTAGTTGCGAAACCCATCAGGTCCATCACAATTGAACTTCTTTTCATCGGACCACACAATCTGAAACAGAGAAAATAGCAGACGCTATGACACGAGAACTCCATTACCTTTCACCAGTCGGTGCTTATGTTTTGAAGTGCAAAAAGAAGTCGATTTTGGCGATTCGCGGTTGTAATGAGTGGGCACAGAGCATCCGTCGTCGTACGATGTGTGTGCTCTTCGATAAGATGCGTCGTAGTGTTCTGGAGGAAATTCCCAGGTTGAGGTTTGCTTTGATCTGAGCGGACGTCAACAAGGAGTTCGCTGTTACTCGCTCTATTGCTCTTCTATCTCGCTCTGTCGTGCTTAGTTTTCTTCCTGTAGGCCTCGTGGCACCGCACACATCTGTATTGTTCACATACGAGTTGACAACACGATGGGAACGTCCAATTTTCTTAGCAATGCTACGGTTGCTCATGCCGCAGCTCTTGCACGTATCCGCATTAGTAGGAACTTGTGTGAATGCCAAATTACATCAGAAATAGGTGCCTCAGTCCATCTCTGGGGTACACAAGAGTGCTGTGCAAAATTTTTAATCT
This sequence comes from Heligmosomoides polygyrus polygyrus, assembly GCA_947396885.1. Classification (NCBI taxonomy): domain Eukaryota; kingdom Metazoa; phylum Nematoda; class Chromadorea; order Rhabditida; family Heligmosomidae; genus Heligmosomoides; species Heligmosomoides polygyrus. The sequence continues at coordinate 13,661,731 of OX377206.1, forward strand.
TGTGTAGTAGAAAACAGATATATTATATGGCTGAATTTTATGGTGACCCTCCCCCCTCCCCCAAGAGCCGCTTAGCTCCTCACGTTGTATTAAGTGGTTTTCCGCCTTGGTAAGAAGGCATATGAATGCAAATTTACATCAGGGGTCTGATTCGTCAACCGCTTACCAGCCGGTGTCGGTATATCGGTTATCGTGTCTGTGTCTCTGTATCTCTCTGTATCACCTACGTAGGCCCATATGGTGAATCTGCAGCGAGATGATATCGCTGATGAATCTGGCAACAGATGTGGCCTAACGCAGTTCACCACTGACCTTTAGTGAAAATTTAGGAAAAACTCTAGGTCTTGCAGACTGGTTAAACGGCGCTACTGGCGCGCCGTTGTCGGAGCTATTACGGCTAGCAACTTCGTTCTATCTCGCCTACGAACGTCTCCATTATTAAGCCTCACATTGTTCCATATTTTGTCTTGTTCCTCCACTCTCCTTGTCTATTTTGCTGCTGCTCGGTGATCACTGCATACTCTTGCTTTATCAGATATCCTAGTTGTTCTTTTTTCGTTACCCACGTCATTGCAAGTGTCAATATTGTTCTAGAATTATTTGGCCTCGCCTCATACGTATGATTCACTTGTTATTTGTCGGGCCTTTTTTGCAATTCGTGTGTGAGTTGCTCAAGCCCATACAACATGAATATTGCAAAAAGTTCATGGAACCACTACAAGTGTGTATTGAGTAGGCCAATATGGGAGAACATTCGAGTGGATCGACTACTCCGACTAGTATGTACATATAGGACCCCTTAAGCTAAAAATGACCTACGAGTGGCTATTACCTTAAGGAATCCTTGATCCAAGTAACATACGTCTGGTGCTGATATGTAGGTTACATTCGAATCTAGATCTAAACAGGATTTTTACTAGCAGTGTGTAGGTTACCTATGACGAACAGGGGTCTTCGTGTAACTTACATCCGACATTTGTGCTAGCTTGCAGCAGCTTATCAATGACTAGTTTAAGACGATCTATTACCTGCATGCAGCTTGCAAGTAACTTGTTCAAAATTTTCTGACATACACATACTCCATTCATTCAAACCTACGCCCGAAACGGCGCTCACCGGCGCTAAACCTCCCTTGCAACAAAATCTTCCTTGAATTGATGTTCCCCGCCAGGCCAATTTATGCTGAAGCGTGTCTTCGCGGGAGCATTGCATTTGCTTTGGCAGAAGATTACATGTGAACTGGTCCCCGAAAAATTCCGTCACTCGCGAGCGGCGAGAGTCAGACGAGCAGAGTGAGTCTCCAGATTGGGCTAGGGAAGGGACTCCGAGGTGTGGCGAACAGGGAGGCGTGGAGTGCACGAGACGACACGACGAAAAACCGCGCGCCGCCTCGGCACTATGCCAAGCGGACCAGTTCTCCGGCAACGTTGGCAGAACCGACGATGGAGTTTTGGAACTAGAGCAGAGAATTCATCACCAAGAATAGCGTTTGGCATCGTTCTCTCCTCCTCCCACGAGCGCTCCCGTTGGGCGGAGTGGCGTTCTACCCCCCGCCCTTCAAACAGGGGCGTGGCAAATGTCCGCGTCTCCACTGTCTCGTGGGTCAGCCACTTGACTCTCTACAAGCCCACGGGGTTGGAGGTCAGGGGACGAAGGGGTAGAACGCTCGACCCCCTTCTGTTGCGATTCTTACCAGGTTCTGGGTGCATGCCAGTCGAGTTACGGAAGGAATGTGGACGACTGCGCCGCGCGATTATATAGCCTAGTGGGCGGAGCCTGTGGCTGGACACGCGGAGAAACACGAGAAGATAACTGAAGCCTCTTCATTCTTTGAATTATTTTGTGAAACTGTGAGAAAATAACTGGAAAGCTAAATTTTTCCGAGATAACATTGGTCAAACACAGTATGACAAAAATGGATACTACAGTAATTTGCTAGAATTGAGGTTGAAAAAAAAAACAACTTTATTCTCTTTGGAGTACACTGGGCTTGCGACGGCGTACTCTGAGTACGGTTTCTCAGCAAACTGCTCAGCGATCAGATTTGTTAACTGGAAGTTGCCCATATTCCTTTGGAAACCAGCGAGGCACCAATAGTAATGGGGATGTTCGAAAACGTTTGTGCTGAAACTGAGAAGAAAACGAAGGGATCAATGAGGACCGCAACATCGGAAAACGAAGCACGGGTACACCTGCTGTTGTGAGAACATTGTTATAGCCACAGTGCCTTTCAGAATTGTTTAGCTAAACTCTTTTCATTTCATTGTTTCAGGTCACGTGAAGCATCTAGCTCTCCTAGCCACTGCTCAGGCACCGGATGTTTCCATGAGGTCGTACATTCGTCCCGATCCTCAGAACCTCACCAAACGGAAGACCCAGGTGGTGAAAGCGAGTCAAAATCCGACCCTCAGCAGAGAGGTGAGGCGTTGTCTATTCTTGTTCAGCGTTGTTCTAGTCGTTGAGGTGGTGGATATGCAGCTCTACTCTGGTTTAGTTAGTTTCTTTGAAGTCGTCTACAGAAATATGTTGTGGTGAAAGGAACGTGGAAGCGTAATGGAGTTAGATTTGTTGGCATTGCGGTCTAAAATCTGAGGATTCGGATCGGCGCAAGAAACGTTTTGCCTCTCACATCTAAAAAGATATCAGTTTTCGTAGCCTTTAATGATGATTTTAAATGCTCAAAATAACGTCTCTGGCAGCAATGCTTTGGTCTTTTAATCGGTGTTTTCATTTATTAATGAATATCGGTTCAAGGGTCTGGTTCTGCGCAGACCTCACGATCCATGTGTAGTCCGTCAACACAATATTCCTTCTTTGTCTAAGTGTACTACGACATAGTGGGTAGCGAGCATGTGCTGTCGACACGTGCTGGAAGAGTCGGTGTGGAATTCTGGAGGCCTGATGGATAACAACAAGCTGTATCTGCTGTACATTCCTCTTCAGAAGCTGAAGAATCGGCCGGAAGACAGAAAAGGCAATCGGGTACTGGAGGGGTGGTTTGCGTTTGACAAGAATGTTTGAGTTTCTCGAATTTAGTTATTTTTAAATCAAAACGGATCGATTGTATGTATATGTATTATTAAGGATGAAAGAATCAGTGATCAGTCAAATTTTGTACAACGTTGGCGTTCAGCCTGGCCAGTTTTCCGTGCTTGTGTGTTAATAATTCTATAGACAAGGGTGCATGTGATACTAGATTGTTTCCTACACGATACGTGTACATATTGATTAGCTAGTTATTCACACCGATGGATAATCTCGAATCTTTGCATTATGATCGCATATCGTGTAGATTTTCTGGTGTGATTGATGACAGCCTTATCAGCCTTCGATACACCCTGTTCCCTCTTCCTATGTTGCATTAGTGTAACTTAAAAATGACTCGTTAAAGACCCGATTGCGACCCGTATGCGCTGGATGGACGAGTTTCCGTACTTGTCGGGATTTTCAGCTCAGTGCCATTTACCTTATTGTAGCTGGAGCCATCTTCGTCAGTCGTGATATACTCGGTCTTCTTGACATTAAGTTTGAGTCCAAATCTCTCCAAGCGACCGCATCAAGCTTGTACCTGCCGCTGGAGTTCAATCTTATCTTCGCTAGCGAGCATTACATCATCAGCATAACGCAGCGTCCAAAGGGCTGGCTGCTGAAGATCACGCGATATGGCATCCATAACGACGACGAAGAGTAGAGGGGAGAGCGCAGACCTTTGACGTACTCCGACAGAGATGAGAAACTCCGTCTACGTACCTGCTGCAGCTTGCATTCGACTCTTTGGACAAGAGTACAGTATTCGTACCCACTCTACGAGTTCTTCGGGGACTCCATGTCCTCGTAAGGCATACCATATCACTTTACGCGGAACGCGATCAAAGGCCTTCTCCAAATCCAGGAAGGCCGCACTGATTGGTAGAGAGCTGGACGATATCACGAATGCTCCCGTCGACAATCCGCTCTAAGATCTTCATGCTGTGCGAAAGCAATCGGATTGGACGGTAGTTTGTGCAGTCTGCCGGACTGCCTTTCTTTTTCCAAATCGGGATCGTCGAGCTTCTCTGCTGAATATTGGGCACTTTCTTCTCCGCAATAATCTGGTTGAAAAACGTCGCCAGCCACTTCGTTGGGTACCAGGATTTCAACTTCCATAAGGCGGCCGCCAAATCATCGGGGCCCGTTGCCTTGACCGGCTTCATCTTCTTCAGAGCCGCTTCTACCTTCTGGCGCGAAAAATCGATATCTATGGCGATATTGGTGCCGCGCCGCATGGCGGCACAAGCATAAACTAGGGCTAAGATCGAGACAGGCATGGCCGTAGACTGGCGACGTCAAGAAAAAGGTCAAAGAGAAAAAAGGCTATATCACGCTTTTTTCGGCGACAAGACAGCCGACAATCGGCGTATATTCTATACTTGTGCTTTTTTAAAATTTTTCGGATGAACGAATAATCGAATAACCCCATTTTTTTCGGTTATTGGTACCCGAATTCGAATAACTAAAAAATAGTGTTATTCGGTTACTCGCTCATTCGAATTTTCGAAAAATGGGGTTATTCGATTATTCGGAAATTCGAGTGTGAATAACTAGCTAATCAATATGTATGTGTACCGTGTAGAAAACAAACTAGTATCACATGCACCCTTGTCTATAGAATTATTAACACACAATCACGGAAAACTGGCCAGGCTGAACGCCAGCGTTGTACAAAATATGACTGATCACTGATTCTTTCGTCCTTAATAATACATATACACACAATCGACCCTTTTTGACATAAACAACGACTAAATTCGAGAAACTCAAACATTCTTGTTAAACGCAAACCACCTCTCCAGTACCCGATTGCCTTTTCTGTCCTCCGGCCGATTCTTCAGCTTCTGAAGAGGACGGTACAGCAGATACAGCTTGTTGTTATCCATCAGGCCTCCAGAATTCCACACCGACTCTTCCAGCACGTGTCGACAGCACATGCTCGCTACCCACTATGTCGTAGTACACCTAGGCAAAGAAGGAATATCGTGTTGACGGACTACACATGGATCGTGAGGTCCGCGCAGAACCAGACCCTTGAACCGATATTCATTAATAAACGAAAACACCGATTAAAAGACCAAAGCATTACTGCCAGAGACGTTATTTTGGACGTTTAAAATCATCATTAAAGTCTACGAAAACTGATATCTTTTTAGATGTGAGAGGCAAAACGTTTCTTGCGCCGATCCGAATCCTCAGATTTTAGACCGCAATGTTAACAAATCTAACTCCATTACGCTTCCACGTTCCTTTCACCACAACATATTTCTATAGACGACTTCAAAGAAACTAACTAAACCAGAGTAGAGCAGCATATCCACCACCTCAACGACTAGAACAACGCTGAACAAGAATAGACAACGCCTCACCTCTCTGCTGAAGGTCGGATTTTGACTCGCTTTCACCACCTGGGTCTTCCGTTTGGTGAGATTCTGAGGATCGGGACGAAAGTACGACTTCATGTAAACATCCGGTGCCTGACCAGTGGCTAGGAGAGCTAGATGCTTCACGTGACCTTAAACAATGAAATCAAAAGAGCTTGACTAAACCAGTCTAAAAGGCACTGTGGCTATAGCAGTGTTCTCACAAAATTTAAAACGGCAGGTGTACCCGTGCTTCGTTTTCCGATGATGCGGTCCTTACTGATCCTTTCGTTTTCTTCTCAATTTCAGCACAAACATTTTCGAACATTCCCATTGCTACTGGTGGCTCGCTGGTTTCCAAAAGAATATGGATAACTTCCAGTTAACAAATCTGATTGGTGAACAGTTTGCTGAGAAAACCGTACTCAGAGTACGCTGTCGCAAACCCAGTGTACTCCAACGAGAATAAAGTTTTTTTTAAAGCTCAATTCTAATAATTTACTGTAGTATCCATTTTTGTTATACTGTGTTTGGCCAATGCTATCTCGGGAAAATTTAACTTGGCAATTATTTTCTCACAATTTCATAAAATAATTCAAAGAATGGAGAGGCAGCAGTCACCTCCTCCTGTCTCTCCGCGTGTCTAGCGTCAGGCTCCGCCCACTAGGCTATATAAGCGCACGGCGCGGTCCTCACATTGTTTGGCATCCGTTGCATGCAAGCACCCAGAACCTGGGGAAAATGTCGTCACAGCGTCCGAGAGAGAAGAGTGGGGTAGTGACCGCCCCCTTTGGGACTAAAATCTCCGCTGCAGTTCCTAAGCTCCATAATCGGTTCTGCCAAAGGGACCGCAACCCTGTGGCGAAGAATGCTTCGGCGTAAATTGCACTTGAGGGGAACAGCATCAATTTAAGGTCGATTTTGGGTACTAAGCGGAGTGTGGATGATCGGACTTACCCGTTTTAGGATACCTTGTCGGTGTACAGCGGGCACCATTGGTACCAGATTTTGCTGCAAGGAAAGCCAGATTTTGTTGCAAGGAAAGCCCGGTGAACGCCGTTTCGGACGTAGTTTTGAACAAATGGAGTATCTGTGCCATTTCCTTGGCCGTGCGTCGTAATCCGGCTTTCTTCAGCTTTTCGGTTTCGTCTTCAGATTTTTTTAGCAGAAAAATCTCTGCACATCCCTACTATTAGTGATAACTGGCAGGTTTCCAGTGGAACGTAGATCACTTCAAGTTGATAGGAGTGAACAGGCGAATCGATGTCGGAGAATTAGTCTTGCTCGGTGTCTGCGACGTTGACGACTCATCCTTTATCCACTTTTTTCGTTCTTTTTTTTTCAGCTTCACCTCTAACGTTGGCGCAAATCGGGTCGAGGGGGGTCACCTCCTAAAAGTGTCATCAACACAAAAAGAAAGCGACAAAACATACTGATAGTAAAGAGTAGGTACCAATACCGCTATAGCTCTGTTCTGTGCCAGAGCACAGATTTGGGCAGGAGAAGGGACTCCAGGGTGTTGCTCGAGTGACGCGCCCGTGTTAAAATTGCCTATATCCTGGAGTCTCCTCCCTTGCCCAATTCGGAAGCATTTAAAACACGGATATGTCATCCCGGATACGGGTGGGTGCTGATCGGTCCCACGAAGTGTGATGTTGTGTTCGATCAAATGGCCTCGGTGGTGTAATGGCGTAGAGCATTCCCGCCCGGTCAGAGGGAGGTGCGGGTTCGAGTCCCGCCTGGCGCTAGAAGTTTTGATCGCAACAGAACATCGTTGTGACAGCACACGGATATGTAATCAAAGCAAGGAGATGAGACTGCATTTACATTCGCTGTATGTAGTTACTCGCCGCGGCAGGCGATGTTGACCCCCCCCCCCCCCCGACCCGCCTTCAATTTTGGCATAGGGCCATTGATCAACAACAACTTGAGAAATTTTAGTTTAATGATACTATTCCCACTATTTGATAAGATAATTCAAAGAAGTGAACCAGTGTCGTGGTCTTATAGATGTAGACCCTAGTTGGGTATTCACAACAGCACTTACCACGTCGTTCATGATGCCAAAGATTTCTAAAAGTGTTGGGAGGATTCTCTTTCCTGATCGAAAAATAACCTAGGTGGCTACTCTAGTTTTAGACTTCACCCGAGTCGGTTTTTTTAAATGCAGGCCTGTAAGCAACCTCAAGTGGTGAAGTCGGTTAGGTCTACCATTCAAAAAATAGCAGCATCAAAAAAGTCAGTGAAAAATCCGTCGCAGGAACTAGGTATGGAGAGACTGCATGCTGAAATAGTGAGATAAGACCCTGAATTTCTTTTCGTTTATTGCTCTAACCATAGCTAAAAGGTTATCATAACAATATTATGAATTCATGCTTCGTTATGTTATGTTGTGATGAAGATAAGCATTAATCTGTGGAAGATTCTCCTGCACGCAAAGTTCTGAGCAAGAAAAGTGCAAAAGAAGCCGCTTCTGAGGCTGTTTCAGATACACTTTTGGAGAAATGGCGAACATGTGTCATTTCCGTTTCCGCGTTTCGTATTCCGGTTTCCGGCCATTTTTGAGCGTTTCCGTTCCGTCTTTCGCCTTCCGCTTTTTCCAGAAAAATTTCCGCACATCCCTGGTACTGACTAGGTATAGAGCAATTTTTTTAGATGCAAGGCGAGCTTCTTCCGGCAATTTCCATCTCTTTCAGACTGCTTCTGGAGAGTACCAGTGGGGGCAATTTCATCTAGGCAAAAATTTTGTCACAGTGTATTAAAATAATTTACAGAACTGATTATGTGCCAGTTCCGCTCCTTTCTTCCTCTGCGTCTCTAGCAATAGGCTCCGCCCACTGGGTTATATAAGCTCGCGCCGAGTGGGGATCCTTGGTTGAGTATCTCAGTGGCAACGTGAACTGGTGCTGAAATGGGTTGGCAAAAAGCGAGAAAAGTGAGGATGCGAGGGCATTGCTGGTCGTTGGTCCTAGGAATATGTGCATTGCCGTTGCTGTAAGATTCCATGTACGAGGTTCGGGTCGTTAACGGAAAACACGCTCATTGATTTCTGAAATGAGCATGGAAAAGGACCCCAATTTTTTGCATGAATACATTGAACCGGCCATGTTCTGAAGTTCTTTTTACATGCGAGAATGGAAGTCTCTCCTAGGATTGTTTTTTTTTTCGGTGAGGGATTTGATGATGTACGAAATTCACCAAGGGCATGTCAACTGCGGAAGAAATTGGCTTTAGTGCTTCAAATTACAGCATGTGTGGTGCGAAACTCCTACTAAAAGCTTTGTTGTCGCAAAGCGTTTCTCAGCGCTTTTGCTCCCCTTTCTTCGTTCTCAACGACTCGAAACACCTGCCGGGATGGAAGGCTTGGCTGGCTTTGACGGAATCCGAACCAAGAACTTTGAATGAATGTGAGAGACAGCACTTCTTTCGACCAGAAAAAAAAATCCAGTCACCTCTCATTGTCATAGTTCACGTGTAAGACCATTGGCAAGCACCCCTTTGGCAAACACTAAGGACCTCCGTATTTTTCCAATCTGCAAGCAGAAGCAGAGGCATTTTACCGCCGTTTATTGTCTTTGTTGTTTTTCGAAGGAAGACTGCAAGTATTCACAACCATCGCGTTCCTTCTAGTACCGTTTGACTGGATTGTTACGTGTTCTCCATCAAGAACGGCGATAAGGACTTCCAGTTTTATTTTTTCTGCGCAGCCGTATGAATCCGCATCTGCATTACTAAAATTGCTCAGCGTTTAATTATTTTAGGAACCGAGGATATGCGCAATCAGGCTCATCGAAACCAGCGTGAAGTGTATCTAAAGATACAGTTCAACGGGAACAAACAGCACTCACAGCTGAGTATATTTTCGGTGAGCCCCATGTCTAGTCTTGTTACATATAGTTATAGTTATGCTCAAAGGACCGATTCGAATAGGTGTTCGAATGATTTTCATTCGAATTCGAATGTTCAACAATTTCCGTTTTTCGATTGTATAATACAAGTGCTACGACACGCCTAACGGCGTGTCTCGCACTTGCCCGCTTCGCGGGGTTATAGGTTTGCGCTTTTTTCTCAGAAAATACCCTCATACAGAAAGTACGTGTGATGTTTCAAAACAATTTTGGGTACATGTCGCGTAGGTGAGTAGCATCGGTAGATGGGAGCGAGCCAGCCAATGATAACCAAATAGAGCACAGACCGAACACATGCCATCCCATCAGTGTACCAACTGTATATGCTCCCTCTGAATGGCATGCCCATTCATTGCGGTCTGATTGGTTTAGGCGCTCCCACCTACCAATGCTGCTCACCTACGCGACATGTACCCAATTTTGTTAACAGAAAAGACAACATTTACTGCAACATCTCGGTGAATACAACTTTGGTTTCGACTTGAGTCCTGGTGTTAACCAAATTTTCAGATGGGACTTCTGTCGAGCACGCCACGTACAGTTGACAAAGAGAAAATGCTGGACTGGGGAGACATACTCAGAGGCGTACCTGTCGCGGGTAAACTTTTCCGTTCAACATGGGATAATGCTGAGTTCTACATGCGGCCGGTCGTCGTACGACGGCGATGTGACCTCTGCTTCCTTTCTTTTCGATCTTCTGATTCTTCCAGACCGTTGTGGTGCGACGAAGGGAACCCGTCTTCTGGATTTAGGCACTCAGAAACGCGCACAGACGCCGCTGTGTCAAGCAGGAGGAGGATGCGCTTCCTCTGCTGCAGCAGCATCTCATGCTCAGTTCTGAGTGCGGTCCCTCTTCGTAGGACGACGGTGTCTCCTCTTCTGACTCCAGCCGCTTGTAGTGCGGCGAAAAAAATCCGTCTTCTGGATCCAGGTACTCAGAAACGCGCGCAGATGCCGTTGTGTTAAGCAGAAGGAGGCCCCGCGTCCTCTTCTGTAACACCACCCCATGTTGAACGGCAGACGTAGCCCGCGCGAGGTACGCGGAGGCGTCGCTAGGGGTTCCATGAGATTGCGCGTTGTTCTACGGGGCGTATCTCAGCCAGGTTTCCAACCTGAGTGAAATGCGCCTCATCATTAACAGGGCAAGGAGCTAACTCAATTATATAGTGGTAGATTTGAGTTTGAGTATTTAGAGAAATCGTATTTTTCGAATGTACTATTTTCACGTCAAATTGGACACTTTTCTAGATAAACCTAGTGCTTTTGAAGTCAAAATGAACATCTTCCAAATCAAGACGAGTTGCTTCCATATTAAATTAGGGACTCTTCAAAATTGTTTGAATAGTTCTTTGTTCAAGATAAATTTTGACATTCTTTGAAGTTTTCATACACCTGCCCAATTTTTGAATACGTTATTTCAAATTTTGTAAGGTTCTCATTTCTTTTAGGAAAAATGTTTTAAGGCCTCCGCACACCTTTGCGGCAAAGCGGTGGCCCTTACCTTAACCGTAATTCAGGGACGGCTGAGGCACGGCATCGCCGCCGGCGGCGAGCGATGCCGTGCCTCAGCCGCACACTTGCGGTGGTATGTTGGGCGGCGGCTGTGGCGCCGCAAGTGCGGCGGCGTTCTCGCTGTCTGCGCTCTATCCTATCGCGGCAGGGATTGGCTAGAGCGCCGACAGAAAGCGAGTAGTAGCAGTAGGTTCCGACTAGAAGGGGTACAGTGCCTCTGCGGCTTGCCGCCAGCAAGACTCGTGTGTGCGTGAGCGCCGCGCTTCACGAGTTTTGCCGCCCATCGCCCGCCGCCTGCCGCAAAAGTGTGCGAAGGCCTTTAAAGCCTGTTTTAAAGAGCAGGAAAGTGGTTATTTCTAGTGCCAAGAGGAGAGACTGCGCCATGCCTTCTTCCAAGACGTTGCAATTTTTATTCGAACGATAGCAAAATTTCTCTTCGCACGGGGTTTTACACCTGTAAACGATATAGCAAAAACAATTCTAAGAAACACGCTTATCCTAACTCTGATGCTCCATGTGAGTAGCTTTTGCACTATAAATCAAACAAAAAACCCCACCAAGCTTTTTAAGCGCATAGTGCGCTCTCATATTTTAGTACACTAAATGGTCGCTGCCTTACTGCGCAGTACAATTTGTTACCTTTCTCAAAAAAGTGTTGTAAAATTATTACATTCATTCAGCTAAGCTAAAAAAATTCAAATGAAATTATACCTAATTTTCATTTAACAAAAAATATTCTAAACATCTTGAATCTCTTTAGTTCAAACTGTAGGAAGTTCGTTTCGATTTGGAAAACGTTCACTTTGATTTTAGTGGCATCAAGTATGTTTAAAAAAGTGTTCAATTTGACGTGAAGGGCCTTCAGTTTGACGTGAAGATCGTTTATATTCGAAATCGAGTGTTCGAAGGTTCTGGCGATTTGAAACCATTCGAATATTAGAAAGTTTTGTGAGAACATTGCTATAGCCATAGTGACTTTCAGACTTGTTTAGCTAAGCTCTTTTGACTTCATTGTTTCAGGTCACGTAAAGCATCTAGCACTCCTAGCCACTGGTCAGGCACCGGATACTTACGTGAAGTCGTACATTCGTCCCGATCCCCAGAATCTCACCAAACGGAAGACCCAGGTGGTGAAAGCGAGTCAAAATCCGACCTTCAACAGAGAGGTGAGGCGTTGTCTATTCTTGTTCAGTGTTGTAGTAGTCGCTGAGATGGTGGATATGCGGCTCTCCTCTGGTTTAGTAAATTTCTTCGAAGTCGTGTGTGGAAATATGTTGTAGGTGGTTAGATTTGTTGGCATTGCGGTCTAAAATCTGAGGAGTCGGATCCACGCAAAAAACGTTTCCCTCTCACATCTAAGAAAGTATCTGTCTTCGTGGACTTTAATGATGATTTTAAACGTCAAAAATAACTTTTTGGCAATAATGCTATGGTCATTTAATCAATACTTTCGCTATCCTGACATGTAGGAGAGATTTTGAACATTGTGTTCATGGATATCGGTTCAACGTCTGGTTCTGCGCAGACCTCAGGATCCATGTACAGTATAATTTTGCTTTTAATTTTTTTCGAATATTCGAATGGTTTCGAATGCTCACTGGTTTCGAGTGTTCGAATTCGAGTATATTTGAAATAAGCAGTTTGAAATTCGAATGAAAATCATTCGAACGCTTACTTGAATAAATCATTCGAGCGCAAGTATAGTCCTTGTCTAGGTGTAAAATTCTTTCTTTGTCTAGGTGTACTACGACATAGTGGGTGGCGAGCATGTACTGTCGACGCGTGTACTGGAGGTGTCGGTGTGGAATTCTGGAGGCCTGATGGATAACAACAAGCTGTATCTGCTGTACATTCCTCTTCAGAAGCTGAAGAATCGGCCGGAAGACAGAAAAGGCAATCGGGTACTGGAGGGGTGGTTTGCGTTTGACAAGAATGTTTGAGTTTCTCGAATTTAGTCGTTGTTTATGTCAAAAGGGTCGATTGTGTGTATATGTATTATTAAGGACGAAAGAATCAGTGATCAGTCATATTTTGTACAACGCTGGCGTTCAGCCTGGCCAGTTTTCCGTGCTTGTGTGTTAATAATTCTATAGATAAGGGTGCATGTGATACTAGTTTGTTTTCTACACAGTACACATACATATTGATTAGCTAGTTATTCACATCGATGGATAATCTCGAATCTTTGCATTATGATCGCATATCGTGTAGATTTTCTGGTGTTATTGATGACAGCCTTATCAGCCTTCGATATTCAATTCGGCTTCTTTGTAAACTCTGTTCCCTCTTCCTTCTCAGCAACTGTTCCGTCGTCTTTGTTCTTCTTACGTCTGATCGGGTATTCACGAGCAACTACTGCTGTCTATTAGAGTTTCGCTCTTGATCTGGCATCTGCAAACAAAGTCGAATGCCATCTGTGATAGAATGATTTGTCGCTGATGTAGATTAAATATTCCTTTCATATGTTGCATTGGAGTAACTCAAAAATGACTCGATAAAGACCCGATTGCGATCCGTATGCGGTGGATGGGCGAGTTTCCGTACCTGTCGGGATTTTCCCCGATCCGTACAAGGGGCGTGGCAGTGGAGACGCTAGCAGATTATAGCGCTGATTGCACGGGCCCTAAGGCCTATATCATACCATCGCTCACCCCGACGAAGCCTAATGATAGGCTCCCATATCGACTCACCGCTTCGCGCGATCGATATGGGAGCTTATCATTAGGCTTCGCTCTGGGTGAGCGAAGATATAACATAGGCCTAAAGCAGTAGCGTGGGCCTCCGCTATCGCACTATGCTGGAATTCCTTGATGTTTTTCATCTCCAGGCCCTCTAAAATTACGATGATTACCTGGTTTCATAGCCTGTACACTGCTGGACATAATGATAGAACCACTCAAATTTTTGTGTTTTTTCTTGTTTTTCTAGGAATTGTGAGCCGCTTCGAACAAAACTTCACTACAGTTACAATGTCACAGAAAGAGCAAAGATTTAGCAGAAAGAACTTCTGAGTTGAAAAAGAACAAACTTCATAAAAACTTTATTCTCTTCACCAAATGTTTTCCTTAAGGGCTCACAACTTCAGACTCACCAAGCAATAGAAGGTTCTACATGGTTTACAACAACAAATTTAAACAGGAACAACAATATCAGTAATCAGTAGGGCCTCCTCGACGTTCAATGACGAATTAAACGATAGGTCATACTTGAAATCAGCTTATTCACGAGGTTGCCGTCTACGGCGTGCCAGGCCTCCACAATCGCCTTTTTTAGCTCAACAGTGGTCTTATAATGCTTATTATTCATGTAGATATAGCGCACAATAAAGCCCCAAATATTTTCCACAGGATTGAGGACTAGCGTATTGGCCGGCCAATTCAAAGTCGGAATGTGATGACGTTGCAGCCACCCTCTAGTGCTATCCCTCACATGAATCGGGGTGTTATCCTGCTGAAATACCAAATTTCGTTGTAGATTTATCCAGAAGCGAAGAACACCTTGTTCCGAAGCAAACTGGCACTGAGCCGAGTTCACCTTTTTCGGAACGAAGAGCAATTCGACTCGTCCAGTCGAACAGATGGCTGCCCACCCCAGGGGTGTGCGTAATTACGATTTACAATTTACGATTTTACGATTTACGGCGATTTCTGGCGAATTTTTTACGATTTACGATTTACGACATTTTGGGTCGTAAATTGTAAATTCTCGTAAATGTGATCTTTGATCAACAACCAACTGGCGACCAAATTTATGTGGAGTGTGTTATAAAGATGTGCCTACTCTAATGGTCCCCATTATATGTAGCTCATTCCCACTTCCCTTTAGAGTTGATTTCTCATGATGTCTTTTAATGTGTTACAGTGTTAGACAATATCATCTTGTGCACTGGCTTTTCGAATCCGACTTTTCTCTTCGCTTAACTAACTTTCCCATTTCACTGACATTGTAAGGGCTCCTGTTTGGAACCGGACAGATTCAAGAGGAGATGCAAGTGCAATACAATAGAAAACAGGTGCTCGGTCACGCCAATCGGCGTGCCCTCGCGCGATATTGCAGTATCACTAAGCTGAGGAGAATCAGATCAAGCTAGCTGCTTTGCATATCCAGCTTTCTTTCCTTTCTAGCAGAGCAAAAGGCAATATTCGGATACTCTAGCGCCAGGCTGACTACGAACAACTTCACTTCTCGTCCTCAAACGGTCAAAATCAGGCAAAAATCGAAATTTTCGATAGATCTGATCGATTTTGGTCGCACAACGAAACGCCTTTTTGTCAGAACTGAGGATTCTCACCGCTTCTAACGCTATGTTGAAGTGAAAATTTTTTCCATGCGGGACCGCTACAGCAGTGTCCCCACTACTTGCCCCCTTTACTGGAACTCACCCTCCCCCCTTCCCCATGTACTGCTACAGCACTCCTGGCACCCCCTGACTGGACCTCGTTTCCCGTTGCTGGTACTGATCGATGATTTGATCAATATCGATTGATGGTGATCGAACCTTTTAAAACGAAGTTCAGATTCGTGTTCAGTGACCTCGATTACTCCCAGGACTGAAGTTCCCATGACACGTAGAAGTCGTCCATATATTTCTCGCTATTTTCGCGGTCCATAATTCTGTCCCCCCCCCCCTATTTTATGACTTATTTATGAGTCATCGGTTAGCGGATTATTATATGGTATGATATGATAAGCTCATGTCTAGAAGGCAGGGGAGGCTGGGGTCCTCCGTTACTGGTCCAGAGCTAGCAAGGCGCATTGCACTCCTACTGGCGAAGATTTTTCCATTCCAGCCAATAGAAAGCCATCGGAGGCAGTGTCGTAGAGAAAGAGAGGGAGCATTCTTTGATCCGCGCCCTGTTTGGTAATAACGTCTAGTCAGTTTGCTTATAATATATTCATGGAAGAGGGCGCGTGTAGCGCAGTCGGAGGAGGCGCGACTGTCGCGTGCACCCGATACCAGGTTCCTGGTTCGGATTTCCCGCCCAGGCCAACCAAGCCTTCCATCCCTCCGGGGTCGGTGAATTGGTACCAGACGTGTCTGGGAAGGATAGAGCGCTGACTTGTTCATCGGCTGGCCACCGCAAGTCATTGTATGGCCAAATACGCATTCATGTCGCCTCCACGACATCCCGTAGAAGTAGAATGCGCTGGCGCATCCCAGAAGGGATTGACTAACGCCGTCCTTTATCCTTTATCCTTTATATTCATGGAAATCCCATCGAATAGAATTGACGCAAATCCATGATAGAACATCATTCGTGATTGCAAGCGGGGTCTAGAGGGTTGCTACACTTATGTTGAAAGGATAAACCACTAACGTTTTGTTATATGTCGCGAGGACGGGGAGCATTGTGTGATGGGAACTCCCCATCGAATCAGACCGCATTGAATGGGCATGTCATTCAGAGAGGGCGTGTATGTACAGTTGGAACCCTGATCCGCTACATGTGTTCGGTCTGTGCTCTGGTTATTATTGGCTGGCGCGCCACCACCTACCAATACTGCTTATCTTTGCGACATGTACCAATTGTTCTATCGGTTTGCATTGCGCCTTATGAGCAAATTGATATAGAAGATGCAGTAAAATGGACCGCGTAGCATTTCTAGAAAGGGTCGAGCTGGTTTTGACAGTCTTGATCTCCAATTTCGGTTATGTGATGGAGTTTATCGTATTCACCCTATCTAATCCGCTTACGATGCTGCAGGCTCTCGGAGTGCAAACGTTCGTTACAGGGCTGGCGAAGGGTAGCCCGTGCAAGTGCTGGGAGTTGTTAAATGGTAGAGCAATATTATCCCTTTCACGACATTGTCCGACGATGTCGTCGGACATCATCACAAAAATAGTTCATGGAAAATTATCATACATTCTATAGAACAATTTTAATCAATGAGTCCGCTAATAGCTACGGTCAAGTTGGCCCATGGAAAACTTCATTTGTTACTGTTTTTTCATACCTAACGAATCAGTAATACAAATAAAATAATAGAAGTGATCAGCGCGAGGAAAAAAATGCGCGCTATCCCAGGCGTGTCGTGAAAGCGTTATGAAGTTTTCGAAATCTTACAAGTGCAGGAGCAGGAAACCGGCACATTAGTCAATGGTGAAACGTTTTTATGTAATTTTTAGTGTTGAAAGCGATTTTTCTGCTGTTGTTTCCGCTAAATCCTAGATTTATATTCAAGTTAAAGCATTGGTAATAAGTTAGGAATTTAATGAATCGATGCAAGCTTTTTGTTGGAATGCCATGATAGGCTTGAGTGAAGTTTTTGAATCTACAGTTTTTTCGACTTTCCTGAAAGGTGTAAAGTTTGGTTCGGACAATGTTTTACTATCAGGAAGCCGTGGCAAAAGAGACAGTTTGGTAAGAAAACTGTTCAGATTAAGCTGAAAACTGAAACTAACACGATGGTTAAATAAATATTGAATCACATCTGATTAACATTAGCAGAAAAAGCCTCTGGACATTTAGTTGTACTGCACTACAGTTCAGGTGACGCTTACGATTTACGATTTACGATGGTTTTTTCGTAATTACGATTTACGATTTACGAAATTTCAAATTTCATTTACGCACTCCCCTGGCCCACACCATCACTCCACCACTAATGATGTTGCGTTTTGAAAAGAAGAGTTTCTCCTTCCTCAGATCGTGCCAGTAGTTGCGAAACCCATCAGGTCCATCACAATTGAACTTCTTTTCATCGGACCACACAATCTGAAACAGAGAAAATAGCAGACGCTATAACACGAGAACTCCTTTACCTTTCACCAGTCGGTGCTTATGTTTTGAAGTGAAAAAAGAAGTCGATTTTGACGGTAGCAATGAGTGGGCACAGAGCATCCGTCGTCGTACGATGTGTGTGCTCTTCGATAAGATGCGTCGGAGTGTTCTGGAGGAAATTTCCAGGTTGAGGTTTGCTTTGATCTGAGCGGACGTCGATAAGGAGTTCGATGCTACTCGCTCTATTGCTCTTCTATCTCGCAGTGTCGTTCTTGTTTTTATTCCTGTAGGCTTCGTGGCACCGAACACATCTGGATTGTTCACATACGAGTTGACAACATGATGGGAACGTCCAATTTTCTTAGCAATGCTACGGTTGCTCATACCGCAGCTCTTGTACGTATCCGCATTAGTAGGAACCTGTGTGAATGCCAAATTACATCAGAAATAGGTACCTTAGTCCATCTCTGGGGTAGAACACACCAGTGCTGTGCAAAATTTTTAATCTTGTGTAGTAGAAAACAGATATATTATATGGCTGAATTTTATGGTGACCCTCCCTCCCCCCCCCCCCCAAGAGCCGCTTAGCTCCTCACGTTGTATTAAGTGGTTTTCCGCCTTGGTAAGAAGGCATATGAATGCAAATTTACATCAGGGGTCTGATTCGTCAACCGCTTACCAGCCGGTGTCGGTATATCGGTTATCGTGTCTGTGTCTCTGTATCTCTCTGTATCACCTACGTAGGCCCATATGGTGAGTCTGCAGCGAGGTGATATCGCTGATGAATCTGGCAACAGATGTGGCCTAACGCAGTTCACCACTGACCTTAAGTGAAAATTTAGGAAAAACTCTAGGTCTTGCAGGCTGGTTAAACGGCGCTACTGGCGCGCCGTTGTCGGAGCTATTACGGCTAGCAACATCGTTCTATCTCGCCTAAGAACGTCTCCATTATTAAGCCTCACATTGTTCCATAATTTGTCTTGTTCCTCCACTCTCCTTGTCTATTTTGCTGCTGCTCGGTGCTCACTGCATACTCTTGCTTTACCAGATATCCTAGTTGTTCTTTTTTCGTTACCCACGTCATTGCAAGTGTCAATATTGTTCTCGTATTATTTGGCCTCGCCTCATACGTATGATTCACTTGTTATTTGTCAGGCCTTTTTTGCAATTCGTGTGTGAGTTGCTCAAGCCCATACAACATGAATATTGCAAAAAGTTCATGGAACCACTACAAGTGTGTATTGAGTAGGCCAATATGGGAGAACATTCGAGTGGATCGACTACTCCGACTAGTATGTACATATAGGACCCCTTAAGCTAAAAATGACCTACGAGTGGCTATTACCTTAAGGAATCCTTGATCCAAGTAACATACGTCTGGTGCTGATATGTAGGTTACATTCGAATCTAGATCTAAACAGGATTTTTACTAGCAGTGTGTAGGTTACCTATGACGAACAGGGGTCTTCGTGTAACTTACATCCGACATTTGTGCTAGCTTGCAGCAGCTTATCAATGACTAGTTTAAGACGATCTATTACCTGCATGCAGCTTGCAAGTAACTTGTTCAAAATTTTCTGACATACACATACTCCATTCATTCAAACCTACGCCCGAAACGGCGCTCACCGGCGCTAATTCTTCCTTGCAACAAAATCTTCCTTGAATTGATGTTCCCCGCCAGGCCAATTTATGCTGAAGCGTGTCTTCGCGGGAGCATTGCATTTGCTTTGGCAGAAGATTACATGTGAACTGGTCCCCGAAAAATTCCGTCACGCGCGAGCGGCGAGAGTCAGACGAGCAGAGTGAGTCTCCAGATTGGGCTAGGGAAGGGACTCCGGGGTGTGGCGAACAGGGAGGCGTGGAGTGCACGAGACGACACGACGAAAAACCGCGCGCCGCCTCGGCACTATGCCAAGCGGACCAGTTCTCCGGCAACGTTGGCAGAACCGACGATGGAGTTTTGGAACTAGAGCAGAGAATTCATCACCAAGAATAGCGTTTGGCATCGTTCTCTCCTCCTCCCACGAGCGCTCCCGTTGGGCGGAGTGGCGTTCTACCCCCCGCCCTTCAAACAGGGGCGTGGCAAATGTCCGCGTCTCCACTGTCTCGTGGGTCAGCCACTTGACTCTCTACAAGCCCACGGGGTTGGAGGTCAGGGGACGAAGGGGTAGAACGCTCGACCCCCTTCTGTTGCGATTCTTCCCAGGTTCTGGGTGCATGCCAGTCGAGTTACGGAAGGAATGTGGACGACTGCGCCGGGCGATTATATAGCCTAGTGGGCGGAGCCTGTGGCTGGACACGCGGAGAAACACGAGAAGATAACTGAAGCCTCTTCATTCTTTGAATTATTTTGTGAAACTGTGAGAAAATAACTGGAAAGCTAAATTTTTCCGAGATAACATTGGTCAAACACAGTATGACAAAAATGGATAGTACAGTAATTTGCTAGAATTGAGGTTGAAAAAAAAAACTTTATTCTCTTTGGAGTACACTGGGCTTGCGACGGCGTACTCTGAGTACGGTTTCTCAGCAAACTGCTCAGCGATCAGATTTGTTAACTGGAAGTTGCCCATATTCCTTTGGAAACCAGCGAGGCACCAATAGTAATGGGGATGTTCGAAAACGTTTGTGCTGAAACTGAGAAGAAAACGAAGGGATCAATGAGGACCGCAACATCGGAAAACGAAGCACGGGTACACCTGCTGTTGTGAGAACATTGTTATAGCCACAGTGCCTTTCAGAATTGTTTAGCTAAACTCTTTTCATTTCATTGTTTCAGGTCACGTGAAGCATCTAGCTCTCCTAGCCACTGGTCAGGCACCGGATGTTAACGTGAAGTCGTACATTCGTCCCGATCCTCAGAATCTCACTAAACGGAAGACCCAGGTGGTGAAAGCGAGTCAAAATCCGACCTTCAGCAGAGAGGTGAGGCGTTCTCTATTCTTGCTCAGTATTGTTGTAGCCGTTGAAGTGGTGGATATGCTCTACTCTGGTTTAGTCAGTTTCTTTGAAGTCATCTGTAGAAATATGTTGTGATGAGAGGAACGTGGAAGCGTAATGTGGTTAGATTTGTTGGCATTGAGGTCTAAAATCTGAGGATCCGAATCCGCGAAAGCAACGTTTTGCCTCTCACATCTAAAAAGATGTCTGTTTTCGTGGACTTTGATTGTGATTTTAAACGTCAAAAATAACTTTTCTGGCAGTAATGCTTTGGTCTTTTAATCGGTGTTTTTATTTATTAATGAATATCGGTTCAAGGGTCTGGTTCTGCGCAGACCTCACGATCCATGTGTAGTCCGTCAACACAAGATTCTTTCATTGTCTAGATGTATTACGAAAATGTGGGTGGCGAGCATGTACTGTCGACGCGTGTACTGGAGGTTTCGGTGTGGAATTCTGCAGGCCTGATGGATAGCAACAAGCTGTATATGCTGTACATTCCTCTTCGGAAGCTGAAGAATCGGCCGGAAGACAGAAAGGGCAATCGGGTACTGGAGGGGTGGTCTGCGTTTGACAAGAATGTTTGAGTTTCTCGAATTTAATCTTTTTTTATGTCAAAAAGGGTCGATTGTGTGTATATGTATTATTAAGGATGAAAGAATCAGTGATCAGTCATGTTTTGTACAACGCTGGCGTTTAGCCTGGCCAGTTTTACGTGCTTGTGTGTTAGTAATTCTATAGACAGCGGTACATACACGATACGTATACATATTGATTAGCTAGTTATTCACATCGATGGATAATCTCGAATCTTTGCATTATAATCGCATATCGTGTAGATTTTCTGGTGTGATTGTTGACAGCCTTATCAGCCTTCGATATTCAATTCGGCTTCTTTGTAAACACTCTGTTCCCTCTTCCTTCTCAGCAATTGTTCCGTCGTCTTTGTTCTTCTCACGTCTGATCGGGTATTCACGAGCAACTACTGCTGTCTATTAGAGTTTCGCTCTTGATCTGGCATCTGCAAACAAATCGAATGCCATCTGTGATATAATGGTTTGTCGCTGATATAGATTAAATATTCCTTTCATATGTTGCATTGGAGTAACTAAAAAATGACTCGATAAAGACCCGCTTGCGATTCGTGAGTTCGTGAGCGACGAGTTTCCATGCTTGCCGGGATTTTGCCCGATCGGTATAAGGGGCGTGGCAATGAAGGCGCCAGCAAATCATAGCGCTGATTGCACGGACCCTAAGGCGCCTTTTATACTTGCGCCGCCGCGCGGCGCGGCGTGATGGTCGGCATGGCTATCGATTTTTCGCGCCGCGAGGCGGCGCCGCATCGCTTTTATACTCGGCCGCCGCAAAACACCACACTTGACGGAATTTCGGGTTACGGTATTCGGCGAATCGCGCCGCTGAGGGGAAGGGCGCGGCGCGGCGCGATCAGCCGCGGCAGACTCGGTGTAGGGTGGGAGATTTCACCGTTTCGACCAAACTTCTCCTTTTGGGAAGGAGGAGGGGGTATTTAGGGTGCTGATCACGAGTCTGACATCGTTTTTTGAAGTTACAGACGATTAGTAGGCTTGCAGGATTAGGGAGTTTTTATGCGAAATCGGGGACCATGACCTTAGCCCGTACCTTCTGTAACCTAGGAAGAGAATGGAGATCTGTAGACATTCACGAAGCTTCGTATACCACGCCAAAGATATGCTTAGTGCACAGTGATCCCAGAATGGCCATATGAGAAAGAATTTTGAGTGATTCTCGACGATGAGTACCTTCCAGCAGTTTTACATTTGGACCCGCACATATCGCAAAATAAAGAGTGGTTTAAAGCCGTTTGCATTGCAGGGGATTCGACTCAACACCACACTCACCAGTTTCAACCGTAGGTTGAGCCAACGACTTCGACTCCAGGCTTAAGAGAGGATTCGGGCTCGCCATAGGAATCCCACGACAAACATTGACAATATGCATTGCGCTGATCAGCCAGACGAATCCTTTCTGTTTTGCTCCCTCAATGATTCATGGACCGTTTCCGGAGCACGGGCCATAGTGCGCAGAAGCTCGTGGCCGCGCGTCGCTGACGCTCCCCTTTCTAACTGCAATCGCGCAGCGGCGCGTCAAATTCGGGGCGCGGCGCGACTGGCCGCGCCGCTCCCCAATTTGACGCGCCGCGCCGCGGCGGGAGTATAAAAGGCGCCTAAAGCAGTAGCGTGGGCGTCCGATATCGCACTACACACACATGCTGGAATTCCTTGATGCTTCTCATCTCCAGACCCTCTAAAATTACGATGATTACCCGGTTTCATAGCGTGTATAGTAGTTGATCCACAATTTGCACGTCACTACCTCGTTCTTCAAATTGAAGATCTTTTTCGAAACAGTGAGTGGGTGGTTCCAAAACTGTGACAGGGGTGAGTAGTTTCGGGAGTGGTGAGTCATAGTATTGCAGTCATCGCTTCCGTAACTCGAAATATTCGCCAGAAGCCTTGTTGAATACGGAGTCACTGTGTCGAAAATCACCGGAGTTTGCACGCGCTACAGGATAAACATCCATTAGGGTTTTGCGGGTAGAAGTGTGGAGTTCTTTAGTGAATATGTCGATGGTGAGAAAATGTACGCCACTTTTTTGTACAATTTATGAGAGAAAACTAAAAAACACACAAAACCCCCGGGAATCCCTTGTAGTATGATCGAAGACGAAATATTAGTATTAGAATATTAGAACGAAATATCGAAATTAGGTATGGCGACATTGAATGAAGACAACTAGCGATATTGATTGATGGATCAATGCTGCCACATGATGGAAAATGAGAAGATGAAAAATGTTTATGGATTGTGTTCAGATGTATGTATACAGCATGTTAACCATCTATTCTCTACGTGATTTATCAAATAGGCAGAAAACATCGATATCATCGATCGATTTTGATTGATAGATCGGTGTTGTTGTCTTACAGAGCTTTTCCAGCGGTTATTTATTTTGCGCAGACAGATCGACGCACGGAAGTGCCGTGCACTTCTATATGTAGGCTGCGATATCCATGTCGTGTCAATGCGTCATGATGATACTGGAGAGGGGTACTTAGCGGGCTGGTGCCCTCCAAGAGATTGCACGGAACTAGGCAAGGGAATGAACTTCGGGGTCTGGCTGATCTAACCTACCCGTTTTAAGGCACATTGCCGGTGTGCTGCGGGCACCTGCCCGCTTGGTACCGGATGAGGATCCGGGAACGCCTCGGTCGCTGGGCGGATTTATATAGTTGACTGGATTTCGACCACCGCTACAGGGCCCAAACCATGGTTTATATTTGCGGCACCAAAGCCGGAATAGATATCGATGGGGCGGTGTGAAAAATCGATACTTGTGGTGATTGCACCGTCTGGCGGCGCAAATTTAAACTAGGGCTACGGCAAGGAGGGCGTTTGGCGATAAAAGCACTGATTGCACCAGTTACAGTTTCACTGCTCTCATGCAGTAACATGGGTATTCGGCGTAGAGGTACCCACGAGGAAGCATTGGTCTCTTCTTATTTTATCTCTATCCCTTATACCCCGCATACCGCGGGTTTAGTTGTTGATGGATACTGATCCTGGAATTCCTGCTGGATGCGTCCCAACCCGGCTGGACGAAGACCCTTTAAGTAGGCGAACTACTCGTGAATATATGACGTGAAATGTCAGTCGGTGTTAGCTGTGTCGACATTGAACGAAGTAGACGATTCGGGGAAGGTGACCGATGACATTCGCACGACCGACGATGACTCATGAAGTTCTTCCGGAGGGTGTGCACCGCCGACCACGCCCGTCGTGAAGGTGACAGCGCTTCGACAAACGGGGCAGACATTTGGTTTTTTGTGGAATGATGAGCATTGGAAAAGGCACGAAAACGCGTTCGGTCACCACTGTCTCTTTGTTGCCGTAGATGGCAGGCTTTACCTCCTTCATTAGTTGTTGAGGAAATAAGTGGCGCATTCATAGACGTTTTAACTGACGCCTAGTTTGAGCAGTTTCGAACTGAACATGACCTTCCATCTCTGTTTGTCTAACCCCCTTTCATACATATATACCATTTGCACGTTGAATTGGACACTTTTCAAACCAAAATTCGTCCTGTTTCAGCTCAAATTGGACACTCTCGTAAGCTAGCCTAAGAATCTTGTAATCAAACCGAACTTCTTCCAAACCAAAGCGAGTTTCATACATGATAAGGGACAGACTCTCCGAGATGGTTGGCATATTTTGTAAGGGTGTTTCTGGAAAGGACTAGCAGAGCCGACAGCGATCCCCATTCTCTTGAACGTTGATGCTACTTAGACGTACACTCGACCGTAGACGTAGTAGCTTAATGCCGCTGCGATTCCACTTAAAAGGAAGCCCCATGAACTTCCCCCAAAGATTCTCAACGTGACCTATACGGTCTGGTAGAGCATCGGACGTGGATCATAGAACTGTGCTTCGTTTTTGCTACGGGCCACAGGGTAGTCCGAAAATGGCAAAAAAAAAGGTACCGCTTCAGGACAGGCTGATAAGGCAAAAGTGTCACATGCAAAGGTCCTGACGTGCTCTGAGTTTAACTTACAAAAGGTTTGGAGCTCAAATAAACGTTTGATTACAGTAGTGTGATAATTTGCGACGTTTCCTAGACGAAGCTGCAGTGTACATTCAAGTGATTTATTCGCCGCCGTCTGCGGCAGCGACTGGATGGCCGAGCGGATGGCGAGGCGAACTTAGGGGAGAGGGGTGGAGAGTTCGATTCCTTGGGTGGGGTTTCTACGTCCCTAGGTGAACAATCCGGTAGGGTACCTTCTTCGCGTCCTAACCCCGTTTCAACCTGTTGTCAGATGTGGAAGAAGCTGGTTTTGTTGTGTGGAGCGATATCGCGCGTCCATTAGACGATGCTTGCCTCACTGAGGAAAGTTCCGTTAGATGCCTTCCTCATATGACCTCTTTGGTATGTTCTCAATTACTCTTATTAGTGTTTCTCACTCTCAGCCTTTCACGACTCCAAAGGTACCTGCGCTTAAAATTTCGGTATATTACGGCAGATTGTGGTAGATATGGGTGAATAAAGCTATCTACGTTAGTGGGACCGCTTAATTCTCCAATGTGGTCAGGCTTATTTTCCAACCTTCGACTTCGACCTTCGATGGAAAGTAGTGCAAGCAAAGTGATAATTTAGAAAAAGAGTGACTGGTTCGTGTTCAGCGGCTTAAAGAATTTCCACAGACAAAGTCTGGGCGAAATCGGTAATCATGACTTCGTCACCCTTACTTACCATTACCCAATGATAAGGTACCTTATAGCAGCCGAAATGTACTCTTCCGCTGCAAAAATGGGAGCAAACGACAGAGCAAATCCCGTAACCTTCTCCGGAATCGAACCCTCTACCCCTCTCCCCAAAGTCCGTCTCGCTATCCACTCGGCCATCCAGTCGCTGCCGACACCGTTGCGAATGAATCACTTGAATGTACACTGCTGCTTCGTGTAGGAAACGTCGTAAATTATCATGCTACTATAATGAAAGCCTAATTTGAGCTCCAAACTTTTTGTAGGTCAACTTCTGAGCACGTCAGGGCCATTCCAGGTGTCAATTATGCCTTATCAGCCCGCCCTGACGCGGTCACATTTTTTGCCATTTTCGGGCCATCAGGTGGCCCGTAGCAAAAATGAAGCACAGTTCTGTGATCCTCTTCCGATTCCCTACAAGCGCATATAGGTCTCGTTGAGAATCTTTGGGGAAAGTTCATGGGCTTCCCTTGTTAGAACGGAGTTCGGTTGAGGCTTCATCACTCCAAAAAAAGTTGTTAGCATAATTTCCCGTTCATGGAAAATTTGGTATAACTTTTTTTGTTGATTTTTTTTGTTCAGCTGCGCGACTGAGTGTAATAATTTTATGACATTTTTATGTCTTTGAGAAAGTTTTTTATTTGATTGATGGTGTAAATGCTGCTTACATGAGGCATCAAAGTGACTATATGTGTGTTCTTTGCAATTGTTTTTGTTGTGTCGTTAACAGGTGCACCCGTGCTTCGTTTTCCGATGTTGCGGTCCTTATTGATCCCTTCGTTTTCTTCTCAGTTTCAGCACCACAAACATTTTCGAACTTCCCCATTACTACTGGAGGCTCGGTGGTTTCCAAAGGAATATGGATAAGGTCCAGTTAACAAATCTGATCGCTGAACAGTTTGCTGAGAAACCGTAATCAGAGCACGCCGTCGCAAGCTCAGTGTACTCCAGCGAGAACAAAGTTGCTGTTTTTTTTCTCAATTCCAGAACTTTACTGTAGTATCCATTTTTGCCATACTGTGTTTGGCCAATGCTATCTCGGAAAAATTTAGTTTGGCAATTATTTTCTCACAATTTCATAAAATAATACAAAGAACGAAGTGGCGTCAGTTACCTTCTCCTGTTTCCGTGGGTCCAGCCTCAGGCTCCGCCCACTACGCTATATAAGCGCGCGGCGCGGTCGTCCGCATTCATTTCGTGACTTGTACATGTATTTACCCTGAACATGGGAAAGATCTCATCAGAAACGCCCGAGAGAGGAGGAGAGGACGATTGTAACCGCTCTTCTTGGAACTAAATTCTATACTGTAGCTGCTAAACCTCATCGTCGGTTCTACCAAAGTAACCGCAATACTCCTCCGAAGGTATGCTTCGGCGTAGATTGCCCTTACGGGGAACAGCGTCAATTTAAGGAAAGTTGTGTTGCAAGGAAAGTCTAGCGCCATGGACGCCGTTTCGGATGTAGTCTTGAATAAATGGAGTATGTGTATCATTTCCTTTCCCCTGTGTCGTAATCCTGTTTCGAGGCATCCTTGAGCTCTTTGGTTTTGTCTTCAGTTTTTTTTGGCAGAAAAATCCCTGCACATCCCTACTGTTAGTAATGACTCGAAGGTTTCGAGTAGCGTAGATTACTTCAAGTTGATAGGAGTGAAAAGGCGAATCGATATCGGCGAACTAGCCTTGCTCGGTGTCTGCGACGTTCACGACGCATTCTTTATACACTTTTTTCGTTCTCCCTCGTCTTTCAACAAGCCGCTGGATGTGTTTGTTATCGCTTGTTGGACAGTATGCTGAGTAGAGTGCAGAGCCAGTTCTCCACAGAGAATATAGCCTTGCCTTTTTCAACCTCACTTTTAACATTCTACGGCAGTCTTCAATTTTGGCATACTGTCATCGATCAATAGCAAGTTGGGAAATTTTAGATTAGCAATGCTATTCCCAGTATTTAATAAAATAATTCCATGAGGTGAACCAGAGTCGGCCAAAACCTTTGTGATCATCTACTTACACAGCCTGAGGCTCCGCCCTCTGGACTACGTAAACCCACCGCGAGGACAGAGCCACATTGCAGAGTTCATCTACGGGAAACATTGAACTGCCGGGAAGGGAGCTTAAAATACATTTCTGAAAAAGGGTAGGGGACGTGTGACGCTGACTGTTGGTTTGAGGGAGCTACCGTGTAAGTTGTTGTAGTGAGCTCGGCTATATCCTATGAATGGTAAAATATGTAAAAGACAAAGCAGTGCACCGCGGACGGCTGCTCTCCCGGGGGCGGAAGTATGACAGCCCCCTCGTCGTCTGTCGGCAGCTATCCTCGGACGGCGGGCGTGGCGGGCCGCGACGAGTGCCCCGGCGCGGGGTCCCGACGCGATTTCCGCCCGTCCGCCGAAGCTCCCGCGGGAGTATGACAGGGGCCTATGAGACGATCAATGGTAAAGAAAATACTTGAGTGATCACTGGATCCAATTGGTGGAAGAATGCCAACATTTTTAACCAGGCGTGCATCACTGCTAAGAGTGAGGTCTAAGACATTGTCGTTCCGAGTTTGTTTTGAAACATTTTGGTGGAGCTTGCATGATATGTACATCTCCACAAAACGTTTCGAGGCCATACTGACACCGGAGGAAAAACTCCTGGACCAGTCAATGTCTGGTAGATTGAAATCGTCCATAATCACACACTGGTTCGGAA
This sequence comes from Heligmosomoides polygyrus polygyrus, assembly GCA_947396885.1. NCBI lineage: Eukaryota > Metazoa > Nematoda > Chromadorea > Rhabditida > Heligmosomidae > Heligmosomoides > Heligmosomoides polygyrus. The sequence goes on from OX377206.1 coordinate 13,690,198, forward strand.
GAGCAGAGATTGCTTATTGTCTTGATCAATTGGAGTGTGTTGCCGATAGGAGCGCTAGGTCTCCTATAAATAGCTATTAGTCTTAAAGATGACTAGGGCAGCTTCAAATCACAAGAAAGTAGTTCAAAGCTATCAGATATTGATTCACTCTACATGGTCTCAAAAAGAATTGGAAGTCTAATAAGGATAAGAACCCCACCACCTCTTTTACTTGCCCTATCACTTCCTACGTAAGAATATTTGTTGCACAAATCACCCAGAATTGGAGCAGTCATTTAACCATCTCTTTGTTAGGACAACTAAACCACAATTTAAGTTTTTTAAAGTAAAACGAAGTGGGAAAATATTCTTCTGGATTGATCGCACATTGCAATAAAGGCATTTAAGATTACTGACAGGTGTTCTGGGAGGTTTTATGAGTTTACCAAAGACATATTGAGTTCGTGGAGCCCTTCTAAGGATTAGAGATTCATAGAAAGTGTTAGATAACAGAACCTTTACAAGGCGGGGACGATCAATTTGAGGTTTGCCAAGTCTATACGTTACCAGCGTCAGCGCGTGCCTGAACACAATAGTTCCACGAGCACACTAGTTCCACGCCTGTAGCGCTGCAACAAAGCCGGGACCAAGGATATTGCTTGTCAAACGATGGTGACCGGTATACTTGTGCTCGAATAATCGAATTCGAATAATTATTCGAATAATTTATTCGAATTCGATTTTCGATTATTTGATTATTCGAGGTTTGCAATTTCGAATAATTATTCGAATTCGATTATTCGAGGTTTGCAATTTCGAATAATTATTCGAATTCAATTATTCGAGATGCGAAAATTCTAATAACATTCAAATTTCGAATACGTGGTTGTTTCGAATGTGGCATAACGATGATTTTTGTGAGCGGCGTTCATTTCGGTGACGATTGTTTTCGATAGCACACCGTCGAGGAGCTCTCCGTAACGAAAACGCATTCAATATCCTACTATACATAGAAGGGTAGTGTGTGCGTGCGTGTTTCCACCAGTCCATCATAACTGGCGTTGGGGCATGGCGTATTGGCGATACTGACCGCAGTTGATGGCGATCGACTGCGGTCCGAAGCTTCAGCCCTTGGGTAGTCCATCTCGCTGAACACAAATTTTGAAGTTCGTTTTCGAAATTATCGGTGGAATTTGATCGAGCTATTAATTTTCTAGGGAGAATTCGTTGAGGCGAATCAATTGTATCACCGGTCTTCTTCGACATTTTCAAAATCTAATCTCACATTTGCGTTCTCTGCGACCACGACTGTCATCAGTGTCATACATTTGAATACTCTACGGAATTTGCACAATAAACACAAATTTCGACGGAAAATAAAAAAATGAATTCAGATTCGTGTTCAGCGACCTCGATTACCTCAGGCCTGAAGTTTCGATCTTGTTGAGTGATATTTACGAAAAATCGATAATTTGATTAATATCTCTTGATGGCAACCGTTACTGCAGAAACTATCATAAGATTCGTGTTCAGCAACCTCGATTACTTCAAGACTGAAGCTCACAGTTTGCATATATGACACAATTATATACCATTTTCAGTTGAAACTCAAAGTTTTTCAAATCAAATTCAACGTTGTTACACGGGAACGATTCTAGAAGAACGTTGAAATTTATTTCAAAAACGTTGAATTTCGACTGAGAATGGCATATAACTCTACAATTTGATTGGCTGACGATTCCTGTAAAATAATGAAATGAACGAATGCAGTGAACGATTTTTTTTTCGCAATGCTTCGCACTTGTGCGTAGATGTTTTGCGCATGTATTTCTGTAGGAATTCTTTTTGTAGGATTTTGTTTGCAGAAAAAAAGTTCTCATGTCTTGCCATCTTAACAAGTATTGCCAACGATTCTTAGAAGATATTGAATATCTTCATTATTTGCTTTTTTAAAGAATTCAAATCTTTTATTTTGTCTCTGGCGAATGTTGTCGTTGAACTCACTTTACTACATTTACTTGAACCAACACAATGCGCTTTTGGAGTGTGTAAACGGTATCAAACAAAATTGGCTAACACGAAAATCGCATCGTCTTTAGTAATACACACCAAAATTATAGATACCCCCGATTTGTCCATCAGTACCCGAAGGATCCGCTGCCTTGGCTCAGCGGTTACCGTCGTATTTCTCACTATCGAAAGCCTCTATAGAAGAATTTTAAGCAGGTTATCTCATCAGTGCAGGATACCACGAACTTACTGATTAGGTTATCAATAACAGTTCGCTCAACATTGGCTCATGCATGAAGTATGACGTTCTTCAGATCAGAAACCTAAGTATAAGTGGTTCCATTTTTGCACACTTTGGGTACAAGAATGCCCCTCAAGTTCTCTATCAGCGGCGAGATCTGGAGGACAACTAGACCACTGCAAAAGTTGAATTGTATTGGAGTTGAGCCAACCTCTTATAAACCTTGTGGAAAAGGTAAAGAATAACTAACTACAAGGTTCTTATTCGCATTGGCGGGTTCCTTTACTCTAAGGTACCTAAAGCATCGATAAGGAACAAACACCTGGGTCTTCACACATTGTCTTCTCGCAGGAAATTCTTCGATATTTGTCGGGTTTATAAGTTACACCACTTTTCGCGCTTTGTAGGCTCAAATTCTTTGATATGCGTGCGTCTCAAACAAAAGGGGAGCCTGAGAAGCCTCCTATCAGTCGGCCTGGGAGTAAGCTTAAGGTGGTCCTTTCTTCTCATAGGACACTGGTTTGAGTCGCTCTAGGTGTGTGTTCATGTTGATGTGTTCTTGTAATACTTTTTTCTGCCGCTTGCGCTTATCGCGAACGTATTGAATAAATAAAGAAGCAAAATAAAATAGACCTGCAGTTGACCGCGATACGTGTATGGATGCATTATCTTGTTGGAAAATAAGGTTGTGCCTACGAAGTCTCCTTAAATATGGCAAAAGGTGATCTCGGAGCAATTCCTGGTAGTCTTCACTGTTCATCCTACACGAGACGAACTTCCGAAACGAAAGAGACAAGTCCGCATCCAGAAAACGCAGCCCAACCATGAGACTTCCACCGTCAAAGATGCACCTAGAGGATACTCGACCTCTTTTAGCAGATCTCTCTAGTAGTGCAAAAGAAGTGGAATCTTGATGGGCACGACGGGTACAGACACTATTCGAGAGATTTGAGGAGAGAGAGAAGCGAGTATTCTACAGGTGCTACTATGTCGGTGGAAGTCTCATGGTTTGGGCTGCCTTTTCTGGATGCGGATTTGTCCTGTTCGTTTCGGAAGTTCGCCTCGTGTAGGATGAACAGTGAAGACTACCAGGAATTGCGCCGAGATCACCTTTTGCCATATTGGTGCCGAAGAACCCGCTGCCGAGGCTCAGTAATGAAAACTACTGAACTGAAAATTTTAGGAATTGAGAACGGTGCAAAATATAAGTTCGCTGCATAGAAAACCTGATAAATCACAAAAGTACCTACAAACAAGGTAAGATTAGTACTTCGTCACGTCACCTTTGTTGCAACCACTAAGGTCCCATACTTAACTCCTAGAAGTCACCTTCTGGCATTTGGCATTTGGCACGCGGCTGACCGAGCCCTGTTTTTGCTTGCTCAACTGCAATTATCACACTTCACTCCACTTAGGCCTATGTTATACTTCGGCGACGTCAGCGGCAGTGTTACATGGGCTGCTACGCAGCCCGCACAACACAGCGTCGCCGACGCGTCGCCGAAGTATGACATGGGCCTTACGCCTGGAGCGCAGACAGAGGAAGTACCAGCAGTCGCGTGGACCTGATACCATGTTTTTGGCTCGGGTTTCCCGCCCAGGCCAACTGAGTCAGCACTCCTATAAAATTTAAATAATTATTTTCTCTCAAAACAACATCAATTTTATAAGACGAATCAGGCAGCTTAACTAAAAAAATTAGAAAGTTTCAAATTTTTCTGAACAAAAACTTATTCGCCTTGGAGAATCTGTTGTTGTGAGATGACGTAAAAAGCTCGTTTCGACTTAGAAGACGCTCACTTTGATTTTAGACGCATCGAGTTTGTTTCCAAATGGATTCGAAAAGTATTTTATTCATTTATCTATTTATTTATTTGGGCGCGTGTAGCGCAGTCGGAGGTGCCGGCAGTCGCGTGCACCCGATACCATTCTCCGGTTCGGATTCCACGCCCAGGCCAATCAACCTTTCCATCCCTCCTGTGCCGGTGTTCGGTGCCAGACTTGTATGGGGAGAATTTTTCCACTGAATTGTTTATCGAATGGCCACTGTCATTCCTTGTATAAGCTAAATATCAAAAGGGATTGAATGACGCGGTACACTATTCTTTTGTCTTGTACATATTTTGCTATTCATGGGGATATAGCTGAGCTTACGACAACAACTTACACGGTAGCTCCCTCAAACCAACAGTCAGCGTCACACGTTCCTACCCTTTTTCAAACATGTATTTCAAGCTCTCTTCCAGGCAGGTCAATATTTCCTGTTGGTGAAATCTGCAATGTGGCTCTGACCTCGCCGCGCGCTTATATAGCCTAGTGGGCGGAGCCTGAAGCTGGACACGCGGAGAAACAGGATAAGGTAACCGAGGCCTCTTCATTCTTTGAATTATTTTATGAAATTGTGAGAAAATAATTGCCAAGCCAATTTTTCCCAAGATAGCATTGGCCAAACACAGTATGACAAAAATGGATACTACAGTAAATTGCTGGAATTGAGCTTGAAAAAAACTACTTTATTCTCGTTGGAGTACACTGGATTTGCGACAGCGTACTCTGAGTACGGTTTCTCAGCAAACTGCTCAGCGATCAGATTTGTTAACTGGAACTTATCCATATTCTTTTGGAAACCAGCGAGCCACCAATAGCAATGGGAATGTTCGAAAATGTTTGTGCTGAAACTGAGAAGAAAACGAAAGGATCAATAAGGACCGCATCATCGGAAAACGAAGCACGGGTACACCTGCCGTTTTAAATTTTGTGAGAACACTGCTATAGCGACAGTGCCTTTTAGACTGGTTTAGTCAAGCTCTTTTGATTTCATTGTTTCAGGTCACGTGAAGCATCTAGCTCTCCTAGCCACTGGTCAGGCACCGGATGTTTACATGAAGTCGTACTTTCGTCCCGATCCTCAGAATCTCACCAAACGGAAGACCCAGGTGGTGAAAGCGAGTCAAAATCCGACCTTCAGCAGAGGGGTGAGGCGTTGTCTATTCTTGTTCAGCGTTGTTCTAGTCGTTGAGGTGGTGGATATGCAGCTCCACTCTGGTTTAGTTAGTTTCTTTGAAGTCGTCTATAGAAATATGTTGTGGTGAAAGGACCGTGGAAGCGTAATGGAGTTAGATTTATTGGCATTGCGGTCTAAAATCTGAGGATTCGGATCGGCGCAAGAAACGTTTTGCCTCTCACATCTAAAAAGATATCAGTTTTCGTAAACTTTAATGATGATTTTAAATGTCCAAAATAACGTCTCTGGCAGTAATGCTTTGGTCTTTTAATCGGTATTTTCGTTTATTGGTGAATATCGGTTCAAGGGTCTGGTTCTGCGCAGACCTCACGATCCATGTGTAGTCCTTCAACACAATATTCCTTCTTTGTCTAAGGGTATTACGACATAATGGGTAGCGAGCATTGCTGTCGACACGTGCTGGAAGAAATTCTGGAGGCCTGATGGATAACAACAAGCTGTATCTGCTGTACATTCCTCTTCAGAAGCTGAAGAATCGGCCGGAAGACAGAAAAGGCAATCGGGTACTGGAGGGGTGGTTTGCGTTTGACAAGAATGTTTGAGTTTCTCGAATTTAATCGTTTTTTTATGTCAAAAAGGGTCGATTGTGTGTATATGTATTATTAAGGATGAAAGAATCAGTTATCAGTCATGTTTTGTACAACGTTGGCGTTCATCCTGGCCAGTTTTCCGTGCTTGTGTGTTAATAATTCTATAGACAAGGGTGCATGTGATACTAGATTGCTTACTACACGGTACACATACATATTGATTACCTAGTTATCCACATCGATGGATAATCTCGAATCTTCGCATTATGATCGCATATCGTGTAGATTTTCTGGTGTGATTGTTGACAGCCTTATCAGATAAGATCTTCGAGCGGATTGTCGACGGGCGCATTCGTGATATCGTCCAGCTCTCTACCAATCAGTGCGGCCTTCCTGGATTAGGAGAAGGCCTTTGATCGCGTTCCGCGTAAAGTGATATGGTATGCCTTACGAGAACATGGAGTCCCAGAAGAACTCGTAGAGTGGGTACGAATACTGTACTCTTGTCCAAAGAGTCGAATGCAAGCTGCAGCAGGTACGTAGACGGAGTTTCTCATCTCTGTCGGAGTACATCGAAGGTCTGCGCTCTCCCCTCTACTCTTCGTCGTCGTTATGGATGCCATATCGCGTGATCTTCAGCAGCCAGCCCTTTGGACGCTGCGTTATGCTGATGATGTAATGCTCGCTAGCGAAGATAAGATTGAACTCCAGCGGCAGGTACAAGCTTGATGCGGTCGCTTGGAGAGATTTGGACTCAAACCTAATGTCAAGAAGACCGAGTATATCACGACTGACGAAGATGGCTCCAGCTACATTAAGGTAAATGGCACTGAGCTGAAAATCCCGACAAGTACGGAAACGCGTCCATCCAGCGCATACGGATCGCAATCGGGTCTTTAACGAGTCATTTCTAAGTTACACTAATGCAACATATGAAAGGAATATTTAATCTACATCAGTGACAAATCATTATATCACAGATGGCATTCGACTTTGTTTGCAGATGCCAGATCAAGAGTGAAACTCTAATAGACAGCAGTAGTTCCTCATGAATACCCGAACAGACGCAAGAAGAACAAAGACGACGGAACAATTGCTGAGAAGGAAGAGGGAACAGGGTGTATCGAAGGCTGATAAGGCTGTCATCAATCACACCAGAAAATCTACACGATATGCGATCATAATGCAAAGATTCGAGATTATCCATCGGTGTGAATAAATAGCTAATCAATATGTATGTGTACCGTGTAGAAAGCAATCTAGTATCACATGCACCCTTGTCTATAGAATTATTAACACACAAGCACGGAAAACTGGCCAGGATGAACGCCAACGTTGTACAAAATATGACTGATCACTGATTCTTTCGTCCTTAATAATACATATACACACAATCGACCCTTTTTGACATAAAAAAAAAACGATTAAATTCGAGAAACTCAAACATTCTTGTCAAACGCAAACCACCCCTCCAGTACCCGATTGCCTTTTCTGTCTTCCGGCCGATTCTTCAGCTTCTGAAGAGGAATGTACAGCAGATACAGCTTGTTGTTATCCATCAGGCCTCCAGAATTTCTTCCAGCACGTGTCGACAGCACATGCTCGCTACCCATTATGTCGTAATACCCTTAGACAAAGAAGGAATATTGTGTTGAAGGACTACACATGGATCGTGAGGTCTGCGCAGAACCAGACCCTTGAACCGATATTCACTAATAAACGAAAATACCGATTAAAAGACCAAAGCATTACTGCCAGAGACGTTATTTTGGACATTTAAAATCATCATTAAAGTTTACGAAAACTGATATCTTTTTAGATGTGAGAGGCAAAACGTTTCTTGCGCCGATCCGAATCCTCAGATTTTAGACCGCAATGCCAACAAATCTAACTCCATTACGCTTCCACGTTCCTTTCACCACAACATATTTCTATAGACGACTTCAAAGAAACTAACTAAACCAGAGTAGAGCTGCATATCCACCACCTCAACGACTAGAACAACGCTGAACAAGAATAGACAACGCCTCACCTCTCTGCTGAAGGTCGGATTTTGACTCGCTTTCACCACCTGGGTCTTCCGTTTGGTGAGATTCTGAGGATCGGGACGAAAGTACGACTTCATGTAAACATCCGGTGCCTGACCAGTGGCTAGGAGAGCTAGATGCTTCACGTGACCTGAAACAATGAAATCAAAAGAGCTTGACTAAGCCAGTCTAAAAGGCACTGTCGCTATAGCAGTGTTCTCGCAAAATTTAAAACGGCAGGTGTACCCGTGCTTCGTTTTCCGATGATGCGGTCCTTATTGATCCTTTCGTTTTCTTCTCAGTTTCAGCACAAACATTTTCGAACATTCCCATTGCTATTGGTGGCTCGCTGGTTTCCAAAAGAATATGGATAAGTTCCAGTTAACAAATCTGATTGGTGAGCAGTTTGCTGAGAAAACCGTACTCAGAGTACGCTGTCGCAAACCCAGTGTACTCCAACGAGAATAAAGTAGTTTTTTTCAAGCTCAATTCTAGCAATTTACTGTAGTATCTATTTTTGTCATACTTTGTTTGGCCAATGCTATCTCGGGAAAAATTAGCTTGGCAATTATCTTCTCACAATTTCATAAAATAATTCAAAGAATGAAGAGGCCTCGGTTACCTTATACTGTTTCTCAGCGTGTCCAGCTTCAGGCTCCGCCCACTAGGCTATATAAGCGCGCGGAGAGGTCAGAGCCAGATTGCATATTTCACGAACAGGAAATATTGACCTGCCTGGAAAAGAGCTTAAAATACATGTTTGAAAAAGGGCAGGGACGTGTGACGCTGACTGTTGGTTTGAGGGAGCTACCGTGTAAGTTGTTGCCGTGAGCTGTTGCCGGTCAGGAGGTACACCCCCACCCCCAGCAGGGGGCGGGTGTACTTCCTGACCATCCGCCACACACAGCGAATGTAAATGCAGTCCTATCTCCTCGTTCCGATTACAGATTCGGGTCTCATTATCCTCCGAATTGGGCAACGGAGGGAAACTCTAGGATGAAGGCAATTTTAACACGTGTGTGCTAGTGGGCCCACACCCCGGAGTCCCTTCCCCTGGCCGATTCTGCGCTCTCCTCCACGTCAGCGCTTTCAAGGCCTCTCGAGATTACAAGGCTTATGCCCTGGCTAACCTCTGCTGCAGGCTAGAGTCGGCGAAATAGTGCGCATCGGTACGAGACGCACACTCTGCGTACCTTACCAACACGCGCTATTCCGCGAGGCCTTGGGCGCTTAATATAGCAAGCTTTTAAGGCATTTCCCAAATAAACGACTGTGATATTCATTCTTCCCATGGCATATTACTCCTAGTAGACCTATTTTGAACACGATCTAGTGTGGTACAAAAAGTAGACTAGTACCCAAATATTTAATAAAAAGTCGTAGAGATGAACCAGTGTCAGTTACGTCTTTTCGTTCCTCTGCGTCTCTAACATTATGCTCCGCCCACTAGACTATAATCCTGCGCCGGCCGGGCAAACGCGATTCGCCCCGCAATCGCTTATTGAACTCATTGGAAATTGGGTTCAAAAAGGTCGAAAAGGAGGGGAAAAGGAGAGTCATTGCTGCTTTGGGTCGCGATATCCTATAACGTGTCCGAGATGCATCGGACGAGTGTTGGTGCAATCAGAGGAGGCGCCGCCCGCCGCTTGCAACTCCCGCCTAGGCCGACCTTGCCTTCCACTCCTTCGGTGAATGCATGAATCAGAGTTACCTTCAAAGGATTAACTGCAGACCTATTCGTCGGCTGGCAGCAGCATTCACTCTATGGGCAAAATATGCATTGAAGTCACCTGAAGTCACAATATCTCTTAAATGTGGCGTGCGTATTCACCGCAGTACCACCAGTGCGGCACTAGGCATAGAGTTTTTTTTTCAGGCACAAGACGAGCTTCTTCCAGGAATATCCATTTTTGACAGAATGCCACACGAGAGTTCCAATAGAAAAAATTATAGCTAGGAGAAAATATTATCATACTCTCTTAAAATAATTCACGAAACTGAACAAGCAATTGTTCCACTCTTCCCCTCCTCTGCGTCTCTAACATTATGCTCCGCCCACTAGACTATATAAGCCTGCGGCGACGGAGGCAGCCCCAGTTATGATGCTCTAAAGGAATTTGTATTTCATGTAAAAATGCGAGAAATAGAGGAAGGAGAGGGTGTTACTGCTCTGGGTAAGGTTATCCTATAACGTGTACAAGATGTATTTGGCGCGTGATGGCGCGATCGGAAGAGCGCTGCTCTCCCTTTGCAACTTCCGTCTGCACCGACCTTGTCTCCAACTCCCTCAATGAGCTGTTGTCAGAATTGTCTAGGAAGGATAAAGTGCTGCCCAAATTCGAGTTTCGACGAATCATTCCAGGGTCTCTGAGGTAGGTCTGAGCGGGAGAAACGGATAGTACTACGAGAATCTACACCCTTCATATTGTAGAAACACATGTTTGGTTTTTGCCTAGTCCTTGAACAAAAAGAGCTACGGGCCTTCGAAGAAAAGGTACAGTAGCGCACCGTCAGCACGTCCCTACGTGCACGCGTGCGCGCGTGCTGTTGTATGGAACGCAGCGAAAGCCTGTCCTGCAAGTTAGGCCCTTGTCATACCATCGCTCACCCTGAGCGACGCCTAATGATATGCACCCATATCGATTCTATCGCGCCGCCCGATCGATATGGGAGCATATCATTAGGCGTCGCTCGGGATGAGCGATGGTATGACAATAGCCTTTATTGTTGGCTCAGCAGGCTGCAGGGCTGCTTCAAGGGTGCTAGACCATATGGCCGACTCCCGTGCTATGAACGATTTTTGCATTTATTCATAAACGCTACCTCCCTTATCATTTTGCTTCCTACACATCTCCTACACAATTATTTCACTCTAAATAGTTAAATAAGGGTCTATTGTGAGCTGTGGCTTAATCACTTCTCTCACTTTTTGTATCATATTCGGTTGTCCCATAAGTCCTTGCCGTTTTTTTCAACGATTCACCGCAGATTTTTCCGGCGTTCTCTTGCATAGCGCTGATAAAACAGTCGCGATCAGTCCTTTTAGCCAAATGTCTCTGACCCTTGGCAGCATTGGAACCCTGGTTGAAAGCGAAGAGAAGCAGGTGCCGGAAGTGCTCATCCTTGTCGACCTCGCACTCCATTTTGATGACCTGAAAATTAGCGAAAATTCAAATGACCGAAGAACAAATCATATGGTGTGGTAGAGCAAGGCACCCACTTTCAGGTGTCGTATAAAACTGAATAAGGAGAAGGAGTTGTTGATGAAAACGATTTTTCTCTTCTTGGCATTTTGTTGATATTCAATAGAAATCAATAAACGCGACATACATTTCTATAGGGCAAGACATTCTCTTTCGAATGACATATAAAACCAACCCAAAAAGTCCAACCACACTGCAGGAGCTGTCGGCAAAAATAACCCTCCTCCTTCGGACGTCCCTATTTGATCGCGTAAAAATCAATAAAAGACACTCGAGAAAACAGGGCCAACCATATTCTTGTAGTACAGAACACTGTCTTCCAAATGCTATGAAAAACTATGCGAAAAATCACAAACCTAAGCGGAGAGAACAAGTGCGCAAATGGCTACTTTTTCACTCTTTCACTTTTCACTTCAACGACCTAAAAATTGACAAAACTCATGATGAAAAAGAAATGCAGTACATGCTCTGATAGAGCAAGTCATTCTCTTTCGAAGGCTATGAGCGCTATGCAAGAGACCGCCAACGAAATCTGCAGTGAATCGTTGAAAAAAAACGGCAAGGATTATGGGACAACCTAATACAACGTTTTGTGTTTTTCAGCAAGTGTTAAACAGTGACTTCACAGCACGTACGGGTTAGAGCAGGAATTGGCGACTAGGCATATCGAGGTCATAATCATCGATTATGCCCAAACTTCTCTCAGGGGGTTATTTGGGGTGCTGCTTACGAATCTGGCATTCGCTTTTGAAATTTCGGCTGATTACGGTAGCTTACAGCAGGTAGGGTTTTATTTAACAAATGTGTTCGCTGAACAGCTTGCTGAGAAAACCGTACTCAGAGCACGACGTCGCAAGCCCAGTGTAGCGAGAATAAAGTTGTTGGTTCTTTTTTTCAAGCTCAATTCTAGCACTTTACTGTAGTATCCATTTTTGTCATTTTGTGCTTGGCCAATGCTATCTCGGAAAAATTTAACTTGGCAGTTATTTTCTCACAATCTCATAAATTAATTCAAAAAATGGAGAGGCGGCAGTCACCTCCTCCTGTCTCTCCGTGTGTCTAGCGTCAGGCTCCGCCCACTTGGATATATAAGCGCGCGGCGCGGTCCTCACATTGTTTGGCATCCGTTGCATGCAAGCACCCAGAACCTGGGGAAAATGTCGTCACAGCGTCCGAGAGAGAAGAGTGGGGTAGTGACCGCTCCCTTTGGGACTAAAATCTCCGCTGCAGTTTCTAAGCTCCATAATCGGTTCTGCCAAAGGGACCGCAACCCTGTGGCGAAGAATGCTTCGGCGTAAATTGCACTTGAGGGGAACAGCATCAATTTAAGGTCGATTTTGGGTACTAAGCGGAGTGTGGCTGATCGGACTTACCCGTTTTAGGATACCTTGTCGGTGTACAGCGGGCACCATTGGTACCAGATTTTGTTGCAAGGAAAGCCTAGTGCCGGTGAACGCCGCTTCGGACGTGGTTTCGAATAAATGGAGTATCTGTGTCATTTCCTTTTTCCGTGCGTCGTAATCCGGTACCCTTGAGCTCTTCGGCTCCGACTTCAGTTCCTTTTTAGCAGAGAAATCTTTGCACATCCCTACTACTAGTGATAACTGGCAGGTTTCCAGTAGAACGTAGATCACTTCAGGTTGATAGGAGTGAACAGGCGAATCGATGTCGGAGAATTAGCCTTGCTCGGTGTCTGCGACGTTGACGACGTGTTCTTTATCCACTTTTTTCGTTCTTTTTTCCGCTTCACCTTTAACGTTGTCGGAAATCGCGTCGGGGTCACCTCCTAAAAGTGTCGCCAACATAAAAACAAAGCGAAACATACTGATAGTAAAAAATAGGTACACACAATGCTATAGCTCTGTTCTGTGCCAGAGCACAGATTTGGGCAGGAGAAAGGACTCCAGGGTGTGACTCGAGTGACGCGCCTGTGTTAAAATTGCCCACATCCTGGAGTTTCCTCTCTTGCCCAATTCGGAAGCATATAAAACACTGATATGTACCCGAAACAAGGAGATAAGATTGCATCTACATTCGCTGTATGTAGCTACTCGCCGCGGTAGGCCATGGATATCCCTCTCGACCCGATTTGCGCCTTAACGTTTTACTGCAATCTTCAATTTTGGCATAGGGCCATTGATCAATAGCAACTTGAGAAATTTCAGGTTAGGGATACTATTCCCACTATTTGATAGAATAATTAAAAGAAGTGGACCGGTGTCAGTTACGCTCTTTGGTCCCTCTGCTGATTCTGCCTAACCTGAGGCTCCGCCCACAGGTCTATATAAGCCCACCGCGATGACAAACCCACATTGTCGTGTTCATCTACGCGAAATACTGCGACTCTGGGAAAGGAGCACCTCAAGGAGAAGAGAGGGAGGATGCTGCTGCCCGTTCATCCTCATTGTGCGGTATGCACATATACTGTCGTTGTCGTCAGATGCTCTGCATTGGCAATGCTTCCGGCATGGGCGTCTGGCAGTAAGGAGGTGCTACATTTAACAGTTCGATATGCTGCGGCTCTGAGCCACAATGTTCTATTTATCGTCTTTGTTCCGGAAGTCTTTTTATCCACTTTGTTCTTCTTCCTTCAACTTTTGTGCTAGGGACAAAGTTGACGTTCTTTCAATTGCGATTGCATCCACGTGCGAGAGCAACCGATAGGAATACGTGGGCGCCGATTTGCCGTCGGATCCCTCATGACTTCTCCTCCTCTCCTATATCGTGGGTGCAATTTGGATGCCTACCTAGCCCACAAAACGACTTACAGTAGCCATCGATGATAGATCCAGTGTTTCGCTCTTTTCAGGTAAGTTCCATTATGTTCGAACGATCTCGAAGAGCAGAAGCGCTTGGTTGGCCTGGGGAGTAGCAGGAAGGTGAATCGGCCTGTCTCAGGACAATTTGCGTTTGAAACTGTGAACCAACCGTTTGAAACCCGTTGGTTAGCAACCGACCACGAAAAGTGAAAGGGGGGGGGGGGGGGGCAGCCGTTCGGTACACCGACGCCCACTTCCCGCCCTGCCCGCGCCGCCCTATTTGGACAAGTTTGCTGCGCGCGAGACCGTCGTTAGTTGGCGTGACGTCGTCCAAAAACCTAACAGCTGATAGGAGACGATTGGCAAGCGCATCTCGGGGAACTCTGAAGTCGTTTTCCAGTTCGGTTCGGCTATGGAGGCAGTTGAGGAAAGGAGAACGTCGCCGTTCTCTCTAGATTCCTTCAATTTTCACCATAATTCCTTAAATTTTCGCCTCAACTAGAGACTATGGGTGATTCCGGTCAGGAGTTCTACATTGAAGGCTTATCCGTAATTGTGCGCAAAACCGGCTCACCGTCCTCTCTTTCCAAGGATCAGACAATTTTCCTTGTGTTGAAGAACTTTCTAGTGGATGGTCGTGTTGTTGTCATGACATATCTCCCTAAGATGTTGCTCTACTTGTCGGAAAATGCGGACGACGCCTTAGTACTGAGCAATGTGGCGGAACCTGAAGAAAGCCTTGGCGCTGCAGCTGAAAACTCTTTTCCTTCAAATATGGTGAACAAGATTCTGACTCTTCTCTCAAGAATGGAATCAGTTCAGGATAGAGCTGCAGGGCCAAGGGAAGTGATTAGAAATGCGATGCCTCCATGTGAAGGCAGGAACCCGGACATCTTGTCCTCGCCCCGCCCCTTTCTGGGGACGGTGTATGCAACGACTCTCCGTCCGTGTTGCTACATATTGCGCAGCGAGGGGGCATGGCCGCCCTTTCATGCTCGGTTCCAAGCCCTTTCGTGGTCGGTTACTAACCAACGGGTTTCAAAACGTTTGGTTCACGGCTTCAAACGCAAATTTGTCTGAGGTGGTAACTACGTCTGTGACGCGCCTTCTGACCATGAGTCTAGCTACTCGTGGCATGACGTCTGCTACACACTTTCTGAATGCATACGCTCGTGACCTCGTGACACGACACCGGAGACACCGGGGATGGGAGAAAATTTTGAATTTTCACAAGAAAATATCGACTTTGTAGTCGCATTCGAATATAGAAGGTATAATGGCGCGAATAGGGTCGGGGTGGGGGACAACATACCGCGCCGTGGCGCGCACCCATTGTGCGCTTCTGCATACAACGAATCTTAATACACTCTTATCTCCTCGTTTCGATTACAGATCTGTATTTTATCTGCTTCCGAATCGGGCAAGGGAGGAAACTCCAGGATGTAGGCGGGCGCGTCACTCGAGCCACACCCTGGAGTCCCTTCCCCTGGCCAGATCTGGAGCACAGAACGGAGCTATAGCATTGTTTGCTTCTTTTCTTTCCTATCAGTGTGTCCTGTCTATTTTTGCGTTGGTGACGCTCTTGAGGTGACCCCCCCCCCCCCCCCCCTCCCCCCTCTGCCGACCCTAATTGCGCCGGTGTAACGCAGCTCATAGCTTTGTTCATTAGTCTCCATTCCAATTTGGTGGACAGTCTCCTTCCTTTAGTGCAGGTTCTTACTTCCTGCCATTTGCGTTGGACTGGGGCAGCCTCTCCGCCCTCCTCAACTCCGACGAGTACCAAACAATCGAAGAATCACCGATAACTACCAAGGAAATACTGGTGCACCCCTCCTTTAATCAACGAAGCCTTCTTCGCCGGGCTACTCTGACCTTTTTGGCTTGATTATCCAACCAAACCAAACTAAGAGCAAGAAGTGATTACTGCTGATTCCACGCTGCGGTGCCCTTATATACCCGGGGGGGGGGGCGCGGGCTTGCGCAAGGTGGGGAGAGAGGGCAGAGAAGTTATTATTCCATGCGCTAAAATACATTTCATTATTTTAGTTCGCATTTAACAACCTGGAGCTTCACTCGAATACAGAATACTTTTATGATTTCTCACGTGTCTACTTTTATTGCAAGTTCTCCTCAAAACTCTACAGTTGTACTATATTAATTGTTTTACTATGTTCAGTTTGGGCCACAGGTCGGGTAGAGCACATTATTCTCCGAGAAGTGCTGGACTTCTGTTGTAGTTGATTTAATTCATAATTGTATTCAGAAAGCAAGCTAGAGGTTGAAGACTGCAGATGCTAGTGAAAATCTGAAACGAAGCTGTGATAAAGTATCAAGGATAAAGGGTGGCCTGATCCACCAGAATACTCGTCGTGTGAGAACTGCAGAACTTGGAGTTCACAGTTCTCGCTGATGCTGCGTAGTCCCCAGTGACGCCGCCAATGCAGCGTTCGTTTACCGAAATTTTGAGATGGAAATCCAACCGTGTGCAAAACGATGTCAAGAATGTAAGCCGAGACTCAAAGCCTCTCCTAATCTTACCCTATTTGCCCAATTCTTCACAACCAGGAAATCTTTACCAGCACCTTTCGTTAGGCCAGGTAAGGACCTATCTTTAGTTACCATCTAACTACAACATAGATATGGAGTGGATCCCATCAATAAGAACAGTTCTCAACCTATGCCTCCTGGCTCTTTTTCGTTTTGAGCGCTTCATCTGACCTAATGATTGAAGATGATGCTGGTTCATGTGTCATAGTTGTTGGGTAGAACCGAAATATTCCGCGTTTTTGAATTTTAATTTCAATCTATTATGACATTATTTAGTGTCATTTATTTAAATTAAAGAAGAAGCTCTCAGACTAAGCCTATACCTTGTTAATGGAACCTATGCTAGCTACAACTGTGTGCGCTAGGAGTCGTTTAGTGTGCTCGCGACACACGACGCGATGTTATTGTAGACTTCCATATCGATCGCGCGATGCGATGAATCGATGCGTCGAGTGCACACTAAACGCTCTCTTAGGCCTCTGTTATACTCCCGCGGGAGCATCCGCGGAACGTCCGCGGACCAATGGTACACGGCGGAGGCGGGCGTGGCGGGCCCGCGACGAGTGGCCCGGCGCGGGGTCCCAACGCGATTTCCGCCCATCCGCGGAAGCTCCCGCGGGAGTATAACAGGGGCCTTAGAATGTCGTGAGTTGTTATGCACTGACCACGCGGCTCAGATAGGGTCATGTACTGCTTGGGAAGTACGTGGCGAAATGTCCACCCCGGCGCGTGGAAGAAAAGGCTTTGATTGATTTCTGAAGAGCGAAGGAAAACGATTCCAATTTCTTTACAGGTACCTTGGATTCGACCACATTCTGAAGTTCTCCGTTTGGCCGCAGGAGCACACGTTCCCCTTAAGGGCGCTTCTTTTTTCACGATAGAAACTGACCGCGCAAACACGGTCGGGGGGGGGGGTCGGCTCCGGACGTAAGTCCAACGCGATGTCGAGAGCTGGCCGACGTCGCGCCACTGAAATGCGGATGTGCGCTCGGTGACGCATGGTTCGCCGCGGAGCATGAAATGTTGCCAGTGTTCAAGCTTCTCAACTAGAAAGAACCGCCGAATGGATGTAACACGATAGAGGACCCGTGGAAAAGACGCCCTAAACATAAGAGCTCTCTTGGGTCGCGATTTCATCCTGTTTTTCTCCTTTTAGGGTTGTTCTCCACCCACTGAGTCAAAATCTTATCTGGATCGCACCTTTTTCCCCGATTCTCCCGACTTGTCCTCAGTTCATGTTGTATGTAGTTTGAAGTTATACAATTTAGAAACATACAGTTAACATATGCCCCTGTTTTTTTTTCTGTAAAGATTATCAATTATAAATCCAGGGAATGTGAGTGGAATATCCAAGTTTTTGCTCATCCCTCTCCCGCATAATAAAAACTTACAAACACTTGCTTCCGGAACTTCTAGTTGGTAATCCATCCAGTTCTTGTTTCGAATCTTCCTCACCAGATGCTTGACTGTTTCCCTTCACTCATTTGAATGGATTGATTGTCATTTCACCCGCACTTTGTTAACAACCGCTCCCACTTCCCTACAGGAGACGTCATCTTCACCTCACGTCTCCTTCCTTCTACGCGGTCAACGTCGCCGGAACATACTTTCGCGCTCTAGCGCGCCCAGCAGCAACACGCGGTAACCGCGCGAGTTTGGACTGCCCCTAGCCGCCCCTGTCGGAAGAATTCGGACCGCGACAACTCGTCCAATTGCGTCGCTCGACATACTGAGGCGTCCGCGCGGCGTTGGAGTTGCGGGGGGGGGGGAGGTCACTATACATGCGGCGGAGTGGCGTTCTACCACCACCCTTTAAACAGTGGCGTGGCAAATGTCCACGTCTCCACTATCTCGTAAGGACCACTGAACTCTCGAGCAAGCCCAAGGGGTTGGGGTGGGCTAGCCAGGGGGACGAGGAGGTAGAACGCTCGTCCCCCCCCCCCCCCCTACATGCCGCCGCGGGCTGGCGTAGTCAGTAGCTACATACATGGAATGTAGATGCAGTCTTATCTCCTCTTTTCAACTACAGATCCTCGTCTTGTTTGCTTTCGTATTGGGTAGTGGAGGAATTTTAGGCAGCACGATAGGAGGGGCACCCGCCCCCTGCTGGGGGCGTGGCGTCAGGAGGCACAGCCGCTGTTCTGCGGGCTGGAAACTTTTGTTTTGCGTGTCAAAAAAGGTTTCGTAAGGCAGCCGTTAGGCTCTCGGTGAAGCCTAAGGGGTTGGGGGTGGGTGAGCAAGAGGGATGGAAGGAGGATCGCACGACCCCAGCGGGGGGTGGGTTGTACCTCCTGACCGTCCCCGAAATTCTAGGATGAAGGCAATTTTAACACGGGTCCGTCAATCGAGCCACACCCTGAAGTCACTTTCCCTGCCTAAATCTGTGCTCTGGCACAGAACGGAGCTATAGCATTGTTT